>OX451360.1:15464955-16664955 GCA_949629185.1 Apamea crenata | reverse complement strand
CCCATTGACAGCAATGCGGACGAATTTTTTGATGTCAATGAGCTCTTCCCTTTTTTTATTATATACTCGCACATAATATATACATTTTAGTGTGAGCTTGTATACTGTAAAATTGACTAAAATGTTTTAAAGATCCCTCTTCTCTTCCTCCCTCACCCCAGATCTGAATATTTCCGTTAAAAACGGAAGATTAACAACAGAACTACGTACAATTAAACCACAAAAGAGTCGTTGTGATGTACCAGCGAACTTGGTTACGACACAATCAGCGATTATTGCTGCAAGTTATTCAAACGTATCTTTTGACGGTGTTGCCCCTACTAAGGAATGGGTTTTTTTTATATCACCTGGTTTAATATTAAATTCAAGAGGTTTAAGAACTATTATTAGACTATGGTTGACACTTCCCGTGACCCAAGGGCTAGCTTTTACCTTAGCCAGAGGATAAGTGTTGCCATACAACGTGGCAATGCCGCCAGTCTCTTGGGTACTTTACCAGTCGACAGCGATGCGGCGGAATATTTCGATCCTATATATTAGTTTGTTAATACTTTTAGTTAGGTTAGGATGTCATATTTTTATTTTAATAGTTTGTTAGTTTATTTAGTTTTAGAAGTTACCATCTAGCAGCTGCTCAATATGCTACTTTCCTAAAAAAATCTAATTAGTCCGTCAGTTAGATTATCAAAAAATATTGAACCCGTATTTTTTCTTTTGTCAATTATGTAAAAAAATATGAAGACATTGCCCGTTAAAGTTCTGCGTGACGTCATTTGCTTGCGACACTTTTGCAAGCAAGTGACGTCACGACCTCCACTCCCAAATTTTGACGCGCTTTATCTTTGTCATTTTTTGTTTGATTGACAAAAGAAAAAATACGTGTCCATTATTTTTCGATAATCCAACTGCCGGACTAAATATAATTATTATTTTTTTACCCAGGAAACTACCCTATTGTAAGAATACTTAAGTTTTCATGAGGAACCCCGGATTGGGCAAAGGGTTTTTTCCATTTGGAAATTCTCAGTAACAGCCCGGAGTCTGGCTTTATGCCTGGTAGATAGCAATAGGCTCGCCCCCAGTTATATAGGACTTAAACATAACTGGCGAAATGTGGGTGTATCTAAAAAAAGGTACCACACCTCTGCTTTACCCTTCGGGGATTACAGGCGAGATGTTGAAGTGTATGGCTCTCCTTTACACTATTGTGTATGTATGCTCCGTTATAATTATGTATCAAGTGAATGCTTGATTAGCGTTTTATGTTATTTTACTTGTTTCGTATTAAATAATAGACATTATACTTTTGGCCGCCGATCTGAGTTGTTCTTTCTAAATATCCTTACGACCCTAAACATCTCAATGTTGTGTTATGTTCTTAGGTTTTCAGGCTAAAGTAGATGTGTTCGATTTTTGTGAAGACCAATTGTGTAAGATGGCATGGGTATTTTTTTAATTTCAGGGAATTTTTTAACCAGTGTATAAAATCACTACACCTTAACCTGTGATGGTTATTTCCCATTATTTACGGACGTTATTGGTTAAAATTAAGACTCATGTATCTTTACCAATAATGAAGTAAAGAACTCATAGATTTGCATGGTAGATATTCACATATGGAAATCGCTATCACAGGTAAAATTAGCTTACGAATGTATTCATATACCCAGTTTGCCAATAAAAAATGCTATCATTGGTAAGCCAAAAACCATTCGTTTTTGTTTATAGGAACCGAGCAAAAGTTTTTAAGTCGTGTATTCCCAAAAATTTTTACAGCATCGTTGTTACCAATTCGTCAACAGCGTGTTCGACAAAACTTTCACCTTTCCCTCGAGTTCTCATGGTAGCAGCGCATAGGGCGTCCTCACAGATTATACATCAAATCCCTTCTGTTTCCGCCACGTCTGCGTACAAAAGCGTCTTGATGAGCTAATGGAACCCCGCGACCGCACAAATTGTCGGCAGACTTTTGTGCGGGACTGTACACAGAGTATTCATGTTATGGCTAGACATAACATGAATACACTGTGTACAGTGTCACACACTTTACGTAGATAGCTACAGTTTTGTGGTTAATAGATTACTTATTTCATGCATACATACATAAACTAACGCTTTTTTCTCATGAGGGTATGCAGAAACTACAGAACGTCATCTGCTGCGATCCTTACTGCTTTTGCTTCGTTCGTTTTCATACATCTGATCATACACGCAAGTCAATTGCGAGTACGTACCTGCCTTACTAAAGAACATCACCACTAAGGGCTCTAGGAGGCCTGGGACCACATCTGCCTTTTAAATACCTTTTGTTAGGCGCCTTTCACTCATCCTCTCAATAAGACCATCTATATTCTTTATTTATGTTTCAAGTTTACGTTATTTCAAGTTGAACAAATATCAAATTTATTTTAATGGTATTTAAGTTGATTTCAGTGACTAGCACTATTGAAAATATTATTAAAATGTTTGAAGTTGTAGCGTAAACTGAACTTTATTGTGTAGGAAATAAAGTTATTTTTCCAGAAACTTTTATTGGTTTACATTTTTGGCGAATAGGTCGCGAATGCAGACTAAGTACACGCTTTTTAGTTTTACGCTCAAATCTTCTTTTATTACCAAAACACACTTATATTATAAGTAAGATATTAGAGTTTATCGTATGTTAGTCGACCATCTTTGATTTTAGTGTATTGATAGCAATTTAGTAACGAAACCCTACATACTCGTATTATCATGAATGAGGGGCAATTTTCGTAATTTTTTGAACGTTCACACTTTTACAGTCAAACTCAGTGTCAAACTGTCAAAAATTCCTCTAACTTCCCTTCATTTTTGACAAGTTTTTGACATTGATTATCGCTGAGATGAGATTGCGACTAGATTTTGAACGTTTTTAATTACGGGAATTGAACTTCAAATACAGACATTCACAAAGTGCTGATCATGATGATTTGAAAGCGTAATTTTTAGGAATTTTGCGTCGCTGTGATATTCATGAAATTACGACATGCGTGTTACAGCTGTGGGTAAATATTTCAAATGGTATCCGGGTGTTTTTCCTTTGTTTGGAGCTCAGTGTATGTGGGTAGGCAAATACAACACTTTTATTAGTCTTTTTAAAGGACAGAGTATCAGAGTATTTTGCTACTAACGGATACACAAAAGGTGTAGGCTTATTCCTTTGTCGGATTTCTGCCACACTGAAAATGGCATTAGAAAAAATAATTAGAAACTGCGTTTACAGGATTTACACATACGAGTAACTGGCGAAATGTGGGTGTACTACTAACATCTCTGCCTAACTCTGCGGGGATACAGGCGTGATGTTATGTTATGTAGGTAATTAGATACTCTTTTCGACAAAATCCCTGTACAGACTGTAGTAATTAACTCCGTATACCGATTTGTCGTGAAGGCTGGTAAGTTCAGTTAGGAAGTTAAGTTTATTTAAGTTAGTTGTTTAGTTTATGTAAGTAACAGTAGGTACTAGAATGGAAGGCGATTATTTCGCTCAGTTTGCTGACTTATAAATTCACTATATTTTATTTCGTTAGTCATCTCATTTTATTATGCTAAATTATGACGCGCATCGTTGGTCTAAGAAGGTTACAGAGTAAGCAGAAAATGTACGGCGATGAGACCGTACAAGTCCAATTATCCGAAACAACCTTCTTGCCTGTGGCCTGCAATAAAATTGAAGCAACAAATAACTTGCATCGTCTAAACACTGTTCAGACGATGTAACTTTTACTGTTGCTTCAACTTATGGTATACACAGGCGATTTAGCGTAGCGTGTCAATAGCAAAAATAACACAAAAAAATATTTTTAGATTGTTTAATTTTCTCACGTGTGCTGGTGATAGCATACGATGCAAGAAGGGAGTTTCGGGTGGAGTTGCCCATTGTTCTCCATACGTTCTCCATCTCATGAAAAATCTAACTGAACTAGTAACTTGTGCTGGGCAATTAAGTCGCATCATGTAAAACAGGCTTAGTTGTACAAGCATTGGTTTAATATAGAAGATTCTCAGATTATCGAAACCACAATGTAATTAGAAAGCCTAACGTTACCTTTATAAACAGCCGTAAAATAAGAGCAGATACCCTTTTCATTCCCAAATGATCAGGAACAGTACAAAGGACAACTGTTACTGAATCCTTTGTTACTTAAAATAAACTGTAATTACAGAGGCAATAACATTGTGTAAAAATATGAATTAGTAAGTTAACTCTGAACAATGAACGAGCACCTCTGCCCCTGTAAACTGTCTCTCAACCCCCTCCTCCTCCTCGTGCTTCTATTTTGACCCAATATACACATTTATCTTGCTTTCTTTTTTTCTTTAACCTATGAAATAATCGTTCTAGAAATAGGGGTAGGAATAATGTACGTAATCAGTCTTTACTGTTCCCACTGCTGGGGCACAGGCCTCTTCTCTTCGAGAAGGAGTGGGCCGTAATCCACCACGCGGGCCCAGTGCGGGCTGGTAGATGTCACAAGTCTTCGATTTTGTTCATTCCAGGACATGCCTCACGATGTTTTCCTTCACCGTTTTGAGAGCAGTGGTGATGAAATAATTTACACAAAGTAAAGCGCCTGTCTGGGTTCGAACCTACGACCTACAACTCGTAAATCGCGGCCGTTACCACTGGGCCACCAGTGCTATGCTATACAGGAATAATATAGTGTGGCTGTGTTGAAGGTTGAGATTTTCAAAGACCGAATGGTTTTCGTAGTCCGAATGAAATTCTAGGACCCACAAGAATTCATTAATCTTTTGGTACGGCTCGTAAAAATTAGAATTCAAGACATAGGGAATACGTGACCATAATAATTGAATAACCCAGTTGCGTAGCAATAAATGGTGGGTATTGAGAAGAACCTTTTATTTGCCAGTAACCGTACCAAAGAAGTCAGTGTTTTCTGAACTATACCAGCTGTGCGATTCTGTAACCATCTCACCGTGAAAACTTAGGTGAAGTGAGCGTGGAGTGAGCTGTCATTCCAAATAATGCTAGGGATTGACACTACTGACAACTCACATCAAGCTCACTTCACTTGAGTTTTCACGGTGAGAATTTTACAGAATCGACTGGCAGGTGTGATTGAAACAACCGAAAACATTAAAATGGGTAATTGTGGGTAGTTAGGTACCGTCTGGTGCATGTAAACAACAAATCATGTTCGGAAGAGATCATCATCTGCCTAGCCTTTTCCCAACTATGTTGGGGTCGGCTTCCAGTCTAACCGGTTGCAGCTGAATACCAGTATTTTACATGAAGCGACTGCCTATCTGACCTCCACAACCCAGTTACTGGGTAATACGATACCCCTTGGTAAGACCCATGTTCGGAAGAGATACGAAGTATAATTTCAATTACACCTTGTGTCAGTTTGTTGATTTCTTAAACTTTTATTTGACCTTTAGATTCAAGCTAAGCACAAAACATCATAACTACAGCGATTTATTAGCAAAAAAAATTATTTTTTTATTCAAGTACAAATTCTTTTTTTTTCTGACAATGAGTTCTCTGAATCTCCTGCTCTGTGTCAATGAAATACAAAAGACGATTCCAGTAAGGATCGGCGCCTCACTGAATTGGTACCACTGTGGGCAATATACCTTAATTGCAACAATGTAACAATAGCCAGCCCTAATCGGTAAGGTCTTGAGCAGTTCAGGTTTGTGTGAAACTAATTTTATGCACAAGAATGGAGTGAAAAAGTGTTTACAAGTACTCACTGGTTGCGCTAGGGTTGGCACGAATTCACTCACCATTTTAGGCCTAGTAGAACTGACTCATTCTTTTTCATAGCGTGTCATTTTTTAAATTTGTTCTGCCCAAAATTTAGCAACGCGACTACCGTTCGCTCAAGCAGGCCTCGATCATATAGTAACCTTCCAATCTATCATACTATAATATAAAAATGAATCACCGAAATGTATGTACGCGCATAACTTCCGATCGACTGCACCAAATTGGATGTAATTTTGTGTGTATATTTCAACGGGTTCCTAGGTGGGTTGAAAATACAATTGGACCCGTTAGGCGGCGCTGCTGTTGGTATATGATGACTCAACCGGGCAGGACGACGTCTGCCGGGTCCGCTAGTCTATTGTAAATAAAATTCACCTTGAAGTGAGCTGTCATTCCATAGGGATTGACATTGTTGACAGCTCACTTCAAGCTCCCTTAACCTAAGTTTTCACGGTGAGATTTTTATAAAATCGGCTTACCATATCCATCTGGTAATCGCAGTAAATATGGTGATTGCCCTACAATATTATTAATTTAATCTGTAGGTACTTTCTAGTAGTTTGATATATTGTAATAAAAGTCTAGTTTTCAAATAATTGCTTTAAATTTTCACAGCCCTACAAGTAAAGTTGGCGCTAACCGCCGTATCCGTGTTAATCGACCCTAACAGCGGGTCAACCACCATCTTAGCAGCCTTTCTGTTAAGGGACTAACAAAAGAGATTCCTATTTGTAACAGCAGGATGATAGTCGTTTATGTTAGATTTAATTTAAGCTGGCAGACATAAGCGGTGTACAGTATGAATATCCGGGAAATATAAATAAATGATCTACATATCTGAACTAATAATAAATTTATTTATGTATTTATTTATTTATTACAGCATGGAAGACTTACAGCTAAAAAAACAAACTTAAAATAGAAAACAATAGTCGACAGAAAGCCAATTACAAGTCTTCGCGTTTAGACTTATAATAAAATTTGTGTTGTGAACATACAAGCAGTAACATATTGCTATAGTAAACTATATTTAATAGTTTAAGGATGCTACGCGAAGAGGAAGTAATAGCGTGTGCAGGCGATGCGATGCAACGCCATTGTCCACCCCGTTGTCGGGGAAACAAGAAATTTCACGCGGACGAATTCGCGGGCTAAAGCTAGTTTATAATAAATTGCAAGTTTATAAAAAAATTGATGAGTCCATCACACAGCCCAGAGGCTACGTCACACTTTGCCTAAAGATGAAGTAAAATGCTACTAAGGACTGCAAAGTCTTCCTGTGTGCTTCTATCCAAACACTATGATCACTCATAGCGATGGATGGTGCCAGAATGATGATTAAAATCGATTATTTCAATAAAAGAAAGGAAAGGACAATGCCCATGGGTGTATGGAATCCCGTACCATGCTGCATCAAAGTTAAACTTTGGTTTTTATAGACTACTCTTATCATATTAACTACTACAAAAGTTCTTTTTATAAACTTTTTAAAATCCGGTAAAAATTCTATTTTATTCTAGTTATTTTTAATTAATATAGAATTAATTTTTTACTTGTTTTTTGAAAGACATGATCATGATACTTTTAAAATTCAAGGTTATATTAATCATATCATTCGAAACGGAACGTCATGTAAAGGGAATAATACAATATCAACACTTTTTTACTTTAAATTAAATTCCTTGTTCAAAAGTCAAATCCCCGACGCGTAATGTCGTAAGAAATATGAAAATAATTACTATAATATTTGGATCTTAATTCATGAGACTTTTTGGTACGACTTTTGGTCATTTTCCTTTAGTTATTCAAATATAACCGTTCATGAAGGCAATTTTAATGTAGGTACCAACTGTACAGAATTATGGAACTCATAACCTTATCTACAGCATGAGCAATAATTTGAATATATTACGAACACAGTGGCCGCAAAACCACTTCATTCTCATTTATATACCTCCACACAATTATGTATAACTAATAAACTAATACCATAAAACAAATATTCGCTTGTTTAACATATGGGACGCTGCGGAATACTTACTGAACGGAACTATTGTTTCATTACGTGTCGTTGTAGAAATTTGCAGCTGTTATTAGGAATGGACATTTAAAACAACAAAACAAGAATGATAAATATGACAATTATCAGGCAAACTTTTGACATTGACTTCAACATGACTTCTGAATCGTCCTTCGGGGTCATTGCGTAACACACTATCAGTAGAAATGGGTTTAATTTTGACAGTTCTACAACATTCATTGCGTTATTCACGTTGTTGAGCAGACACATTTTTCGGACATAATATGGATTAGCAATATCCTTCAAAATGATTCAGATTGAGATGTATAGTGTGTTACGTAATTAGGGTGCTGATCCATCAGACAATCAATGGTAAAATACTTCAGCATTGTAGGACATCGACAGACTCTCGTGGAAAAGGGGGTACGGGCTAAATAGATAGATAGAGTCCGGAGCACGCAGTTTGGATTTTTACCCGGGTGATAGGAATAGGCTCGCCCTCTGTTACATCACTCTGCCTAACCCTTCGGGGATTACAGGCGTAATGTTATGTTTGTAGATAGATAGGTAGATTGTAGGAAATTAATCGTAAAGACACAAAAACTAATAATAACTGCACAAAAGCTACTTTATTGCAAATGAAATCAATAAAGTTCTGCTAACAAGATAGAAAATTGAATAGCGATTCTCGTTAGAGAGAAATTATTTAATTGAGAAAAACTAGTTTCGCAATCTTGATAAAGGAAAATCGATAAATTAACTGACCATTACACCGAGAAGTTATTTGCACCAAGTCAGTTAGTTTCTAACATTATGCTGATGTTATCTGCAATATGCAATAGACGAATAGCCATTCGGTTGCTATAAATAGTTTACGTAATTGGTCAATAAATTCTATAAACGCACGGAATTGACGGCTGAGGCATGAGCGAGAGCGGATTTAAAAAGTGGGTGGTTTTGTAAACCAGTACCCAAATTGCGTAACACACCATGAAAGAAGAAAACAAAAAGAAAGAAAATAAATTTATTTGCGGCAAACATGACGCATAAAAAAAAGAACAAATACACAAAAAAAAAAAAAAGCAATCAAAAAAATCAAACAACAATCAACCGATCGTCCGGTCCGGTCGTCCGGTCCGTCCGGTCGTCCGATCGTCCGTCGTCCGTCGTCTTTCAATCAATCTTCAATCATAATCCGAGAGTTTGGATGATATTCCTAGTAAATAACGCAATGAACCCGTTCATTGCGTTATTTACGTTGATGAGCAGACAAAGGACAATGACCAAAGTCGAACAAAAAAGTTTCATGCATCAAGATCAAAATATTATAGTAATTATTTTCATAATTTTTGAAGACATTACGCATCGGGATTTGATTTTAGAACAGGGAATTTTATTGAAAGTAAAAAAGTGTTGATATTGTTTAATTCCCTTTACATGACGTTCTGTTTCAAATGATATGATTAATATAACCTTGATTTTTGAAAGTGTCATGATCACGTCTTTCAAAAAACATGTAATAAAATTATACTTTTCCGATTCTCCATTAATTTAAAATAACTAGATAGATTTTTTATTTAAACGATTGTAATTTTTTTAGAGCAATAATGGCCGTTCGTGTATGACATGTCAAACAAAATAAAGTACCTACCTAGTTTTCAGGTTATTTCGATTTTTTTGAAAATCTCTGAAACCCCCGGTTCTGTTTACAAAAATATTTTTTGTAGGAGTTAATATGATAAGTTAGTCTATAAAAAACAAAGTTTGACTTTGAAGCAGCATGGCATCCATAATGGTACGGGATTCCATACATCTATGAGCATTATCCTTTGAAATGTCAAAATGAAACTCATTGTGATCAATTGTCATTTTATGTGTTACGAAATTACCTACTCGTGTCTGACTATTTGTGAATCAAAAAAACAAACACAAGCCTGCAGACGATGACGCCTCGAATTGCCAACCATGTCTGCAAAGTTATCTTGGAGGACCAGTGGATACCACTGGCTCTGACCCTTCAAGTTAACTTTTTTTGACAATATGCCTGACATAATCTTACAGGTCAAGTCAGCTTACTGATTTAACTCCTCGTATGAAACGAGATCCACGCGAGACACAATAACTTTTTAATTGTTTCCTTAATTACTGCATTCAATCAGATAATGCACTTTTTAGGTAACCTACTTTACTGGATGATCAACAAACAAATGACTATCGCGTATAGAAATCTACGCTACACACATCGAAGAGAAACTACTCGTATTTTGAAACGTCTCTTGTGCGTTGTGAGTTGTGGTTGAACGTAGTAGTAGCTTTATTCGTATATTGCTATTCTTAATTAAAACCACGAATAAAACGAAGATAAGCCCAACACCCCAATTGCGTAACATCTAAATCTGAATCATTTTGAAGCATATAAGCTAATCCATTGATCATTTATGTTCAAAAAATGTGTCTGCTCAACAACGTAAATAACGCCATGAATGTTGTTGAACTGTCAAAATAAATCAGAATGAGAACTTTATTTGCTTCGAATGTAGGTACAGGTATAAGATGTTGTAAGTACATAAATTATAGAGATCGCCTGAAATCCATTGCTACTTTTACGAAATTACCCCCCAGGTTCGCACCGACGTGTTTTTCCCGTGTTTTTTTTTCGCGCACTGAAATCCAATGCGCGTTGAAAATTCGACAGTGTGTGTTTTTTTGACGCGTTGAGATGCGCTCTGTTGTATTCTCAATACTCGGCTAAACACCGAGAGTTGAAAATATAGTGTGCGATAAAATCCTGCCGCGATATTTTTACGTCTCATGCGAACGTGAGCTTATATAGCTTTCCCGCTCCGCCAAATCTTCCAACTTGTTCCCTATTTATCTGCAAGGGCACATGCGTGCCGTTTTATTATGTTATTATTTGTCTAGTACGCAATAACTTGGAGATAACTGTGTTTACTTTGCATAGTATTTAATCCTCTGATATCTTCGGCTTAAGTTAGCTCGATGGGTATTGGAACCTAAAATTTTCGTTTATATGTAAAAAACGCGGACCAATTTTTATGCGGGCTTTACACATAGCCGCACGCGCTAAATCGGCTGTCTAACTGGTAATTTGGCTGGGCCGCGGGTGACTAAAATCGCAAGTTCCAAAATAGAGCAGTTTTCGACTTTTGTCGTGCAGCAACAGTTCGCGTGTGGCGGGTGACTAAAATCGACCGTGAAATGCTCACAGGCGATCGCCCACCGCATGAAGGTTTACATTTTGATGCAAAATGAACAGTCATTTCACTCTTCACTCAAGTCACTTGCGATTTTTGGGGTGGCGAGCTTGTGAAGCGATTTGGTAATAACCTGAGTAAGTAAAGTTTCAACGCAGGGGTTCAGGATCATGTGCTGATTCCATGGTATCAGGTTTTGTGTTGATGTCCATGTTGTATAGGTAATAAAGTAATAACGTACCTACTACCACAACACCTTTTGGCTACATTTAATGTAAAAATAAAACCAAAACTTACCGCATTCAGGGCTTCCTTTTCATACGGGCTCAGTTTGTATGATGCATCTGAGCCAACTAATCGTGGGGTTGACCTGAAAAGCAGAAAAGAAACGTCTACAATAATTACACATTACAATACTTTAGGAGCAGTGGTGGCCAAGTGGTACCAGCCTCGATTTACCTACGAGTTGTAGGTCGTGGGTTCGAATTGAGGCAGGCGCTTTACTTTGTGTTAATCATTTCGTCACCACTGCTCTCAAAACGGTGAAAGAAAACAATGAATTTGACTATGGGGTTTCGAATGCAATCAACAATCATAATGAAAATTTGAGTTGGTCATAGTAAAAGCTTGATATGAAATCATAACATTACACCACGCCTATTTTCCCCGAAGGGTTAAGCAGAGGTACACTAACGTGCGGCTGACGAGAGAATGCGTTCTTGATACCTGTCAGGTATATACAAACGAATACGTGCTTTGCGAATTTGATGTTTAATAGTTACTAGAATTCTCGCACTGACAGGTGTCTGGAACGCTTTGTCCGACGGCCGTACTGTACCTAAGTAATAAAACAATATCACTAACATAATCATCATCTGTAAAAGGTGACGCCTCCATTAATTTCTACCATCAGAATCTTTTCCCACAAAATATTCTCATAAAAAATGTCCCCCCATAGCCGTTAAACCAGGTCAAACATTATCTCCATCTGTACCTCAGCATCTGTTTAAATGAGATTGGCCGTCATCTCCACGAACCTACTTATATCTCTCGCCATGCGAAACAATTATTCTGCCCTGGCGATTCCTATCCTCTTCCTGATATTTCTCAAGCAGGAGTGTTTTGTTTTCTTTATTTTCATACTAGCGAACGGCGTCTGCTTCACAAAACATCGAAATATCTTTATTATACGAGTATTATGAATGTGTTAGTTAAATACTTAAACCTTCCGGACTAAAATATTTAAATAATAATTAAAACTGCATCACAATCAATCGTGTAGATTAGAAGAACTGAGCTATCACACAGACTTACCTACCCGAAAAGCGAAATTTGTTAGGTTTCCGTACCTCAAAAGAAAAAACGGAGCCCTTAGAAGATCTCTTCGTTGTCCGTCTGTCTGTCCGCCTGTCAAGACCCTTTTTCACAGGAATGCGTGGAGTTATCAAGTTGAAATTAATAACTCGCAAGGGACTCAAAACCTATAGGGCCCGTTGACTTAGACTTAATAAATTTGGCCAGAAACCATGTCATGTAGCACAAATAAAAGAAAAAAACCGTAAATCGGTTAGTAGTTACATACTTACAAAGTACGGAACCCTTGGTGCGCGACGCCGACTCGCACTTGACCAGTTTTTTTATACCATGTATAGATATAGATTAGCCTCGTTTTATATAGTGTTTTTCGTTTTGTCCTATTCTAAGATCATAAATTCAATTATTAGGCTCCAAGTCACATGAGTCACATCTGTATTTTTATGATTCACGGTGATTAACTGTTATGTCTGCTTCGTGGAAAAACAATGGTGTCACGAGGTAGGTACTGCACTAGTGAGACTGTGCGAGTGCAGTAGAAGCTGTCGATTTAAAAGTCCTAGGTTGGAGTGTCTATTAGAGCACAGTAATATTTCATAGGCAGTATGTCTGGGGTATTGTGAGATGAGCGTATGACTGGCGAGTAGTTGTAAGTACTTTTTAAAATGTGTTTGTGTTGTCTTTAACTAATGTAATTGGCTTTGGTCGTCTTATGTTAAATAAATTAAATTAAAAAAAGATATTTCTAGATCTTCAAAAACTTTCCATATTTAGTTGGGGTCGGCTGGATGCAGCTGAATACCAGTATTTTACATGAAGCGACTGCCTATCTGACCTCTACAACCCAGTTACTAGGTAATACGAAACCAGTCAGACTTTCAGGCTTCTGACGACCCTTAAGGACCGTCAAAGATCCACGACTGACAGCCGGGACCAACGGCTTAACGTGCTTTCCGTGGCTCAAACAACAACATGAAACACACAACAACATGAAATCCAAAATTCAACTCCACCTTCAAGTATCTCTCCTTTAAGAACTTAAGCTAAGAAATACTAATACGTTTCACTGCATGAACTGCTTCTGCTCACCACAATATGACGTCAGTTTCCTGACTTCAAGATTCGGTGGCAAACGGTGCATAAACAGTTGGAGCACCAAATAAATCGCACGGAGCTATAGTGGCTTTAATTATTAACATTCATAAATGTTGGTAAGTGAATTTATGAATGTGTAGCTCTTGCTTCCGTGTGAGTAGGGCTGTAGTGCGAGCGGGAGAAATGTCTTTTTCGTTTTTCCTAATTAACAGTTTTTAGCCAGTAGCTATAGCTTCATAAATTAATCTTGTAATTCCGATCTTCTTTCGTGTTGGCTAGAGCTAGAGCATAATCAACTTATAATGTTTCCACTGTTGTTGAGATAAAGGCCTCCTCATTTGAAGAGGAAAGCTAAAATAGGCTAGTATTTTGAAATATTATCACTTAATTTCTTCTAAATGAAAGAAGCTGAAAGAATTTGAACAAGAAACTCGGAAGTTTCTCTGAATCCGAAACGAAGTGATCACATAGAGAACCAAAGTCGACCACTTGGCATAAAGGACGCCCAACTGAAACAAAAATTACCACCAAAATTAGCCACCAATACGAAGGCAGACGTGTTCTCAGTTGAAACCGCAAATTGGAAAACGCAATGTGGAACACTTTCAGACTAGACTCGTGAAATAAATTTGTGGCGGAAGATCATCAGCCTATAGTACATACTTACTTAGGCTTACAATTACGAACTACACTAAACGCACGACGCTATCGTGGCAGGCCAAGACGAAGATGGCGGAACGAGCTTGACTCCTACCGTAGGGACTGGCGCCGGCACTCGCAAATGACAGAATTGTGTGGAAAAGGGCCTTTGCCAGGGGGACAATACAGGCTAGTTTGATTAGATAAGGCCATTACGAACAGCTGCAGCCAAGGTTACGATACTCATCCTGTTTAATACTTATCGTACACGTTTCCCGCTTATCGCCACAAAACACCCCATGCCTTGCTCAGGTAAGACAAATACGCTCATTTCCTGCGGAGAGCGCGCCCGAACGTCCGCGCCGACAAATTGTGCCCACATAACCTTATTCTGGATGTATTCTATTTGTTTGTAGTCAAACTTAAATAACCGTTTCGTTTCTTGGTCGGGAAAGAAAAGGATTGTAAGCTAAGCACACACTGTCGCATGATTTACCCCCGGATAATCAAATATTCTGTGAAATCGACATCAATAAGTTAATACAACGGTACAAGGATCTTTGGACGCGTGGAAAAAATTGGAACTAACGCTGCCATCTTGAATTTCAAAAATGTTTACTAACAACTAACAGCATCACCCCCATGTCATTCAGGCACCAAAAGATCCTGATTGCACTCTTACCACATTGAACGTATACTTATAACATACCTAAATAGCTTGACATTTTTGTCAACCTATGACAACTGCTGAAATGACACAGTTAAATGAAATTAGTTTTTTTGAAATGGGAGACCCAAACCTTCATAAATTTGGGTCCCCCTATACCTTGTACCTTGAGTAGTAAAACGTAATTGATTTCTTTGGATTCAAATTATTATTTACATTATAAATTACACGAGTTCTTAAGCCATTCGTAAACGCAACACTGTCGAGTTCTAGAATACGTCCACAGCAACCTCACACCGGTAACGGCAGAAAGTTCGCCGCCTCCTTTTATTTATGACGCTTATGCCGTAAGAAATTCAACTTTTTTGCCGTTCCCACCTCGCTGACAGATCGCCAAGCGATTTGCTTTTATGTCGAAGGGATTTGTCGGAAATTGCCGAAGATTGCCGACGTGAGTTATTTGCGCGCATGTTTTTGGTGCGTAAATTAATGTTCAACAGTGGCAACAGGCACCTTTGTAACTTTTTGTAGGTAAATGCCATTTAGTAGTGATTTTCACGGTCAATTGCTTAGATTAAGTAATTTTTTTTGGGATTTTTTTTTCAGGTAGGTTTAGGTATTTTCAGATAGGACTCAACCTAATCAACAATACATATTTACATTACATACATCAGCTTATAATTTTCCCACTGCTGGGACACCGGCCTCCTCTCTTTGAGAGGGAGTGGGCCGTAATTCACCACGCAGGCCCAGTGCGGGTTGATAGATGTCACATGTTTTCGAATTTTTGGTTCTAGTTTCGACTACGACGTTTATTCACGATGTTTTCCTTCACTATTTTGAGAGCAGTGGTGATGAAATAATTTACACAAAGTAAAACACCTGTCTGGGTTCGAACCTACGACTTACAACTCGTAAGTCACCACCATTACCACTGGACTGGTGGTCCAGTGTAATGATGGCGACTGCTGTCAACAATAAGTACAATAAAACATATCAAGAAAGAATTAGCTTACTACGTTGCATTATGATGAACAAAATAGTTTCATGTTGCTTTATTTTATGAAAGTCTATTAGAAGCAAATAAGATGGATACTACATAATGAAATTGGTATTCATACTTTAAGACCTTCGTTTAATGCACCAAAGTATGAAATCTTTTCAATTTCAACAAAAGTTGAAAATTGAGAAAATCTTTCTCCACCAACGTACGCGATTTAAACTTGAAAATAATGTTCTTATAATAAAAACTTTACATGTTCCCTAGCATCTACATAGTTTCTAGCAAACAAAGAAAGGTCAATAAACTTATTTGCATGACGATAAAAAAATATGAGATCGGAAAACTAGATCAATGCAGACGAAAACAGTCGTCAAAATATAAAGTCCCTACTACCTCATCATCATCTGCCAAGCCTTTTCCCAACTATGTTGGGGTCGGCTTCCAGTCTAACCGGATGCACCAGTATTTTACATGGAGCGACCGCCTAACTGACCTCCACAACCCAGTTATTGGGTAATACGATACCACTGGTTGTCAGACTTTCAGGCTTAACGACGGTAACGACTGTCAAAGATCTACGAATGACAGCCGGGACCAACGGCTTAACGTGCTTTCCGAGACACGGAGAGGTCTTGGTATGTAAAGATGGTCACCTATCCACGGACTAAGCGTTGCAAGCGTAGCTTAACCTGATCGATCGAACCGTGCGGCTGTTATTACTGAGCTACAAGCCCCTCACACCCCAAGTCCCTATTACCTATCAATAAAAAAAACTGGTAGCTTGTTACATGCAGTACCAGACTTGTAGATCTGCTACAATGGTCTGGAACTTTAAATCTATATTCTGTCTAACGCTTCTCTGTCTCGAAATCTAGCCAAAAGTGAAAAGTGCCTGCAGGTAGGCGACTAACTGCATTAGGCGCGACGAAAGAGCTGCTAGTTGAATTTTGATAGTTTTGGCGTCTCACGCGCTACTTCGGGTCATAAACTCACTGAAACTATACTACATGTTATAGTGAATAGTTCATTATTGTGATATTTTAAAGTGTAGTAACGCATTTGGGTAATAATCTATTGAACATATTGCTATTCACATAAATACAATACAATACATAGGTATAAACCGGTATCTATGCAAACTATCTGTATTCTATGCAAACCTTCATTCCTTATTTAATCACTTTAAGGGATGCATTTTAAAAAATCCTTTATTAGTGCTGACCTTTGTTGTTTAAAGAGGTCTTGCTCAAATTTTTAAGCTTCTAAACCCAGCGGCTTAGGCTGTGCGTTGGTCAGTGAGTGTAAGAATGAATGAAATGAAAAATACCGTTTTTTTTTCCTGGTTTGCCCCAGACATGCTTCTCTTGAGGCCAATATTGACGAATGTTTAATATATAAAATTTGTTATAGAAATTCGCTATGTCACTCCATTACCTGTATGACACTCACACAGATTAGGGAAGCATGGCAAAAAAGGCAAGAGACAGCTTAATAGTTCTCAGCAGTTGGTGGAAGAAGGCTGCCAATTACGATGATGATCCCACCTTGAATTACCACTATTACCAGGAGTGTTCAATAAAGAGGAGGTTCCAAAAACATTTCCTACATAACACTACAAATTCCTAGGTTCCAAAAACACTTTCTTCATAGTACTCTACAAATTCCAAGGTTCCAAAAACACTTTCTTCATAAATTTCATCAGCCCATAAGCGAGTGAACAAATAGTACGAGTACCTACCAGGGTAGCATAACATTGAAGATGTCTACTGGCCCGCGGGCTGTCTACACGTATTAACATTCTGACGTTGTACGCAGAGATGAAATAATCTTCGCCAGTTAGTCACTCATGCTCACAGGAGTTTGATGGAAAATTATCTTGTAATCATTTTGTTACCCAAATCCGAAACGATTTACGATCAGAGCCGATCTATATTGCAGTTATATCTATGTGGTGAGATATTGATTTAATACACAATTTGATAAGATTTCGACGAATTTCATAGCGTTTTAAAAAGATCGATGAATATCGTAGTAAAGAAGACTATCTGTTTGTGACCGCAGCAAATAACGACTTAATTAGATTGAAGAATGAAATCAAATACCTAATATTATTGCCATGCCATCTACTAGTAACTTTTACCATAATTGCCTTTAATCCCCAAAAAAATATTAGTCCTCCAGACCGAATTCTAATCTCAGCAGAGACGACAAGCCTTCGGCGCGAGAGATGTTATAGTGCCAAGCGTGCGCGCAGACACAGATGCACTCTCTCTTTCCCTCTTTCCTCACTCTCATAGTCCGATGGGACGGCAATCGGAGACGACCAGAGAGAGATCAGGCGCAGGCCCAACGGCTTAACATGCTTTCCGAGCCAAGGGAATCACACCGCCAACTTCCAAAATCCAGTCTGTTATTAAAAAATGCCTAATGGAAAAACCCAATATCACTTTGCCCGATCCGGGAATCGAACCCAGGACCCTTGCGCCACTCATCAGGCGCGCTTGCGATCACGAGACCAACGAGGCAGATTCCCAAAAGCACTCATTTCGGCAATGAGTCACCCGGTGTCTACAAATCAGCCGATATGTAAGCATATTATAATTTCAAACAATTTGTAACGTTGTAAACATCATGGGCCCTTTCTTACTTGTACTTTTACCTCCTTATACAATGACCTTTGAGGTACTAGGGTCAGACTGTATTCATCGTTCGGCATTTGAACATGGCAACACAACGCGCTGTCGTCAACGAAAACAATGAACAAGCGAACCGTGATCGCGGTTACAACACTGATCCATAACCCAATGCGACGACAGAAGATGTGGATAAAGAACCCTACGTTCAAGAAGGTAAGGTTCAAAATGTAGTGGGAAATGTTTTGAAGACACGAAAATTAGTGCAGCGAAATATTTTCAAAAGTAAATGAGCACACGTGTTGTTTAGGGTGACCATGTTGTCTAGTAAGAGGTTTTTTACGTATTTTAGGTACTTTACTTAATAGACAAAAACACCTCTTTTTTGGTCAAGATAAACAAAAACGTAATCCATCATTTTGTGTTATTAGATAAGCATGCTTGGAATGATGTATCATGTTTGCACTTACAACATAGGTAATAGAGTTAGCACATCATTCATCAAGATGCAGAGCTACTTTCAATGTACAGCCTACTTTTGGGTCTCAAGTTAAAAGGGTTTAAGAGAGAGAGAGAGAGCGAAGATGTTAGATAGATTATTCTAATTGTTCGAAATCCAAAACCCATAGAAATATTAAGTCAAAAACAAACAATTGTTTAATTAAAATGAACAATTCAATTGATTTTAATTAAACCATTTGCTAACATTAACTTTAGAATTTTCAAGGATTCGTAAATAAGGAGTTGTCTGCTACAACTCTTGATTGACGAATCCTTGTTGTAATCAAAGTTAATGTTTAAGTATAATAGTTATCTGGTAACACTTGGTTCTTAACAAGAACTAAAATTGCCCTTAGGAAGCACCTAGTGCACCTAGAATAAATTGTTAAAACAAAAGCACAAAGCACCTGCCATCTAATCTCTTCACCACCCTCGGTTGACTGGTAGAGAATGCCTAAGGCATTAAGTCCGCCTTTGTACCTTTTTTGTGCGAAAAGTTTAAATAAATAAATAAAAGCAGAGGCAGCTCTGTCTTAATAATGCAATGGCTTAACTCAAATTTACTCACTCTCAACTTGCATAAAACTAATTACATTCCATTTGCAATCTGTCGTAACACTACACCGCCTCAAGATTTCTCTATAACAGCCCACTCTTGCCTGAACTCAGCCGGACCCTGTGCCTGTCCCACACTCATCAGAACCGATAGTGTAAAATATTTGGGTGTACTAATAGACGATGGGCTCAAATGGGACAAACATATTGATGCCCTTACCACCAGGACACTACGACTCATACACATCTTCAAGTCGCTCAGCGAGTCAGCTAATGCGGATACGCTTAAGATGGTCTTCTACGCTCTGCGTCAATCTGGTCTTGGATATTGTATTACAGCTTGGGGTGGTGCATGGAAAACTAAATTTCTAAGAGTAGAGAGAGCGCAAAGAGCAATTATTCTTAAAGTTGTATCTTAATCTATAATATAAAAATGAATCGCTGAATGTGTTGCTAAGCGCAAATCTCGAGAACAGCTGTACCGATTTCGCTAATTCTTTTTTAGAATATTCCTTGAGATGGTTCTTACGGAAAAAAAAATAAGAAAGTTGCTTCACGCGGACGAAGTCGCGGGTAAAACCTAGTATACTATATAATTCTTATGTACGTGTGTTTGTCACCTAACTCCTCCTAAGCGGCTGGACCGATTTGGATGAAATTTAGTGTGTATATTTCAATGGGTTCCTAGATGGTTTGAAAACACAATTGGACCCGGTAGTTGGCGCTGCTTTTTGGGCAGGACGATGTATCGCCGGGTCCGCTAGTTTTCTTATAAATTTTGACTTTCAAAAGTGCATTTTACTGGCTTACAAGAAATAAATGACTTGACTTTGACATTTAAATTTCTTGACATCTCCCTGATTCTCAGGCAATTTCTATTGGGTACAATTACCCGACAACAATGTCCGTAATAGATAATTAAACACAATTTAAAGAAAGTCTCAGCAGCTAAGCACAACATAGTCGCAGTAACAATCGCAGTATTTGTTCTGTCTCGCCGAACCGTCACGACTAACATCCGACTAATAATCGCTTGCGACACCCTCCCGTGTATTGTAATATTTGTTTATGCTTTGAAAATACACAGACAGATGAACGATGGAAACTACGCGGGAACTCTATACTCATAATAAAGCTGGAGAGTTTGTTTGTTAGAACGCGCTAATATCTGGAACTACCAGTCAGATTTGAAAAAATACTAATGCATTTGACAGCCTAATTTTTGAGGAAGGCTTTTAGCTATTTAACATCACACTAGAACCTTTAGGAGCCGAGCAGAAAAAAATGAAAAAAGAAGTAAGAGCGCGGGCAGGCGATGCGATGCGACGCGGACGAAGTTGCGGGCAGAAGGTACTTCAATACTTTGAAGTTCCAATACCAAGCGCGGCATTCGAAGTGTCCGTATTTAAATACAGGGGACGAAGGTGTAAAGCTCACTAAATTCTCTTGTGTTTCTCAAAACTACACTTTTTATTTACCATTCCAGCATCTAGTTACGTTGTTAGACCATCTAGACGTGCCTAACAATAAAATACATCCATCAGACCCACTAGAAATTAATCCTACCCAGAAACCAGATGACAAGCTCCACCTCAACGCCACCTTTCAAGTTATTACATGCAAATTACGTTTAGTAATCCCTTAATTGACGCGCGGTCTGGCGTTTAAACAAACGACGCAAATTAACACCCCCGGCGACAAAAATAACAATTTCAGATGAACATCTGTCAAAACAGTGGTCCTGTTTGTAGCTAAAGTCGGCTGTAATGAATTACTGCAGAATATTGAAGCAAATGTGGACGGAGCAGCTGTGACGTTTTTTGCGGGTTGTATTCCCAGACAGACAGTTTCTTTTGAAAGTAACTGAAATACGGAGTGTCATCTTTTAGATTAAAAACTTTACTAGCTATAGAAGGACATTGATTTTGTATGAAGTACCTAGATGAGAAAGAAATATGAGGTCATATTCATTGGTTGAATAATAACTAGCTTTGATTAGCTTTTTAGTCGTTCATCGAAGTCCATGCCTCCATACATTGAAACTATTGGAACGTTAGACCTTTCTTTTAGAAGCCTTTGTAAGTATCCTAAATATTGTTCTTATACGAGAATGCTGAATGAGAGCAGTGGTAACGGCCGTGACTTACCGAGTTGTAGGTCGTAGGTTCGAACCCAGACAGGCGCTTTACTTTGTGTAAATTATTTCATCACCACTGCTCTCAAAACGGTGAAGGAAAACATCGTGAGGAAACCGGCATGTCATAGAAAAAAAAATTCGAAGACATGTGACATCTGCCAACCCGCACTGGGCCCGCGTGGTGGATTACGGCCCACTCCCTCTCACAGAGAGGAGGCCTGTGTCCCAGCAGTGGGAATATTATAGGCCGATTATGTACACGAGAATGGTGTTTTATTCAATTTAAATCGGATCAAGAATATGCTAAAATAACAAATTACATTATAATAAAAAAAGTGTCACAGCTTCTACGTTGCTTCTTATAAAAACAATAAACATAAACCCCGTATTTTTTAAAGCGTCCGTCAACTATAATTGAAACTTCAAGCTATTCTTCGTAAAAGCAATTACTGCTTGGTGCTTATATAATAAAAAGCCAGTACTTCGTCATGACTCTTATCAAGCCAGGAACAGCCTTCATAAAACCTTCCGAGCAACATTCAGTTGAGGACCCCAAAAACAAAAACATTGTTTGACCAACAACGCGTCAAATTAAAACTCATAAAGAACAAGACAAAAAGGGCACAGATGTCAAATAAATTGTACAGATTATTGTTTCATAAAAATATGAAAAAAATAGAGGCATTGTTTGTTTGTAGACTTTCACTATAAGATGGTGTCGAAATTGCAGTGACGGATGAAAAAGTCAGAATTGCCTAGTTTAGATGTGTGATGTGAATTATGAAGATAGCCACAAAAAATCACAGTCCTTCACTTCTTTGATTATTTTATTAATACTTAAGATTTTTTTTCTATAGCATGTAACTATTTTCGTCCCTAATGAATAAGTAAAATAAAACAGTGAAAAAGTTTTAAGCAAGCGGGCAAATGATTGCATCATTACGATGATAATCTAAATATGCAGTATTAAAATGACAAAATCTGTAGACATAAGAAATTTTAATCTCGAGTAAAAACCAGCCGGTCATATGCACGATCAGGGATACCGGAAAATTTTATAAACAGCCTTAATGACTGTTTATAAAATTTTCGGGTATCCCTAAAATTTTAAATATTATAAACAGCCTTAATGACTTTTTATAAAATTTTCGGGTGTCCCTGAAATCCCTGCCTGACCTCTCCAACTCCATATGTCCACAGAAGTCTTATATTATCAAATATTAACAGTATCTATAGCCGGAAAACATCATAAATGTATCGGTTTCACATTAGCATCGGCCTTGTAAGAGTCGTAAGGGTTCCGGTTTATTTTTATAGCAGCCCCATTGTGGCACGGATCAGTTTCCTAAGGTCCTTTAGCCCCTCAAACCGTCCCATGACAGTTTTGGGGGTTAAATACGGTTTTGGATGCGTTAACAAATCGTTTTGAAGGGTTCGGATGGATGGAAGAAGTGTTCATGTCTTATGGTAAACGTTTAGAGGATCATTTGTGAGCAATCCTGGTTATCATCGAAGATTTGGGTCATTTCTGTTAAATATGTTATCGCGCTATTAAAAATAATGAATGTTTCCTTTGTTACCATTCTGTTTTCTTACTATACTAAGTAACTTGTAGCACGGTAATAGCTTTATCAGTATTTTTTTCTGCATTGAGTAAACTTTTTCTACCTTTATGTAGGTACTTAATAAGGGATTTCGGTTCCATAATAATAAAAAAAAATTGGACCTAACACTTGTACATATTTCAGATAGGCAGTCGCTCCATGTAAAATACTGGTATTCAGCTGCATCCGGTTAGACTGGAAGCTGACCCTAACATAGTTGGGAAAAGGCTGGGCAGATAATTATGACTTGTACACATTTCATAAACCTGCCAAACTGCGTGCCAGTTTGTCGGCAGGGTTAGCGCTCGTCTTAAAACATTTGGTATCAACAAATATCTAAGTATGTGGGATGCAACATGTGTCGACACCCTTGCGCCAACCCATCTTCCTAGCACGGTGGGCTGTGCTGGAGCGGCTGCTGCTGGTGCAAAAAACCTCAAACTACGAAAGCATTCCAACCTGATTGGGAGTTATATGTTCGAGCCGTTTGGGGACACTACGGTCATGGGGTCCGAGTGCCCCCTTGGTTTTTCGAGATATCGCCAAGCGGTTAGTCGACTCTTCACATGACCAGAGGGCTGGCCTGTTTCTCGGCCAAAGAATTAGCATCGCCATACAACGTGGCAATGCTGCTAGCCTTTTAGGCACTGTTCCTGTTGACAGCGATGCGGACGAATTTTTTGATGCCCTATGATTATTTTGCTTATTTTTTCACATGTACATAATTATCATTATTATAAATGTTAGCTTATATAATGTAAATATCTATACTAATAATAAATATTAATAATTTATGACCATAATCTAAGTAGATAGATACATATACTTTAAATGGACGGTAAGAAGATTATAATAAATATTTCCGAGATCATTCAATCATCTTTATGTTTAACACTACCATCAATCCAATCTAGTGGGCCTGCAAGAATTCTTGTAAAAAACTGTTATGAAGGTTTTACCCTTTAAGTTCAAGACCCCCATACATAACACGACTAAATCAGCAGAAAAATGGTAGAGAAAGTGATTTCTCGCAACAGTTTCTTTGCAAGAATCTGGCGAACCCATGACCCAAGCAATACGGCCGGCGACCGTTCCCCAGATATATTTTATATGTTATTACACATATTATGTCCCTCGACGTCTTATACAGACGGGTTTATCGTCTTAATATACTCCTTTATCGTGGCTAAAGTAATCGTTTTTTTTCCCCGGAAGTGTGTATTCTTATTTTATTTTTATTATGATATACGGTTTTATTACAAATTGTCGTCGCTTATTCCCAAGTTATTGTTCAGGAAAAGTGTTGAATTCTATTAGTCTTTCGGTCGTTTTTCTTTATTTCTGGGTCATTTCGTCACATTTTGTTATTTTACTTGTTCTATTCATTCTTTTGTCAAAATTGTCAAAGCAATTTTGGCTGTTTAACATAATATTTTATGACTATAAGAAAAAGGAGAACTATAAATCACAAATGAAGATCTATAGATACAAAATGGTAAAACTGAATTAATAAATCAGTTTATTATTTACATTAGAATAGTTTAATTGCCTCAGTCCGAGAAGTGTCTTAAAGTCTGGTACTCAGCTGCATCCAGTTAGACTGTAAGCCGGTCCCAACATAGTTGGGAAAAGGCTAGGCAAATGATGATGAGTCCAAGACGTGTCCTGTAAGCTGCACGTTACAGGAACTGGGGGCCTAAAAAGGCCACTTTGGCAGAATCATAATAGGATAACAATATGAATCATATTAAAAATCGTAAAATGGTCACAAACTGACAATTCATAATATGATCTGTGTGCAATTCATATCACGCAATTTACCTGTTTGACAGTTTTGTATGGAAATACGTAAAATGATCCACCAATGTTTACACCAAATATGATTGATATGAAATGAATTGTAGGTGATTAAAGTATTATGTATTAAGCATTTAACGAAAATTAGAGGAATTGCTAATGATCTGCTGGGAATTCAGGAAATGAATAGCTTTTAGAGGTATTGCTTAAAGTGGCCTGTTTAGGTCCCCTGATGGACGCTAGGATGGCGCCAAACACGTAGCTAAACTCTGGACCGAGTCCATTTAGATTGCCATCGACAGCTAAACATAAGAAGTCCAAAACAATAAAACAAACACAGACAATAAATGACATCATTTTGCTGTGAACAAAGTTAGTCATTGAGTCTATTAGGACTGCTCAAAGTTCAACACAGAATATTCTACAATAGCGCCAAGTCCCTTCACAGTATGATTAATAATCCATTCTCCACATACGCCGCCATAAAATAGCATCTAATATAGACATTCACACATCTTGACGTATACTTGGTCACCGTAGGGCGTTGAATTATAGGTACTCCTTTACACTACAAAATACCAACGTAACTTTACCATCACCAAGATAAACTCACCACAATTCCAGTCTTTATTGATTACGTGTGAAGGTCTTAGTGCACTTAAAGCTGGTGTAGTTATAATTTGGGATCACTCCAGCAGTTCTGCGGTTGGAACGTCTTTGAATAATTTATTGGTTAGATTTAATACTGGCTATTGTATTGCATTCGGTAGTACTTGGCGTGTTTCCATTGACTTAATGGTTATTGGCGATTTTAATGGCTAGTACCTTGTATGAATTGTGACTTCGTCTAGATCAACATTTTAGAGTACTGTTCCGTTCAGTGCTTTGTCTGAACCTGATCAATTATACATGCACCAAATTCTGTGCCGTTTCTAATTGAATTCATAATCGATATTGGGTAAACGGTAAACGGTACGGTACGGTACGTAACGGTATCGGTAATGGTAAAATAAATAAATAAATAAATAAACCGTTAAATTGATTAAAATGGGATTGTCGATTTGCTAACCATATTTGCTTCAATCTACCATCTAATCCATTATGCACTTTATAATTTACTTCTGATTTTGCATCACTGTCAAAATCACAGTAACATTTATTATCGTTACATCGTCGTGCTCTTGATTTCGATCACGCCTGGTGGAAAGCGAGGGATGAGATCTGTGACAGAGCGTGCCCAGAAGATGTCTGTTCACTCTTGCTTTGAAGGTCGACGGGTTGAATGTGGAAGGAAACACAGACGCTGGCAGAGAGTTCCACACCTTGGCTATGCGTATCATAAATGTGTGTAAAAATAATAATGTTGCTATTGTAAGAGGTAACTATCGAGATAAGTGCATGATAGTTCATGCTACTCACTATGTACAGACGCCAGCACATCAAGCTACTACAATCTGTCAAATTTCGTTAATAGATTTTCAACTTTATCACTAACGGATTAAGGTTCAAGGTTGATTGGGAAAATTTGACAGTTTCGGGTAGCTTGATGTGCACTGCTGGCATCTGTACTTTTCATCCCAAAATATATTTTTTTTAATATTGGCAAAGTGTTACTAAAGTTGTTCAACCAGCGACGCGCTTCAACTGTTACCAGCTACTTAACTATTCAATTCGAATTGAATTGAACCTGAAAACATTGAAACATCTGATGCCGGGTACATATTGTTGAAACGTAACATGAAATTTGACACACGTTGAAAAAAATTCGGCAAGTTTTTATATCGCATTTCATGATGCATTGTATAGATACATTTGGACGGCTTATTTATGTTACATTTCATGGTACTGTTTGTAATTTTTGTTATTTTCTTGTCCATTAATGCTTATTTATGTTACATTACATGGTACTGTTTGTAATTTTTATTATTTTCTTGTCCATTAATCTAACGTTAAAACAGTATAATGTAAACCTACACAGCTCCGATGCTATCCCCGATCAGCAGATAGAGCGCGTATGATGGGGGACGTCATCGCTACACGCACCGCTCACAATGAGCTCTTATCGCGACTGGCTAATGGAAGGTACGATGAAGAAAGTCTAGGCACCTTGAATTTAAGTACCTACGTTTAAAAAAGATACTTCAACGAGCTAAAATTTATAACTAAGTTCCCACTCCTTGGACACAGGCCTCCTCTCTATGAGAGGAAGTGGGTTTTCCACCACGCAGGCCCAGTGTGGGTGATGGATGTCACATGTCTTCGAATCTTTTGTTCAAGGACAGGTTTCTTCACACTGGTTTTCTTTACCGTTTAGAGAGCAGAAAATTTATATCATATAGATTTTGAACACAAGTTATTATACGAGTACGTAACTATTTTATCATTTGTGAAATTCTATTGCTGGGCAAAAGACGTCCTTATTAAGTATATTAAGTTATAACTTATTTAAAACTATTTCTAACCACTTCCTCTCGAAGAGAGGCAGTGGGCTATAAATCTACCACGCGGGCCCAGTGCGGGTTGGTAGATGTCACATATCTTCGATTTTTTTTTGTTCTAGAACAGAGCCGGTTTCCTCACGATGTCATTCACCGTTTTGAGACAGTGTTGATGATTATTTACACAAAGTAAAGGGCCTAAAGTTATATAGCCTAAAGTTATATATAAGCAAATAAACATTACTAAGTATAACCTTTCCCTTAAAAGCAAGAGAAATAGTTTCAATAAGCATTTGGTTTGCAGTAAACAAATAACGTAGTACCTAGTATACATATTCTGCACCACAAATTCACTGCAGCTAAACAGAGAATTCCGTAACGGATGAGTTTGTGACTGTACTTGGCAGCTAGTTTATATCATGGTTTAAACTAAGGTTAGAGAAATAGAAATGTATATTCTTTTCTATTGTGTGATTAGTATTTAATTCCACATTGTGGAACGCAATGTCACCTAACTTGTAGTAGATGTTAGAATGGTGTGAACTGTGCGAAGCTTTTAATTACTGGTTCACAACTTCACAATGATCGTAAAGTTATTTACTATCATATTTTTTTTATTTTTGTTTTTTTAATATCTCCCGCGCCGAAAGCTATATAAATTTATTTACAAAAAAATAGTAAAAGCATATTTATTGTCCCACTGTAAAGTTAAGACCTCATGCAAAGAAGGTATGAGCTTGATCTCCACGCGTGCTCAAGGCGGATTGGCAATTTCAGGCTTATATTACTTAATTATACTTAAGTCCAAGTTGTCTTACGATGGTTTCCTTCACGGATGCCAGTATAGTAGTATATCCAAGATAAACTGACAAAATAGCTACACATGAATTGAAAAAGTCACATTGTTGTTTTTGTATTTAAACCATCAGTCTCCTGTCCTTATTCCAATTTATTTGGGGTCGGCGCTACATGTATTTTTCATCCGTACTGCTCTTTTAGTCGTCATCTCTGAAGTCCAACTCTCGTAATTTAAAACGTCTAGTCGCAGTCTCATCTCGGCGACAAACAAATGTCAAAAACTTGTCAAAATGTATGGAAATTAGAGGTATTTTTGACAGATTGAGACTGAGATCAAGGGTACTTCTCTTCTTAGTCTGCTGAAATCAGAATGTGAACGTTCTTAAAATTACGAGAACTGCCCCTCTGTAGTCACTTTTGAACCATATAATCATTGTTGTCAAACTGTGTTAAATTATTTTACATCCTATGAGTGCTGCTATCTACGGAGCAATACTTGGACCATCTACCTAAACTTTGGACAATAAGTTCCCAAATTCACCGCTAGGTGGCGGGACGGAGTAAAGTAAACCCCGTTTTGTTAAAGCGCCATCTATTAGGGCTTATCTGTACTGTTGATTATTGTTGGTTTCGGTTTTATACGGTAGATGGCGGTACTGCCTTCCAAATATTCACATTTTGTCTGTTCCACCGTAGAGTAGAATGGGATAACTTGAACAGTTAGAATATAAACTGAATTCTAGTGAAACTAAGAACTATGAGCAGTAATTTTAAGTTCTTCTATCTGGAAAAAAACTAACTTAAGAACTGAGTGCCTAGTAAAAGTAAGTAAGTAGGTACCAAAAAAATTAATTGAGAATAAATTATCTATTTCCAAAGTACTAGGTAGGTACTTTGTACAATAAAGTAAATAATATTTTTTTAAGGGCTTGTTTCGTGGGGAGATTGGGCTTAAAATTGTCCCTTGATAAAGTTTTTTGTTCAATAAGTTTGGTAACGAAACTACATTTAATTTTTAATGTTGATTAATAACAATATGAAATACAGTCGTGCTGTTTATTTCTTGTTACACTATGTAATATCTAAATTGATTATAAATAGTTGCCATTTATTTAGTTTCAACAATTCCCATCGACAGAAAAATGCAATTCCAGTCGCAAAGTTCAAACCCTGCTTCCTGACTTCAAACGCATAAACGCTGCAATTTATACGTTGCCTTATATCTTCACCCCAACGCGTCAGTACTTATCTTCGGGTTTTTATAGCCACAGTAATCGGCTCGGCTTACTATGTGCACGCATGCGATGTAAGAGATGTTTGAGTGTGTGTGTTTGAGCTTGCACCCCACGATGCGTTGCACAGTAGCCTTTATGACGCCACAGGTAGGTAGGGTTGGTGGAGTAGAGAAAGTGATTTTTGTATCATTTCGTTCATCTCTCAAGTTGAAAACCTATACCGAAAAAAAATTCCAACCGTTTGGTCAAAAGATTAACCCGTCATTAGTCCAATAGTAAAATTGATAGCATTGATACGTGATATTAGTGTCGTCAGCTGTTCGACACTCACAGAGGCCATATACGTTTATGTAGGTAACTATCACATTTTTTATATAGCATACCAGATCAACCCATGGTCTGTGATATATAGACCAGGGTAGAAGCCTTTAAAAATAATAAAAAGTGAAAAAAAATAATAGTAGGATGAAACCCATTAGAAAAGGATATAATAATAACTAACTTTTGGCCGATTTTCATGTATATTTCATATATTTTAAATATATTTTAGACACATTCAAAATATATCTTAAAAGACATAAAACACATAGCTAAAAATATAAAAAATATATATTTTGAATATAATATCTGAAATATATTTGAAATGTATAAAATATATATGAAAATCGGCCAAAAGTTAGTTATTAAAAATATATTTACTATACATATTTTTTATATATTTGTACATTTATTATAGATTTTTAATATATTTTTTATACATTTTGACATTTATTTCTTTAATATTTTTTTTTCATGGGGGTATACTCACGATAAAATAGTGAAGGCATTAATAATTCGATTTTGTCTTTTCAGATTATCAGTTTTCGAATTCGAGTTTTTTTCGATTTTTTGCATTTTCTGAGAAGATTTACTATTGTAACATATATATTTTTTTTCACCATCGGAAAATAGAGATTTCAACAAACAGAAAACATACCAACTTTTTGAAAAAAGCTGATATTTTGACGGGTGAATTTTCAATTGAAAATTAGGGTGCTTTTTCGATATTAATTCAAAATAAGGTGAATTAATAAATATTTTTAATCAAATAAATTACAGCGTATTTGGGACATAAAAAGGTAAGTTTTCACCAAATTTCGTTAAAAAAAAAAGATTTTTGTAAAAGATAAAAATAAAAAACCAAAAACTTGGTTTTTTTAATTTTTCATATAAATTTTGAGGTTATGTGAAAAAAGTGTTAGTACAAAAGTTTTAGATCTTTTTATTACCTACAACTTTGCCATATGACTTTTTTCGATAGGACTTTTAGTTTTGCCGGAAATCGAGAAAAACCGTTTTTTACCCTTAAAAGCTCACCCCCATCCCCTTCCCGACCTCAGATCGCCCGTAAATTATTTTTCCTTTTATTTTTATAATATTCCCCTCCTTTTCTAATGGGTTTCATCCTACTATTATTTTTTTTAGTTTTAAAAATTATCGACCCTGGTCTAATACCGATGATTTCAAATATATTAAGTACCGCTAACGGAGAGACCGGCTTCCAAAATCAAAACTATGCATAACACCATAATATACCGGCTGACTTTTTTTGCCGTCTGGACAAAAACAGGGTATAAAAGGTGAACGGAGTATAACAGGACGTGCGTATGGCATAGAAATGAAAAACGAATAAATCTACAAGTAATATAAAAAATCACTTAAAAGCACCCCTTTTCTATGCGCGGAAATTATCAATGAATTCGTAGATTACACAACAGCTGTGATTGAAGGCTTCAGCCGGCCTCAATCAAAGGATTAAATTTAAAAAAAAATCTTTACCATAAGTAGGCTTCTACTCCGTTCACATTTTATACCCTGTTTTTTTTCCAGACGGTAAAAAAGTCAGCCAGTAAGTATATAACAAGCGGTGCTATAATTACAGCCACATGCATGCTATATCTATGGGACTAAATAACTTGTCCCCAACCATCTCTTCGCCACAACCCTATGTAGATGCACTTGTACGTAAAACCAAGTTGAGACACGTCCGCAGGCAATTAGGAATACATTCGCACCCTCGGTGTTGCCTCCCATTCTCTATTTGCGTCTCATTGTACTCAATGATCGCTGTGACCGCGGTGCAGTGTTACTAAATACTTTTTTTACTTTTTCTGTGATGTTGGGCTTGCTCTAGATTCAAGAGTATTTTCGTTCCCATTGTTTTGTAGCCTTTGTTGTGGTGTTCTAGTGTCGCAAATGTATTTTTTGTTGTTCTGACTTGTGTAATGATATCATTTCGTATATCAACTGAGCTGGAACCTACTGCATTTTTGAATGTTAATTAGTTTTTGGGATTTTTTGTTTGTTTTGAATTTGCTTATAATGCTATATTGCTTTAAATTTTATCTGGTCTTAAGATCCAACATATTTGAGTCACACTTTCTCTATCTCCCTTATTACAATACAAGGTTTTTCTTTAGATCAAGTTTAAACCACAGATCCAGTTATTGAATTAAGAACCTAACTGTTATAGAAATGCAGTTCTTTATACAAAAATGACAGATGCTTAGTTCGGGCTAAGTAGTCATTTTAGTATTAAGAACTTTGCCTAAATCGAAATAATGTTCTAAATACACTGGCTGGCTCAAAGGTTTATTAGGCTAGAACTAAATCTAGATTTCGTTTTGTAATAAGACAGTTATAATTTTAAGTTAACAGCTCTCTATAATTTAGACTTTTCTTTTTCTATTTTGAATTGCATAGTACCTTGCTGTGGGCCAAAATAACCACCACGTAGAGTCCTGACACGGCTAGAAAGCATCGCGGCAGACCCCGTAGAAGATGGCGGGATGAGCTGGACAAAACAAACGACCTGTGGTCCACTTTAGCCCTGGATCGAAAGAACTGGAAGTCATGGGGAGAGGCCTTGGCCCAGAAGTGGAATGCTGTAGGCTAACAGTAACAGTACCTTGCTGGCAATACCGAAACTTATCTTTAACAAAATCAAAACCACCAACTATCCCATATTATTCACACCACAACATCATAAACCCACACTACTCGGCGACTCCATCCACAAAATGGAACAAACATACATCCATTGAATCAATGAACCATGATTCACAGTAACAATTGTTCGCAGTTTGCGTCCGGCATACACTTTGATCTCCCCCCTCACTCGAATCCTGCGCGATATCGAGAGGAAACAGGTGTCGAAAGTTATGATCGCTTTTATTAGACCCGCTTTGATTTTAGCAGGATTCGGCGATTGTATTAAAAAGAGAAAAGTTTAGGGCACTTTTTGGAACTGATGCTATATTTTGGATTTTTATGATTAGGAAACTGGAAAGGGATGTTTGCCATTTTTGTGGCCTCAATATTTTTCTTAAGAGACGGACATTATTGAAACATTTTTTCGACAAACTCTTTTATTCATGTGGGTGTTCTATAGGACAAAGGCTTCCTCTTGGTGAGAGGGAGTGGGCCAAAATCCACTACGCGGGCTCAGAGCGGGGTGGTAGATGTCACATGTTTTCGAATTTTTGTTTCTAGGACATGCCGACCTGTCATACCTCTGTCTAACCCTTCGGGGATAACAGTCGTGGCGATATGTTATTATTGAAAAACCGGCATAATTCTTTCATGGGTCTCTATTCACCATTGATGATGATGATTTAATACAGCAGATACTCTACGAGATGATGCGAAGTTTGCACCTGGAACGGAAGTTCAACAAAGCAGTTAGGTACATGGGATTACTCATCACTATATAATATTCACAAATATCTTCAGCAATCATCTCTACATCAATTTCTACACAGCTTATAAAAAGTAAAAATAACATCAAGATAGCGGACCGATGAAACACTAATATCTTTAAATCATCATAAAACCCTGAAAGAGTCTCATACAGCTATATATAGCTCTGAAAGTCTGAATGAATCCGTATAAATGGAAGACGGGGAAATAAAACGTCTTTCTTTAAACGGTAAGCTGCGAACGTCACTGGAATTGCTTTAATTAGTGCTTTTTGCTAGTTAATTAGGTTAAATGTAAACGATGCAAAGCGTTCATTGCAGGCTTCTGAATAAAGAAACTGAGTCAGTAGCCCTGTCGAGATTCTCTCGAATCGCGAGACGTTTTAGTAAAATAGTTTTAAGCAACTCTCGTAGTTAAACTAGATTAGGCAAGCAATCTAGTTTTATCTTATCTCTGCTCAAGTGGTTAATGATTGAGTCGTTAAGTTCTACTTACTGAGGCTATCTTATCTTTTCGGGTTTGTTTAAGTACCTGTTTTACAAGAATGTGAACTTATGGGCAACACCTTAAATAAGTATTACGAAATTACAATGGTCATTAGGAGAAATGAAATCATAGATCATCGTTGGTCTTGTAGTCGCAAACGCTACTGGTTAGCATGAGGTCCTGGATTCGATTCCCAGGTCGGGCCAAGTGTACTTGTGTCTGGCTGATGGCAGTAGGCTTGTCCCCTAGTAATGAGAAATCATAGATTTAAATAAACCTACCTATTTGTTCAAAGTTGATTAAAACCGCTCAATAAGTTATTTATAGCACAGTGAACAAATGAACGAAAATAGTTGTTAGTAGTTCGGGAAAAGAGTTCCTGGAAGGACTTGGGGGAGGCCCAGGAGTGACAGTAGAGACTAAACAAAAAAAAAAGTTGTGGGTAGGTAATGGTTTTTGTATAGGATAAGATATTATTAAAACAAGTCGCCACGATATTAATTGATTCCATTATCTATCGTGCAGAACACCTTCGGCAAATAGTTTGAAATCAGCTGCAATTAAAACTAGGTAGGACAGAAACGCAATTAACGGGCAGGAAGTATGGGGAACATAAATTAGTGCTGGCCAAACACTAATTCAACTGTATGGTTGATCAATCTTTACTTCGACGATACTTTTGACGGAAACAGCACCGTGTAATTGCGTAACACACTTTCAACCACAAGCTTTATATGTTCGAAAAAATTGTCTGCACACTTACGTAAATAAGGCAATGAATGTTGTTGAACTATCAAAATGAAAGCCATTGCTACTGTACTGTGTTAGTGGGTTACGCAATTACCCCGCTGAACATTATAAGTAAGTTCCGAATTTCCCCTGCGTCCCCAAAAATGACAAATTTTATTAGCATGATTGTTAATGAATGATGGGTTTACTTATTTGAATGTAAACGTGTCATTCACATAAAATGGATCAACATCAAGTACTTAACTACTTTTTAAAATTAATTTCAGCCCCGTAAGACCAGAAAATAAATGCAAACCAAGACACGATAATCGCAAAAACAGAAGACAAAAACATGTAAACCCGACGCAGACAAATTTTATTATAACAAGAGCACAATCGCACGTGTCCTGCGCACGCGCCGATCTGCGCCGTTACCGGAACCACATGGCGAGATCAAACGGAACACCGGACGCGACGCCATATTGTCCTCGTAATGTGCATCGGTAGTTCACTTTCACCAGTATATCGTTATTTTGCACTAACATGTGTGTTGAGTTTTATGTACTTAGGGGTTTTGGCTAATCTTGTCCAAAAATTATCGCCATGCGGCTCAGAGTTTTGTCATGACGAGAGCCTATTTAAAGACCTCGCCAGGTTTAGGTAGGTCTATTTAGCATGCATGATGGTGCAGGGCAGGGCCGGCCAAGGTGACAGCTAGACAACTATCAGTCTGGTCTAGTTTCAGGCGCGGTCCGAGGGGGGTCGTGGGGGTCATGACCCCCAAATCATTCAAGCTTTCGAGAGTCTGCAAGATTTACGTGCCTTACTACCTTAAGTTCCTAACATACTGCTTGGTGACCCCCCCCCCCCCCCCAAGCTAACAGCAACTTTATAGTAACGAGAATAAAGATCACAATTATTTTGAGAGATTTGTCAGTGGCCGCAACGCAATAGCCACCTTATAAGAATGATAATAAACATCATTGTGATTTGGGCAGTAGGTAATGCAAATTCAGAGGTCGGTATTCCCTACATAGATACCAAAAACGTTCTCATCGTAAAGCTGAAAACGTCGTTTTATTTAGTAAATTCGTAGATACTCGACTAGCTTCAGTAACATAGAGAAGATAGTTTATCGATGCACACAGACTCGTATGTATGTAAGTAAATAATTATTATACTCGTATAAGTAAGTAAATGTTTACTCTTTAGTTTTCCCGGATCTTTCCGCAAATATTAAACAACATTTTCTTGTTGTTTTGTATGTTTAGGATTTCTGTCTCGTGGCTTCTTCAGGCAACGTGACTGAAAGTATGTAGACAGGTACCTCCTATTACTTTGCGTTGAGATACTGTAAATAAACTTAACTTCAAGATGAGGGATCTGTTAGCGTTGTTGGAACGAAGTTTCTTATCGCACGTTAGTTAGTTACGAAGTTTACTCTGCACATTTGGCGAATGAGAGCTAGACCACAGAATAACGAATAGTGCTAGACCGAAAAAAGTATAACATTTTGACCGTGACGACACTTTTGGTTTTTCATTTAGGTAGTTACCTACTCTCAAACCTTGTTAATTTATTTCATTGTCCCTGTTATTTATTTAAGAAATAAGAAGTAGGTACCTACCTGTTATTTATTTAATAAATAATACAGTGAAAGCAACTTCGTTCCAGCCGGGTATCCCACGATCTCTGTTTTGTTGTATACAGTAACCTGAATTAGGCATGTTTCAACTCGAACTACATAAATGGAATGTCCCATGTAAGTAGTCCGAGCTGAAATACTTTAATAAGGTTTCACTTTTCAGGTTCGTATCAGATAGAGAGAGAAGTTAATTTCGCTCATTATGTATTTTAATATTTTTGTCCTATTAATTAGAGGGATCTCGGCCGGAGATTCACCTTTGCCCCTGACTCCAGTGCTGAGCTAGCGCCCGTCCACGCCCGCAGAGTATTGGAGTCGTTGGGCACTTGAGGGATCTTTAACTAGGGACCACACAAGTTGATAAAAAAGAGGGATCTAATGACACTTTATAAGCTTACGTATGATGCAAAAACGGAATATGATCGAGGAACACTTTTGATGTAGCTGTAATAGAAACACAATTTCATACTATGTTATTAGTAAAATGATACTTACATACAAAAAAACATTAAAGTGTTGAAAAAAAAAACTATTATAAAGTACTAGTGGTACAAATACAGCTATTTCGGCCTGTTTCGCAACGTCAGGATGGCCGAGCGGTCTAAGGCGCTGCGTTCAGGTCGCAGTCCACTTCTGTGGGCGTGGGTTCGAATCCCACTTCTGACAAATTCTTTTTGTTATTTTATATATTGGTAGAGAGTCATTATTATCTTTTTGTAAGTTATTTAAGTGCTTTCAAACAAAATAGTGCATTATTCTGAGATAGCTTATTGATAAAGACCATTTTGTTCTTTGTAATACGTTATCTGTCATGAACGGGTTTCTTTTTAATTCATGTGTCAATGGTGCATTTGTGCAGTATCAATACTAAAATAAAGTTTATCTCATGATATTATGATAATTGAGCAGTTAATTTATGAGTTATTTATATTATATTTTTTTATTGACGCTTTAATCAGTCTGCCTCCTCCGTACAAACATTTTTGATAAAAAATTGTTCGAACAAAAATATTTATGTAGCATAAAAAGTGTGTCCATTGTTTCCATGTCTGTTACAGTAGTAATTTGAATATTGAAATTAATATACCTACAGCTTCCATGTTAATTTATTTTATGTTGAATGTATTAAACAATTTTTCATGTTTGTTAACATTTGAATGATTTTATATTTTATGATATTTGTTGTCAGTATATTGTTAGAAAATTCTTACAGAAAGTGTAAATTAAAGTGTTTTTTTTTTGTAGTCACCTGATTGTGACGTTATCATACATTTTTTTTATTAAAAATAGTAAGAATAGGCTACAGTAGATAATTAGGTATGTAGTCTGCATTTTTTATATTATTGTTTTTTATCATAAGAACAAATAAAATTGGTAACAAAAAAAGATCTAGATCTGTCTAAGCAAAACAGATCTATAATTTTACATACATTTTTTGCTATTTTTTTTATTTAGCAATTTAATTTTTTTTCTGCAATAGAGACAAGTTCTCTATTGCAGAAAAAAAAATTAAATTGCTCTCTCTTAATCTTAAATGTATGTGTTTAGAAAAGCCGAAAAACAGAAAATATGACGTAAAAACCTCTATTAAATTCCAAATGGTCTGAGCACAAGATATTCAATATAAGGCTACGAGTATAAGATATTCAATATTGAAGATATTCAAGATTCAGAGTGGTCGAGGCATAATAGGCCGCATTGTCCAAAGAATGTCGTGTAATGACCGCTTCAATGGTTAATGCAAGGTGAAGTGGAAGGCAATAGAGTTTACTGGATGTGGCTATGACCAAAATCCTACTTCTACTATATAATATTATAAACGTGAAAGTAAGGATGGATGGATGGATGAATGGATGTATGTATGTTTGTTACTCTTTCACGCAAAAACTATTGAACGGATTTGGATGTAATTTGGCACACAGATGGTTTATAATTAGGATTAACATATAGGATACTCTTAATTCCGATATTCCCACGGGATTGAAACTTATGCGGGTGAAAACGCGGGTCGAAGCTAGTAATTATATAAAATTTCATTCTATTTGCCTAATGTGGGTAGAAATAGTTGGTAGTAGAGTATATGCTTTTAAAGAAATAGTGTCATTCAAAACCACTTTAAGTGAATTCCTTTAACAGGAGCGTTACATAAAGCTTGAAGTAAGTAAATTATCAACTCATCTATTACGTAAATAAGTAGCTCCGTATATCACCGTGAAAAAGTTGGTGAAATGAGCTTGAAGTGAGTTAATATTGTCAATAACTAGCATAAAGTGGAATGACAGCTCAATCCACCAGGTTTTCACGGTGATCCAGCATGCATATTCCAGCTTGTATATTCTGTAATATACAAGCTGGAATAATTATACCAGAAAACGTAAAACAAACGAAATCAAAGACAAAGACTTACAATTGGAAAAAGTAACAGGAGTTAACTAAATCAGTCAGCAGTGACCATTTTAATAAAGTCATTGAAGATTTTTATGTCCAGCTTTGCATAGGTAGTACCTAATGTTGCGCCATTTTTTTTTTTTTCAAAATGGCGGCCACGCTTGAAGAATAAATCGATAGCTGACATTAATACAAACAGAAAACATAAAAGAAGAAACCCCAGAAGTGTCACGTTTCCGAGGTATTAATGTTCAAAGTTTTTTTTTTAGATAACGTTGCAACACTAGGAATTACTCCTATAACGTGGGTGCATTTACAAACATTTAAACTCAACATACACAAAATGCCAGACCCGGAACAACTACCTGTAGGCAATACAAATATTTGTTCCGTGCGGGAATCGAACCCGCGACACGCAGCGCAGCAGTCGATCGTTCAGCCACTGCGCCAACCGTGTCGAGAAAAGTTGATCACGTGACATCCATTTTTTGAACATGCTTACATCTTTTTGGAAGTAAAATACATTCTACTTCCAGATTCACCTACAAAACAGCTACATCCAGCCAGCAGTACATCTCAGTCCCCGGCACGAGACCGCGTGAGGCTGCTGATGGCACTTGAATGCTGGCCTGAAGCGGGCGTGCATTTTTTACGAGGAACCAACTAACAATGCCACGGTATGGCTACTTGAGCATCCTTAGCCTCTTGTACTATGCCTGAAGAGTTTGGATCTTTGCACAGGCATTGGGAATTTGAGGAGGGAAGTTAATGAGGGTATCGGTGACTGGACGAAGAGTTTGGTTTTTAAAGTGTTCTATTTTGATGTGATTGTGTTGAATGTCATTTGTTTGTGTATTTTTTTTTATTTTGATTATTTATTTATGGGAAATATTAAACAACCTAATTGCGTACATTAACACACTATCAATCTCAATCTGAATCATTTTGAATGATATTGCTAATCTATATTGCTTCTATATGTTCGAAAAATGTATCTGCTCAACAACGTAAATAACGCAATGAATGTTGTTGAACTGTCAAAATTAAAGTTATTGCTACTGATAGTGTGTTACGCAATTACCCCACGGATCGTTTACAAACTTAATGACCTTCGAGATTAATGAACCTCTTAAAACTTTTTGGACTATTAATGATGAAGGGGTTTATTCATAAACGATGACTAAAGTTAAGTAACGTTTAAACGTCAAAAATGTATGGTCAAACAGTCGCTAATCACTGCTAAACTTTAAGCAACGCTTATGAATAAAGGGGTTTATGTTTAAATTATTGAATCTTTTCACTTTCTGGCTTCTCTCGCAGTCGCAGTTACTATTAAGTAATTTTAGGTTTCCAAAATAGGATTTATTTGAGGTTCACAAAGAAAGGCTCATTCAATATATTAGAGTGTTCAATAATATTTTTAGGAATGCATAATTGGAATTATTTGTGGTTCGATTAAATACAAGCCTTTATTTATTTATTCATGGAAAACTATCAGCCTAAATATGTAGGTAAATACATATGAAGAAATATAGTGCTTACAATAATTATTACTTTTTAAAAGCTTCCACAGAAATAAAATTATAGTTGATTTTTTGATAGCAAGAACACTCCTCGGTGCTAATCGTGTGTTCGATGTTACATCCTATAAGGTCGTACTGAACGTCGTGCTCAATGCTTTAATTAAATCTGAAAGATCCGATTTTACAGTAGCTACTATTGTTGTGCTAGTGATATATCACATTGCAACGGGTATGGCTTCTACTTTCCATAGGTTTTGTATCCTTTGCTAACTTAGCTTTTTAATTAACACCATGCTACTTTAACATCAAACCAACTGGAGCACTCATCATTGCTATCTGCCAGCATTTTTTGCAACACTTTTTTCTATTCAAACGCGTATTCCATTACGTTTTCAAAGTTCAAAGGGCAAAAACTGCGCTGGAGTAGAAAAAGTGCGCCTATTTCATTGCGTGACACGATGAAACGCGTCAAAATATGAATACCTTGTTTATGAGATTTATTTACGCTTGACGTGGGACAGTAAACGTTAATAGACTGACTGGTACAGTTTGAGCCGGCGCAAGTTACGAGAGCAAGCGTGAAATAAAATGAGTAAGTAGATAAGTACGTAATGGTTTTAAACGCTTTTGAATAGAGGTTTTAGAGGTGCGTTTATGACTGTAAATTGTGGATCAAATGTATAATTATACGGTATTGAAATGCTTCTCGTTAGCGTTGTTTTTTCCTGCACTGGATTTTCAACGTACTGCGAAGCGCCGTGAGTTGAAAATCTAACAGTGTGTTTTTTTGACGCTCTGGGATGCGCTCTGTTTGATTCTCAACGCTCGGCTCAACACCGAGAGTTAAATCCAGTGTGCGATAACATCACACCGCGATATTTTTACGGTCAGAGAGCAGCACATTTTACATTTAGTTTACTGAAATTGAGTAGAGTTGACTATGCAAAAGCTTATTTAAGAGTTGCTGAAAAATGTATTTAAGTATTTCAAGTACGAGTAGGTACCTATAATACGATAAATACAACATATACAGTAACTGCCCCTTTGTTCTCGTGTTCGCAAGCGCCAGTTTCCGCCGAGATTGGTCGCCTTGGCCGAAATTCGGTCTGGAGGACTATACATTAAATACAAGTTTTGGTACATAAAAACTAGGCATTTTAGGGTAAGTCGGTCCTTATTTTCGGTCCAATTGCTATCTGTTTGAATATACATACTTCAATAGTAAATTCTCGTTGTTCTCTCTTCACTTGCACCAAAACAAGCTTCCAACACACGTGCATATGTTTGTGTGTAGCTGTCATCGAAAATGCACAGACTATACTGACTTCACGACTCACGTGGCCATTAATTTTTTACATACATACATTACCGCGGTCAGAGTTAAAATATTTATTTTTAAAGAGCCATCTAAAAGGGTTGCCCCATAAACATCTGCTATACAGGGTGGCCAGTATACTATGGCCTTTTATAGAGGGTGCTGTTGTGAAGGGAATGCTAGAATAAACTACTTTATTCTGACTTCGCTATTTCCCCGTATATACAATACATTGGACACTTCGTCCCTAATCATGAGGGTGTGAATCGACAGTTTTTAACTATTTTAATAGGAAGGAATAGTTTTTTTTTCTATACTCGTAGATTTATTTAATGGCATCTGTGAAGCTTTTGTTTGGATATTGATTTGTTTACCTTTATTTAAGATCGGGTATCGAATGAATAGATAGAGATTTTATCTTTTAGTGTGTTTCTTGGGCAGCAGAACTCTTTAACGTTATCAAAATCATCATTTGCCTAACCTTTTCTCAACTATTTTGGGGTCGGCTTCCAGTCTAACCGGATGCAGCTGAATACCAGTATTTTATATGGAGAGACTGCCTATATAAAAAAAAAAAACTTTATTGTTCAGAAAAAACATTACAATATTTGAATAACACTAGCCTCCACACTAGGATTCCTTGTGTCGTGGAGACTAGTCTCCTTCGTCTTACAAGATTATCATGGTAGGTAGGCTTCATACATAGCATCGGTCGGTATGATTTCTGAGACGACAATAATCGGGTGTTTTTCCAAACTAATAAAGTAATGAAATATAGGTATGTAGTTAACTTATTGGTGTATTTCATTTAAACTTGTGTAGTGTGTTGTATAGGTGTGTGGTGTGGATGTGTGATGAATGAGTGAGTTAAGTTGGGTTTAGGCCAATCGAAGAGCGAGCCAGAGGAAGAGTAAGAGCACTCCTCCCGCCATCCCTATCATTTCTGTAGGTATGGATAGACCAACAAAGAATACTCTCACTCCTTTTAGACTGAGGGAATCCGACAGAGTAGGGACAGAATAAGCATTATTAGATCTGACTTCCACAACCCAGTTACAGCTCATCACATCATCATTAACGTTATCAATATAACAGCTTGTTAATGAGGGGATCCTAGATCAAACACTGCTATAAATAATACACTTATAACTTTTATGAGAGGGATTCCTAATTTCTTACGGTCAATCCAGTCATTATTATGATGACTATTAAAGAAAGTCTAAAAAAAGTACATTTAAATTTTAAATTCAATTAAGGGTTGATTTTTCCAACGCCAGATAATTTTATCCGAGGAATAATTTTGAATGTTTGACATTTCTTCCATACAGAATCTGTCATACTTCAATTTTATTGCACGAATAAGAATTATCTGTCGATTGAAAAATTAGCCCTAAACCTACATACTTATTTGCTGTTACAAAACATCTACGATTATGTCTTCCATCCACCCTAATCCAAGTATCCTTTATTTCACTTAGTTTACAAGAAACGTATCGTCTGCTTCACCGAATTCTTTGAAAGCCGAACTAAGTAGGTAAGCACTTATAGGAGTGCAGTTAATAACTTGGTCGGATATTGTTACACGTAACTTGCCTGTTCCGTCATGTGTCTGAGGAGATATGCCACGTTATTTTATGGGTGGAATATGTGCTTTAACAATAAATATGGGTTTTCCAAGTCCAAGGTATTTTTCATGTGGGATGTCTTGAGCTTCTTAAAAATAGTTACTTCAACTTATCATTAATTCATATCAAAGCACATTGTGCCATAAAAATAGCTTTATCACAGCAATCAATATTCCAAAAGAAATAAGGGAACGCCCTCTTAAATAATTTAAATCCAAACTACATAAATGGCTTATTGGTAATTATTTGTATAGTATGAAAGAATTGATTGATAAAAAAGTAACAGATAAACAAATGGTTACTGATTTTCACTAGGTATATTACCTGCTTTTGTAAGTACCTATTATGGTTAAAAATTCACTAATGTTATTAGACATTTTAGAATAATAATTTTAACAAATTAATGTACATCCTTTTAATTTTTTACATGTAACGTGTTTTAATATTTGTATATCAGTCCTTGGCGAAACATGTAAGATCATAATTCTACTTAAGACCTTATTATACCATGCTTTAAAGCAAATAATATACATATATTCTAATCTATTCTATCCGTCAAGCAATCGCCTAGAAGGAGTCTCCTCGTAAGCTTTCAACGGTTTTTATGATTGGATATATTTGTTGTATTTTCGAGTGCAATTTTGTTATTCACAATCATACATATGACATTTATAGGGTTAACGGGTTTCGTGCAAGAGACACCACAATTTTGCCAATATCACGTAAAGTCGGGTCTCAAATTTTATTTGTTTCTAATTGACGTTATTTCAAGTTAAACAAATATCAACTTTATTTTAACGGATATTTAGTTGATTTCAGAGTGACTAGCACTATTGAAAAAGTTATAAAAATGTTTGAAGTTGTAGCGTAAACTGAACTTTATTGTGTAGGAATTAAAGTTATTTTTCCTTAAACTCATATTTATTTACATTTTTGGCGAATATGTTGCGATATTATACTAGGTACTTTGGTCGTAGGCCATCAAACACTGGAGTTTGAAATGAAATTGTCAAACAAGTTCAATTCAAACTGTCAGTAACCTCTTATACTCCTATCCTACCAATTTCTGCTCCATGAGGCAAAAGTAACAGGATAGTATGTAGAAGGCAAATTGATTAAACATTATTTTAAGCAACCTTCAAACCTTCTACAATCGATAACTCTATAGATTTGTGACTAAGAATTATTCTTGTTGTAAACAGCTGTATAGTACTTGGAAGGGACTATGACCAAAAATGGTGAAGGAAAAAATCGTGAGGAAACTGATATGTCCTAGAATCGAATATTCGAAGACATGTGACATCTATTTACCCGCACTGGGCCCGCGTGGTGGATTACTGCCTACTCCCTCTCACAGAGAGGAGGCCTGTCCCAGCTGTGAGAACGTAGGCTGATTATGGGACTGTATTGTCTAGATAAAGTTCTATACAAATCTTCCGTAAACTAGATTCTATGGTAATGAGTGCCAACAAATGTTACAAGGGACGATCTATTCATATTCAGGTAACCCAAGTTAACATTTTGTTGGTTTTCGGGATCCAAAAAGGTTGTATTATTATCCTTTTCCCTGTCAACTACTAAGGTCCAATCTACATGCGGAAGTATTAACATACCGTACCTTCTCTATACTTACTTCAGATCTTTCTTTGGTATTTCTACTATAACATGAAAAAGCCTATTTCACATCTGTGTCTATTTTAACAGGAACTATTAATACTATATTGGTTTCAATTCTGTTCTTTTCCACGCTATTCAATCGAAAATCATCGCGTGCAAATAACAAAGGGTAGGGAAAGGTCAGTTCAAAGCTTTCTGACAAGTTATCAAAATATTATGAAGTATCGGTATTGATGTTATAAGTGGTTTTAAATCAACTCAGACTATCGCAATGCAGACTTAAGAAAAAGGTATTTTTACAAGGAGGACATTCTTTGCCACCGTATGTTGCCTAACCTTCGGTGGCACAGAATTTATCTACTGGTAAAGTTACACGTAGGTACTTATTAAATACCAATGCCTATCGAATGTAGAACCATAATTGTAGGTACCTAAAAACCATCATGCCTAATAAACCATGGAAGAGCTTTATCGTGTAAGTATTGTAGATAGGTGGTGTGGGATGCCCCTCCGCTAGATGGACGGACGACCTTAAGAAGATGCCTGCGACAGACTGGATGTGGAAGGCGGAGGACAAGGTGTTGTGGCGCAGCCTGAGAGATGCCAGGCAAGATGTCCAGCAGTGGACTGCGATAGGCTGAGTTGATTGATAGTAGATTCAAAAATGATCATGCAGTGACTAATAGCTGCCATGAAAATAAAAAAATAGGTTGCACATTCTATAACCCCTTTTAAATTAGCAAAGGTACAATTCCACGAAAGAAATAAACACTTTTCTACAAAAGACAAACACGAGAAAGAATATCCCAAAGAAGAAGCGAAGAACTAGATACTATCCATCACACAGCATTTTCGTTGACAGAATGTAAAGAAATAGTAAAGAAGACACTAGACAGTTCATAGATCAAATGAAAAAGGTCACACAGATGTGACACTGTATGTCTATTCAACCTACGCGCTAAGCAAGAAATGGGTTCACATCGTCACATGATACTGTTGTCTTGAAGCGACACAAGCATATCGGTTACAGTACGTCATCGTGTTGTCAACCTAACTATTATAAATGGTTCTCAACACCTCCCCTCTGTGGTAGTAATTGTTGTGATTTTGTGGCAGGGACTCTGTCTATGCGGTTATGCAGATTCCGGTGATTAAGTGTCAGTACTGTTAACGGCTGCTGTTTGTGTATTAGTGACAACCCCCCCCCATCCCCTTTTGTTTAACAGCTGGGACTTCTAAATTGTTCTGTACGTCAAGTTCAGGGTTGCGCAGTAAAGTTTGGTTTGTATTTTCTGCTAATGGTCAGTAGTTTTGGCTTAAACGTCCATCTCAATAAAATGCTTATTATTACTATCATATCTGATACCACAGTTAAGTGTGAAAGGAGTTGAGAGGAGAAATGTATTTTCCCAAATTAATGCATGCTTGTTAACATCGTTAAAGCTTTTGAACACAATATGGCGAAATGTTATTGCGTTTAAATATCTCCTACGCCGTGGGTTAGTTGCCGTTGAGATTGACCGCCATAGCCAAAATACGGTCTAAAGGACTATTGCTATTCGATGTTATTTTTTACCACTATTGGCTTTAAAAACACAAAAATACTTTCCCATCGAAAAGGACGATTAAACACGAACAAAAGGCACCCACATAAACAAGAAAACTAATTCAGTAACAAACACAATTATCGATAAACAAAGTCAGACAAACGAACTTCCTTTTCATTATATTAATGTAGATTAGATCCTCAAAATGCGAGAATTGTAATAAGGTCTCAATTTACATGGAACAAGGGCCAAAGTTCAGGTTATAAGGTCCCTCCCAATCTCCGGCCGGTCCTTGCTAAGTGTCATTACTGTATTTGAACGAGAAAAGATGGTTGAAGGAGTCCTTTCAAACGTTCCTTTGTTATAAACCGTTGTTTTCAATTTGAATTATAAAATGGTGTCGGCATTTTTGGAGCAATAGAATTCGGCTATGAAGGATTCTACGCATGGCTGGTTCATTAGGATGGGTCATTATTTTATTTTTTCTGACAAGTGCCTACGTCACCACCCTAATTGTGTAATTCACTATGAATCTCAATCTGAATCACTTTGAAGGATATTGCTAATGCTTCATATGTACACAACGTAAACCACCCAATGACTGTTGTTGAACTGACAAAATTAAACCCATTGCTACTTATAGTGTTACGCAACTACCCCGCAGGTTTTATGAAAAAAATATAGGTTTTACTAAAAGCACTACCATATTCTCTATCTCTCTCTCACTTGTCACCGTTATAACTAAGATTAACGCCATAAGATTATTGCTATCGCATAACGCATCAATCAGTTGTTCTTTTAATGGTAAATGATTTTATTCCTGTAAGAAGGTTTGCACAAGCACTTTTACACGTCAATCATATTTTCTAAAAAGTACATGACGTCGCATCAGCGTTTCCTATCTGACTACTCTGAGAAGAAAAGCCGAAACAAACTCAGAGGTCACCGTCTCTTTTAAAGTCCAGCCGTAGTCTTGATCAGATCACGTGAAGACCATGTAGATTGGTGTCTGGTCTGAAATGGTCTTTTGAGGAAAAAAACATAGAGATTAAGCGGACCTTATCCAGTCAGTGCACGCATTTGTCAGTAACGCAATGTGATGCATGTTTACCCCCAACTTGTTATTTTTTGTTGTGTGTTTATTCTTTTTTATGCGTCATGTTTGCCGCAAATAAATGTATTTTCTTTTCTTTTCTTTTAATCATGCAGCTCAACTCAAAGCGTAAGGAGCTCAACGATTCGACAAACAATACCAAAGAAAGGACATTATCATTCTTGTTCATTCTTCTTTATAGCGATTTTTCGTAGAATGTTTTATTACAAGAACATTATTGTCCAAACCAAAATCAAAGTTAATTTCGTTGAAATTCAGAAAACCAATTTAACCCTAACAAATTCATAAAATGCAATTTCCGGGAACCGTTGTTGCCGATATACAATTATTTTAATAGGTAAATAATTTCCTTGAAAATCCTATTTTATTTTATTACGCGTCGTGTTAACGAACATAACCGTACAAAACCGATGTTTTCCTGATGCGGTAACACACTTTATGAAGCCACATTGAGAGGTAAGCAAAGTTTGGAATATTATCTTTATGTATCGTTCTGCTGAATGCTGATATAAGGTGAGGATGTAGTAAGATAAATAAATAAACATGAAGTTGACCGTTAATAGCGGCGCGCGGCGGTCATAACAAAGTACTGAACGTATATTTTTTTTAAGAGTTTATAATATTGGAAGCTGATATCTAAGTACTACTTTTGCACTGATTATGATTATGTTTAGGAATCCAACGGGACCCTATTGTGCTATTACGGCTCCACTGTACGTCCGTCTGTCTGTCACAAGGCTGTATCTTTTGAACCGTAATAGGCAGAAAATTGTCACAGTATGTGACAGCTATAACAATAAACAATAAAAATATAGTGTTTAATATTGTACACGGAACCGCCTTTTTATTAATGGTCTGTACACATCGTTGTTTTCGATGTTTAATCCTTCGTATTCGTCGGACGTGGATCCACGCGAGACACATTGGCTTTTTAATTGTTTCTGTAATTACGGCAGTCACGGTTAAAGAGTCCCAAGAGCTCTCTGTGTCAAATGTCCCAAAAACTTTAGCCTACTAGCAACTTAGGTAAGTATTTTAAGGATGAACCGATACGAGTAAATACAAGTACTTACTCGATACTTTTCTTTCGATACAAGTACTTTTGGAATCGATATTTTAGAACTGAGTAACACACACAACACAACAAAATACTTAGACCATGTTCTAATTACTACTGTTTCTACGAAAAAACTATCCGATAAGCATCGATACTTTTCGATCGATACCTTATGACTGCTATGGGTATCGAGTAAAAGCCTCGATACCTAGATGGTATCGTTTCATCCCTAGGTATGTACTTTCGCAAATCATGCTGTCTACCTGTTAAATGGCGCCTGTGAATTTCTAACCACCACTGAAGTCGTTTCCAACCCTTTTCCGCATAATTATTAGGCAAAACACATGACACTATTGTAATTTTCGTTCACACCCTCCCAGAATTCACGAGCAACATTTTACCTGGGCTGATGTATAGTTTCCTTGGGCGGCGGCATCGGAGTGGGGATCCTGCGGCCGCCCCTCATCCCGCTGCCACTCATCTTGGCCACGAAGCCTCGAAGCTCCGATTGTCCTTAGGCGGAACTGCAAAAAAAAAAAACATAATTCTTTAGGACACTCTAACGAATGAGACAAGGGGTCGGTCGTATTGAAATCCTGTCGCGAAACGCGTTTTAGTTCTGTTTCCTTTATTATCAGGACTTCCTTTGTGTCTCCGGGTTTTTATTTTGACAATTAACGCTGTAATAAGGGACGGAGGACAGGGAGTTGAGATAGGCTTTGTTAGGAGCTCTCCTAACTGGCGACGCGATTGTCGTAGATATTATAATTAGAAAATCCACGATTTTAGATTTAAATTGTGCTGTTTGTGAGTTTTAAGATAGGTAAGTCGTTTTTGTTGCAATTATTATCTCCTTTATTTCAACATAAATAGGTACATATAAATTATATTTTTGTATATTAGAATAGAACGTAAAAAAATTTAAAAATATAATAAATAGTAGCCCACCGGTATCGGGAATAGGGTCCAAGCTACCGGCCGGTCAGGGCTCCAGAGAGAGGAACCTCCTGACAATGCGAGCCGTGTCCAGAAGTACCGCTTTCTGAACCAAGCTCTAAGGATCTAAAGAGGCTCTTGGCTATTAACCCATTGGCTGTCACGTTGCAATAATTATTATCTGTGGTACTAACACAGATAATAATTAATGTGAAGGGCTGATGAGCCTTTCCAAGAAATCAAGCAACGTTACGATTTATTCACGATTATTTTGACTGAACGTCTTTATATTTCGCCGATAAACTAGCACTGTTTTTTCCTAAATAAAAAACCTAATAAAATATTTGACACCTAGTTCTAAACTTGCTTGACTGTTTGAATGGAGCCCACGCTAAATTATTGCCAGCCTGCACTACATAAGGTTGACTTTAGTGGACAACCTTTACAGTACCTACGCCGTGGTATCTAGTAGAGCAAGTGAATAATTTCGATCAAAAATCGACTGTTTAACCATACATTTTTGACGTTTAACCCTTCATATCGGAACTTAAATCCACGGAACGTAGATCCACGCGAGACACAATGGCTTTTTAATTGTGTCTGTAATTACGGCATTCAACGGGTTAAACGTCTCTTAACTACAAGCAACGTTTATAAATAAACCCCAAAATCTCCAGAATCAACCTTCCACATGAGTTCTCGAATATTGTGATCTATTTCAATACTAAATGTCTATTATTATCATCCATTGTACCCGAAATCTATTGATAACATCTCAAACTTCACTCACGTACCAATATAAGTACACGCAGACAAAACGATCCTAAATCAATACCTAATATAAATACAATAACACCTATTTTCATATCTTCCACTATCGCTCGTCTAATTGTTCAGCGCGAGATGAATACTGAAAAGGACTCTACTACAACCTTAGTTGGTTCTCACAAGGTTGAAATTCCCTTGGCAGTTTTGGGTGTATTTTTGCAATGTCCTAGGATGCATCAGTCAAAGCCTGGTTGGAACGTTACTGGCATTGTGAAGGCTCTCAAAGCCTTCCATTGGAGTCGTCAGGTTTGTTCCCGGTATAACAAGTACGAAACCTAGATTCTACGCTGATAGACAACGTTTTTGTTTTCCCTGGCTTAGTTTTTCTATAGGATGTGGCTGGTTTTGTGTTTTTGTCGATAGTAATGCAGATATCTGGGTGTTTTTGGTTGGAGGTTTTGAGTTTAAAGTAAAACCTTTTCTTGGTGAATGTATCACAGTTTTTATATTTATTTTGCAATTTTATAACAGAGCAATACCGTTTATAAATGTGTATAATCCTACTTATGTTATAAGCGTGAAAGTTTGTAGTTGCGTGTTTGTTTGTTTGTTACTCTTTCACGCAAAAACTACTGAACGGATTTGGATGAAATTTGGCATACGGATGGTTAAGGATTAACATATAGGATACTTTTTATCCTGATATTCTTACGGGGTCGAAACTTAACCGGGTGAAACCGCTGGGCACTGCTAGTAAATTTATATATACTTACATTTAATAGAAAAATAAAATCTCGAGGTTTTATCATGCCATAAAAACCGTGCGTAGCAGGGGCGGGTGTCACTAGTATTGTAATAAAATAAAATAAAAACTTTCCATGCTCACATACTGAGGCTCTCAAAGGACAGCTAATCAAAGTCCTACGTAGCTCTGTTGCGTTTCAATTTAAATGTACAGACGCCAACACATCAAGCTACTACAATCTGTCAAATTTATTTAATAGATTTTCAACTTTATCGCTAAAGCATTAAGGTTAAAGGTCGACTGGGAAAATTTGATAATTTCAGGTAGCTTGACTTGCTGGCGTCAGTACCTACTAGGTTTAATTAGCACATTGTCACATCGAATCGGAAATTTCTACTGCTTAACATAGATCTAATCAAAGACTGGAAATAACAGTGCAAGGATGAACTGTCCGAATGAGCGCGCTTGGAAAATTTATAAATAGACTGAGCGTAGTATGTGGATGTAGGTGACCGCAGAACTATGAATGATGCTCCTGTACTTAGTTTTCTTATAACCCGACTACGGCAAAGCTAAGGGAGGGTAAAAAGGTTATATATGAGTCATCACATCACAGACAGAAAAAAATAAAATAACATCGTTTTTCGTATAACCGAAGTCACACATCATCATCATTCATAATTTTCCTGCCTTATCCCAATTGCGGTCGACGCAACATGTCATACTTCTTCCATACTTCTCTAACAGTCATCATCTCGGTAGTCACCCCCTTCTTACCATATCATACTTCACAGTTTATCCATCATTTCTTTGGTCTTACTCTATTCTTATCGCCATCGACATTCATACTCAAAACTTTCCTCACGACATGTTCCTCATTCCTCCGTATCGCATAAATGAGTGAAACGGGTGTGGGCATCCACACTCGTTTATGCATTAATTACATGATATACAGGGTGACTAGTAATTTGACGTATTCCGTCCAGGACGTGATATTGTGACTCATTTGCAACAATTAAGCACCATAAAGCCAGGGCGAAAATTTATGGAGGAAACCCATTTTTTATATAATTTTGATAATTTCTTAAAGTTCGTCAATATAGTTTTCTCTAAACTCTCAAATTTAATAATCTTCATTGCTATTTCATTTAATACTTTAACCTTTCGATGTAACACAACTTTCTAAAACCGTTATAAGTTTATTAAACTAAAAACTAAACTAACTTACTAACCACCACCTTACCTTACGAACTAACTTTATTTAACAAAATTTTGAGACAATTGATGTCAAAGTTCATGAACGTATGTAGATGATTTTTGAAAATTCAAAAACCATCTACGTTCATGAACTTTGACACCAATTATCTCAAAATTTGACTATGTCGTAGATATCTGACGTTAGAAAAATCGGCCCAAATAAGTCATACAGGACACAGCTAGACACATTACTTACTTAATCAATCAATATAACGGGTGTAAAAAATACCCTTAATGAAGACGAGAGTCATTTGATCTTCTCAATATTTTGATCATATTTTTGTACTACACCATACCTGGGTACCTACCCTATAGTTACGGAGATATTGAAGGTCAAAGTTCCAACTTTCTTTTACTTTTTTACTTTTTTTACAAAAACTAGTTATGAATTCCCACGATCCCTATACCGTTGCCTGCACCTATAAGAACACTTTTTTGCGTGCGTTACATTGTGCACTACCGCAATCAGCGAATTTTTTCAGCAAAAATAAAAGTCTATTCCAGCAATTATTTTTTCAGAAAGTTACTTAGTTTGGTGACGGGTTTCCTGAAGGGACTTTTTTACACCATGCTGTATAATAATTACCTCTAGTCTTTGTTTGACTTTACACTCGAATAACTCAATGATGCATTAAACTAACATCGACATTATGAATTAGCCTACGAATTATCAATTTCGGAAATTGAGTACGCGCAGAGTAAACGACCAGAATATTTTGCTAATGATGTTAACATGCCGCCGGCGTTTGTGTGGCCGGGGTACTGATGTAGTTAATATTTCCCTCCGAAAACGTAAAGCTGAAACCGCCGAAAAAACTGAAAAGCAAAAAATAATAATAATAAATAATAATTTAATAAAATAACGGGTGCAAGTAATGATGGTTCGGAATTCGAGTGTTAGGTAGCGACCCACCCGAACTAGGTTTAATTCAAACCTGTATTTCAGGCCATCACTTTACATTTTAATTAAATTTGGGAATTCAATTTTAAATAAAACTGGTATATAAAAATAATTATTTAATAACTCTGCGAAAAAGCAAAATAGTACATTAATACCTAATACTAAGCCTATGTAAACATACAAAAGTAAATACTTACAAGGGAATACATTCAATCATGACAATAAACCTTTTTTATTTAACCTTAATAACTAAGTTTTTAAACTAATGTAAGTATACCTAAGTAATTTTGAGTCGGCGCCAAACAATCAATAAACAAAGATCACTAAATTGCCTTATATTTAAACGGCGCCGACTCAAAATTATTTAGGTATACTTACATTAGTTTAAGAATTTTTCAAAAAAGAACTTATCAAAATCGGACTACTCTGTAAAAAGTTACGCGTTGTCTTCGTCGTTGTATACACATTAACAAAAAAAATAAAAATATACGCGTCGACTTGAAACCTCCTCCGTTTTTTTTTTCGTCGGTTAAAAATGGAAATGAAACCCATGACCTCATTCTCACCAGTAACGTTTGTGACCAACGAGGCAGTCTAAAATATTATAAATATAATGTTTCAGAATTTCCCCAAAAAAAAACAATGTGTTCTCAGCAACAAAAACAAAATAAAAGATAAGAGGGTAAATGTAAATCTTAGTAAATAAATATAATCGTTACAGATAAGTGTAGGCTAAAGGCTCCCCGCAGACAGGCGCAACGCGATGGTGCGATGCGATTCTGGATAACAATTTCCGTGAAGTTTTCACAGAAATTGTTCTGCTGCAGCCGCATTACGCCAGTCTACGGGAGCCTTACAGCTTAGTTTTAAGAATTATTAACTAGGGTTAAGTGCGGAGCTCTGCTGCGTCAGTTTTTCTTCTCAGCAAAATTACGAAGAAGCAAAGATTGTGCCTAGGTATTTAAGTTTATTTTTAACAATTAATATTTTGCACGTATACTAAATTTTAATTTTTTTTTGGTAAGTATGTGGCTACCTGGTTTAGCATAATCAGCCTAAAATGTTCCCACTGCTGGGACACGGGCCTCCTCTCTATGAGAGGAAGTGGACCATAATCCGCCATGCGGGCCCAGTGCGGGTTGACAGATGACACATATCTTCGAATTTTTGGTTCTAGGACGGTTCAAAAGACACAGTCCTGTGACAGACGGACGGACGGACTGCGGAGCCTTGGTAATAGGATCCCGTTGGCACCCTTCGCGTAAGCAACCCTAGAAATGATAACATACAACATATACGCAGACAAAGTCATGGGCAACAGATAGTCTTTAAAATTATGAAATACAAGATATACGCAGATAAAGTCACGGGAACAGCTAGTCTTTGATGTAAAACATTTCAGACGAAAAACCCACAAGATCTCTCTAGTTTTAAAACCACAGTACGTCGAAACAAGAGAGTCTTGATTCAGTCCTCATTCAGCCAGTATGAAAGCTGAAAACGTGGTAGATTGTTATCACTACCATCCAAACGGCGCTCTGGCTGACTGACCGACTTTTTAACGTGAGTATAAACATAGAAAAGGAACAAGAAATGCTGGAATATATTTTGTTAAAAATGACGAATGTTTTGAGAGAAACTTTTTATATGTTGGAGTTTTTTAATAATAATTGAGGTAGGTTTAACGATATTAACTCTCTAGGGTTTAGAATTATGTGCTGAATTCATGGTTATAGTTTACGCATCGATGAAGAACAGCACCCTTATTGCGTAACACAGTATTACTCTCAATTTGAATCATTTTGAAGCTCATTTTTGCAGCTTCATTTTTTGCTAATCCATTGCTTCATATATTTGAACAATGTGTCTGCTCAACAACGTAAATAACGCAATGAATGTTGTTGAACTGTCAAAATGAAACCGATTGCTACTGTGTGTTACACAATTACCCTGCTGGTTTTGTTGAAACTCTGTTGTTTTCGTTTTTTTTTTTTGTTTTGGCTATATAATATAAATGTATTTGATTACTAGTTTATTTATTTTTAATTATAAAGAGTATGTATTAGGTATGTTGAAACTGTGTGTAGTCCCCGTCACTTGTCCCTAAAGGTTCGTTAAACCAGCGTCAGACAGCATCTGTTTTGAATTGGTTCTAAAATGATCCTTTTTGGTGCAGTCGTGAGGCGCACACTATTGTTGTTTGAAACATTATTTTAATTCTGTATTTTGTGTTTCACGAACTGTGTCCGAATAAACAGTATTCTGTCTTTCCATCCTATATTTCTATTAGCCATCATCTCAGTATTCACCCCCATATATCCATCATCTTTCACAATATTCATCTATCATTTTACTAGTTAAGAGGAAGAAAAAATTAAAAATCTATTTACAAAAAAAAAAATACGACCGACTTCCAAAAAAGACACTACAAAGCGAAAAATAACTTTAATTTCGGAAGTCGGTGTGGTTGGGTATTTTCGTTGTTTGCCACCGACTTCTGAAATTAAAGTAATTTTTCACTTTTAAATTGTCATTTTTACCAGTAATTTTGGTTTAAAAACCAAACTACTAATCAGTTTTTGATGAAATTTCTCTGGGACCATTCCGAAAGTATATCTGGCAATCAAAAGAATAATTTTGCTAATCGGCTTACGGAGTATATAACGGAATATATAACGGAGTTCTGAGGTAACAAACATATTCAACCGAATTGAGAAGCTCCTCCTTTTTTTGGAGTCAGTTAAAAATAAACTCAAAAGTAAAGCAGTGTAATATTTAAATTCCCCATAGCGTTCATTAAAACTAAAGAGCTGTTAGCTGTTACCTCATAATTATAACACTGTAGTTTCAAACAATTACTTTAGGTTAAAATGACACTGAGGTAAACGTGACTTTGCATAGCTCTGCCTATTTCAGAGTTCAGACTTAATTAGATATTACATTTAAATAATTAATAGGGTAGCTCGGTGAATTCGTAATAGAGATGGGACACGAGCGGAATTTAATTATTATGTTCTTATCAAGGTGTGTAGTTTAGATAGATAACTGTTTTAACCTTCAGTGTTTCAAGGTTCGGGGTTTTTACACCGTATTTTATTTAATTAGTTAGCAAAACTCTGCGGACGTGATGGGTGTCGATATATCTGATCGTTGATGGGTCCGCGTGAAATTTCTTGTATCCCTGACCTGCGTTCCCGATCCTACACTCCTACACTCTTTCGAATATTGACTATGGTCCCGACCCAACTGAGCCGATCCGAACTTTTTTCGCATTTTTCAATAATATTCACTTCGGCCATGTGTCGGTCCAATCCGAACATTCGCACTTTGCACTTCGGTGTAGACCCCCTGGTGTCGCATCGCATCACTTGCCTACGCTATCACTTCGTTTTCGCATTCTTTCTGACTTTTTTTTCTTTTTGCTCGGCTCCTTAAGGGTCATAGCATGATGTTAATTAGCTTATAGCTTCCTCATAAATTGGGCTATAAAATGCAAAACATATTTTTTTCAAATCTGACTTCTAATTCCAGAGATTACACCCTACGTGTAAACTTACAAAGAAACAAACAATGGCCACTTTATAATATTAGTATACCATACATTGTAGATTGGGATGCAATGGCGGCGCAAGCCTCGTCTTAACCAAAAGCAGTCGTTGCGCGAGCACGCGATCGTCGCGCTCTTATTTATTTATTTCAGGCGACGCAGGCCCATAGATAAACACCTTAACCTAAACATACATATATTTTTATTATATTATAAAATAGTACTTCACTAGCTAGTTCTGGTGCTGTTCTGTGGTACTTGTCCGCGGAAGCGACGGAATACCACGTTCTGCGGCCAGAAGTCTTCGTCCATGACGACGGGCAGATAACAATTCGGTACACGCACCACAAACGCCTTGAAGTTTACGTTGCGGTGCTTATGAATACGACATACTTGCGCGATAAATCAAGCCGCGACTGTACGTCATCTATATGTCGCAGCCAACTGGTTAAATTAGCTATTTAGCCAACCGCCTGGCCTTTGGAAGTAGTGCTCGCCTCGCTTCGCTCTCTCGGCTCGCACGCGGTTGATCACAGTTCTAACATAACCCATTTCGCCGGGGTGCCCTGGCTTAGTTACTGCGACCAATTCGGCACGCACGTGATTGGTTACAGTTCCAACCTCAACTATAATATATTGAATATCATTCAGGCCGTTAGTTGAACGGCCGCCGTTTAGTTAAAAGTCCAGGCGGTTGACTAAACAGCTAATTAAATCAGTTAGCTGCGACATATATACGAATACAATAAAGCTGAAGAGTTTGTTTGTTTGAAATTCCCAGGGTGGGGCAACGTTTAAAAAAAAAAAAAGCGCTAACCTCTGGAAAAAAACAAACAGGAACTATCTGGACAATATTTTTTTTGTTTTTTTTGTAGTTAATATACCATTTGAATAATTCATGATATTAAATTTAATTTAATATAGCAAATTTAAATAATTGTTTATTTTAAAACCCGCTTAGCAAACCTTTCGTTGATGTGCCAGTCGTTTCCGGCAAGATTTAAAGATGGAGCAGGCTCTATAAATAACTGCCAATGCGACATGTTTGTCAAAAATTACATAATTTTCTCAATTTTAAGTCAGGTGCTGTTAAACAAAGTAGTTTGCTAGGACAGTCTGACTTAAACTAGGGGCTGATTTTTCCATCGCCAGATAACTTTTATTCAAGAAATAAAATTGACGTTTCACAGTTTTTGTATGAAATAACTGTCAAAATTTCAAAATTATTCCGCGAATAAAGTTATCAGATGATTGAAAAATCAGCTCTTAGTCAATTTTATTATTGTTGTACCTAAATAGTGACCGCCCAATTTAAAAAAAAACATACAGTTCAGAGACTGACATTCGTAAACAGTACCTAATGAGGTGAATGTCTACCCAACCTATTCAAAAGCTCATCATTCCGAGCCAATTCCTTTCACTCTGTAACTGCCTACCTTCTATTCTATCCGTAGCTACATGGACAGTCCTTCCTTTAGAATTCTCCTGTTCCTAAAGTAATAAACAACAGACCCGCAGTACAAGATGTCTATTTACATCACTTGTAAAATCAATAGATATTGAAATACAACGTATCCACGTCAATATGTCGTGACAGACGTGTCAAGTTGCGTTAATGATGAACGGAACCATAGAACAAGAAAATGAAGAAATGATACTCCAGCGGGGTCATTGCGTTTAGGTGGGAACTGACCGGCGGCGTTACGTCACCATCATCAGCAGCCTACAGCAGTCCACTGCTGGACATAAGCCTCTCCTATTGCACGCCATTCCACTCGATTTTCGGCAACTCTCATCTAGCTGCTACCAGCCATCCTGCAAAGATCGTCGCTCCACCTTGCCTGAGGGCGTCCCACCTTACGTTCACCGATTCGCGATCTCCACCCGAGAACCTGTCTACCCCAACGGTCATCGGTTCTACGGCTAATATGGCGGCCCATTGCCACTTCAGGCTTAATGTAACATGTTACGAAGCGAACATTCGTGCAGTTAGCACGGAAAAACAAGCGAGCAACGAGTCGGTCGTTGCTCGAATTGCTAGTGATTGCAGCAACACAATACATTCATTGATACACGTACGGTATGTCTGTAAGAAGCCATAAATAAGATAAGGCACTTAATACATACTATAAATATTTATTAGATTCTTTATCTTTATTTCAGGCAAATAAAGATAAAGAATCTAATAAATATTGTTAATTTTAGTATACATTTTTAAGTTAAACGTTCTAAGACAGCTGTCAAAAAACGGGTAACCTAATGGACAGGGTATAAGGCCACTGATCATTGACAAAAACAACCCTGCAAAAAAGCTTGGGCGAGCGTGTCGTAAGCGGGGTCGTAGGAGATTTCGGCAGTATCAGCATACACGCAAAGGTAAGTAAATTATCCTTTTTTATTGCTTGTATTGCCGATGCGTGTCCCAAATAAAATATTTTCTTTGTTTCTTTTAAATGAGTTTCGCTTCTACGCGGGCTTCTTGATCTATGGCTGAACTCATGCGTGGTGCACAGCATATAATAAATGACTAAGTGGGGATAGGTACTATAGTAGGTACTAACGAGCATCCATCGATGGCTCTGTTACACGATAAATTATAGCAGTAAGATATCAATGTGTTGATGATTCAAAATTAAAGTAGATGATGAACATAATATTTAAGGCGTGTTAGACACTTGTTTGAGTTGAGCAGAATTTGGTGAAGAAGCCTACCGACCCGAAGCAATCATCACCAACATCACCATTTCAGCAGAAAGACGTCCACTGCTGGACATAGCTGTCGCCCAAGCACCTCCACTTCGATCGGTTCTGTGCTTCTCGCATCCAAAGGGTTCCTGCGGCCTTTACGGTCAGTTCGTCGGTAAGGTCGTCCGTCTATCTTCCAACGCAATAATCACATATTATAATATATTAGATTTTGCCGCCTGGCTGTCTCGATTACTAGGCAGGCGTCTGCGAGATCCTTTAGGCGTGCGTGCTATTCATTTTTGCAGTCGCTTTTTTGCGACGCGCCTCTAGTAGACCTCTATGAAAACTTCATGGAAATTGTGTTTGCCTTTATACAGATAATGACAATTATTTGCACCGATAAGTTGAAAACAGACAATCTCATTGCATAATCTGGACGTAGAAATCTAAAGTATATTCAAACTAATGTTTCAAATTGTTGTTATTTCAAATTAAACAAATATTAACTTTATTTTAATGATGATTAAGTTGATTTCGGAGTAACTAGTACTATTGAAAAAGTTATAAAAATGTTTGAAGTTGTAGCGTAAAGTGAACTTTATTGTGTAGGAATTAAAGTATTTTTTCCATTAACTCATTATTTGTTTCCATGTTTGACAAATAAGGGTCAGTTCACACCGAGACGCAACGCGACGCGACGCTGCGCGCACACTTTAAAAGAGTGACTCAAAATATACTTTATTTTCTACACGAAAAGGTACACATTGCATTGTGAGAGTTCAGAATACGTTGCGCCGTGCAGCTCTCTCTTTTAAAGTGAGGCCTGTGTTCCAACACAGGCCTCCTCTCTGTGAGAGTCTGCAATCCACCACGCGGCCCGGTGTGGGTTGGTAGATGTCATAATTATGTCTTAGATATTTTTTTGGCTCTAGGACATCATGGTTTCCTCACGATGTTTTCCTTCACCGGTTTGACAACAGTGGTGATGAAATTATCACTGGGCCACAATTGCTCGCCACATTGAAACAAAAGTAAAATATATAAAAATTAATTTTAATGAAAACGTATAACTGTGGGTTCACAATCTGATGTATTAAATTCGTTGCCATCTCCCAAAACGCATTTGTAAACTGTGCAGTTGTCTCCGACTGTGACCACTTCTACTATTCCTCCAAATGGCACGCAATTTCCGTCTCCTTCCTAAAAAAAAATATTTTATTACTTAATAACAGCACGCCTATAATCCCCAAAGGGTTAAGCAGAATTGCACTTTAATACGCATGGTATGGGACTTGAACATAACTGGCGAAATATATGTAGTTTTGCCAGTTGTTTAGGTCCCATGTTTAAGACTCCGGGCTCTGAGAAATTCCTGATGGAAAAATCCCATAACTCCATCTCCTTCTCCCCGAGCCGGGAATCGTAAAACCTATGCACAGCAGTAGAGCTCTCGACCACTCCAACGACGCAGACAGTTTTTGTAATTGTTTGTAAATAAATAATATAAAAAGGTGAAGGAAAACATCGTGAGGAAACAGGCATGTCCTGGAACCAAAAGTTCGAAGACATGTGACCTCTACCAACCCGCGCTGGGCCCGCGTGGTGGATTACAGCCCCTCTCGAAGAGAGGAGGCGTGTGTCCCAGCAGTGGGAAAATTAAAGACTGATTATGTAAATACCTAATTAAAGTAAATACCTCTAGGTAGCTAGAGGTAATAAATAAAAATAAATAACCGCTAGGCTATCATGCCATATATCGTAGCGGTTGAATTTATAAAATACAATCAGTTGCAAATGAATGTGAGAGTGTATGTCTATAGTATAGAAAATACTCATTAAAAGGTCGTAAGTTAAACAAACGGGTCAATCTATTTGCTTTGTGAGAATGCAACTCCACTTCTGACCGTTACTGTAAGTATCTCTTCCTCTTCTTACCTCCTCGTTGAGCGGCGCAGCCATTACAACTGTGACTCCAATGGTGAAGAGAGATAGTATAACTGTTGCACGAACCATTTTTAGGACTTGATGGATTATTTAATCTAAAAATTTACAAAAAAAAAATAATTTTCACAATCTTTGTGATGTTCTTCTTGTCGGATGACTAATGAGTATAGTCCTGTTGGTGCCGCTAAACCTAGCGGAGTTATATATCCCATCTTATCATACACCGCTTTATATACCTAGCACAGTTCTATTTATTTAAAAAAAACCATAGTATCCACGATAGTTTAATAAACAAAGTCTTGTTAGTAATAATATACCAATGTTATGTTCCTTGTCTCTGATTGTCAAGTAAAAACAAGCTGAGTCACGTACCTATAAAGAAAAAGTTAAATAAAAACCCCATTTCTATGGGTTTGATCCTGGTATAAAACGACTTCACGAACTGTCGCCATTTTTAATTTTTACCGATTTTTAAGCTAGTAAAATTCTAGTTGAATAGTGCACCATATTATAGGAAGAGTAAATGATTAACTTAAGGCGAAAGCGTCAGGGTAGCCCGCAAAATTAAAATTTTCTTACGTTTTTTGCAATTTCCAGGTATGTTGTATGGATCTAAATAATAATGATTCGCGGTCGTAACACATATTTATTTATTTTATTTTTATTAAAAAATGATTATTATAAAAATCATCAACGCGTTCATATTACCTTATTCAATTACTATTTCATGAAATCATGACATTTGAGGCCAATTCTAACTTACGGAGTTGTATTGTTGATTCTAATGATTAAAAGTCAGTAAAGTCATATTGTAACGGTCGCGAATCATAATTTTAATCAACATACAAGCTGACACTGACCTGCAAGTTTCGAAAAATGTAAGTAAACTGGAATTTCGCAGACATCCCCCTTAAGCAGAGCTCCGGACAGCTAAACTAACTAAACTATCGTTGGTCTAAAACGATGTTACAAATTCAGAAGGAACCGGTGAAACTTTTGAAAGTACAACCTGGCTCTTGCTTCTCCAGCACAGGTGTGATGAACACCTGCTTTAAAATACAATACCCACACCAAAATGCGTTGTATATTTTACTTGCTATAACAAAGACACCTCTGGGCTTGTGGCTTAGGAGCTTGTGGCTAAGAAATAACAGCCGCACGGTTCGGTTTATCAGGTTAAGCTACACTTGCCACGTTGGTCCGTGGATGGGCCATCATCTTTACATACCAAGACCCCTCTGTGCCTCATTCATGGATCTTTAAAAGTCGTTATGGGTCGTCAGAAGCCCGATAGTCTGACAACCAGTCTTGCCTTGATATCGTATTACCTAGTAGCTGGGTTGTGGAGGTCAGATTGGTTAGACTGGAAGCCGACCCAAACATAGTTGGGAAAAGGCTAGGCAGATGATGATCAAAGAGACCTCTAAAACACTGGAGGTTAGCAAAATACTAACTTCCATTATAAAGCTTTTGAGGTTAAGAGAAACGGAAGCAGTCTTGATCCAGAAACCATTTAGGTACTGTAGGCAATTTGCGTTCGCATTTCAGAATCAATAAAACAACGAAACCGATCTACAGTTAGGCGATCTGAAATACATACATAGATACGTTCGGTCTCATCTGTTTCATATTATGGGTACTATTCATCTCCGCGCCATCATTACCTTTGAATATCGAGCTCATTACCTCTCCTTTTTCCTCATTCCCAACACAAAAGAGAGGGCCGATTGCGAGGGAATTATATGCAATTTCATTGACTAGAAATGAGAATACCGCTCTCCAAGTCTAGTCCGTTAAACTGGGGATATTGAAATTTTATAGATAAAGAGTTTTATTCTCGGGATTGATTAGGTCTTTTTCTCGTATTAAAGCTTTTATCTCGGTATTTTATATCCTGATTTAATGCTTGGGGAATTGGTTTTTAAGTGCCTATATTGAAAAAGTGCCTATATTGAAAAAGTGTCTGTGAGGTACAGTATTTGAGATATTTTCCAATTTTCCGTTCTGGAATTGATAAAATGTTATGCGGCCGATAGCGCTGGTGACTGCCTGTCGGTAGTGTTTCCTGCGATATTTTAGTAAAAAAAGCAGAAATCCTGACATTTTGAACAACATTTTAATTAAATTGTTATGAAAAACCCGTGGTTTTGTTAGTAGGGCCTACCTAAAAATACAAAAAGCATGGGTACATAAAGAAAAAAACATTCCAGTTAGTTAGCTAGTGAATATGAACACACCCGATAGTTTTTTTCCAAAGAATTCATATTAATTGTAAGAATTATAGAGGGGCTTATAGCAAAGTAATAACAGCCGCAAGGGTCGATCGGTCAGGTTAAGCTACGCCAGCGGCGGTTGGTCCGTGGATGGGTGACCATCTTGACATACCGAGACTTCTCCGTGTCTCGGAAAGCACGTTAAGCCGTTGGTCCAGTCTGACATTTATGTATCTTAGACAGTTGTTACGTGTCGTCGGAAGCCCAAAAGTCTGAAAACCAGTAACCATATATTACTGGGTTGTGGTGGTCAGATAGGCAGTCGCTCCATGTGAAATACATCGGGCTCGGGTTAGACTGGAAGCCGACCCCAACATAGTTGGGTAAAGGCTAGGCAGATAATGAACAAAGACACCTCTGAAACACTGGAAATTAGCAAAACCGTAACTAACTTCCATCATAAAGCTTTTGAGGTTGATGATTGGGGTCGGCTTCATGTCTAATTGGATGCAGCTGGCAGGAAAATGCTACGCAGGTTGATTATAAGAACCTAGCTAGAACATAAAGTCCATACTAAATTCTATTAATTAGCATTGCGTACCTGCATTGGATTTAGATATGAATAATTGATTTAAGAGAGCATCAATCGTGCGAGACAATGTGCACTCGGACGGTATTTATGTATTACAATGTGAATACATTCGTTTGAAAGTCTAAGTGAATTGTGATAGAATTCTCATAAATTACGCTAAATGCTTTTGATTAAATTAACATTTTTGATTTTGATTTAAATTACCCATTGCTTTTGATTAGATTAAACGAAACTTAAGTGGCTGTGGGCAGGGCACATTGCTCGCAGAACAGATGGCCGTTGGGGCCGAAAGGTTCTGGAGTGGCGACCGCGTACCGGAAGACGTAGCGTTGGAAGGCCTCCCACAAGGTGGACCGACGACCTTGTAAAAGCCGCAGGAACCCGTTGGATGCGAGAAGCGCGGAACCGCTTCAAGTGGAGGTGCTTGGGGGAGGCCTATATTCAGCAGTGGCCGTCTTTCGGCTGAAATGATGATGAAACTGGACTTATAATTATTTAAAAACTGAAATCGCCAATCCGCCTTGAACGAGCGTGATAAGCATTTGCCCTTCGCCTTTTGCCTTTGCCCTTTAGTGACACAACCATACATAATGACAGCACGGTTGGCGCAGTGGTTAAGCGATTGACTGCTCCGCTGCGTGTCGCGGTTTCGATTCCCGCACGGACCAAATATTTGTATGACCTACAAGTAGTTGTTCCGGGTCTGGCTGTTTGTGTATGTGAGTTTAAATGTTTGTAAACGCACCCACGATACAGGAGTAATTACTAGTGTGTGTATTCCCGTTTAAAAAAAAAAGAAAATATATAATACCTCTAATTTCCCTACATTTTGACAAGTTTATGACATTTCTTTGTCGCCGAGATAAGACTGCGACTACATTTTGAACGTTTTAAATTACCAGATGATTGCCTACTGGTGTATGTATCTGGTGTACCTAACTATTATGTGTCTTTTAGTCTGTGCTAAATAAATGTATTTTCTTTCTTTCTTTTATTTCTTTCTATGGACATCTGCAGTACTAGATGCATCACAAACACAAATCCTTTATAACACTGAGTTTGTAGGTTTCACTCCTACCATACTTAGTACAGAAATACGCCACTAGTAGCGCTGCTGAGATGTCAACTTTTCTGTCATGGCTGAGACATACGTCTGTTAATTTTATTCAGTAATCTCGTCCTACCTATTTGTGTTTCTTCTGTCTTACTCCTTCTGTGTCTTAGATATTTATATTGTATATACTCGTATATCGTGTTGTGTACGGACATTATATTTCATAACTTCTACATTGACTTTTGTTTCTTGTTCGCTCGTACATTTCCTACACGAGCTAAAAGTTTTTATCCATTATATTTGGCTCGATACAACCAGAAAGCTTTAGTTGCTGTTATTTTGATTTTCATTCTTGTTATTTTTATTCTTTGAAATAACCAAAAGCCGATTATATCGAATATCGAATGTTTGAAGTTTCCCGTTTACATATTTCAAACGCTTAACATTTAATGAGTCTTGTCTTGTCATCGCTCAGAATCTTATGTATCTTTATATTATTAATTTTTTCATTCTCTTCAGTTTACCAATCGGTATTTAAGGGGTAGACTTAAAAGAACCTTATCCAAACTTCTTCAACATTTGAACTAGTGTGTTATTTTCAGTATACCTTTTTATTTTTATCACATCAACTACAATGTTGAGTTGTATATTGCATTCAAGCCCAGTCTTCTAGTATTCAAATAGGTGGGTCTGGACATTTCACGCATGTACTATCAAACATAAAATCGCACTCTAAAATTCCTAAACCTAACCTAACAACCAGAAGTCACGCATGAATTCTTCGAATCGACTTAGTAGTTCTAAACTTTACTTAGCATCTTAGCTTCCTTAGTGAACAAGGCGTTGTTTGTATGATGTCTAGGTGCACTAAAATAATTAGTGCACCTAAACCACAGGAAACTGAACAAAGTTGCGTTTCAGTTTGCCTTTCATAGAACGCTGCGTATGCGTTGTGTGTTGTAAGTAAATAAACATCCGCGAGTCAATTATGACGACGTTGTAGAAGACGAGGTCAACTACGCGTACAGTCTTCAAAAGGAGATAAGTAACCAGGGTCGTCGGACATAGTTGAAGTTTAGTAAGAAACCAATGGATGTTTTCAAATGAAATTTAATATGATAAATTAACTGTTTGTTTTCTATTAAGTAATTAAATTAAAATTTATTTTAGTATGACTGTGTAGGTACTAGTATCTATTCTGTAGGAGAATACTGTGTGCCCCTGTAGTCGATCAATCAATTAAAAAATCCGCCAATCATTCAATTTACACTGTAGGGCACAAAACCCCTAGTACCGTCATGGTCTGAAAATTTAGACCCATTTATCATTTTCAGACAGTGTAGAAGACTATAATAAATGAAGTAGGTAGATATAATGTATTGTAAGGTAATTCTCTCGTGGGAATGCCTGCGTTGATGAAGTATCTAGTTGTGTTTTGAAATAAAACGTGGGATCGTTCTATTTCAAAACACAACTAGATACTTCTATGAAATTCATAAAAATCTAGCCTAATCTAGTAATTTCGGCCATAGTGGCCAGTCTCAGCGGAGACTAGCCATCGGAGCGAAATCTAGTAAGTAACTATGACACTGAATGTAACAGAACTTCAATCAAAGACACTCCTTGCTCCTCCTCATGGTTTAACCAATAAGTTGAAACTGGCATCAGGCCAAGAAATGCGTCAAAGAATGTCCTTACAAACTAAATAAAAACACTTAAATCAAACGTCATTCATTGATTGACGGAACTGTTGGTATTCGAGGAATCTATGTCGCTGGTAATTCATGGTGATCGGTGGGTGGGGCTACCTACCACCGGCTAGGTTCTAAATACATTTTACTTAAAGGCTTCCGTAAAGTCCGTTATTTGTTTTTTTGCTATATTTGTTTTTTGTGTATTTTTACTCAGTAGTAGCCCGGAGGCTGTATTTGTGCCCGGTTGATGCTGGCGATTGCCCCCCCCCCCCCCCCCCTATTACAATAACGCAAAATGTGAGTATACTATATTATGTGCACTTCTGATTTACACCTCTGCCTAATCCTTTGGGGATGACAGGCGTTATGTTATGTTTTCTTATGTGAATGGTAATATAAATAATTGATGGGGAATATTGACACTGACAGCTCTTGAACGCAGTTATGATGTGCTGATCGTGTTCAGTTTCATTGGTGACGTCATGAGTCACCAATGAAACTGAACACGATCAGCACATATAATAATAAAATTAAAATAAAATAAATATCTAATATCTCATACAACAGACGTAATTTTTATAGATAATGGTACGGAACCCTTCGTGCGCGAGTCCGACTCGCATTTGGCCGGTTTTTTTACTAAATGCATTTCCTGCGCGTGTCCCAGGCAAAATATTTGTCTTTCTTTCTTTTTTTTACACATAGCCCATCGTAAGTACTTATAGAACAACAGGGTAAGCAAAACTCGAAGCAGTAAACTGACTAATTGCGTTAACCTTAACGTGCCTTAACGTTTACTACCATCGGGTCAAAAGATCACGACAGTATATAGTGTGTGTCAGTGTAATTGCCAAGACCTGAAATGCATTTTGTTTCTTACAATTAAGTAGGTATTAACAGGTGGTATGCTTAGAGGGGCTTATGAGGGGCCGTGGCTGAATAATAACAGCCGTACAGATCGACCGATCAGGTTAAGCCCCGCTTGCTGCGGTTGTTCTGTGGATGGGTGACCATCTTTACAAACCGAGACCCCTCCGTGCCTCGGAAAGCACGTTAAGCCGTTACTCTCGGCAGTCATTCGTGATGGATCTTTGACAAACGTTACGGGTAGTCAGAAGCCCGAAAGTCTGGCAACCAGTCTTACCAAGGGGTATCGTATTATCCAGTAACTGGGTTGTGGAGGTCAGATAGGCAGTCGCTCCATGTAAAATACTGGTGTTCAACTGCATCCGGTTAGACTGGAAACCAACCCCAACAAAGTTGGGAAAAGGCTAGGCAGATGATGAGGATGCTTGGATGGTTTGGTCATGCTGAGAGCATGTATGGCAGACGACATACAAAAGGTGACATGGCAGATGTGAGTGCTAACGTCTGAAGGGGACGCCCTAGAAGGACAGTTAGCAACCTTAGTGCTCATACACACAAGCGACACATGTCAACTGCAGTCGTCGACAACATGTAGCTCGTGTATTTGAGCACTTATCGGTGATGTTCTTCAGAAAGGATGTATGAACGTTAACGAAGCAAAAGGAGTATGCAAAGTTGTCTATAGTTTCTATGCCTACTCCCATGGAAAGAAGATATGAGTTTGTATATATGTTGGGGTTGATGGTCACCCATCCACGAACCGACCTCGGCAGGCGTAGCTTAACCTTCGATTCGATGGGTAAACCTAGGGTTGCCAGACTATACCCGTGAGGGTGTTTGTTCCATCTCCGTTAAACATGAAATATGAAATCATAACTGGACAAAAATTTGTATAATTTTTGTCCAGTTATGATTTCACATTCCGTAGCATCAACTATGTATAAAATAAGTGAGTACTAACAACTCTGGATATACGCAATCAATCGACAACGCAGTACCTAATAATGCACCCTATTTGTAACAAAAAGTACTTAGTACATATTCATATATTATTGCTAGCAAATAAATCCCCTCTATTTGCTTAGGCACGTCAATAAGCCGGCCATGTTGTTCAGTGTTTGTTTAAAAATCAGCGTAAAGAGGAATTTCTATGTGTGTTCGCAAATACGTGTGTTTGTTCACTTTTATTTTGTTTTTAGAACAATATTTGCATGGATAAATCTTTAGGGATGTTCAATTGTTTGTTTGTTTTGGTGGCTCAATACATTTCTTATCTATTCTGTGCTCAATATTTGTGTTCGACTGGATTCAGGAGGATTTAGAGAATAGGGTGACACAACTTAGGGGAGACTTGCCTGACATCTAGTCTTCTTCTTAGCGTGTCGATAGCAATCTAAATGGACATTATACGATAGCAATCTCGGCCCAGAATCCGGCTACTTGTGTGGCGCCATCACCAGCGTCCATCAGTTCCTGTAGCGTGCAGCTGACAGGAAACGCAGGGCACGATATTAAGTGACCCATCGTTTGTGGAACAGCTGCACATTTACACTCCAAGAGTCATCTATGAATCTCCTTCTGAACAGGTTTACCTTGCTTCGGCCAACCTGGGTCCGGAGTCTGTTTAAAGACGTCCAGGTTACCCGAGGTAACTCATGAGAGGGTGAGAAGTCTTCAGCGGGTGGAACAAATGGTTTGGGTAAGGAAGCACAGCACTGTCTGCCTGTCGGGGGATCAGTGAATGCTTATGTGAATCCCGCACCCCGGCCATAGGCAGAGGTGGAATACCGCGGTGGTTTTAGCCGGTAAGAGTCCGGTCCCCTCCGTCACCCCCACGATGAAGGAAGTCCATGAGGATTTCCACCGCGAAACCAAAAAAAAAAGTACTGTCTAGTTATAGGTATTCATTATGACATACCTAATACAGTTTTCATTTTATCTAGCCTTAGCTATAGGTAGACTGAATTTTGTAGACCACGGATGGTAAATCAATGGCACGCGTACCGTGGCATGTAGCAAAACGATTTTGGCACTGCATCATTTCAGGAAGTTAGGTACCTAATTTGTAGCGGTATCTACAACGCCACATGCGAACAACGCGTCATACTGGCGTCACGCAAATCCTGCATCTCGCAAGCAGAGTTTACCGCGCAATTTGCATACATACAAACTTCCCGACATCAGCCGTTGGGCAGTTGCCCACCAGACACACAACCCGTCTGGTCGCAGGATCCTCCCTTTTCTATGGAGGATGAGTGAACTTTACACCCTGTTCCTCATACCTCTATACTGGTGTCCCCGACGTGTTCAACAAATGTTTCTTTTTTTTTTGTTAGCCTTTGTTGTGTGAGGGAGGCTTTTGCCCACTGCTGGGCAAAGGCCTCCCCCAAATCCGTCCAGGAACTCTTTATTAATTTATTCATTATTTTTTAAGGCATAGTTTACAATAGCTGAAGTTGCACTAATTTATCATTTTATTTAAATAAATATAAAACTGTTAATATTCATATTAGTCCCACAGCAATCGGGGGTTGTCTTTGGGTGCACTTGCATAGTGCGAAAAGGGATAATCGTCGGTTAGTGTCTCATTTCACTAACGGGTCTCTGCGAGTTGGCTTTGGCTCCTCGTACGCCTTCCAAAGGTTCGCGACCCCAGGATCCCGAGAAATGTCAAGAGAGATTAAAAATAATAAATTATAATGCGAAAGTATTCAGTTTTTTTCAGTAGTCGCTAAGATAAGTTTGTTTGTGGGCACGTCACGGCCGCATTAAATATTTATTTGGAAAAAATGGCACGTAGATATACAGAGTTTCGCCATCCCTTATGTAGACGCTCATAACACGCTTGTTTATCTGCAGAAATTTTAGTCATTCCCCGTTAAGGGTAAATTTGACCCTCCTAACGCCGAAGTTAACAAAATCAAAGTTTTTACGTTTTCACGTCTCAAAACAAAAACATTACGTAGCAAGAAAAGCAATATACCTTTCAAAGGGTTACAAGAAAAATAAGTTTTAAAATGTCTAAATATAATAAACAACGACTGTTTTTACTTTTGTTTACGTAAAGCGGCATTTACAAAGTAACCTGTGGTTCATTGACTCAAATGTTATTCTTACACCTTGATAGAGTAAGACTATATAAACACGGGGGGCGATCCGTTTGTTTACAAGATGCGCCGACGCAAAGTCTTGTGTCGATTGATCCACAGTTGAAATGGAATCGACTGACGTTAGATGTTCGTAACGAAAACTTTACCTATAACAGAACGAATGACTGAATGGTTACAATCAATCTGTACCTACCTACTACGGTTACAGCATGTAGATGTTGCCAATGAGGATGAGAATCAAGATGTATCAAAAGTGTGTCTTGATTCAAAAAATGAAGCGTTTATTTATTTTTTATTTATTAGTGAAAAACAAACAATTGTACAGCATGTTTTACAAAAAAAAGAAAATATATACATAATATATGTTAGACATAAGGGTAAATGTACAATCAACGACGTTTCCACAGATAACTTGTGTACCTATATTATTATTTAGATACGTAAAGTACAAATTACATTTAAATATTAGGTAGGTAGGTAAATATTAGGTTTGTATACAGGGTGTCAGGAGAACGCTTCCGAAGCCAGAACGTAGATTATATACAACCTTTATGCAAACGAATACCACTAACCTTTCGCCTGAAATTGATTATTTTCGCGCGTCACGTGGACTTGGGGTCGTCAGCCGCACAGCTGTCGGCGAGCGCGCGCGCACTTTGAACTTGAGGTCACGCGCAAGCGTCAGATGATATTTATTTACGAATACATTGCTTGTTAGAGTTGTAAAGAAAAAAAATGTGTTTAATAGCAAATAATGGTTTAATTTAACTGTTCTCACAGCATAGTGTACGAAAAATGCTAAAAAAAATAGGTAAAATTGTTCATTTTTTTTTCTCATTTTTTTATGGTATCGTATCGAGAATCAGTAGCCCTATCACCTGTCTTCGTTTTCGGAAGCGTTTCCCTGCCACCCTGTATTGATAGTTAGGTAGGTAGGTATCTTAAACTTAAACTTTTAGCTTAGTTACTAATCACGTAATTACACCTGATGATTGTTTTTGACCATCGCACAAACTATCAATTTTTTTTTTTCTAATTGCTTTGAGACAGCAAGAAGATATCTAAATGACAAAAGTGCTTATTAAAAGTTTTTACAATTTTTTTTTATTCGATTATTTTACCAAATATTTTTTATAATATTACTTATCTAGTTGATGAATCAGTATTCAATGCAAGCAGCCACCTTCAGGAAAAGAGGTAGGGGACAAGCGGTGTAAACAGCACCCTAATTGCGTAACACACTTTCAATCACAACCATGAATCATGTTGAAGGATGTTGCTAATCCATTGCTTCATATGTTCGAAAAATGCGTTTGCTCAACAACGTAAATAACGCAATGAATGTTGTTGAACTGTCAAAATCATAACCAATGCTACTGCTGGTGTGTTATGAAATTATCCCGCAGGTAATTAGTAACTAGGTTTATCAATAACTCCGAGTATATTCGATCTTTACGTCACTTTAAGCTTAGCTTTGATGTGATTATCGATATCGATAAATGATTAACGATGATAAATTGTATTTATTTATGTAAATTGGTTCAAAAAAACACTTTTACACGTTCACAGTAACTTGTGTTTTAAATATAATAATTATAAATTAATTTATTTCAGTTAAATAACACCCATTCATTAAGTACACGTAGGTATAACATCAAATCAAATAAAATCAGATAAAATTCAAATTAAATAAAATCACAAAAACTGATGAGTTCGGTGTTTCCTAATTGACTACTCTGAGAATAAAGACCGAAACAAACTCAGAGGTACCTATATCTTTTAAACTCCAGACATAATCATGCTCAAGCCATTATGTGAGGACCAGTGAAGGCATAAATTTAACTTTGCAAGCTCCTTAGGGAAACTAATTTAAAATGCATTTAGAAACTAATGTAAAGTCTTTTTAATAACACTAACGCAGGCTTTAAGAAACTAAACCTATCATTTTGAGGCTCAAACATGATCTATGGTCCCATTACTGGCAATGTTATTACATCAGTGCTTATGCCTCAAGGAACTAATACCTTAAGAGCCTTGTGACGAGTCCAACTCAATCTTCGTAAGTGAACGCTGGCATACAGAAAAAACCTTTACCAGCAGACTTAAAAAAGTGAGGTTCCCCATTCCTAACTATGTAATCTGCATTCGCGACATATTCTCCAAAAATGTAAACAAATATGAGTTTATAGAAAAATAACTTTCAATCCTACACAATAAAGTTCAGTTTACGTTACAACTTCAAACATTTTTATAACTTTTTCAATAGTGCTATAGTCACTCTGAAATTAACTTAATTAACGTTAAAATAAAGTTGATATTTGTTTAACTTGAAATAACGTAAATTTGGAACATAAATAACATTTGAATATAAGTATGTAACTTCTAGAAACGCAGCGCATATGTCTTGTCCCCAGAGATGTCTTTTAAGAATTTTCTGCGTGAATTATTTTCTAAACAACTTGACAGTCGACGTTTAAGTAAATGTGAGCTTTATTACTTCTAGTCAAGGTGCAAAATGAAAGCAGCGAATTGTTTGTTTAGGACTCGAGTAGCCACGATTCTGTATTTTTATTTATTTATTTTTATTTTATATCCCTGGACATTTCACACAGCACCATTTGTCCCAAGCTAAGCAACCTAATGCTTGGGTTATGGTAACAAGATGGCTGATAAACTTCATATATACAATTTTTTTTTTGTAAATACATACATATTATAGATAGAAAAACACCCAGACTCGGAACAAATACATGTAGGTCATACAAATATTTGTTCCGTGCGGGAATCGAACCCGCGACACGCAGCGCAGCAGTCAATCGTTTATATTACATTGCACAAACTTTCAGGAATAATAAAGCATTTTTCCGCCAGCAAAGTTCAAAATAAAATCCCCTCAAATAGAACTCGATAAAACATAGTTCACACAATGGCTATTTAAAATTGCATGCATGCGACAGACGGTTTGCAGAGGTCGGCAATTTTTTGATTTTAGCTCCAGCATGTAGGAAAATAAAAGGGGTAAAAATTTTCATGTTCGACATTACGTGGGATTTGCGGGAAATATGCCGAAGTAATATCTGTTTAACTTCTACTGTTATTTGGCTTAATTTATCGACAATAAATTGTGGCTGTAACTATATTGGATTCATATAAATGATGTTGCCTCCATCAGAGTACAATATTTCGTTCCAAATAATGATTATCAAAATGGAACGATATTATACTCTCGTAACATTGCAACGTTACAATATAATATCGTTTGCAATGTTGTGTTGGCTTTAAACTTCATTTCTGTATTACTTTATTCGATTTTATTACGAGTAGTATGTAGGCAATCCATCTGCAAGGGCAGGACGGTCCTCTAGAATTGAGAAAATAATGTTGCCTTTCAGTGAAAATAATTTTTGAATTTCCTTTGGTAGGTAACTATTATTTGGACCATACAAAAGACCAGTGGTCCACTTTCCTGCTACCAGTGACCAGTGTGACCAGTGGTTTTCTTTCCTTTTCTTTTCCTGGATCGAAAGAGCTGGAAGTCACAGTAATTATTATTTATCTGAACGGATAAATGAAGCACCCAATACTTAGACACACACAAAGACACACACAATGTAAGTTAACCCTCCACAACTAAAGTAAATCTTTTTTTTGTCTGCGTCATATTATTCTGCACATCCGAATCTCCCAAATGTAGTCCACAAAAGAAAGGATAAGGCATTGAAGATAAAAACCCACAAATAAATATTATAGAGGAACACAACCGCGGTCTGGTTACTAATGAACATTCCTCTAGTGGAAAGAAAAAAATGTACTCCGTACGAGAATCACGATGTATTTAAATATGTATGTTCTGAAATTCAGTAGGAGAGGAAAAACATAAAATACGGCTCTTGGAGCAAATGTAGCCTAACGAGCGAATGTAACTGTTACCTTGCATGGGAATGCTGGGCAACTTAATTCCTGTGCCAATGTGTAAGTGAGATGGTGACACTTATTTATGTAAGAAAATTTCGTGCTGTCTCGGTCACTCGTCTGCTTTTTGGCAAGTGTTGTGGAGCGTGGCACTGCGACTCGTTAACTAGGGCCTCGGGGAGCCGAATGTTAATACTAAGGCACCATACTCTGTTTCAATTTGGGGAAATTAAAAATAAAAAAGTTTCTCCATGTTTAACATTGTGGTGGCGAAGTTCCAGTCCAGGACTAGATTGCAGGATAAGATTAGCATTAGCGATTTTTACATTATTTTTTGTTGAAAAACTCGTGTGTCAAAAACAAAATCGTAATCATATATGTTATTATTTTTTAATATTGTTTGTTTGTTACGCTTCCACAGTAAAACGGCTAAACGGATTTGGATGAAATTTGGCACAAGGGTAGACTAGCATGACTGGGTTAGGTTAGGTTAGACATAATATGATACTTTTTATCTCGGTAGTTCGTTCCCGTGGTATATGTATAATTTCCGACCTTCACGCAGACGAAGTCGTGAGCTAGTCCTATATAAATTCAATTAAACCCTTTGTGAACAACACATACAAAAATCTAATTTCGTTCTAATAAAAGAACTAATATTCAATAAGCCTCTTGAGCCCTTCACAGTGTGTATAGTAGAACTAATAAAAAATTCAAAGTTCGATTTATACAACAATAAGTGGGATCCAATTTAAGTTTCTTTGTTTGCTGTAAGGGTAGGAAGAGTTTTTACAAAAAGCACCGGGTGGGTACTACGCACCCCACTTGATGATTGACGTGTTAACTCGGTCGCGTGCGTAAATTAGTTTTGGCTTACATGTTGCGAAAAAAATGAGAACTTTTTCGTACATACGAATACATTGGCTGGAATGATTTTTTTTTTGTTGTAAAAGTGATGGTGATATTTTTTTGCAAAGTTAACGAGAAAAATCCATTTAAATTAGTAGAAAAGATTCTATTTTGTTGATATTTAATTACTTAATTAAACAAGATACTATTTAACTACAAAATTATAAGCTAACATTTAAAATAATAATATGTACTTAGGATATGAAAAAATAAGTAAAAGATACATAGGACATAAAAAAAATTGTCCGCATCGCTGTCAACAGGAACAGTGCCCTAAAGGTTGGCAGTATTGCCACGTTGTATGGCGATGCTAATAGATAAAGGCCATTTTAATTTACCATTAAAATAATTGTAACCAAAAATGCAAATTCTTCAATACACAATAATATTATTTTATCTTTCTTTTATTATAATTTTTTAAATGAATTTCTACGTCGAAAACACGAAACCAAAAACGAAAATCCTATCAGTGTTTCAAGGTAGAAAAAAAATAAAAACAAAAGGTACCTACACGAAAAGTGCCTAGTTATCGAAGCCAGTCAGTAAGAGGGCGTCCGATGGAGTAGGTACACTCAACACCGTCCTCTCAACACCTGTCAAACGCCCAAATCTTTTTTGAGACGTGCAAGCTTTTAGGGCATTGTAAAATGTCTATATTTGTACTCAAACTCGTGATGTGTGAGGGGCTGTCGAGTAGCTGCAACTCAAGTAGTTATAGGTACTACAATGTCATTCTTAAGGGGTGTTCGTTGAAACTGTGAACGCTATTATTACCTATAGTATACAGGGACGTGTTAAATTAGCTAGCGAAACTCCGCAGATGTGTTGGGTATCATTTATCTAAACATGATAAAAGAATATTTATTAGCTTGATGAAATTATTTTCTTGGGTCAACGACCGTACGTAATGCTAAAAACTACATTACCGTTAAAATATTTGTTTTTTTTTTTTTATAACTCCACAGACTTCATGGTATGCCGTATGATATCTACACACGATAAAAAAAAAACTGTTTTTTTTAAGTCATATCTACTTCAAGTAACTTAGTTACCAGCGGTCGTTGACCACAAAATTGATTTTGTTTATTTTATACCTACATAATCATTTAATGAACCCATCACGTCTGCTGAGTTTCGTTAATTAATTCAATTTGAACTTGTAGCTACCTATATTTTACATCCTAAATTACTTGCTAAGTAAGTAAAGTACCAAATAACAGATGCTGTATTTATTTATCTTTTAACAAAGCAGGTTTCATTTTGTAATAGTAAAAGTATGCCATTGATAAAATTGCACCTTTTATTTATTCCAAGGAAAGCTTCCGTGCCACTTTCATTATTCAGATTTCTGCCTTCCGAACGCTTTTCCGATATTGTTATTCTTGCAAAAGTTTTAAGTAGCGCATTTTTTTTCTGTCTACATTATTGGTTACGACTTTTATTCTTTTTTATTTTAAGAATAGACTAAAGAAAGCTTCATCTTCATAAATCAATCGACTACATAAAAATAAAGAAAAAATATTTTCCAAAAGAAAACTGCCCTCGTGCTTTTTATTATTTATGTATTTTAAAGTGTTTTGTGTGTAGGTACATAAAAAAACAAATTTTACGAAAAAAATATTTGCATGTGAAACTGCGAATCGCCGATGCAAAACTAGTCCGGGTACACACTGAATCTGGTTCCCCGATCGTAAGCTGTCGCTGTCGAAAAATCCGAATGTAAACACAGCCTAACTATTGTTCTGACTTTTCAATAGTTCCATTGTGGACGCCGACACAGCGTTGTGAGGTAGGCAGTAATGGTGCGTGCTGGTCGAAACTATTGTGCTCTGGCAATTTGTTCCTACCACTATGTTTGAGGGGAATGTCGCGACGTTTCTTTTCGTCTTTGCTACTTAATGGGCGACTATTAATTGCATGAACGTTTTTTTTTTGTCGGGTCATTAGTTAGTGCTCCTCATTATTACTTTACCACCCTAATCTTGAATGTCAATTGCACGTCAAAGTAGATTTTTTGCTTTCAAGACATACGAGTATGTAACAGTTAGATAGTTTCGATCTCTTTTACTCTTATTTGCTACTAATAGCTCTTATTTGGTTTTGCTGTTTTTTTTTTAATTTTGATTAAAATAATAGCATTGTGCAAGGTAAAATGTAATATTTGCACACCATATGTAATGGTATAATGTAAAGGGGTCATTATATTTTAAGATCATACGTTGTAACTGGCAAATAATTTAATTTGAATCTTAATAAAGTTTTTTTTAGTAGATTACGAGGCCGACTAAACATTGATGTTCAGAGTGAAAACGTGAAGAGTCTTCGCATAGTTGTTATTATCAAGTTACTCTTTCATGTGGTACCCTGGCTGATTGCCAGGTCTTGCCTCCAAACTAACTCTTCCCAATTTGTAGGAACGCATAATTTATAAATTACATGCTTTGCAAGTTTCAAAGGAAAACATTCAAAAGTGCACTTTTGCCTGCTGTTTTACTTGCCTTTTAATGTCTATGTTTAAATAGGGATAATTTTACTTTCCTATAGTAACATTTTATACTGTCTAACTGGTCTTCGGGCTATGTCGGTTCCCTTGGTTCTCCTACGGATCTTTTCATTTCTGATTCGATCACGCAGGGAAACTCCAAGCATAGCCCTCTCCATTGCCCTTTAGGTGACTTTAAGCCTTCTAATAAGGCCCTTGTGAGCGATCACGTTTCAGTGCCATAGGTGCATTGTGAATGTGTGGATGCGAGAAGCACAGAACCGGTCGAAGTGGAGGTGCTTGGCCTATGTCCAGCAGTGGACGTCTCTCGGCTGAAATGATGATGATCATAAAATGGTCCTCAGGGTCTTTAACCTCCTCTTTTTCTCAAGTCAGTTAAAAATGGAGAGACTCCTAAGCAAAACCATTAAGTCTAAGATAGTCTATGAGCCGACGATAGCTCTAATCAATATAGGACGACAGGACATTTATATAGGGTGTGACATCAAAAAACCGCAATTATCTTCCTGAATTTCCTTTTATATATTCCTCAAAGCAATAAACTCCTAATAACACGTTCCTCCATTCCGTGCATCCAAAACTTCCTAACCCACAATTTACATACAAAGTTTTCCAAAAACTTTTAGGTACAAAAGATATATATAGGTACTAAAGCCGTCATACAGCGCTAGGTTCCAGCATCCGAAAACTACGTAAAGCAGAATTTACTGGGCAGCGTGAAATGAAATTTTAGTATCCTCCAAGAAACATCCTGTATATTCCTGTCGCCGGGAGGTTGTAAAAATGATTCGTTCCAACTTGTGGGGATTCGCCACACCTAGGGTTAGTTAGTGCTGGTAATAGGCTGGTCCTATATTCGGACGACAGATTTGTAACTGTTGTTCGAGATAGATTGTATTGTTCATGTATTTTGTAGCAGAATACAATTCTGTGGAAGTTTTAGACGAAAAATAATGATTTTTATTCATGCTGTTAGCTTTTGGTTTTGAAGTAACTAAATCGTGTTGATTGGGTGCAGATTATTTTGTAATTTTTTATTTAAGATTTTTTGCAACCAACTTCCAGTGCTCTAACAATACCGCGGTCTTCGGTTAGTAAACGGAAGTCGATTGGAAGTTATTAAAATAATATTATGTAATATTTTTATTTCCAGAATTTGCTTAGCACGCCACCTATTTGCCGTTTTTAGATGTAAGAAGGTCTAAAAGCACATGTCAGTTTAAAGTTAGTTTCGTGTTGAACACGGTAATGTTCTCATGGCTATACCGTTACGCTGCTCGTTTTCTGGCCCCAATCCGTTCTGGTTTCCTATAATACAGACTTGTCACCAGTACGGGTTGGTAGATGTCACATCCACGATGTTTTCCTTCACCATTTTTGAGAGCAGTGGCTATGAAATAAATTACACAAAGTAAAGCGCTTGGCCGGGTTCGAACCCACGACGTACAACTCGAAAGCCGTTACCACTGGGCCACCACTACTCTAAAAAAATATACACGGTGGTATTCGAAGAAAAATCCCTCACGGCCATCAAAAAGACCATCTACAGACGCCAGCACATCAAGGTACTACAATCTGTCAAATTTCTTTAATAGATTTTCAACTTTATCGCAAAAGCATTAGGTTCAAGATTGATTGGAAACATTTGACAGTTTCGGGTAGCTTGATGTGGTGGCGTCTGTACAGAGATTAGTCTGGACCCCCTTTTCAATAAAGGATCGTTTTCCAAATTATTGTTTCTGGAACCCCAAAACGCATTTTCCCGGCTCAGTGTTGTTTTCTTTTTTGTTTTGGTACGGAACCCTAATGCTCTCAGTGCTGTGAGCATTAGCCAACTGACACAAAAAGAGAAGTTAACCTAAAACGTTTCGAGTAGGTACTGTGTTTTTTGTGCAAAGCATAAGAGGACGTAAAAAGCTACTAAGGAATTTATGACAACCGATTCGTTTAGCTACCGTACTCACAGAACGAGTCAGTTTATCATAATCTCATCAGAAATTATGTCACTCTAAATGAGTAAAATCATTATCTGCCTAGCCTTTTGGGGTCGATTTTCCAGTCTCCAAAAAAATAAAAAATAAAAGAAAGAATAAAAAATAACAGTAGTAATGAATATGAAAGTTTTTATACCTCAGCTAAGCAAATATGTATAAGTTTTTTCGAAAGTGTATTCCAAAAGGTTTTTCCTTATTTAAATCTTGCCAAATCTACATCCGAAAACATAATTCCGATGCAGCCTGTCCCTTGCTGCCCCCTTCCAGCGACGCCCTAAGCCGAGGTCTGTACCCTATAGTGGGGGTAGCGTATATACCCTTAGCCTGTAGTCGCTTAGTTGTTAAGTTTTTTAAACCCTGGCTGGAGGCCTTAATTTATTTAGGCATCCACAAGCAAGTCCGATTAAGCAGACCTCCTAGGTGAACTGCGAGATGCCATTAATCCTACTATCCCACTAATATTACAAATACAAAATTTTGTATGGATGGATGGATGTTACGCTTTCACGCAAAAACTGCAGAACGGATTTGGATAAAATTTGGCACACGGATGGTTTATAACCAGGATTAACATATAGGATTTTTATCCCGATATTCCCACCGGATCGAAACTTATGCGGGTGAAACCGCGGGTCGCAGCTACTAAAAAATAAAAAACAGATTTTTCCTTTTCAGTTAAGAAACACCATTTTATTATCCTCATACTTGTACTTTACAGTAAATGTCTCTGTTTGCAGACGGAGCAAATCTCTAGAACTCCAAACGTTATTAGCACGAGCTACATACGATAGCTTTGCTTGAAGCCACGTACTAAACGAAGAATTATACGTTCGAGTTCTTTGAAAATGGTGTCATATTTTCCGTTAACTGTTTTCATTTCAGATTTTCTAGTACTATTGGTTTCCTTTACCAAATTTCGTTCACGTCGACTAGGATGTAGTAAATGATGGCGGTTGACGTCCAATTTTTAACTATGGTTCTAAGAACTATTGATAACCTCTTTTTCATAAATCAAAAACTCAATAAATGCACTAAAATTGGGATGTATTGATGAGTTTTACATCACTTAGTTTTAGGACGCCTAATGTGCTAATGTCTGCGTCAGCGAATGCTGTTAGCGTAAGTTGAGAAGCTACTGAACCAAATATTTTTTTTTTACTTTTTTCAAACATTTTTTGTCTAAAGCCATCGAAACGCTAAGGAGCAAAAGAAGAGTCTTAGGAGGCATTAGGAGGTAGTATTTATTCTTCTACTTCGTAACATCCAGATAGCTACTCAAACGTGAACACGCTCATATGCCACCTCACCTTGCACGCTTCACTCACACACCACACACAGACAGCCCACACCCCCCGCTACAACACGAACTACACTACACACAAATTTTAGGTTTTTTCTTTTTGTTTAATTTTTTTTTATGTTTCTTTGTTTTCCTTCTCTTCCAACAAATTGATTTTATTTATATATCATATCTATACTGGTGATACTATTGTTATGATGCTATTTTTCCTGTAGGAGGGAACTGAAACTGAAATACAGGCCACGGCTTAGTTTAGGCACCAGTCTCACACAAATAAACATTGCAATATCGTAATTAATATTTTTCCGTTTTTAAGTTTTGGTTGATGGATGTTATTTGTGGAAGAAAATAAACATTATTATTATTATATAACACTCTTGTCAGAGCGGTCGTGGTCCTCATGTTTGCTGTCTAGGTGCTGATGTGATTCGCCTCACGATTTCTCGCCACTTACTCCGATTTCTGGGATTTTTGTGCCCTCATACCAGGGATCGCCCACTGCGGATTTAATTTGGTCAGTCCATATCATGGGTGAGCGACCGCGTGGTCTAGTGCCCTCCGCTACCCTGCACGACAAAGCGCTGTATATAGTCTCCCTCATGCCTCGTAGTATCTATATACTCAGCCTATAATGTTCCCACTGCTGGGACACAAGCCTCCTCTCTGTAAAACGGAGCCACACACCACCACTACCACCACGCACCACGCGGGCCCAGTGCGGGTTGATAGATTTCACAAGTCTTCGACTTTTTGGTTCTAGGACATGCCGGTTTCCTCACGATGTTTTCCTTCACCGTTTTGAGTAGTACACGAAAAAAAAACTCATTAATTAAAACAATCGCAAAAGTGACTAACGCCATCTAGTGACATCAACCTAAAACCATCCTAATGTCAAAATAAATAAACAAAAAAAAAAATGTGTGTACATTTCACAAATTGAGCATCCAGACGTTACTAATTGTTTAATTACAGTTCGCGTGACGTATTCAATCTGCCGTAGCAAGTTTTGTGGATTTTAATTGGATATAGGCGCCAAATATTTTTTGCTGTTTCTCCTAACGATGCTAACTTTAGTTTGAGCTGAGTCAACTGTGAACAATGAACTTGAGATGATTCGTCATTATAAGGAAAAAGTGATGCATGCATTTCTAACTAATGATTGACGGAGTAAACCAATTGATTTTCTCTTTTTCTGACCAAATATAGAAGCAGCGGACGTAAATAGGATAAATGAAGGGCATGATAGAGATGGTGCTAATAGAACAACGGATGAAAATAACTTTATAACTAACTAGCTGCGTCCCGCGGTTTAACCCGCTTAAGTCTCGATCGCGTGAGAATTTCGATATAAAAAGTACTGTATGTCTTAATTCAGGTCATGATCTACCCTTGTGCCAAATTTTATCCAAATCTGTTCAGCAGTATTAGCGTTAAAGCGCAACAAATAAAACATACAAAAAATCTAATATTTTCTCTTTATAATATATATTAGTATTGACAATACTGAACCTGACCATAATACAGAACTCGTATTCGGACCTAACTTACTGTTTACTAGTACATTATAATATAATCAAGATAATGAACAAGATACATATTCTCAAAGGAAACCTTGCTAACTTTGTCACGCGCAGACATTATTGTATTAACTTCGAAACCCACTTAGAATAGTGACTTGATCAACTATTGAACAAGAGAAATTATTAACTGATACTTAGTGATACAGAGCCGAGAGCCAATGCTCTTAATTAATAGAAACTAACATCAACATAGATAGATTGTAGATAGGTACAAACTAAAACAGACCAACAGAATATCCACTGTAACCAAGACAGGATGAAAAGCTTACAAAGAATAAAAAGACCAAAATCGCAACAACGACGGGGTAGTTGCGTAACGCACATTTAGTAGCAATAGCTTTCATTTTGACATTTCAACAACATTCATTGCGTTATTTACGTTGCTGAACAGACAAATGTTTCGAACAGGATGAAGCAATGGATTACGCAAACACAGTTCAAGACTTTTTTATCTATATTATTATAGTTTTCAAATTGGAACTAATATGATTGTATACTTGACAAACCTTTGTAGCCTGAAATTCGTTCTCCTATATAAAGCAAAGCAGAGTTAGTTCATGTTATATAAAATACCAGTATCCTAATTGCGTAACACACTAATAATCACAATCTGATCATTTTCATCCATTAATTTATATGTTCGAAAAAAAATCTGCTCAACAACGTAAATAACGCAATGAATGTTGTTGAACTGTCAAAATTAAAGAGTGTTACGTACTTAATCACCCCGCTGTGGTTCAAAACAGTTCAAGAGTATTTCGTATAAATTATCATATTTTTCAAATCAGAACTAATATGATTATAATGAACACGTTTGTGGCCTGAAATTCGTTCTCTTATGTAAACCAATGCAGAGATAATTAATATTATGTAGCATATTAGCATATCTGTACGTCGTACCTAAGTTTTTGAAAAATCATTTTGCATAACAAAGTTATTGCAAAGGATTCAGTTAGTAGCTGATATATGACATATTCTGTGTCTTGTAATGTTAATTACTTTACATACCTAGTATTGTATACAATCAAATATTTTCTAACTGAACCGACAGCTGTGCTGCTGGGGAGTTTGTTGCGCCACTTCTTCCCAGCGAAAGCACTAGGAAGTGGTGAAGAGCGGTCGTTTTTGGGGACTGTCTTTTGTAATTTTGACGTTCGAAAAGTGCTGATTCTCAGCCTAATTTGAATAAATGACTCTTGATTTTGAGTCGGGCTTTAAGTAACATCTGCTTTATCTATTGGTACTTGAAAGACTATTTCTTTAAAACCAACTTATTATTTCCCATCCATATCATCTCCTTTCTCCCCAACATCGACTCTTCTGAAATTCCTATTTAGGGGCACAGAGTCAGCTATAATTATTATCTCATCAAGGTCGACTGGTCGCAATACTAGAAGCGGCAGTTAGATGCAGTCGCCACCCTCTCGACTGCCATCATGTACAGGCTGCGAAAATTATGCGTCATCTAGTATCTATAGATCATACATTTGTTTATGAAGGAAACTAATATTAGGTTCTATTAAGGGTGAATTCCACCAAACTTTTATAATACCTAGAATAAAACGTCTTATAGTAAGAATACATTTTGCATTTTTGACAGTTTTCCTATTAATGTCAGACAATTTTATTTGACTTTGGTGAAATTAGCCCTAAGCCGGGTATGTATGTTTCATAGCAGGTGGCGTTCTGTAGTTTCTGCATACCACCCCATGGGAAGAAGGCGTGAGTATGTATTAGGCCGGGTTTCCTGCGGCAAAATCTAACAGGGTGATAGAACAAACTTCAAAAAAAACATGTTAGTATGTTATCCAGTCCAAATGAATAACATTTTGGTACGGTCAAACATTTAAGACACCGGAGCATTAAGTTAGGAAAACATGTTAAGGCCAATTTCTGAAAATTAAGGTCGCAGGAGAGACCTGGGTTTACTGGAGCATCCGCAGTTACCAAATGGCGGACGGCAGACGGATCCGGACCGTTATATTAGCGGTCCGGATCCGTCAAATTTATAAGTAAAAAATGATCTAAAAATATGAAAATTAATTATTTTTTTGAGCTTTAGCTTGCTCCAACTTGTACCTACTCCAGACTTCAGACAAAATTTTTGTCCATTACATGGTATTTCTTTATTAATTTCAAGTTTATTTTCGTTTAAATGAACCAAGGTTTTAAAAAACCTTGAGAAAACTAGTTTTCGGCTACCAAACGAATCGCGACAGTCATATTATTTTTAACACCGGCCCACTGCGAGTCGGACTCGTACACGAAGGGCTCCATACCACAAGGCAAAAACGCCGAAAAAAACACGTTTCTTGTAGGGAGACCCCTTTAAACTTTTAACTTCATTTTATTTGTATTATTTTTTGTTATAGCAACAACAGAAATATACACTCGAAAATTTCAACTATCTACTTGTTCAGTTCATGAGATACAGCTCGCTGACAGACAGACGGACGGACGCACGGAGAGCGGAGGCTTAGATATGGTATCCTAAAAACGGACTCCCAGTGAAACTAATTAATTTGTAATCCGTGGTCTTTATCATATATATACAACATAATTACTTAGTACCCATTGTTTTTTTTTGTTCATGTGGTATTTACCTATAAGTAATTGTTGCACTGTGTAGAGTTTAAATGCTTTTTTTTATTTGTAGTTAGTGTAAATAATTGTTGGTAGACCTAATTAATAAAATAAAATATATCAATCATTAACTATTCAAATTGCATAAGAGCTTTAGTCATTTCATCTTTAGTTACGCTAGGAATGTTGAATTTTCTTCACGTATTTCTTGGAAAGTTTCTTAAAGCGAAGCAAATGAAGGAGCAACATAGTGTTATGAGTATTTCGGAAATGAATGAAAATCAAAGAATACCAACGCAGTTCTCCTTTCTGCGGAAGTCGTAAATCTACTGTGGAATATCGGTTACTACGGCATCGGGGGCAACTTTATAAATGTATGCACAATGTTATGTCGAACATTTTAAACAGTTTCATGCGCTTGCTTTTAAATATTTTGTTGAATTGGAAACTCTCTTGAGAAAATAGCTTTTAACTTCTTTGGAGATGAATAATTGCCTGTTCGGTATTGGTACGAAGCGTATTTTTTTTTGCGTATATTATCGGAGATTGATAGCTGAAAACGTTATTTACTTAAGTATGAAACAATTTTTTTTTGTTTAATCAAGAGGTTTTGACAATATGCAAATTTTTTTTTTATGTAGATTATACTAAAATGTCCTGAGCCAGACGACCTGAAGGAGGCGGACAGGCTTGATGTAGGGTGTTGTGGCGCATCTTGGGAGAGGCCTATGTCCAAAAGTGGACTGCAATAGGCTGAATTGAGATAATGTACAGACGCCAGCACATCAAGCTACCCGAATCTGTCAAATTTTCCCAATCAACATTGAACCTAATGCTTTGGTGATAAAATTGAAAATCTATTAAAGAAATTTGACACTGTAGTAGCATGACGTGCTGGCGTCTGTACTGAGAGACAAAAACACACCGAACAGCTCCCAAAAAGAGACCAAAAATCTCGATCCACTTTTAATTTCACATTCAAAACAGCCAGAATAAATCCTCAAAGCAAATTATAGTATAGAATTCCATTTAATACCCAGCTCTAAATTGTTTTAGATTAAGTAAGGGCGAGTGCACATGACGGCCGGCGCGGATCGCAGGGATGGGGTGCATCGCGCTATTATTACACCGATCGACTGGTTCGACTTAGCACATCTGTACTGACGTTAATCTGTATATTTTGTAGTGTGTAGAGCGTTCTGCGTCTGTGTGTTTTAAGCTTTATTTGTTGTGATGTTGTTTTGAATGGAGAGAGTGAATGAGGTGTAGCTGTGTGGTAATTTTGACATTAAGTAATTAATATTACCTCTCGTTTTGAGGCAGATAGTATTGTTATAGTGATATGTATGATATGTTTTATTGATTAATTGTTGAGGTGGCCGGTTGAAAAAATACAAATAAACGGATACTTATAATATTGCCAATTTTATACTCATCCATCAGCATCGTTTTTTTTTTTTTTTTTGTGGATGGGAAATCATCAAATGACCCCTCCCGCTCTGGGTGGAGCGGAAGGGAGTGTCAGACTTTTACTGACTAAAACCCACCCGTGTTCCTTCCTTAGCCCTTTCTGTTCCAGGGCAGCGGTTAACCTTTCGGAAAATCCCACCGCCCCGGCAGGCTTCGGCCCTGTGGGGCCCCGTCCTCTGCTGACATCTCTTTGAGGCGCGCGTGGAACACAACGCGCCGTCCGGCACGGGCCTGGTCCTGATCGGACGGTGAGCTACCCATTACTCACCGCCCGCAGGCCCGCGCCTACGGTGGCCGGGAGTCGTCACGCGGCTCCCGACGCCCGGAGCGTCTCCCGCGGCGGCTGAGGCGTGAGGTGTTCTCCCTCAGCCTCCCCGCCACCTCCTTCGCTAGCATGACTGCTTCGCAGACTCCTGGTGGGCTGGGTGTCAGCGCAGGTCAAGCTGCTGGAGCCCAGACCTCTGAGGTGCTATCGGTGCCTCGTGGGACACCACGCGAGCGCCATGTGCACCTCGGAGGACCGCAGCACTCTGTGCTTTCGCTGCGGTAAGCCCGGTCATAAGGCCGGCTCGTGCAACGCCACGCCGCACTGCGTCGCATGTGCGGCTGCTGGCAAGCCGGCCGATCACCGGGCGGGGAGCAAGTCCTGCGCCCCACCCACCAAAGCCAGGAGGAAAGGCAGGCCCTCCGCCGCCGCCGCCGCCACCGCCGCCGCCGCCGCCACCGCCGCCGCCGCCGCCACCGCCGCCGCCACCGCCACCGCCGACGCCGCCGCCACCACCGCCGCTGCTGAAGGGCCTCCTCAAGAGGCCCGGGAGGGGGTTGAAATGGAGGAGTAATGGCTCCTTTACGCCTCCTCCAGGCGAACATCAACCACTGCGCCTGCGCTCAGGACTTGTTGCTCCAGGCCATGGCGCAGTGGTCGATTAATATCGCCGTGGTCGCTGAGCCGTACTTTGTCCCGCCCAGGGATCCATCAGCATCGTTGTTTCGTTTTATCAGTCTACCAAAATCTGGTCGAATTTCCAGAAACTCTAAGTTATGGGAAGGTATTATTATTATTAAAGCCTGTGATGTTCTCTTTCCACTTCCTTCTGTTTAAAGCTTCTGAGGACCAGTTCTTATTGAAGGAGTCCAGTCCAGGGTAGTTACAGTCAAGGATTTTTTTAATTTACTCTTCTTACAACTGTCAAAGAATGATAGTTTTGACTCGAATCATTATCATTCTCCTGTCTTTATCCCAATGTATTTGGGGTCAGCGTAACATGTATGTTTCTTCCTTAATTCCATACTCCTAGAAGTCTTTTCCTCGGTAGTGACTCCATAGTTTGACTTGAATATACAGACAATTTAAGTTGGTAGCCAATTCCAATTTGCTAAACATAAATTTCCTTGACTTTACATAACTGACCGGTGGCTTCTCTGCAATATTTACTATCATTCAGTTTTCACTAAAATAAACTTGATACATTTTAAAATTTTAATACACTTAGATACTACTTTTCATGGCTCATCGTAAAACACGGAATCAATATGAATGAAGCTCTGTATCCTAAATTGTTTATATGTAGCGAGGGCACGTGGCAACCACAAAGGCGAGGGGAGATACACTTCAATACCGCCGGATTATTACCGGACCGGCAACTTGTATAGATGTATCGTGGAATATCTCAGTTATCATTTTGTACCTCTCTCTTGCATTATGCAGATAATTTAATTTAAGTCTGAAGCTGTCCTGCAGTTCTCGGTTAGTTTTCCGAATAAGAAATGTGTCTTGAACTTCTGTTCACGTAGCATCACACGTCTATCTCTATGGTACGAAGAATAAACTAATACTTTTCTATCCATCGTGACCTTTTCTTCACTTTTTACAACGCATCGCACCGTATAAATCTTTTTACAATCTGTAACTCTGTCTTTCATATCCTACTAATATTATAAATGCGAAAGTTTGTATGTATGGATGTTTGTTACTCTTTCACGCAAAAACTACTGAACAGATTTTGACGAAATTTAGCACACAGATAGTTTATAACCAGGATTAACATATAGGATACTTTTTATCCCGACATTCCCACGGGATCGAAACTTATGCGGGTGAAACCGCGGGGCGCAGCTAGTCTAAAATAAATTAACTACGGTGCTCATGCAAGTCAATTTTACAATCGTAATACATCTGTTTTAAAATTAAATTAATTGCGGATGATTTTGACATTGTTCGTATCTAGGAACAATGTCAAAATCATCCGGATTTAATTAATTTAATTTTTTGCGAATAGGAGAGCCAGAAGAAGGACAAGTCTGGAGAGCCTCGAGTGAATTGGTGACTGGCAGTTGACTATTACTATCATCAGTAATTGGTCAAACGTCATCATATCTATACTGTACTAATAAAATAGAGCAGAAGAGTTTGTTTGTTTCTGTTTGATCGTGCTCGGCCAGTCGGAGTTGAAAAAATCTTTATTTGCTTTTGATAGCATAATTCTTGAGGAAGGCCACTTACTTAACACCACGCTATATCCCTTAGGAGCTGAGCAAAAACAAAAAAGGCAGAAACAACGCTGAGCGAAAACCAAGTAATACCGCGTGATGGCAGGCGATGCGACGGGATAGGTCGGGGTCCAAAATTTTACGCGGGCGAAGTCGCGGACAGAAGCTAGTTGATAATAAAAACAGTAACAGTACAGCAGAACCAGGATCCTCCCACCGGTAATGCTGCCCAAAATATGTTATTTATGATGTAAATATAATTATTTTCAATATTTTTACATTGTACCACTAAGTTGTTTATATTACGCTCAGCGAGGGTGCATCTCACGACCACAATCGTGGGGGACATGAAGCTCGTTACTACCCGCTTAAAAGCTAAAGACCTAATGAAGATATTATAAATGAATATAATAGGTAGGCACGACTTTGAAAATGGATTGGTTGAAATGGGAAAATCTAGCTACAGTAGTAGAGGGACACTTTCTGAAAGAGCGTCCAGTGCGGCACTACTAGCATAATTACTTTTTCCACCAAGCATCGTCGCTGTTTCGATTTTAAAGGTATGGGTGCCGATGTCATGGTTCACAGTACTGTGTTACAGGCATATAATGAGTCATTTCATCTTAGTTTCACGAAGAGCAACGCATCTGCAATGCTTCTGCTATTGCAAATATCCTTACACTCTATTCTATTAACATCTTACCGTGAAAACATAGGTGAAATGAGCTGTCACTAGTGTCAATCCCTAGCATAAGGTGGAATGACAACACACTTTAGTCTCACTTCGAAAGGGAAGCATTGATTAGAGAGTTTAAATTAAACATTCTGGATGTTGGGCTAATCCAAAGTATTTTAGCAAACCCTACATCAACGATCGCAAAGAGGTTGGCTGGATTGGTGAGGATATCTGGTCAATGATTCTCTTTCTAATAGGTACATAGTCCACATTTGTCACATTACACATTTGTATATAGATAATAAGGTACGATGGGGTTGGCATATCCATATGGATAAAAACCCCCTATTTTCAATAAAGAATTAAAAAAAAAAAAAAACACCTAAGTATTCACGGTGAGATTCGTCCCGTTGAAATGGCGGTGATCAAACGGCCTTAGGCGGCAGTGATCACATACCTAGGTCACTAAAAAACTTTAAAACATTTCACTAATTCAGCATTAAAGACACTGATTGTGAAGAAAACTAATACCTATCGTCAATGAAAATTGAATTTTTGATCGAGTAAAATGACATTAAGTACAAAGTAACATTAAGCTATTATACATAATATATGCAAAAAAGCACCAATATTTTTAAGTTTAGAAATTGAAGTTCAAAAAAATATCTTCATCCATGACCTACCCATAAAAGCTACTGCGAATGATTACTGCTAACATGTACCACTAATGTTGTTTACATTGCTCTCAGTAAGGGTGCAAGTAAAGCCAGCTTGGGGGAGATGGGGGTCTTCTATCCCGCTATGTAATTAGCAAAACAGCTGACCTTGTAAATATATGATGAAAATATTGAAGAAACTCACCCGTCTCCTACAGTTGAGTTTCTTCAAAATTTGAAGAAAACTTTTTTTATCCATTTGGTAAAAACTGTAAAGTTTTTTGAATGAGATCAGTTTTGTGGTTACAATGAAATTGAGGGAGTTGATAATACTCTGGCATTAATTTAAAAATAAATAATATATAATTGATAGTAATACCTAATTATGAAAGCTTAAGTAATTGACAATTTACATACATGTAGTAGGTATATTAGTGCGCTAATGCCGAAGCAAAGCTTTGAAATGGCTTGCAATTTTGGAAATAGCTTTAACTTCAAGTATCGATTTCTACAATTCTAATAAATTATATTCTATTGCCAGAATGTCAATACTCAATATATTAACATGGGACGCTAATATTGTTTATATTGCACTCCGGGAGGGTGAACATCAGACTAACATGGGGGAGACGGGGTCTTGTCAACCCGCCATGATATTGGCGAACCAGCTGACCTTGTGGATTCATAGTATTGGAGTTTTTATATTATTTACAGTTGTTTAAAACGATATATTTATTAAGTATCTTTTAGAAGGAGAAAACTTTGAGAATCTTTGAAAACGTGATCTTAGGGGGGTTCATTTATAAATGTTGCTCCAAAATAAGAGAAGTTTAAACGTCAAAAATGTATGGTTAAACAGTCACTAATCACTTAACTTTAAGTAACGTTTTTGAATAAAAGGGTACCGTATATGTTTAGTGTAGAAGCTGTTATTTCATCTAAACTTCTTCATAGAAATATCTATAATAATAATCTTAAATTCGACGGCACGGTTGGCGCAGTGGTTAAGCGATTGACTGCTGCGCTGCGTGTCGCGGGTTCGATTCCCGCACGGAACAAATATTTGTATGACCTACATGTATTTGTTCCGAGTCTGGGTGTTTTTCTATCTATAATATGTATGTATTTAAAAAAAAAAAATGTATATAAGTAGTTTATCAGCCATCTTGTTACCATAACACAAGCATTAGGTTGCTTAGCTTGGGACAAATGGTGCTGTGTGAAATGTCCAGGGATATTATTATTATTATAATCCCAGAGTTTGTATGTTTTTTTTTCATTCTTCTAATAGTATGCGCTTTTCGTGTGTGTGACCGTTCTTTTAAACTACGGATCGGATTTTAATGTGGTTTCAATCATCATTTAGAGAATTAGTTACGGAATGTTTATGTGTATAATTGCATTGCATCCCTGCGAAGCAGAGACGGGTTGCTAAGACCAGATAAATAAATAAAAACATGCAACAGAATTGGCATGAAATCCGCCGTAAGCAGGGTAAGAAGCTATAACATGATCCAGCAGTATAAGCGTACAATAAAATTTCTTGTAAAATTGTTAACCCAGGTAAAACTACCTACCAACTGATCAAGTTATCTTCCCTTCTTAACGAAATAGTCATAATTTGCATCGTAAATCGCGTTCGGAAATCGACAACTGACAAGATTTTAATCTATGGTAATGAGAGCGGTTCGAAGAATTCATTAACTTTTTACCTTCAGGGATGATTATATAATTATAAGACTTCCAGCTTATTGCCGTAAATAATGTAACTTATCATAATAAAGTTGATAATATTCGTTTAATTTTACGGTTGTATGGTTTAAATTATTTCTTCATACTTACACATGAATGGCATTTTTTATCTTCATTTTGTAACATTGTTGCATTCATGTCATCAATATGAAAGTCATCTTTGTATTCTTTGACAGTCGTTTGTTTTGTTGGTCTCTTTTCAAGGTTATGAATAAAATTATCACCCTGATAATATTGGAATTTCCTCTGATAAGAATGTCATTAGGGTTGGTATTGCTACTTGTATTGTAGTTTGTATAAAGGCGAACTTAAAAACGCGTCCCTTAAATGACACTCTGACCGTGCTTTTGAATGGTGTGGGAATTAAGTTAGAAGACAATTTTTTTTCGTAATAAAAAAAAAAAAATGGTATTGACTTACCTAAAACTTTACGTCCAACAAATAATAAAGAACACAAAACATCACTCACTTAAAAATAAAACAATATTCAAAACAGTTCGAATCGAACTAATTCGAAATATTCAAAATTCAAACTTCGACGTAAGTTCGTTACGCACCAATCGATCGCGAGGCAAGGGGACGCGCGCTCCCGTCGGACACCGCACGAACTCTGCCGGGATAACAGGAACGCTCGGACGGGGAAAAGCGGGAAAAAAGTGTAGGAATTATGCCTTCACTTTTTTCTTTTCTTTTTTTTTTAATTTCGATAGCGATGCCATTTTATGGAGATTAAAAAGTTGTTGTTGTCTCTGAACTGTTGTGTACAGCCTATGAATATTACTATTTTCTATGTCTAGACAGTTGTTTTTGAACAGTTGATGGTTGAAAGATAAAAATGTATCTCTCATTTTGACGCCATTAAAAATAACCACTGTACTTTTCAGGTACCTATTGCACCATAAAATATCTGTTTTCCGCCATAAACCCAACATGGTTCTTCCGGAATTACGCAAAAAAATCCGCGTTCTGTGACAAGAGGAATATAATTTCCGCGTTATGATGAGGCGACTAATTACAACAGGTGCATCGGTCTGTATGATGTAGATATTCTATTCTGAATTACTATTGTAGCCTTTGTTCTGAATACATGTGTTCCTTCTCTATTTTTTGTTCTTCGGTGAAATTCCCGGGGAATAAATTTCTTCCACTTTTTGCAGTAGGTTTAAGGAGTTTTAAGATATTTTTTTTGTAAATGAGTTAAATACTAACTAAAAATAAAATAACTACACTTTCTCGCTAATTTATATTAACCGACTTCAAAATTCAAAAAAGGAAGAGGTTTTCAATTCGATTGTATTTTTTTTTTATGCTTGTTACCTCAGAACTCCTTTATTTATATTAGGTATACGATTTGCGAAATTCCTTTTTTTATTTGTAATGATATATACTTTCAGATTGTTGCCATAGAAATTTCATCAAAAACGGTTCAGCTGTTTGGTTTTTAAACCGACTGGTAAAAATTACAACTTAAAAATGAAAAATAAAAACATTTTTGCAAAAAAAAAAAAACTACTGACTTCCAAAAAGACACTACAAAGTCAAAAATAACTTTAATTTCGGAAGTCGGTGGCAATCAACGAAAATGCGAACCCAACGACACCGACTTCCGAAATTAAAGTTATTTTTCACTTTGTGGTGTCTTTTGTGGAAATCGGTTGTTTTTTTTTGTTAAGTACCTACGTTAAAAGATTTTTCTCATTTCAGAAATAATAATAAACTTAACCTTCAAATACATGACAATGTCATCTGTCAAGTGCGTACGGAACTTGATGTAGCTGCAGCTAAGTTGCGGTACGTTGCGTTAGCTAACTTCACCACTAGATGGCGCTGTCAGAACATTACTGCGTTGTATAATTACCTACTGAGCGTTACACACTTTCTGTTGAATTCCTCCTGAACTATCGCAATGCTGAGTATTGCAGTATTAATTCTGATGTTTTACGCTATGATAAATTTGTCTATTGTTAAGGAGTTGAGGACCAAAAATACTTGGGTATTTTGGTCCTCATAATATTTATTCCTCAGTAATGTCAGGCGAGTCCTAAATTACGGAAGAGGTTTTATACCTGTCTCTGCAGCCAGTAAGATAAATAATCATAAAGTCAATGTCACAGTCATCAGAAAGAGATTGAAGCATCGTAATAGCCGTTTAAATATTTTATTGAACGTTTTATAGCCAATGTGGGTTGGTCTAGTTTTATTGTGATGTGATTTTATCGTTTTCTATATTATTTTATAATCTATAAAATCACAGCGGCAATATAAAAGATTAACAAACAACATTAAAGAACAAATTATCAACATTTTTAAATTTATATTTATTTTTCGAATAAAAAATTGAACTTAATAAAATCCAAAATCTGCTCATTTATTGCCTTTAAGGCGGAATAAAGTTCGCCGGGGTCAGCTAGTCAGCCTATAATGTTTCCACTGCTGGGACACGGCCTCTTGGTGAGTGGGAGTGGGCTGTAATCCACCACGCGGGACCAGTGCGGGTTGGTAGATGTCACATGGCTTCGAAGTTTTGATTCTAAGGTACGTTTCCTCCACCGTTTTGAGAGCAGTGGTGATGAAATAATTTACACAAAGTATCGTGTATTAGGTTTTCTTATATTTATTTATATGTATATACAGTGCGCTTCTAGTAGTATCCTATAATTTTAAATATCATTCTAATAGAATGCAAAAGTTTATACGATTAGGTACATATAGCTTTATGATAGATGAGGGTTAGGTATATATACTTTATTGTACACCAGAAAATACATAACAAAAAACATACTCGTTTCTGATGGCTTAGTCCAATAGCTGCATCGCTATCTGCCTAGCCTTTTCCCAACTATGTAGGGGTCGGCTTTTAGTCTAACCGGATGCAGCTGAATACCAGTGTTTTACATGGAGCGACTGCCCATCTGACCTCCACAACCAAGTTACTGGATAACACGAAACCCCTTGGTGAGACTGGTTGTCAGATTTTCCAATAGCTGAATATGAACACTAATATTTTCTATACTTTTGCGATATAGTTACCTACTGTGTCACATACACACGAGAAGTGAATCGGATCAAGACTAGATAGGAGTCGCAGGCGTCAGAACCGCCTGCTTATCTTCAGATCAGGCCATCACAGCCATCCTTATTATTTCAATTAATTTGCAGTCGGCATTTGTCTCTTATTACTTTCAGATGTTTCTTCATTGTTTACTTCCTTTCTTGGTTTTTTATCTTTCACACATTCCATCCTTCTTAGACCTTCATCCTTTCCATAACTGTCGCTTTGTCACTCTACACACCATACACCCATTCATCTTAGATCTGCTTTCTCTCACTGACTATCGACCTTCTTTGATTCCATCTACTCGGAAGCAGGTATCCGGACCAATCAATTCTCGGCCTGTCATATTTATATGACGTCACGTGTCATCGTCAAGTGAACGTTATAAATATAAATCTGTCAGTTTGATAGTGGGTCACCCACGCTTCACGCTGCGATTTAGAGGGCATGGCCCTCTTAAATTCTTGTGTAATAGTCACAAGGGCCATAACTTCGGCGTTTGGTATAGTGATACGCTAATTGACGGGAAACGTTATATAGCCATCGATATTGAAGTACGTACTAAGGTACAAGTGCATAATTATAGTGTTAGAGTAGTACGTTTGGTGTAACCGTAGCCATTTTTAAAGCGATATTCTGGTTTAAAGAATTAGAAGACATGGTACATCTACCAACCGGCACTGGATCCATGTGGTGGATTACGGCATACTCTTGTGACGAGGCCTGTGTCCCAGCAGTGGGAAAATTATAGGCTGATTATGATGCTTCTGGTTTATGCATGCGGAATGCCGAAAATTACTGACGAGAGATAAATATTAAAAATAATTTTATCTGCTAATTCTTCTTTCATATTTTATGGATACGTCCGAAGATAACATTTTAATCGAAGAAAAGCAACTGTTAAGACCAAAAGTGTGCTTCGTATAAATATATTTGTCCAAAAAACTATTAATGGTTCATTCAACATAAAGTTTTGGTGTCAGGAAATAGTCTAAAGACATATAGGTAATCTTAATGACTGTGGCAGTATTTGGAGCATATCTAATGATCGGAGCAGCTGGCCTAGTTAATACTTTGACATCGCAGTGTCTAGCAAAGTTCTGATGCAGATGTGTAATCATTGAAACTTTATTGATCTTACAGCTTCAGTAGCGTTGAAACTGACGCAGGCCGCAACAGTAAGTTTTGGTATTGGGATTAGGGAAAGGACAAGTAAGGATGATGACCGAAAAGAGATCAGGGTCTGTGATGGTGAGCTGCAAAATGTAGCTTGAGTAAGAATGAATAAGGAAGACAAGTAGTGATGCAATTTGGGACTGTCCCTGCTTCTAATGATAAGGATAATGTATAAAAACAAGACTTAATTAAAGTACTATTGTAGGTATTATAAGTAAGCCTTTCACCGTTTGTCGTCACAGCACACGTGACATTGGAATATTGAGAAATTACGACTTTAATGTAAACAGTGCGATTACAAATAATTTTACTTTCTGCAGATAAAAGTGGACGCGTGCCAAAAGTTTTCACTTCGCAAAATCGTAGATAGAATGAAAATCTGCCAACTCTCTGTACAAGCAATAAAAATAAACATGAAGCAGTCGGTAAACAAAACGTTAGAGTTGCAATAAAAGTATTAATTTCACGGCCTTGTCCGTATCGAGGTAAACGACAATTTTATATAATGAAATAACAAGCCCATATCAGTGAACCTAGAATTACAGCATTCGCCAAAACGACAAAAATCTTAATAATGGCAGATAAAGGAAGGGAGCCAATATCGAGCATAAAATTTGAAACAGTCATGGACTTTTTCTTGAGACCAGAAATAGGTTTATACTGTAAAGTTTAGCCGCGAGATGTCGATGAAAAGGTTCTGCAATATGAGCTTGAAGATACTACTAGGAACCAAATAATGGTCCAATGAGCATTTTAAATCGCCAGGTTTCTCGAAAAGATCTCCATGATCGGTAATCCTTGCGTACTTTCATAATAAAAACCGATTGCGCACGCATCCTGAACCGGTTCCTTGGCGTACTGGGCCTAACGTGTTGCCAGGCAGTTACCACGGCATGCGTCTAGACACTGACCAAGGAGAACAATGCAGTGAGAGGAGAGGGCCGCGTACGCGTACGCGCTGCACAGTACGTCGATGCCGGCCGAACTGTGCAAGTTCTATTTTGGTACGCGGTGTCGAGGACCGATACGCGCATGACCGGCAGCTATCTGTATTATTCTGTGAACTAGGTTCAGTCCGCACGCCGCACCACCGAGCGCGGCCGCGCGCGCCGCGAACCGTCAACACAAATAATAACAAACGCGATCGCGACGCATCAAACGAACGTGCCCGTTAAAAAATCGAGTGTGATCCAACCAGTGATACGTTCCTCTTTTGAATTGTTTAAAAAAAATACAAAATGCGACGAAACGTCAAAATCCTGTTCCTAATCGGAGCTGTGTGGATGTTTTTCCTATTTTACTACATGCAGCCTGATTCAGCACAATCTAAGGTATGTTTGTTGATTGTTATTTTTTTTTGTCAGCATTTGGAATTTCGCCAATTTGCTGGCAGCATTGTTTATCAATGATCAGCTGTTAGTTAGGTTAAGGATCGCTGCAACCTCCGGTGGGGTTGCTCTGCGCATGACCGAGCCGCCTACGCGGCGTGATAACTGCAGCCTACAGGACTAAAACACTATCACCATTTGACACTATTCTGTGAAAGTGGCATCATTTAAAGCTGTAAATTTAGTAAAATTACCTTGACCCGAATAATCTAAAAAAAAAAAATTGCGGCTCAAAGCCAGTTGCAAAATAACATGGGTACAACGCTAATTAATACTTACTCAGTTAAGAACTAGAAAAACCATCTGCGAAAATTATGCATTGTAATAAGATTTCTACTTGACAAGGGCGTAAAGCCATACATTATCTGTCTAGGCGTTGCAGTCATAAACTCTAAGATACTTAACCATGTAGTTGCAGCTAAGATAAACGACTACGCAGATTCTAATTAACTGATAGGTACAAGCTGATTCTGTATTATCAAACTATCAATTACTGAGAACTGTATAACGCAGCTAATTGCAGGTTCCAACGGAAATGCAATCAATCATATCTGATTGGTGCTATGAAATTTGCCTAAAAGAACAATGCGTGTTATTTGCTAGTTTCCGCAGGTTACCAGGCAAAAGACAACAAATCGTTGTTTAGTGCTAATCGTGTGTGATAAATGTGTTTGTTTATTCATAGCTTTATTATTCTTTAAAAAACTAGCATTCAGTACCATTTTTGCTTTTAGAGGCTTGCCATAATATTTTTTTTTCTTGCGAAACTCTTTTGAATAAAAAACCGTGTTCGAAATTCGGTTTAGTTTTGAAATTACAATTTTTTTATCTTGTGCGTGACGTTCTAAACTGCGCCTGCATTTAAATGTGGTATATTCGAATTTTAGCGTCACGTTACTTTTTTTTTAATTTATTCCGAACCTTAGTTGGTCGAGCTTGTGAAATATTTTATATATTTTACATTATAGCCATGAATAATGTAAGACTCATAAACGGTATATAATTACCTACTTACATACATGCAAATAAGCGTCTTTATTAGACTGTGTAGGACTCATTCCGAAAGTATTTTCACTTTTCCGCAAAACATAAGACACTATAAAAACGCGACCAATCTATTTAAAGCGTTAATATCACAAACTGGTTAACCTTCAGTGGAATTAACATTTACTTGATCACTTTGACTTTATAGAGCGGTTATATTAGCAAAAATATATTCAAATTATACAAATGTATGCCAAAATCGCCTTTATATCCTACTTAATTAGATTTTTATATGATCTATATACTTGAAAACATTATGCATAAATTACATGATTATAATTTTCCTTATTTTCCTGTCATAATGCTTCTTCCTTGTGCTGAATTATTTTCATCATCTGATTCATCATTCATCCTTCATTTGTTTTTCTGGACCTTATAGAACTTTCAACTGTTCTGCTAGACAATAACTGCTGATGTTACCTTCACCCCTTCTGTCAGAACGGATTTTAATCTCAAAATCCTCATAAAGATAAATAATATGCACAGCATCAGTCACTGTCAATGGGAGATAATCAGTTAAGTAATGTAATTACCGACTGTCGGAAACCCTGGGATGGACCCTGGAGATTTGATACTGATACCTGCAGACATTCTCTTGCAATGTAGGAAATTGAGGACCAAAGACTATTTTATAATCGTAACGTTTCCACTGCTGGGGCACAGGCCTCCTCTCGGTGAGAGAGAGTGGGCCGTAAACCACCATACGGGCCCACTGCGGTTGGGTAAATGTCACATGTCTACGAATTTTTGGTTCTAGGACATGCCGTTTTCCTTAAGATCTTTTCCTTCAACGTGTTAAGAGCACCGGTGAAGAAATTATTAACTGACTTATCGGGCTTATGCTACAGGCGATGTAAGGAACGCTTGCCAAAATTCAGTGTCAAAGGAAAACGAAAATATTAATGCAATAATTAAAAATCTTTTGCATTAAATTCAACCAAACCAAAGGTTTTTTCTATTTATTATTCTCGTTTCGATTAAAATAGTCTCGAAGGTTAGCCAGGCTATAATGCCTTTAAAAAACTGGACTCAACACCGACCATGATATTCAAAATCAAAAGTCTATTATTCAAATTAGGCTGAGAATCAGCATTTTTCGAACGTCAAAAGAGCCAAAATTACATAAGACAGTCCCCCAAAACGCTCGCCTTTCATTCTTTATTTCCTTAAAATTTTTATCGGAACAAAACAGTATATACTTTAGTATCAATGGTATCATTTCCGAGACGATCAATTCCATCACCGAAATTTTTATTTAAATTAATTTTATCCTCGTCTTATGCTTTTCCATTCAGCTGGTTACAGATTTTCTAGCTGACCGTAATTTTTTTCGAAAATCAATGAATGCAGTTAGCAATTAAGTACTCAAAAAATTTAAGAGTCTCCTAAAAACGTTATTGGGGGCCATCACCCTAAGAGCGAATTCCGTAGTTCCGGCCGAAGTTACGGGCGTATCCTAGTCCGTTTCACTTACGGACACAAGATTAGTTCGAGGCCCTAACGAAGAATGAATGACATCTTTGACTGTTGTCCCCACTCCCGATGTGGTTTTACCTTTCCGAAAAAATAAATTTGAGACTTGTTTTGACGGATCAACTATATTCGAGTAGTCTTCGCTTCGAATCAAAAATCCATACTGTATATCGTCGGATAATTATTTTTCAGTTTCAGCAAAACGTCCTCTTTAGGCGAATTAAATTCTCGTAGCAGGCTGTCGGACCTGTGCAACTATTTTCTTCTTAACAACCAGCCTTTATTTTACCAGCGAGGTTTCACACCATTATTACCAAACTACGCAATGTATCATATTGCGTAAAACTAAAAAAACCGATCGCAGACTAAAACTTTTTTGATTAACATAATTTCATTGTAATTTGCATGTTGCATGGTCAACTTTCATAAATTCCTATTTCTAACGTCATGGCTCACAATAGCATGGACTTTGGCGCATAAATTGTTTCCTGCTCCGACCCCAACTGACATAATCTAATGATACGGTATAAAGGTGAAAACATCGTCAGCTTACGCTGTGATGTCTACCCGTCCATCGGTCTCAAATTATAGGTTGTTCGATTTGATAATACAACTTTTAGTTTCGTAGTTTATTCTTCTTCTTTCTTAGAACCTGTTTATTTAAACGGAAATTTTGCAGATGCACCTGAACCTTTTGAAGCTATTAAGAAAGAAAGAAAAAGTATTTATTGCGACTCGCACAGGAAGATCATAAAACTAAACTAAACACAATAAAAAATAAAACAAATTATATAAAAAAGTAACTAAAAGAAAAATGAAACAGAAAGTCCTGTACGAGGCCAAAAGGCAAAAACATTTAAAAAATAAATGTCGCAGCGGTGGTATAGACTTATTAAATGAAGGTGCAGCAAGTGGCGCTATCTAGTTTTGTTACGAATTTGCTGGAATCACAGAAAAGGTCGGTTAAGAATGCCATCGACTGGTGACGGTCTCTCCAGAGCGTCGTTGCGTGGTGGCTGTTCTGATGACACGACTTCTGATACACTAAATTTCGGCACAATCCTGATGATATTGAAGCTGCTGTGCCACGCCTGCGCCGTTAAATCATTACGGCATGAACTTAGTCAACAGTAGTATGTAGTTTTATTTACCTACTGTACTAAAAGTAGCCCGCACTGGACCCGCTTGGTTGTATCCGAGCAGTTGGAACACTTGGAATATGATAAGCTAATTAAGTTAATGTGCTAAAATAACCTTTTATCTGAAAGAGTTCAAGGTCAAACTAATCCAAAGAAACAACACAGTATTTTATTTAAATGACAACTAATTTTCATTATCAGTTTAACAGGTTCTCATATTTAGCGTGACGTGATGTGTCAAAGCAAAATTCGAATATTGAATTTAAAAAAAGACTATTCTATGATTCTTTATGATTGTTACGTCATATAAAACGTGGCGTAATCTCGTTTATGTTAAGTCTTTAATCCAATTACGTCAGTGGTTGAAATTTGAATGAATAGCACACTATTCATTTAAATTTCAATCCGGTCCGGTTTAATCTCCAAAGTTACAACTTTGGAGATTAAACCGGACATAGAAACAGACTTCAGCGACCTTTCACAGGTAGCAGGGTGCTTAAAGTAAAAAAAACTTTACAAATAATGTTATTAAAGGTTACTTTGCGTAATTACTCTAATAACAACTGCATGTCGTTATGCAAGATTATAATGAGAGCAATGGATTCAATCATGGACTGCCTCGTTGGTTTAGTGCTGAGCTTGAGGTCCTGGGTTTGATTTCCGGGTCGGGTAAAGTGTTATCTTGTTTCCATGTGGAATTTCATAGTAGCAGCCCAGAGTCTGTATCTGTGCCCGGTTCATGGCAATAGCCTCGCCCCCTATAACATGGGACTTAGACATAACTGGCGAAATATGGGTGTTACTATGGGTACATCTCTGCCCAACCCTTTGGGGAATAGAAGTGTGAAGATTATATGAATCGATCATATTGATTGCTATTCTATTTTACAAGTACAATAGGAGCAGAAACTAAGTTTTCTGCAAGCATTATCAAGATCAGCAAAAGGAAGATATTTCACAAGAAATAAACTACGGTACTATTCACTTTTTATTTTCGTTATGATTTATATCTGTATAAAATGAAAGTAACGTTTCAGTGACCGCGATGTGGTAACTAACGTTCGTTTATATAAATAACAACAATTAAATGGAAGATGTAGGTAACTGGTACATCCTACTAATATTATAAATGCGAAAGTTTGTATGTATGGATGTATGGATGTTTGTTACTCTTTCACGCAAAAACTACTGAACAGATTTTGACGAAATTTAGCACACAGATAGTTTATAACCAGGATTAACATATAGGATACTTTTTATCCCGACATTCCCACGGGATCGAAACTAATGCGGGTGAAACCGCGGGGCGCAGCTAGTATATTTTATATGACGGTGATCTAGCATTTCTTGGCAATTATAAAAAGTTGGAATTCGGTGATTTTACGTAACTCCGAAAACTTGTTTGACTTGCTATTTTTATTATGTAGCTTTGTTTTTAACGTTTGTATACAATTTTTTTAGAGGTATTTTTGACAGATTGAGACAGATCAGACTGTGAACGTTCTTAAAAATTACGGAAATTACCCCTTAAATTCTTTATGGCTTAGCCGACCATAACCCTTTTCTAAATATAAAACCCAACATGACCAACCAATCATCATGATCTCTGGAATTAACAAGAGATTTTTTTAAAAAAACGATTATTATTTTGTAACAAAAGAAATTAATTTTACTTAAATAGGGGCCTAACATATGAATTGACAATGCTATACTTATTTCTGTTATCATCAACTGGCTGTAAACCAATCATATACAAGCCATTCAAGATCACACGGAAGCGAAAGAGAATTCTCGTACATAATCGTAAATACTACTAGTCGTACTTACCTATGTGTTACTTCCTAAACCACATTTTTTCCTCTTCCATCGCATTGCATTCACAGGTATGAAGTACTGCTACATTTGCTACTAGTTCTAATACTAGTTTGATTTCTAGAACTGAGTGATTTCTTAATTGATAGTTGAAATTTATTCCTCAATCTTTCATAATAATTGCACCTATCACTTTTGTTTCTGCGTCACCCAAAAGTTGACTGATAGAAAATTCCTATGGCACAACGTCTGCCTCTGTTTGTTTTTGTGCTTGAAGTATTATGATAATAATAAATTATTTATTTTCTCTAAGTAGGTTTGCACAAACAATTTTACACGTCAATCATATTTTTTTTTACACTAGATGAGGTCGGCCGTATCCTTTCTGACTATTCTGAGAAGAGAGGCCGAAACAAACTCAGACGTCAAAGTCCAGACATAATCTTGGTCAGATCATGTGAAGGCAATGTAGATTGGTGTCTGAAATCGTCCTTTGAGGAAAGAACCACATAGATTGAGTGGGCCTGTCCAGTCAGTGCACGCATTTGTCAAAAATCGTGTAGCTCAACCCAGAACTTGAGGAGCTCAACGATCCGATGAACAATACCAAAGAAAGGACATTTGGGTAGGCCACGTAAATAAATACATACATGATGTTTAATGTCAACTTATTGTCATTAACATTATGAAACAATACCGTAATGGAACAATGATGTTAATAATATTATGGTACAAACAAAAGACAACTTCAATAATTATAACAACTGAACTTGTTCAACTTGTTGTATCTTCCTGTTAACATCAGGATAATATTACTGAAGTTATAAGTAGGTTTTACAGTAGTAATTAATTCCATACACCTAGGTATTTAGTACTCGAAATCTCTAAATTACCAACTACAATGTATTTTAGTACTACAAGACTTGGTGTGCCACAGGGAACTATCCTTGGACCCACAGTAAAAGACATATTTTAAAAATGAAGTCTTAAATTTAGGAACATATAAAAACTATCAGTTCACACCTTTGATTTATATCAATAGAGTTGAATTGTGTTGAGTTAATAGCATTGATTATCGCTCCAATCTTGATACATATAATAACGTCATGCTTTGAACCAGTATTGTAAACAATTTTTAATTATTTCGATTTCAGAGCGGTATTGAGTAGGTACCTACTGAAGGTATTTCCTTTTGTTTCTTGTTTATCCTTCCTTTGAACACATTTTAAAATTTAAAATGCACTTCTTTTGCACAAGTGCAAGTGGGGCATTGTCGGTTCAATATGCACTGTGGTATACCTAAGTTAAAGTCAACACTGAAAGGATAATTTCGTTTACTCACCTACTCACCTTATAAGTTTAAAGGTCTTCTCCAAAGTAGAGTGTACTTTTAAACCCAGCTACGAATGTGTCAATATTTGTGTTAGGAATGGTCCTAACCATTTCGAGAGTTCGATGGGATCCTTTCAACCCTCGACCTTTGGTTGGCAGTCAACAAATGTTACTGTGGATATAATCCTGTCGTATCGTAGTTTACTTATGAAGTTTGGTACCAAAAAGGTTGTCTGGAATCGTCTGGTACCTTTTATTGGGGTAGATTTGGATTTTGATATCCTTGTTTTGTTTCTATATTGTGTCTAGTGTTTTGCGTCACTGTTTTATTATGCTATTAAGTGCGTAAAGGAATGTGTATGGCATTTACGATTATCCTAATAGATCAATAAGCGTTTGTACTTATGTTAAAGTTGTTGTAGCGGTATCTACAACGCGTCATACTGACGTCACGCAAATCCTGCATCTCGCAAGCAGAGTTTACCGCGCAATTAGCATACTTACAAACGTCCCGACATCAGTCGTTGGGCAATTGCCCGACAGACACAACACCCGTCTGGTTGGAGGATCCTCCCTTTTCTATAGAGTATGAGTGAACTTTACACCCTGTTCAGCATACCTCTAAATAGTGTTAGTATTATGTAGTTTTCTATCTACTTTCAGTACTTTCAGCTAGTCGTAATCGGTATTATTATGAACCATACGAACTAACTGCTCCACTCGCGGTTAGAAATTAGCATTGTTGCTAGAAATAAAGTTTGCCTAATAACATTAATTCCTTAAATTGGTCCGAAAAGGGTTTTTTTTTCAATTTATACATCTTAAAGGTAATCCATCCGTTTTGACACCACTTGGCTTATTTAATTGATCTAAAAGACGAATTAGTTAGTTAGATGTGTACTCCTAATTTGCAAGGTTAATTTAATTAGAGCGTCTGTCTCATAATTAAACAACAATAGCTATATGACTCTTGCATTGATATATGGACCATGTAAATTTGGCCATAAAATATTGTCATTTTAAAGTTGGTTTTACGTTTCTTTTCTTCTGTTCGAGGGCAAAATTCTCAACAAGGTACTGAAAACTCTTTTAAACCTATTCAAAAACTTACCGACCAGAACCAACTTAGCAAGTTAGTATTTTGTTCCTCAAACATTACAAACTAAAAGCGCAGGGTGCAAAAGAGACGGCATGATCGTATAGAGAGAGACGGGTGTAGTTGCTGACTACCCTAAGTTAAAGGAACCGTAGGGCGATCGGATCAATATGGCTGGCTAGGGGTGTATTTGTGTAAGCAGGAAAAATTGCAGTTCATTCACTTGGTGGGCAGGGACACTCTTTGATATTATGAATATTCACATTTGTTTCTATTTTGTTAGGTACCTGGTAGTTATTGAATGTACTGTACACTGTCCTCCTATACCTATGAACACTGTTATTTGAAAATGTTATAAAAGCGAATTATTTTTAAAAGGGTAACAGTGGAATTTCTTGTCGGCTCTTCGACATAGGAACCGACCGATTGGAACCGTGCATTGCTTCTGGCGTTTCATAAGTGCCCAGTTTATGTGAAATAAAATGTTCTGAATTTTAAAATACATACATTAAGTCCAGGATATCACAGTGGAGTAGGAAAAAACATTGTCAGAGTACGAAAAAACTTGACATTAATCTTTCAAGCCTATGGGACTTCCCGTATGTCTACATGTGAGGCTATGATTGAGTTGGAACTTTATAAAGCAGGTATTATAAGTGAAAATACAAGTAGATCAAAACAAGTTAAAACAAGTGACATTCAAAAAATATTTATATAAACAGTCACCTTGACTAAAGTGAAGGATTACTGGTTTATCCATATCGAATGTATGAATAATTAATTTCGCGTGATCGATATTACTATCGTTCCGTGCAATGATGGCGTGGCTACCAATCTATATAGTAATTTCCCATGGGTGCCATTCTAGGGGATTAAAGGATTGTATCAGGATAAAGGGAGTGTTGTAATCAGCTGGGTTCTATAGTAAATAATGACTATTAGGATTTATGATGTTGAAACTATAGGTTGAGGAACACTGTGTTTAAAAATATCAGCCAAGTTCAACAACACATATATTTTTTTTTTGTAAGTTGGTTTTCTATTACGTCTTTCTTTTTCTTGGCCATTATGTCGTAATCGTAAAATCATATATTTGGTTAGATAATAATTGTTACGGTTGAAAAATTATGTCCCTGTGACAGACAGACGGTGTATAAGCTTAGTAATAGGATCCAATGTACGGGGTGGCACCCTGGCACGTACAATGAAGCAAAAAGGAAACACAAATCATCAAGCTTGCTAATGAGCTAATTTTGCAAGAAGTCCTTATTTTACAAGCTAAACCTATTGAATACGGAAGAAAATAATAATAATAAATAAATCCCTGGACATTTCACACAGCACCATTAGTCCCAAGCTAAGCAACCTAATGCTTGTGTTATGGTAACAAGATGGCTGATAAACTACTTATATACAATTTTTTTTTTGTAAATACATACATATTATAGATAGAAAAACACCCAGACTCGGAACAAATACATGTAGGTCATACAAATATTTGTTCCGTGCGGGAATCGAACCCGCGACACGCAGCGCAGCAGTCAATCGCTTAACCACTGCGCCAACTGTGCCGTCAAAATGATTCTATAGACTTTCGTGAAGATCGACGACAAGGTTTATTACAAATAACTCTGGCCGACTTTAAAGGCTCGTCAAAGGAGCTATTAAATACCAAGTTCAGAATTGTACAATCACATAGTTCAACCGTGTCAGGATCAAAATCTACATCCTGTATACAAATGGTGAATTACATGATTTATATGTTCAACTTCGACCATTGTTACTAGGAGCTATTATTAAGATTTAAGCTTATCAAAGGGGATGCCAAATTGGGTCTAACTATCCGGGCCTTCCTCTGAAAGTTAATCCCGGTTATTAAGCCCTAAATTTTATGTGATTTTCGTATCAGTCGTCACCTTTTGTATAAATGCATGATCCTTTTTGTCAATTCTAAAAGCAATTTACCTGTAATATAAGTCCTCTAGGCCATATTTCGTTCGGCCATGGAGGCTAATCTTAAAGGATCCTAGCTTTCAGCGCGGGAGGTATTATGAGACACAGGTGTACTCACTCTTCCTTCACTCTCATGACTCTCGACGGCAATCCGACACGACCGAGGCACGGGGGTATCACACCGCCAACTTCCAAACTCCGTGATGTTGCTGAGAAATTCGTAATAGGAACACCCAATGACACTTTACCCGATCTGGCAAACGTAGTCGCTGTAGATATACCGTGTAAAGTAAATAATAAATAGCTAAGCTAACTTTACTTATTATGTATAAGTTTATAGACAAATATACGGAAGCTTTTAGTAATTGATTCTACTATGCAACCGATGACGTCAGAAACTGGGTGAGTTTAATTTGCCAGTCCAAAATTCATAGTAGACACAGTTGATGAAAACAAGTTTCTTAAGACATACTTTGATTTGAATTAAAATCAAAATATCTTATTTCATTTCCTACTTGGGCACATTATGTGCCCAAGTAGGAAATGAAATAAGATATTCAACGTCAGAAGCTAGGTGCACGATTCCAATTGTTTGTTTCTTATAGAGAAGAATCGGCAAGAAACTCCACGGAATCCAACCCAAATCAAATCTCTGTAAAACCTTAAACAGAGTTATGACTTATGACAGAGTTATGACAAGGCCGTGACTGACTCAATGTAAATGTTTGAAGCGTTATTACATAAACCGGCTATAGAATTAACGAGAAACAGTTGAATATTTGATTGAAGACTACCTGACGGAATGTGCAAAATATTTGTTCAAACTTCACACACATGCCCAGACATCTAACTCACATCACCATCATCATTGGCAACCCCGTTCCACCCACTGCATAGTATATATATATGCCTCCTTCCTTTTGTGCCATGCTTCCTTGGTCTGTGCGAGTCACATCCAGATCTGCCCCACGATCTGCTGTAGGACGTCCACCCTGCTGGCTATTGGTCTGCAAATGCTCCTTTTTCGACCATTTTACGGCAACCATTCCGTCTCTGCTCCACTTACCATCACTACGTCTAGCCACATTTTACGTATCATAATTTCTAGTATTTTACGAATATAAACCTGTATCTAAACATTCTCTAAAACTGAGCAGTCGTTAGAAGATTCAAGTAATTTAACTTCTATTTTATTGCATGCAACAGTCAAGAAACTGGTATCGTGTAAATAGTCCTTTAGCCAACACTTTTCCAGACATGTTTTTCTTTTGTTTATCACGTGCTTCCTCGTATGCACGTGGGCACTTAGAATTAATTATTACCGACGTATTTTAGACGTCTTTATGTACTAACGGCACACGATGTGTCTGTCATATATTTTATAACATACGTACCTACTGTTAGTCGTTTTCCTTAAACGACGAACGACGACGTGTGGACGACGACGTGTGGTAATAAATTATTTGGTTTGTTGTGAATAGTTACGTAAGTGTTAATGAGGATATTATCAAGCTATACGATGTGCAGCAAATAATATTGACAACTCCCTCTCTTTAGGTATCATCATTATTTCAGCCGAAGTCGTCCACTGTTGGACATACCTAAACCTTCTCCAAGATTGCCACAACAACCGGTTCTGTCCGCATCCAGCCTTTTTTCTGCAACCTTTGCCAGATCATCGGTTATTTCGAAACACTTCATAGATGCGACTAGGAAATTATTATCAGAAAGAGAAAAATAAACGACCAAGCATGTGTGCCTTCAGTTTTAGCATCATAAAATTCGAACGGAATCGTAAAAAAATCAACATTGTCACCAACGCACGTGGTAGGTTGGTATGTGATGTGTAATGGCATCATGATTGGAAAAGTCTTTATCCGATCAGGGTGAAATCCAACATTGAGTTTAGGTGACACTATAAATGAGCGGTCGTAAATAAACATTGCCAAAGTCAGATAGGGACAGGAGAGTGATGAATCTCTTCAAAACACAAAGGAGAAAGAAGAATGGGAATGGAAAGTACATATAGAAAAAACGATTATTTGAACAATACAATAGGCCCAGGAAAGATGTATGACTAATCATACATTTTTCTTGAGCCAAAATATCAGAGCAGCTCTTCAAAAAGCATCAATTTATATACATATATACGCGGAAATCAATTCAGCTCGTGTCATCGTTGTACAAAAGATTCAAATTGAGAAATCGCAAAATCCTATCCTATCCTACTTCGTACTAATATTATAAACGTGAAAGTTTGTAGGGATGGATGTTTGTTACTCTCGCGCAAAAACTACTGAACGGATTTGTATAAAATTTGGCACACAGATGGTTTATAACCAGGATTAACATATATGATGCTTTTTATCCCGGTGTTCCCACGGGGTCGAAACTTATGCGGTTGAAACCCGCGCAGCTAGTGATCTCATAAACCAAAATTACATCATGATAAGGTTGCACGGCTGCTAATCTGGGTCTATTTACAGACTGATAATAGTTGTTTGACCTCGTTGTCAAACAACTATTATCAGTGTGCACTGATAACGGTGATTCACATATTCAGTAGTTTATGTAAACAAACTAATTTTTTTCTTATCTTCTCTTTGCTTTACTTACTGGTTCAAGAGTCTGTAGTGGTAGATAGTTTGTTACATTACCTATTATTTTCAGCCTATGACGTAGGTTTCTAATTACATACCGCTATATAAGCTAACAGATTAAGGCCTAATTTTTCCATTGTCAGATAACTTTTATTCGAGGAATAAAATGGACGTTTGACAGTTTTTATATGAAATAACTGTCAAAATTTCAAAATTATTCCTCGAATGATGATTGAAAAATCAGCCCATAAAATTAATAATATGGACATGTATATAAAACAGAGGGAAAATAATCATACGGCATTCCAAAATTGGTCCACATCGCTGTTAACAGGAAAAGTGCCCAAAAGGTTGACATCATTGCCACGTTGTATGGCGTTGCTGATTCTTTGGCCAAAAAATAGGCCAGCCCTCTGATCACGTGAAGAGATGATCAATCGCTTGGTAATGTCTCGAAAAAACAATTGGGTACTCGAACCCCATGGCCCAAGTGTTTCAACCCCAAACGGCTCGAACCTACAACTCCCAATAAGATTGGAATATTTTCTCCGTTTGAGGTTTTCCACATACCGCTATAATATTTATTTTTAATGTGTACCACATACAATAGGACACTTAGTACCTATCGTATCCAGCATGTCCTGTTGTCTGCACGCTACGGTAGATGTTGTAGAAGGCGCCAAACTAGTAGCGTAGCCAAATTCTGGGCGGACTATATCCAGATTGCCATCGAAACGCTAAAAACAATGTCTTATTGGTTGCTCAAAAACACGTGCTGCTCTTAAGTGCAAGGTGGAAACGTATTAAACGTTTAAAAGTAACCATTTTCCTTTTTCCTTGTCCCACTTTCTAGCGTGTATACCTATATAGCTTTACCTTCCATTAGTCTCCACACAACTTCAATCTATCAATGCATCCTCGTCTTTTTCAAGCCTGAAATTCCGAATTGTATTGATTCCTACAACTGGTTAGCATTCCTAATATTCATAATGGAAGCGTTAAGAGAACTTGAAGGTATATTCATAAAAAAGTTGCCTAAAGTTAAGAGAAAAAAATGTATGTTTAAGCAGACTTTAATCATTACTTTTCATATTTATAAATAATCCCCCTAATGTACAAGACCTGACTCGTATCATTACGAAGCTTATATTGCTTACCAACAAAAATCTGTGAGTGAGTGCATGCACCGTACTTCAGTAAAATATTTTTTTTTTCAGTGAGTAATGTGACGGCGTTAAAAGCTTTTGTGGTAGCTCTGAAAAGTGCTGCTATATTCATAGTGTCCATTATTCTTAACAAATTGAGATTTACTTCATAAAATACTGGATGAAATCATTTCCTTTCATTTTTACATATTATGTATATTTTTTTCAGAATAATTAGGTTTTAATGCAAGCATTGTAAGTTAAAATTTAGCTCTCTGGTGAAGAGGACTTGTAAAAAAACCTTATTTTGTACTTCTATTTTTTCATCCTTAAAGCGAACGAGTGACCTGATTTTTTCCGCAAAATATCATCATCATCTGCCTAGCCTTTTCCAACCTACATATGTTGGGGTCGACTTCCAGTCTAACCAGATGCCGCTGAATACCAGTACTTTACACGGAGCGACTGCCTATCGGACCTCCACAACCCAGTTACTGGGTAATACGATACCTCTTGGTGAGACTGGTTGTCACACTTTCGGGCTTCTGACGACCCATCCACGGACCAACCGCGGCAAGCCTAGCTTAACCTGATCGATTGACCCGTGCGGCTGTTATTACTTAGCCACAAGTACCTTTCCATAAAATATCATGGTCACCCATCCACGGACAGACCTAGGCAAATGTAGCTTAACCTGTTCGGTCGACCCGTGTGGCTGTTACTACTTAGCCACGAGCCCCCCACTGACACACAACCTAGTATACGTAAAATATTCACATGACTTTTGCCCAACACTAGCAAGATTTTCTTTTACTTTTTCTATATTATTATAGTGTGAACATATTCACACTATACAGAAAAACTAGTATGGCTACCCCTACGATTTGCACCCTTGTGTTAATAACATTCCCTTAGTGCGGCACACGTTTTCAAACTCTGTGGTGTGGGAGCACCCTTCGTTTTCCTTGGTCGTAATGTCGTTGATCCCAATGTGGGTGCAGGAATATCATTTAGTAAACTCAATGTAAAGGTTTTTCCTTGAAAATTCTATGAATCCCAAATCAAAGTGTGTATCGCTTGATACATTTTCTTGATTGTACAGACGCCAGCACATCAAGCTACTACAATCTGTCAAAATTCTTTAATAGATTTTCAACTTTATCGTTAAAGCATAAAGGTTCAAAGTTGATTGGGAAAATTTGACAGTTTCGGGTAGCTTGACCTACTGGCCTATACTTGTACCATGTTTTCTGGTTCACTTTTTTATACGTAGGTACGTATATTAAAGAGTAACTTTACGAGATACATTATAATACAGGATGACAGCATTTTTTTTTTACCGAAATATAAATTATCGCAGGGGCGTCCAGAATCATGTACTGAACCCATTGTAACAGAATGCGCGCGACGTCCCTGCCATCCTGTATATGTGTCTATCAGATGGATGGTAGAATCCGCTGTTTTACAAAACCGCTAGTTGTTTTAAAAAAAAAACTCCGTTATGTAAAACAACTGAACAACTTTCAGCGCTTTTCCATAATTACTGAGCTTAAACACGCAAAACTGCATAAAAGGTTTTCATTTACCAATGTAGCAGGTCAACGATTAGCGGTTTTGTAAAAACTATCTTAAATCAAGTGTCTTTAAATACTAAATTATACGTAAACTACCTTAAATTAAGGCCAATATTAATTAAAAGTTACCCGTGTTTTATGAAAGACGCTCATTGTGCAAATAAACCATTCTGCATTACGTCTAAACATTGGTAGCAGTTTTGTAAAACGTAGCACAATTACCATCCAGCTGAAAGCTGTTCAGCTGTTTTATATAACGGAGCTGTTTTGTAAAACAACTTGCAGTTTTGTAAAACAGCGGATTCTACAAACCATATGCGATATATGCATAATATGCAGTGATTTTCTGTAAACAAAAATCCTATTGAAACTTAAGTGGAGGAGATAAATTAAGTGCTGCTATCATCGTAATAATGCTTTTAACATTGTCAACTCGTTTTATGAAAGCCTAAGTACGATAGAGTGCCAGTTTGGTTTACAAACTAGACTAGATAGCAGCGCAAACAATTTTTATCGATTTTACCCAATATTTGTCTTGTTGAAGCTTCACTTAAAATTTCAAGCGCTTTAAACGCTCCATTTTGAAGCTTACCAGCTAGGTAATGGCGTAACACACTAAAAGTAGCAATGACTTTCATTTTGACAGTTCAACAACAGGATGTTGTTGAGCAGGAAAATTTTTCGAACATATAAACCAGTGGATTAGCAATATTCAAAATGATTCAGATTGAGATTGATAGAGTGTTACGTAATTAGGGATCCCGACCGGTATTAACATTTTATAGCATTTAAATGTTAATACCGGTCGTTTAGATATGTATGTATATCGACATAATTATTGGTATAAAACAACGACTATTATTTTTCTGCTAAATCACGCGTCACGTTTAGAGAAACTTTTTTGCCAAGCAATATATGTTTAAAATTTTTCTTTATGTAGGGAATGGCGTAGGCAATATGCAGGGTTGTCGATCGTGACACTGCAGATAAAAATATGTTTTCTTTGACCGCTGAAAACGCATCGTATTTTCCTAAAAGAAAGTGGTGTCCAAAAGATACATTTTCTATATCTCTCTCTCTCACCCACAAAGTAAGTGATGTCCAAAAGATACAATCATTTTATCTCTCTAACGTGCAAAGAAAGCGATGTCCAAAAGATACATTTTGTCCAAAAATGTATCTTTACAATATTCTTTTGGTTGGGTTTCTTTTTGAAACATTATTACTAAAATATTTTAATTAAACTCATTCAGAACTCAAAAATAACTAAAACTTGATATTCGAAATAATAATGATACCGATCAAAATAAAAGGTAAATATATACGTATAGCGTAATTATCTTTTCCTTTAGAGATAAAATCAAACCAAGCAAAGCTTTAATTTTTCATTCATATTTTCCTGAAAGGCCATGCTTCTTGAGAGAAAAATGGTGGGGTAACGATTTCCGAGAGTTGCGTTAAAACAGATTTGGCAAAAAATGGAAATAGTTCTTTTGTATAGTTATTAATAACATTTGCTTTCAAGACTCCACGTTTGTTATCAGTAAGTCCTATTCCATATATCAACGATGTTGGTCAGTACCTAGTAACGTGTTACAAACTCCAGTCACCATTGAGTAGCTAGAATGTCACAGCACTAGTGTTTCAATGATGGTCCGTACACGATGCGACGTATAATGTTCTCACTGCTGGGACACAAGTCTCCTCTCTGTGAGAAGGAGTGGCCGATAATCCGCCAGGCCCAGTGCGGGTCGGTAGATGTTACATGTCTTTCTAATTTTTAGTTCTAGGACATCCGGTTTCTCACCGATGTGACTTACTAACGCGTTATTGATTGTGATTGGCTGCATCGTGTACGAACCGCCATTGAAATACTAGGATTGAAATACTACTAAATAAATTGGTTGCAATGGAATTTGAACTATGTTTTGTTTGCCATCGAGGTGGTTGTTCCAAAACTTTGATTTTTTTGATTTTTAATAATTATCTGAAATTATGAATTCAAACATAGATAGGTATTTTGTTCTCATTACTAAACCTTCTTATGGTTTTGGCGAAAACAAAAGAAGCGCTACAGTATGAAGTTATTTAAATTCTGTACCCTCAACTACTATATTCCGAACACGAATAAGAAAGCAAACATTTTAATCCGAGTCACGGCTGTTTTGTCGTAAATAGCCATTAATAAAAACGTCATTTTGTTTTATCCTCTTTTGGGAATATCCTGTCCTGGCAGCCAATCTCGTAAATTATTGTGTGACATCGGTTTTATATAAAATTCTCCTTTTACGAGCTTTTATATTTTCTGGAGCGGTTGTGTAGATTGTTATGTCGATTTTTTGTATGCACGTGTCTTTATATAAAGTGTTTGTCGCTATATTTGGCTATTGAGGGCATTGAGATCGTAATAGGTTTTTGGTCAGGTCAATTATAACGTTTTTTTGTTTAACTGAAAGGCCACACACTTGTCCAGATGGACCACAGTGGCCTTTTTTTAGTGGCGTCGATATTCCTGTCATTCTGTCTAGAACAAAGAATTGTTCTGGACAAGGTGGCAGGAATATCGTCGCACAACCTGTTACCATTGATTTAATACATGATTCTGAACCAGCGAATCTGAATCAGCGGTTTCTTACAAAAATGCAATAACTACGCGGTCAAATATATGGAAGAGCTATTTTTTTTTAGGACTATAAAACTACTTTCAGTCTAGTTAGCTTCGACATTTCCTCTCAAAAGACAGGTAGCACTCTGGCGCCATTGCCGCGAGGATGTCGTGGGAATTACAAAATTAAAACACGGGAAAGTAAGCCTTAGGTACTGGCATTAAAAATGTCCTATATTCTTGCCATGGTCTAGGAAATGGTCTCTCTCTGTGCCAAATTTCATCGAAATTCGTTCAGCCGTGAAGGTGTAAAAAGTTAGTAGACAGCCAGAGTTTAATACTGAGACAAATAATGGCGCTATTTACATAGAACTAGAACGAGAAGCTTAGGAGATCTGAAGGATAGCCATACATAGCTTGCTAAAATCGTAAACCTCCTTGTAGATTTCCCACAGTCGGATAAAAAGCAAGGAAAACTATATTTCTAAACTAAACATCATCTAAAACAACGATGACCCAGTGACTTTGCTACTAACATTTAGTTATGTTATCATTAACCACAATGTCTTGTCAGATGTTGTCACAGCTGCTATGATGTTAATTAAAGCTATTAAAGGGTGTCTCATCTGCGATTAGGTATATAGGCCAATTGACCTAATTTCCTATCGTACCATTACGCTAGTGATTGAAACGTTAAAAATCGGAGTGCTTTTGTCGAAATTACAAATTATGCAATAGTTGAATAGCTTTTTGAAGCGTATTTAGTCATTTTAACTGAGTTTTACTATGCTCACGTTTTTTTTCGATATAAGTATACAATATTACGTGTAGTAAAATATACCTTTATTATTATAAGGTAAACATGGTATGCATGTTTTACGATAATAATACAATCCCGTCGTGATGTGATTAATTTGTAATCAAGCACTAATTAGTCTTATAATAATAAGGCAGCGTTGACATAATCCCTGTATTACTTTCAACCAAGGTTGTCATTCCCATCCACCGGCACCAATCTTTACTTTTTCAAACGCTACTCTAGTGACCTCCCATCTCATCTACCAAACTGTACAGAAAACTGACCTCAACACTTGCAGAATTGTTCGAAAATTCCTTCAGAACGACAACGATACAAATATCATACCCACATCATCAACAACAAACGTTTAAACATTATAATCATGTCATAATATGTTATCATCTATCGCTTACTAGTTGATTAGGTACCGCATGGCGTCGGCCCGTGTTACCCTATCATCATCATCAGCCTCTCTGCCTTTAGCAGTCCTATTGCACCCATTAAACTCGATTTTCGGCAATTCTCATCCATCTGCTACCAGCCATCCTGCGAAGATTGTCACCCCACCCAGCCTGAGGGCATCCCACTTTACCTTTATCGATTCGCGGTCTCCACTGAAGAACACGTCTACCCCAACAGTCATCGGTTCTACGGCTCTTATCCTATAAGACCGCTATATCAATGCCGAGACACAAAAATGTAACAATCAAGTAATTTTTCATTTATTTAACCGATTTATCTATTCAAGTAGGTATTTACAAATAAAAAATAAAAATCATTCAAGATGAAAAGCAACTGTATAATTCAATTATACAGTTGGCTCATATTATTTGCTGTTACGACTTTTAGTTTTTGTTGCAGCAAACTTTAAACGTCGCCTGAAATTATGAAAAAGTACTGAATCCGTCAGACCGTGAACGTAGACGTCGTCGCCTTTAAAGTATGACGCCATTTTAATGAGATTTCCTTCAGTTGTGAATGGAAAATGTACAATTGTATAAGTATGGCGCACACGCGGCGTATACCGCAAATTAAATGGAGGAAGCAGAGTTCCGTTTGAGGACGGAAGTGCAATGTTTATTGTGAAATTATGGTAATATTAAAAGCTTTTTTTTAACGCAAGCATGTATGTATTTGAGTTGAGGTTTTATATGTTTTTATGGATTTCTCAGTATTATGGTACATTGAGGTCTTATATATTAAACATTGTTTCACACATACTACTATTGCTGGTGTAGAATTATTAAAAGCTATGTACATGCAGACTAGTTAAGATTTATCAAAAATGCATTATTTATAATGTCAAAATATTAATAGTTAAATATAAAATAATTATAAGTCAAAATGTTGAAAATATAAATCATAATGTCAAAGAATAAATCATAATGTCAAAATAAAACTTACAATGTCCAAGAATTCCTAATAATATCAAAGTACTAATGTCATTATTAATCTTAATTAAATGATCAAATAGTATGATTTAAAAATTCATTGACGGAATAAAAACATATAAACGTTTTACATTTAAACTTATTAATTGGTAACATTCTCAGGGCCCAGGGCCGCGGGATTTTCGAAAGAGATATTGTGGCCCCTGGCACCACAGGCAACTGAAGGAACACGGGTGGGTTTTAGTCAGTAAAAGTCTGACACGCCCTTCCGCTCAGCCCAGAGCGGGAGAGGTCATTTGATGATTTTCTTCCTTCCAAAAAAAAAGGTGGTAATTTATTATAAATTTTAATTGTCATACACGGGTATTTTTGTACAAATAGACAAACTTCAAAAATATACAGACATTGGAGTGGGAGAATCTTTAATTTCTTAAATAATGGCCTGCAATGGTCTAAATATTCTGCTCCACTCATGGCTCTGATACATACAAACTGTTGGATCTAAAACTGCTTTATACAAGAACAGTATTTTCGTAATGGCTCCAAAATTATACAATAAATTGCCAAAGTGTATCAGAAGTGAGGAAAATGTCAGCCATTTAAAAAAAAAAGTTGTTCCTGTTTCTAGTTGAAAAGACGTATTACTCGATTGAAGACTTTAAATGACAAATTATGACTAAATTTAATTTTCTTTGACATTCTTAATAATTAATAATATAATTCAATTACTTTATTTTATGCGGCTCATGACATTTTTCAATTGCTTCATTTCTTTTATCCTAGACTTTATTAATTATGATAGTAAAAATAACCTGCTTACTAATATTATATTTGTATGCCGATTATTGGCCGAACATACAGATCAGCTAAAATGTATAAATAACACCTTTTTGTAATTATGTTCACAAATAAAGATTGATTTGATTTGACATTTTTTTTGCACTATGAATGCTGTTTCCACATCCACTGAATTATATCAGTAAGCCGTAACGCAATACTGACTAAACATACCCATGATAAGCATTTAGGACTGTTTTTTTACTGGACACTTACACAAATACTAAATTATTGACTTGTGGGAAGTCCTATGATGCAAAGATGATCTTCTCTACTCGATGATCTCTGATTTTTCTGAATTTTTGACTTCCTCATCCCAAATTACCTAATTTAAACACACACAAAATGAATTTAACTTATCTAATGTGCAAAAATTCCAAGCAACATTACCATCACACAGGTAGCCCTTCCGACCCTTAAAAAGAAGAAAAAGAAAAATAAAAAGCACTTTACATGCAAATATGACGAGCCCATATTTGACCGGATCTGACAACGGCCATTATCGCTCATACGGCTGTTTAAGCAGCCGTAACCGAACCGATCCGTGAGTGACACTTGTTATTAAGTGGGGATGGTCATAGAATAAGAAAACTGCCTAGAAGCGACACTCATATACGTAGGAGTATACGTCCTACCCCCAACACGTGGACGATAATATGCCACGGAGAGCTTAAAAAAAGCGGATTCAGACATGACGGTCTCCGTACAATATGTAACACTACATTTTTTTAGTCTACATTATTTACCCTTAAATTTTAATTTATTTTATTATGTTGTTATGGCGGCTATACTAGTAGGTACAGTCTTTGAAAATTTCAAGAGTTCACCTATTACGGTACAAAAGATACAGCATTGTGATAGGCGGATAGACGGACGGCGGAGCCTTAGTAATAGGGTCAGTCGTTGGCACCCTTTGGGGTACGGACCTGTGAGACAGTCTCTTTCGAGAATTTGATGTAACCTATTTTCGCTTACTGTTGATCCTAGAGAACAGTGCTCCTTTCAGTACGTAAGCTGATTCAACCAAAAGAATCACATTAATCATCTTGGTACCGCTTTCTAAAATCCTGCTCAAGCTCGTGCTCGCTCAAGTCAAAAAAGGGGTGGTCACGTTTTTCTTAAATCGAGCTCGGGGCACGTGATCTACAACACAATTCTTACTGTGTCGAACGTATCTTATAGCCCCGATACTGTAAAATTCTCACCGTGAAACCATAGGTGAAGTAAGCCGTCATTCCACCTGATGCTAGGGATTGAGACTATTGACAGCTCACTTCACCTAAGTTTTCACGGTGAGATTTTTTGTAGATCGGCTGTAAGCATTTAAAATACGTTCAACGTAAAAGTATCGCTTCTATATTATGTTCATGTTCTATGGCATAATGTTTGCTGGAAATACATGTATATCGATCGGTAATCGATGCGTGCCATCACTATGTGCCATCACTAGTAGTTAACGTGTCAATCGTGGAACACGATTCATTTGTTGACGGTAGAAAAGTTTTGTATGAAAAAGGTTTTATACTACGGTTGGTGAATTTAAAAAGGCTTTTTGCTTTTGTCTAGAACAGCCCAAGCACAATACCTGCCACTTTTATAGGATGATAGTGTTGCTACAGTTAGCAATACATCAAAGATTTGGTCAAACTCACCACATTAGCTAATGATAACTATTTGAATAATTAAGCCGTTGCCGCGTTGGTCCCGGCTGTCATTTGTAGATCTATGACAGACGTTACGGGTGGTTAGAAGCCCGAAAGTCTGACAACCAGTCTTACCAAGGGGTATCATGTTATCCAGTAACTGGGTAGTGGGGGTCAGATAGGCAGTCTCTCCATGTAAAATTCTGGTGTTCAGCAGCATCCGGTTAAACTGGTTAAGCCGACCCTGATATAGTTGGAAAAACACGGGCGGATGAGAAGTATTTGAATAATCACCACAGTTGGTAAACAAATCGCAGCAATATGTTCAGCAAAATGCTTCTGCCTACCATGAAACATGTATAGATACTTCGTGCGTCATGCACCAAGCACCTATTCATTGGAACGCTATCCAATGACCATGTTTAGCATTAAACATACAGACGTTAAGTATTATATTTACGAGTATGACAAGTATTGAATGTCAGTATTTATGCAAATGTCATTAGACAACTAACACAACAGTACTTAACCCTTAACCTTCTAATCTGCGGCCATTTTACTTTATTATTCAGTTGTCACGTTTAAAAGGTAAGCTTCAATAGAATAGCTATGTTATGCGTAATGCTATCTTCACATTAGACTCTACTGTGAAGATATAGATATACCTACTTAATCGAATAATTCCCATTTTACTTTCCTAAAAATATGATTGAACACTTTAATATAACGAATGCGCCTTTTTTTGTGAACCTTAAATAATTCCTATTTTGGGGTCATAAAATTACTAAATAGCCAGAAACTAAATAATTGGGATGTAGGATGTAGCTTCGATGGCCGCTGCCGCGGCACGTTTCGCTCGCTCGGCTCGCGCGTGTTGGTTCACAGCTCTAATCTAACCAATGCGACTAATTCAGCTCGCGTGCGGTTTGTCACTGTTCTAACCTAACCGAATCTGTTTGGTCAGAGTACCATAGCTAAGTCTTATCTTCCCTAATTTTAATACAGGCCTACTGCAGTTGAACAGTTGTACCTACTGCAATCTAATGACTACCGAAAGCAAATGTTATACTTATTTGAATAAATTAAATTTGCATGACAAACATTACCCTGTTACAATTTGTCAAAAGTATATTTTAAAAAATATACTGGATCAGTTTTCTAAGAATTGAATTTTTACCCCAAACTGTCAGTAAAGTTGACCGACAATGGGGCCAATGACCGCTTATGTAATTGTATAAAAAGTGCAGTCACCGTGGTACCCATACCTAAAAAAAATCATAACGGTATGATAAAAATAGAATGCTAAATGTGTAACAACTATGAATCAAATCATGATGCGATTGAACGATAAGTTTTAAAATGGGAAACAAATTTTTATTTTTTTCGTTTACTGGCAAATTTGGTTTGACTGTGAAATGTTTGCGTAGAGCTACAGTGCGATTCTGTAACCATCTCACCGTGAAAACATAGGTGAAGTGAGCGTGGAGTGAGCTGTCATTCCAACTAATGTTAGGGGTTGACACTATTGACAGCTCACTCTATGCTCACTTCACCTAACTTTTCATGGTGAGATTTTTACAGAATCGATCGGCTGATCTATCGACCCATACATTTGTGATTACTTAGCCACAAGCCCTTCTATACTCGTACTATAAATGTAAAAACAGATACTTAAAATATTACAGAACCAAATTATCTGAAAGATTGTTCTTGCAGAATAAGTAGATAAGCTTACTTCCATTAGATACTCTTTCGCCCCCATGCCACTGAATACTAAGCATTCACTTAATACTCACGTATCTGCTACGTACTAACACGTATATATTGCGTACGTATGTAGATATTGCACCTGTACTCGGATTACTTATTCGATCTACAGGCTTCCCTATTGTTGTTCATGTTGCACGTATTTGCCTTTTTAGGCCCTTACAATTTTTGCCTAAAAGAAATAATACCTGATATTAACTTAACGTAATTTTAAGAACGTTCACAGTCTGATCTCAGTCTCAATCTGTCAAAAAATATTTCTAATTTCCCTACATTTTGACAAGTTTTTGACATTTGTTTGTCGCCGAGATGAGGCTGCGACTAGATTTTGAATGTTTTAAATTACGAGAATTGGCCTTCAGTTGTGGCCCAGTAGTAACGGCCGTGGCTTACGAAGTATATTATTATTCGTAGGTTTGAACCCAGATACGCGCTTTACTTTGTGTAAATTATTTTCGTCACCACTGCTCTCAAAACGGTGAAGGAAAACATCGCGAGCAAACCGGCATATCCTAGAACCAAAAATTCGAAGAAATGTGACATCCACCAAGCCGCACTGACCCCCGCGTGGTGAATTACTCCCCTCTCATAAAAGTGGAGGTATGTTACACATACAGTTAGCAAGGATACAGTACCGTATGCCGTATTTGGTACACCATAAAAAGATAGCCATGTGGGTATAAACGAATGTAGAGCAGACTATAAAAAACAAAAGAACGAACCAGAAAGTGAACCTTCACTTTTGTATGCTTCACATTCCTTTCTAACTAAGTGTGGTCACCAAAATACCTTATGTGAGACGCAATGCTCTTCCAATTTCCTTACTAGTCACGTAACACGCACTTTCCACGCAACAGAACATTAAAAACAAACGTCAAGTTTAAATAGTTTTTAATAGTTGTTGTTTATTGGGTTCTTTCGAAACAAACATTTAATAGACTAGATACTATTAGGAAAATGCTGTTCTCTTTAATTTTTTTTAATAATGAAAGATGAAGTTACCAATGAGGCTTCTGCAAAGTAAACTTCCGAAAGATAGTTAGGAACTTACATTTAAAAAAAAAAACTATTTCCATACAAATTAAAATAATTGAAGTGCCTGTTTGCAATGTCAAAATAAGTGCTGTTTACTAAATGCATATGAAAGTATATAAGGTACTTATAACAATATTTTTTTAAACGTTTTTGTCTGTCTGTTTGTTCCGGCTCTTCTCCGAAACAGCTGAACCGATTTTGATTAAATTTGGTATGGGGACACATTGAATCCTGAGGAAGCAGAAGTACTATCGACATATCGCGCGGGCAAAGACGTGGATGGAAGCTAGTAATAAATAATTTTAAACGCGACAATTATGATGAAATTACTAAAAAGTGCATATTTAAGTCTTTCAAAACGGACACTACATAAGAGCCTTTGTGAAGTCAAAACGCAACACAAAAATGCAACTGTTCCACCACCATATCAAAAAGTACTCCACATTCTAAACGAACGGAACTCTAAAAACAATAAGCGATCGTGCCTCCAAAATTGGGTAGCCATTATAAACCAGCGCACGTGGACTGGACTTACTACATAGTGGACCGTACCTACTAACCTAATCTATTGTTTTTAATCTGTGCCCGTTCTGGGAAAACCTCGTGAGATAATGTGGTGGGCTGTCACGTCATCGGATCGTCGTCGTTTGTTTTTTTTTTTTGTTCTTTTTTGAGGCAAAGGAAATGGTCAGGATAGGAGTAGTGGTCAATATTGATAGAATGTGTTTGTGTTATGTAGGTATCAGATAGGAGTATATATGGGAAAAGAAATGTTATTATTATATTTTTAACAAATAATTCAGTATTATAAAATATCACCAACAATTTACTTTTCCGATTATATTATTATTTTATTAGCCATTAATGTCTTACATTTATCATTTTGTAATTATTCTATGTACTCACTTTTACTTGTCTTCGTATACTAGTTGCATCCTATTGTCAGTGACTCAGGGTAGTGTTTCTCATCACAAAAAACCCAATTGACATGTGACTAATCAGCTCATTACATAAATTTGCATCACCATATAAATCAAACCCATATACAGACAGTCGCCACATTAAGATTAATAATAAGCGTAATTATGACATTCGTATTTAGGATACTAAGACCGCGCTGCCATATCTTATTATTATGAGTACGCGCGGAAAATTAATTATAATATGAACACACTTACGCGCGTAGAGTGCACAGACGGCTTATGTTGTTGACAGACAACTTTAGTCCGGCCGTCGAGAGAATAAGATCCTGATACCCGTCAGTGCGACAATTCTAATAGCTAATGAAGATCAAATTCGCAAAACACGTATTCGTTTGTATGAAACTGACTAATAATTCATAGATAAAGTTGTGAAAATGTAAAATATATTATCGTACACAATTATAAAATGTGTGCGACTTTCTTAAGGCGGCGTTGACTAAGCGGCACGACGCGCCATGGCATGGGAAAGCATCAACGTTTGTATAGACTGGCATGCCGAAGTGTTCCGCGGCATTGCAGCGTCATGTCACGGTAATATTTATAGATAATATTACCGTGGTCATGTTCACGTATGTCAACGAGATGTGAGAGTTAAGGGTGGGAAAATTGCCGGACGGCGCGTTGTGTTCCACGCGCGCCTCAAAGAGATGTCAACAGAGGACGGGGCCCGATAGGGCCGAAGCCTGCCAGGGCGGCGGTATCGTCCGAAAGGGTTACCGCTGCCCTGGAACAGAAAGGGCTAAGGAAGGAACACGGGTGGATTTTAGTCAGTAAGAGTCTGACACTCCCTTCCGTTCCACCCAGAGCGGTAGGGGTCATTTGATGATTTCCAATCCAAAAAAAAAAAGGGCGGGAAAATAAGATTAAAAATAATTTCAGTTCACAAAATCGAAAAGGCAAAAGGCCTTGGCATGCCATATGTCGGTATACATAATCGACCCAGAACTAAGCTACGAGGTTGGCACCATCAGAAGCTTCCCTAAATTCCTATAACGTGTAGGCATCAGGGCACGCAGGACACGATATAAGGTGCCCCATCGTTTGTGGAACCACTTTGTATCAGAGTTTGTATTGAAAAACATCTTGAAATAACACAAACATTTTCTTTCTATAATAGATAAAATATTCTGTTTCTAGTTTCTACATAATCAGAATAATTTTCTAATTTGTATGTCTAGTACAATTCAAGTCAAGGCTCTGTGTTCTTTCTTCTTCATATCCTATTGTTATTTTCGTATTATAATTTATGCTAGGCCAATGGTTACCAAATTGACTTTTAAACTTTTAAATACGTACTATGAGCTCACTAAATCATCAAATACTGTTTCCTTTTGGTAGTTTAGATTTGTCATAGAAAATTACTTACGTCATTTTTTCTGGTAAAGAAAACTTACCTACAGAAGCAGTATTCCAACCACCAACAAAAGAGTTACGAGTACCTTTTATTATTCTGACTGCGTCATTGTTTTTTATTTTAATGAAAACGACAGTTCGAAAAGGTGACACGCGCTAAAAGGAAATAAAAGTGTCAAAATTGCTTAAAATTCTGCTCCTTGACCGTACATGGGTACCTACTTAGATCACACGTAATCACTTTTTTCCTTGCCACTACATTCTTACCTGGTAAAATGTGCAAACAGAATAATTATGTATCTACTAGCTGCGCCCCGCAGTTTCAGCCGCATAAGTTTCGATCCCGTGGGAATATCGGGATGAAAGTATCCTATGTGTTAATCCTGGTTATAAACCATCTACGTGCCAAATTTCATCCAAATCCATACAGTAGTTTTTGCGTGAAAGAGTAACAAACATCCATCCATCCATCCTTACAACCTTTCGCGTTTATATTTATATATTAGTAGGATAATCCCGGTAATAAATATTTTAACTCAATCACGTCTCCACAAATTGCTCTACAGTAGCAATGGCACAATTAAACTACAAAGACGAGTGTCAGTGCGCGTCTATTTTGAGACCGTACCGTATCTGTTATATTTATCAGTCATCAAACGACATCAAATATGTATGTAACCGGGTGTGCTGAGTTGAGTTAATTCGATTTGAATTATACGCTCGGAATATACTGCTCTGGGATGTATAATTAATCGTCTCTAACATAGTGTCTATGTATCTGATATTCTCATTGGACAAGATTTACTTAAATTAGCCTTAGGATTAACACTATTTGAAAGACAAAAAAATAAAATGGCCCAAAACGGCCAAAGTGGCTGAATGGTGCCGCGTTCAAGTGTCATCTATTCATCATATTAATATATATTCATTCATTAATATATATTCATCCAAAAAAAAAAAAAAAAGTGCCATCTTTGTTCTGGAATATTGACACTGACAGCTCTTGAACGTGTTTTACGTGGTCTGGGGGCACGGCAAAAGTTGAATTGCACTGCTTTTTGGTTCTATAACCAAAAAGCAGTGCAGTTCAACTTCTGCCCTGTTATACGAGCTGGTGGTAAGCCCCCTGATTGCGTTCAATATTCTGAAGGCCAATTCTCATAGTAAAAAACGGTCAAAATCTAGTCGCAATCTCGTCTCAGCGACAATCAATGTCAAAAATGTATGGAAGTTAGAGGTATTTTTGACATATTGAGAATGAGATTACAATGCAAACATTTCGAAATATACGGGAATTGCCTCTCTGATCGCGTTCAATATTGATAGTTTCATAGGTCAAATTCACTCTACATCAGTTAAAGTCGATACTTGTTAAATTACTGAAACAGTTTCTCTATAACATAAGTATGACAATAATGTATTATGTTCCTTTGCCTCTGTATGACTCAGCAAGGAAAGTTTAATGTGGACGCAACCTCATTAGAGGTTACATCATTTAGCACCACTACTCAATCAGTAGACAGCTCAAGGACGTCTGGCCTACAAAGAGATATACATTCTATTGACATAACATAACATTGCGCCTGTATTCCCTGAAGGGTAAGGCAGAGCAGCTGTACCTACAAGTACATCTACATTGTGAAAATAGGCTAGTTTCCTAAAAAAATCTAATTAGTCCGTCAGTTAGAATATCAAAAAATATTGAACAAGTATTTTTTCTTTTGTCAATTAAGTATATAAAAAATGATGAAGATATCGCTCGTTAAAGTTCCGCGTGACGTCACTTGCTTGCGACACTTTTTAGCATGGCGTGACGTCACGACCCCCCTCTCCCAAATTTTGACGCGCTTTATCTTTGTCATTTTTTGTTTGTTTGACAAAAGAAAAAATACGTGTCCATTATTTTTCGATAATCTAACTGACGGACTAAATATAATAATTATTTTTTTTACCCAGGAAACTACCCTATTATGTTCAAGTCCCATGTAATAGGGAGCGACTCTATTGCCATCAACTAAGAAATTCCTAATGGAAAAATCCAATACCACTTTGCCCGACCTGGGAATCGAAGCCAGGACCTTGTGCTCAGCACTAGTGCTTACAACCACTAGACCACCAACAAGGCAGACACACACACAATATAAATTCTATTAACATCATAATAATATTATACTTAGGTAGAAAATAATTTCTCCGCAAAACTAACTTTCCTTGCTCGTTGCAGTTCTTCCAAGAACTCATAGGTACAACTTTATTAGTTTTAAAGTAACGGGACTTTAAAAGGACTTCTTGAGCTCGAAAGAGACGTGTTCACGTTATGCTAGCGTGGAAGTTTTCATAGTGTTGTTAGCGGTGGAGTTGTTGGTTATGAACTCTTTCAAACTGTGGCAACGTCTGCTTTCATCTCATCAAGAACCCTGGAACAAGTTACATCATACAGGAATTGGATTCACGTTTTACGCTCTGGAATTGCCATAAACTGGGAAAATATTATTTTGTTGAATATAGGGTTGATATACGCATGGATAGTTTCTAGTTATAGACGTGTATTCTGAAGGCCAATTCCCTTATTGAAAAAGTTCAAAATCAATGTCCAAAACTTGTCAATAATTTAGGTTTTTTTGACAGATTGAGTGTATCTAGTTTAGTACTGTGTGAGTCTAAATAAATACTTTATTATTTTTTTATTAGAATGTGAACTTTCTTAAAAATATGAGAATTCTCCCTCAGATATCTAAGACGTAGTGATTTATAAGGTTCTCCGCATCATGTAACCGGCATTTACAATTAATTATAATTCCTATTCACTAGCAATCAGGAAAACGCTGCGTATTCTCTTGGCGTCATTTCTACGTCGGCTTTCAAGGCTTCTTGAGTGTGGGAAGACGCAGACTGTCTTTGCTAACAATCAACACGTCTGCCAAAAATAACAGAGAACAGAAAAAAACAGGGAATGGTATCCGAAGTGATATCTTTGTAACATAATATTCCATTCATTTAGAAGACGAAAATTGTCAAACTATATGTTTTGTTTGCTTGTATACATCTTCTTGCGAGTACCAGAGTGACACAACAATGGGGCTAGATTTGTTTTGAATACTGCAAGGAAGATAATTTGGAATTAGTCACAGTTGCATACCTGACTGGTTCGAAGATTTTAGGAAATAACCTAGATGTTGTAATATCGTTTCGTTGCATCTTAAAATGATGTTATTACTAGCTATAAATTAAATTCACTTTTCGTATCTGCCTGTGTGACCACGTAGTTCTTCTATAGGTACTACGCAACGGATTTTGGTGCAGTTTTCACTATCATTTAGAGAATTTATTCCGAAAGGTTTATGTGTACCTATCTAACCTACTAATATCGTAAACGTAAAAGTTTGTGAGGATGGATGGATGTTTGTTACTCATTCACGCGAAAACTACAGAACTGATTTGGATGAAATTTCGCACACAGATAGTTTATAACTAGGATTAACACATATGATACTTTTTATCCTGACATTCCCATGCGGGTGAAACCGGGTGGCGCTGCTAGTACTACATTAAATTAAACTTACATACAATAAAGAAATCTCGATGTTTTGGAAAGTGGTAAAAACCGTGTGAAGAAGGAGCGGGTCGCTAGTATTAAACGAAGGACGTTTAAGGACGTTTAATCTTAAAATTGATTTTCAATTCAATTAACAAGAACTTGACCCCAATTATTTCGAACTTTAAGTTTTCATGTCACGAGGATATTCTCGTGACATGAAAACTGTTAAAGTTCGAAATACGAACGAAATAAATAGTTGATTTTAAGTTCCCCTTTAAGTGCCCAAGAGAAGAGGGATGGCCTATTTTTAGTGATATCACTTGGTCAGCAAATACCTACATAGGTAACCTATCGGCTTGCATAATTTCGGTGAATCCAGCCGCTACCGACTTACTGTTTATATTTTTAACCACAAGTTAAAATTCAGCGACTGTTACTGTTATACGGCCTTGCGGAATCTATTTTAAGTAGGCTTAAGTATTTTTCTTGCTGATTACTGGCAACACTCCTTTTAAGAACGAAGTTCCTTAACGCGGATTGCACACGTCACGTAAGGAAAAAGCGTTATGCCCACTCCATGCAACCTTCTCTCTCTGCGCGCTTCTCTCTGTGCGCGCGAGTAATGTGCAAGGAAATTTGTTCCTGACGGAGTTCCCCCAACCGCACACTTTTTTTTATTAGTTCTCATACCTATATTAATATGTTTTAGATGATGCAAATATAAACTCATTGGAGTAACTCACACTACCCTGTTATGGCTACCTCCTTCCTGAAAACTCTTCCAACTTAGTAGGATTTAGCTTGAAGTAGGTCAACCAAACACTCCTTCTAACTACCACCACATAAATTAAAAGTAAACTTAACCTTCCGTCTTCTTTAAACTCTGATAAACAAGGAAGTTTATCAAAGGAAACAGAGCGTATCAAATAAAAAGTAAAAGATAAAGTGTTATACAACGTCACTTAGAATAACCAATAAATCCGACACGATCCGATGAGATGCAACCGCTTGAACCAATCAAACGGTTTTGATCCAATCACACGGTTTTGAACCAATCAAACTCGGTTTGTCTGTTCATAATGACATGGTTGATTGATCGGAAGTTTTTAGTGTTATCTTTCCTTTCTATTTGTGTTTTGTTGTTGTTGATAAAGCGAGTGGATTTGGGGGATTTATTACAACGAGTTTTAGATTTGTTTATACTTATGTGGCGATGATATTGACACATATTTTCATTCATATTATATATTATGCAGTTTGTAGGAGTTTTCATCTAAAGTATCTACATTTATCTCCTTATATATAAATGTAGCTTAAACTTACAAGACGTTTAAACGTCAGAAACTGTATGGTTAAGCAGACGCTGATCATTGCTTAACTTGAAGCAAAAATAATGTGCTATTATGTAAAGATAGTTGCTATGTAAGCATCCAATAGTTTTGAACTAAAGGATTCAATCCGAAAATTAATTTTGCGTTGGAACACCACAAAAAAGTAACAATGTCAGAAAAACTGATAAAAAAAACTCAATTAATTTTGAACGAAAAGCATAACAATGAAAAACATTTACACTAGAAAAACTGTTCCATGCAATAACGATTTTAAAATTCGAACTCGTCGAGTTCCGGAAAAAAATGCACACAGTATCGGAATTCGGGACAAAAACGATTCGAGCGCGGAGTTGTATCAGCACCACTATTTTGTCTGAAATAACACTATTCAACAATTCGCTCCGTGTGCAGCTTTAATTAAATGTTAGTTTTCATCAAGTTTATCCATCGGGAATTAGTGGAAATTTTCACAGCGTGGTTAGTAGGTACTGAGCGTAATAAGTTTATTGCTCGTGTAATTATTTAAGGATATCATAAAATATATTGAAATTGAATTTGCTGGTGCACTAAGTTACGTTAAGTCCACGTTTTAGCTTAAGCGAAGTAGGTACTTATCGGTGCAATGTAAAAGTCGTATAAGGAGAAACTGCAGTTTTAAAAAAATAGCCATCGAACAAATAAACAAAATGCGCTTATTCAATGTGGAAATTATTTAAAAAAATGTAACCGTGGAGTTTCTTGCCGGTTCTTCTCCATAGGAAACAACCAAATTGGAACCGTGCTCCTAGCTTCTGACGTTTCATAAGAGCCCATGTAGATTATTTTTTCTTTAGCGTGTATTATGTCCCACTCAACACAACACACACACGCACAACATATCTCTCAAGACAGGGATTATTTTACCTTTATTATATTTTATAGAATTAAACTATACCTAATAGTATCAAAAACTATTGTGCATCTTACACTAAAATATAAAATTTTGAAGGCTTAGAAGGAAAAAGGGGAGGCCTTTGCCTCCTTTTTCTTTCCAAACCTCCCTGTCTTGAGAGATATGTAGGTTTATGTGAAATAAAATATTTTGATTTTGATTTCATAAAACCAACGAATAAGCAACGGTTTCAGATATTAATTTTCAAGAAATCTATATTATAGACACTAATCTTGCCCTCTCTATCCCTGCCTACCCTTTTGGTGGGAACAGGCCCACCGTGTGACATATTTATGAAACCCGTTTAATAATAAATAAAGCTCAGTTTCCCCAATAAAGATGTCAGGTACCTCCATCACCAAACATTAGCAGCTGACACTTCCAAAACTTACAGGTTTGTGACAAAAATCTATTTCGAAATTCATTTCAAATTCACTGGACATCCTTTTGCACTTCGGCTCAAATAAATATACCGCAGAGTGGTATTAGTATGTGAAAATTGGGTTAGCTCTGCTCCATATAATGTTATCTATGTGGGTTGGAGTGAAAATTTAAATACATGTAAATGGTTTTCGTCTCATTAAATGGTCCAAAGCGAGGCTATGGGCGAGGTCCCTGTGTTCAAGACATATAGTGCTTTTTAAGTAGAACATTCTAAAAGCATCTTGTGGTTTTGAAATTAGTTCTGAGGTTCACGATAGGGTCTACCCCTCACTCTAGGAGGAAAATACAAAATCGGTTAATTCGGATTATAAAAATAGATTCGCCACTTTCTCCAGAAAATGCTGTGGTCTAGTAGAGCCTTCATCTCAGCCTACCTTTTAAAGAGTAAATAAAATAAAATGGTCGTCATGATTTCGTACACACGGCTACACATCAAGCTATACATAACCAGTATAAGCTGACTGCTGATTGTACAAAAAACCTATACAATGAGAGGTCAGCTAAAACTGGAAATGTATAGCTTGATGTGTAGCCGTGTGTACTTACGTAAGTAAATCCAACGGCCTCTGAATTAAACGAGTTGAGGCGAATTCTTATTAATGCCTGCTATGGTTTTTGTGCACATTACTGCACTGCCTTCAAGATAAAAACTTGTAATAAACTTCGAATTATACTGACCATGACTTATTTCATAAAGATGACCAAAAATTAAGACGCGATGACCCTGGCTAAAAGAATCACAATAACTATGCCAACAATTTGAGTAGTTGTAAAAAAGTCTACCTTATGGTGGTAGTTTAATTTTGCCCTTATTTTGAGGATTATTTCAAAGAACCACCAGACAGATGTGTGAGCATAAAAAACTCAAAATTAGTATGTAATCTCTAGCCCATGGGAAGAAATCGTGATGGATTTCAAAAAAACTATAAACTTTGACGAAAACTAATTCGACCAACTATGTATGTAGTTTCGTCTGCGTCGCATAAAGTACTGAGAAAACGTTAATAGTCACCAAAGTAGTTATTCATAGTTCAATTTTCAATTCGCAGCAATTCGATTAATCTAACCAGTAAATCACACAAACCCACTTTCGTTCAGAACCTACCTCGACCTTCTATTTTCACCTCAGTCGAAAGCGATCCATGGGGAAAGTGTGGTGAATAGTCATTGTCACCGTGGAATCAGCTCCAGCCCCCGTCATGAACGGTTTCACTGCCATTAATCTCTGTATTATCACCGTAATTAGTTTAAAGCGATGAATACAGAACTGTTCTATACGCATCGTTGACCTTCGTTTGAGTATTGATCGATGGAAGAGTGATGTGTTTGTGTTAATGTTTGTGGGTTTATTTGGGTTAAGTTCAAGGCCTATTAAGTAAGCTTATATAGGGGTTAAGTAGATAGTGGGATTTATCAAATCATTTGTGTTTTATTTAAGACCTTTATTTCCAAATGTCCTTTCTTTGGTATTGTTTGTCGAATCGTTGAGCTCCTTAAGTTTTGAGTCGAGCAGCATGATTACTGACAAATGCGTGCAATGACTGGACAGGTCCACTCAATCTGTGTGGTTCTTTCCTCAAAAGACCATTTCAGACACCAATCTACATGGTCTTCAAATAATCTGACCAAGATTATGTCTGAAGTTTAAAAGAGACCTCTGAATTTGTTTCGGCCTTTCTTCTCAGAGTAGTCAGATAGGAAACGCCGACCTCATCTAGTTTTAAAAAATATGATTGACGTGTAAAACTGTTTGTACAAACCTACTTACAGATAAAATCGTTTACTTTTTTACAAATACAATATAAAAAACACTAACAAACACAAAACAAATACAAATACAAAAACAAACACTCACTCACTTTTTTGTTTACAAATATAATTATACCGGGGATTCCGTTTTCCCTAAAGATTGGAGAGGTCAAGCGCAGACTATAATCGCCGCGTCACTGATAAATATTAGGAAGATTTTTCTTCAAAATATATTTGAATATTTGAAATATATTGAAGTACCACAACAAGCTTATTAAAAACAATACCAGGCTATTATTGCCCCACTGCAGGGTACATGCCTCTTCTCATACAGAGAAGGCAGGAGCATTGATCACCACGCTTGCTCAAGACGGTTTGGCGGTTTCAGACTCATATTACTTAGCTTTATGTTCATGTTACCTCACAATGTCTTTCCTTTACCGATATCAGTAATATCTAAGATAAACTCAGAAAGTACGAGAAGTTAGAAATTAAATTCTAATAGAGTCTCTTAATAAAGGAGATCTAAATCTACATAAGCACGTCACACGATGCACTAACAACGAGCGGTCGAAGGAAGCATCGCACGAACATATTTCGTTCAATTGACTGTAACTACTTGCCCGGGATTGAAATCGGCACAGCAGTCATGTGTAGTTATAAACTAACAAGCTAGTTGGGGACCTATCATATGAGCATCGAGACTAATATTTGTAAAGGCCTACTAGCTGTTGATACAGTCAGATCATTACAAACTCTTGTTTGATATCAGTATCACTTTTCTAGTTAGGTCCACTGACTGACATATTATCATGTTTCAATTTGACACTTATTTCAAATCCAATACTACTTATTCGATAGTCGTTGCGGGTAGTCAGAAGCCCGTGATAAGACTGGTTGTCCCCAGTCTTATCACGTATCGCGTTACCCAGTAACTGGGTTGTGGAGGTCAGATAGGCAGTCGCTCCATGTAAAATACCGGTATTCAGCTGCATCCGGTTAGACTGGAAGCCGACCCCAACATAGTTGGGAAACGGCTAGGCAGATGATGATGATGAGTACTTATACAATAGAAAAGTGACAGATACATGAAAAGAGATAGATACATGAAAAGATTTAGCGATACTTTTAAAACGACAAGAAAGACTAAGCATGGTGTTTTAGGAATGTGTCAATGAATAAAAAAATATACTAACACAATTCCGAATTCCAACAGCGAACTGTGTATGACACCTAGTAGAGGAGCAAATAGATTTAATCTTTAATGCAAATTGCAGATTTTGCATTCTAGCAAACTAATCAGCATATGATAAGATAGTAATTTAATTAGAGCGTACAGCGTTATAAGCACAATGTTTTTGCCCTTTGACAGAGGTTATCTAAATGAACATGATTGATTCAGTTATACAAAGATAAATTCATTCTTAAAATACTCGTCCCTTTGTCCTCTGCTAATATGTTCCCAGAGATTACGTGGGATTATATAATCCTATATTTGGACCACGAATCTATTCGTTTGTTATTTATATTCCTTGGAATACAATGCTTTTCCTCGTGAAGGAAATGAAAGGTAAACAGAGTGTGGGCATGTTCTGTGCCAGTCGTGACACGGAAATGGATTAGAACTGCGTTTGTAGGCGAAAGGTCCATCTGATAGTTTGCACAGTGTGAAATGATCACAGCGTAGAGGCTTTAAAGCAGAAATGGGCTGTATTTTGGTATATAATCTGTTATTCTGATAAGGAGTTTGTTTCTAATAGATGATCCTGTGATTGCTCTCAGAAGTACTAATAAGAAATTAGCCGGAAAAGGATAGACAGAAGTGTAGAAGCTACTTATAGGGGCGATTTATGCTATGTAGCGGGACGTTAAATAAAACGAGGACGCAGAAAATTGTTAATAATGACAGCTAGTCTAAACTAGGCAGTATAATAAAGATCTTTAAGGTATTTTTCCAGAAAGGTCAACCTCGCCTAGATATAGTAGCGAATTCACCTCTAATGTAAAGACAGATAGAATCTATAATCTTTCTAATGCCGAGACGTGACAACGTCATGATACAAGAAATTACCAGCCGTTGTTTATCTTATCTCATACAAAGTTAATTTACTATCGGCTTATGCAATTGCATTAATAAACGTGTGCAACATTTTAATTAAATCTGTTGCAAATACATTCGTTGTTTTATCTATTATATTGTGTTGTAAAGCAGATTTGGTTCGTGTTGCACAGAAAACGCAATTTGATTTTATCACGTAACATTTCATTTAGAATCTTCTACATATTAGTACGCCTGCACCCTTAATTGCGTAACTTACTTTCAATCACATTTTGAAGGATATTGCTAATCCATTGGTACAACGTAAATAACGCAATTAATGTTGTTTACTGTCAAAATAAAACCCATTGCTACTGTTATTGTGTTATGCAGCTAACCCACTCTTCACGATCGTTTATAAAACGCGCAATACCAACAAACTTTGTTTCTTTTTCAAATAATGTATTACTTTCATTGTCTACAATGATTTCATTATCAATTGCTATTTTGGTGTTGCTAATTTAATTGACCGCAATATACCTCTTGCAGTGCTTATGAAAGGAATTTGTCAACCAGTGTCTTATTCTGACATGAATCTGCTAGTTGCCACATGATGTTATTAGCAACTTCTTTATTTGAAACTAAAATTCTAAGTCATAATTAGCCTGTATAATGTTCCCGCTGCTGGGACACAGGCCTCCTCTCGAAGAGAGGGAGTGGGCTGTAATCTAACCACGCGGGCCCAGTGCGGGTTGGTAGATGTCACATGTTTTAAAATTTTTGGTTCTAGGACATGCCGGTGTCCTCACGATGTTTTTCTTCACCGTTTTGAAAGCAGCGGTGATGAAATTATTTACACAAAGTAAAGCACCTGCCTGTTTCCGAACCCACGACCTACACCTCGTAAGCCTAGCCGTTACCACTGGGCCACCTCTGCTCTACAAACCAAAGTTTTCTCCGAAACTTTAGCTATTGCTTTTATTTCTAATTCAAATATTTCATGTCCTTTAGAAAGAAAAACGCTTAGAAATACTCAAAATCAAAGCATCATCTGCTTTATCTTCTACAACTGTAGGAGCTGCATACTTGATAATGCCCATTCTGTATTTGCCAATGTTATGCAAACCACTTCTCTTGTTAACATAACTATACGAATAATATGCTTTCGCGCTTATTTAATTCAGTTAATACCAACTGTTTTTGTTAAAGTAATGTTGCAACTAGTTGCATTCTGCATTTTGAAATTGTATATCTTTCATGTCAAATAAGTTTGTCTTCAGAAATACCTGTGTTTTGCAATTGTTTTAGTAATGTTGGTGTATTTTATTTATCTTTGTATTGTTTGTTACAGGTATGGTAACATTTCTGCTACTGGTGATGAAAGAGTATTGAAAAAAAAAACAGTTTTTTTCAATACCCTTTATATATGAAAAAAAACCTGAAAATTATTCATGTAAGTAGAGAATCTGGAACTGGGGGTCTACTCCGAAGTGCAAAGTGCGAATGTTCGGATCAGACCGACACAGTAACTTTGTAGCAGGAAACGGCCGAACATTCGGCCGGTGCTACTTCGGAGTAGACCCCCTGGACCTGGAGCTGGTTTAAGATGAAATAGAAATATATAAATAGAATATATTTATTGTCTAGGTAATACAGTAATCAGGTTCACAGTTTAACATAAGTTGAGACAACATATTGGTGTAGCTTAAAATATTACCTACAGGCCTTGTAGCTAGGTTATTATTACTATTATTAAAAGCCTGTGATGTACCACTGCAGGGCAAAGGCCCTTCTACTTCTCTCTGTTTGAAGCTTCTGAGGACCAGTTCTTGTTGAAGGAGTCCAGCTCATCCCGCCATCTCCATCTGGGCCTGCCGCGATGTCGCTTGCCTTTAAGAGGGACCTTTATTGGGTCGCAATTTTGGCCCATTGGTCGTCTGACATGCGGCAGATGTGTCCAGACCAATTCCATTTTAGCGTTTTTAAAATGGAACAGCTAAGTTACAATATATTTTTTGCCATTGAATAAAATGGTCAAAGGTTTTAGGTTTCATTGACAACACAAACATTGGTTACATTTAGGTTGTATAGACTTCTTCTATCTTTGTTTGTAGCTTTACAAAACCGAGATGATAGATGTTGATAAACAGAAAAATAGATAGACAGAATACCCCAAAATAACACAAAAGAAAAACAGACGTTTACCGAAAAATATATTAGTTTTTCAACACAAAAACATTTTAAGTACTTTGAGCTGGAAAAGTTTTACCTACGTCAATATTTTTCAATGTAAACATATCATCGGTCAAACCCCGTCACGCTAACACTGACTTTTTTGACCGAAACTGACAACCTTGTGCATAATTATTATTTCTTTACTTCATTTCCATTCAAACGTTTTGTTTTTAACCCCCGACGCAAAAACGAAGCGGTGTTATAAGTTTGACGTGTCTTTGTGTGTGTGTATATGTCTGTCTGTGGCATCGTAGCTCCCGAACGGATGAACCGATTTTAATTTTGTGTTTTCGTTAATCCTCCTTACTGCTTAGTTATTTAAATAAGTTTTAGGTATGACTGATTATTTTGTTTATCGTAAAGTCCTAATTATATTATAGTCCCTAATTCCTAATTATAGACGACACGGTTGGCGTAATGGCTGAGCGATCAACTGCTGCGCTGCGTGTCACGGTTTCGATTCCCGCACGGAACAAATATTTGTATTGCCTACAGGTAGTTGTTCCGGGTCTGGCTGTTTGTGTATGTGAGTTTAAATGTTTGTAACCGCACCCACGATACAGGAGTAATTCCTAAAGTGTGGCAACGTATTCTTAAAAAAAAAAAATATGTAGATGGTCATCACATCATCATAATTTCAGCCCGGGATCACCCACTGTTGGTTATAGACCTCCCCTTCCGTCTGCCATACTTCCCGGTCCTGTGCGTCTCTCATCCACGTGTTTCCCGCGACTGACGATATCGTCAACCCAGCGCGCTTTTGGACGGCCCTGGGGGCTTACCACCAGCTCTTATAACAGGGCAGAAGTGGAACTGCACTACTTTTTTGTTCTATGACTAAGTACAAAAAAGCAATGCAGTTCAACTTCTGCCCTGCTTTAAGAGCTGGTGGTAAGCCACCTGGTTTCTTTGGCCTAACCTTGGTCACCATTCAGTCAAAGCTTTACTCCATCGGCCATCTCCTCGTCTAGAAAGATATTCCACTTCAGGCGACCGACGACGGATTTCGGTGTTACGCACTTGGTTATGTACAGACGCCAGCACATCAAGCTACTACAATCTGCCAAATTTCTTTAATAGATTTTCAACTTTATCGCTGAAGCATTAGGTTCAAGTTTGATTGGGAAAATTTGATAGTTTCGGGTAGCTTGATGTGCTGGCGTCTGTACATAGCCCTGCTTGCTCAGGAGCCGGAAGTTGACATATTTATGTTTAGCAGTATATTTATGTTTAATGTTTAAGAAGTTTTTTAGTTAAATGTTATTTTGTTGCTTGTTGCGCGCTTTGGTGTCTACTGTAAGTGCAGCAAGCAATTGATATATAAATAACTCAATTAATAAATAAATGATGCTAACGGGAAACAAAGTCAGAATATTTCAAAATTAATCCAATGGATCTGTTTTGTAACAGTGAGTTAGTTTCCTTATTATAAACATACTTTTCCTCAACATTATAATTGAGGTAAATGCTCTAAGTATTCGTTTCTAACGCCAAGTACATTTTATAGGAAACTAAGTGCAAATTTTTGTATTTATTTGTATAGTTAGTCATTTAATTTAGTTCCTATCTAGTGTAAATAGTTCAGCAATTGTGTTTATATAAAAGTTTCATATTATTCTAACGATTTCGATGGAAGGTAGACGAACTGAATTCGTAATTAGTTAGTGCAAAGAGGAACGTGCCACCAATGTTATTCCAATAAAGTATTCACTTTAACATGACTGTCTACTGATTTATCCGCTCGAAGAGTTTGAAAAAGGACGATTTTTTTTATGTGCTACAGAATCACCGTACCACTGAATTAATTTATCAGTACATAAATAGTAATTTATTATTTTACGGTTAAGCATAAAAAGGCTTATAAGGGGTATGGCAAATGCGAGCCCTTACCGGGCGGCGAGCTGCCCATTGCTCGCCGCCCGGTAAGGACCAGGCCCGGGTCGACGGCGCGTTGTGTTCCACGTGCGCCTCAAAGAGATGTCAGCACGAATTGACGGGGTCTGCTAGGGCCGATGCCTGCCAGAGCCGCGGGTTGTTCGAAAGAGATACCGTGGCCCCTGGCACAGGCAACTGAACGAACACGGGTGGGTTTTAGTCAGTAGAAGTCTGACACGCACTTCCGCTCAGCACAGAGCGGGAGAGGTCATTTGATGATTTCTCATCAAAAAAAAAGGGGTATGATAAATTAGAAATAAAGGCTCAAGTTTTAATATTTACGACGGAAATATATTTGTCTCATAATAAAGCAATAGCTTAACAATGGCACCTATTCCCTTGTTTACAAACTAAACTAAATTTGACCGATGTCAGTAATGTCCAAGAAAAACTCTGAAAGTACATAATGAATTAAAAAAGTCACCTACTAATGTGACTTTTTAATTCAATCGGACTTTTTTGATTCATTATGAATTCAAACCCGGGTAGGTACCTTGCCTCAACCTCGTACATAAGAGGCGAGGCCTTTACCGCTGAGCCATCATGACATAAACAGTAGCATGCTGTTGAAATAAACCAAATTGTACAACAACATACCACCATTATGTACCATTTCTGTACCCATTTATGTCGAATGACGTCACTTAGAGTTGTCTAATCTAACTAGATCGTAGCTAGCTAGTGGTTTAGCTAGATCAGCTGGTAATCTCACTCTGTAACAAAACATTATGGCGACATTGTCTCCATCAACGTTTTTTGACGCATTCAATTAAAACGCAATGCAGTACTAAACGCGTGTTACCGTCTAATTGGTGAAAATGTCGCAAAGTCGTGGGAAACGGGCCAATGCAACGCCAAGAAAAACATTAAATAATTCTATTGTTCCGTTGCGATATAGACAACTTGGTGTACTCATGTTTTTAGGGTTCCGTACCCAGAGACTGCCAACGGGACCCTGTTACTAAGGCTCCACTATCCGTCCGTCCGGACCGAAAACTCAAAAGCATTTAGTTTAAATAAACCAATTACAGGCATTTTTGAATTGTCAAGGGGTCGGTCAGTCAGAAAGATGAAGCTAGTTGCCCATTCGAAAGCGTTTTAGGTATCTATGGAGAAGAAAGAGTAAGAAACTCCACGGACACTCTTCTAAATCAAAACATTATGGTTACAAAATATTGGTTACATCATTCATGTTAAAAGGTAGGTAGTTGAGAGAAAGATACACACAGATTTCACACAGTGTGTACTACTATAGCCGCAATAAAAACAAATAATAAAAATAAAATAAAGTTAAAATTCATAGCGTTTTCCCATACAAAAACGTATTTTTTTTCTGGTAACGTGTATTTTTTAATATGTAGTGTTAAATATTGTACGGTGGTACAGAACCCTCAGTGTGCGAGTTCGCCTCGCACTTGTCCACTTTTTTGTCTGTGACATTGGGTTGGAGAGACCGTAGAATGATCTTGATACATTTTCTTGATTGTACACTTTTACCAAGTTTTCTGTTTCATAATAGAATGGTGTTGAAAGATTAATGTGGATATAAATCAGGTGATATATTCCCACATATATTAAGTCGGTTTTCTATAGATTTTCTTTTTGAAACTGAAGACAATATTATGTTAGTTAACTCATTGTGTCTTTAGTATCTCTTAGCCAACAAGTCACTCTTTCTTTCCCTGGTAACGGTAAAAGCGATTCTGTTTGTGACGTCACACTGCGCCAACAATCTTTCAGGAAAACGTGATAAATGTGTTATCTTATCTATCTATATATATAAAATTCAAAGTCCTGACTGACTGACTGACTGACTGACTGACTGACTGAGACATCAACGTACAGCCTAAACCGCTGGTCCTAGAGATATGAAATTTGGAGATTGTATTCTTCGTGAAGAGTAGGTATCCACTAAGAAGGGGTTTTTCGAAATTCCACCCCTATGAGGGTGAAATGGGGGGATTTTGTTTGTATGAAAAATCTTATTCCTTGAGTTAATAAACTTGAAACTTGGCACGAATACTTATCTAAGTAAATTATGAAGTTGGGCATTTTTTGTTTTTATAAACTACCCCCTAAAAGGGGATTGGGGGGTTTCAAAGTTTGTATGGAAGAATTTTAGCGCGCGGTCCGATTTAATCGAAACTCAGTATTTATACCTAAAATTGAAAGGAAAGAATAATGTGTGTCAGGGTTTTTCGAAAATCTAGCCCTGACGGCCTGAAAAGGGGTAGTCAATTTTACAGGGGAGGATTTTACAGCGTGGTTTGATTAACTCGAAAATTGGTATCAATAATCTTTGAGTCAAGTTATGAACACGTCAAAAAATGATTTTTCAAAATTCCACCCCTGTGGAGGTGAAAAGCGGGGATACAGTTTATATGAAAAATCTTTTTCGTTAGGTTAATAATCTTGAAAATTGGCATGAATACTTGCCTAAGTAAGCAATAAAGTTTATCATTATTAGTTTTTCAAAACTACCCCTCAAAGGGGATATAGGGGTGTTAAAGTTTGTGTGGAAGAATTATATGGAGGTGGAAGGATTATAATGCGTGGCTTGATTAACTTGAAAATTGATATAAATAATCTTTGAATCAAGTTATGAATACCTACATCCCAATCGATCAAAATTCCGCCCTTGTGGGGGTGAAAAGCGAAGATACAGTTTATATGAAAAACCTTATTCATTTAGTTAACAAACTTGAAACTTGGCAACAATACCCGCCTAAGTAAGTAATAAAGTTTATTATTATAAGTTTTTCAAAACTACCCCTCAAAGGGGGATATAGGGGTGTTGCAGTTTGTGTGGAAGTAAATGAATGCGCGGTCCAATTAACTTGAAACTCATTAATAATACTTTTGACAGAAAACAATTAATGATAAGTATGTAAATTTATTGAAAATTGACCCCTGATAGGGCAAAAAGGGGTAATTCGATTTTTAGGGGAGGATTTGAACTTTTAGTTAGTTTTAGATTTGAACTGTAAGTTACATTTTCACACCTAAACCACTAAACTTCTGATTTGGCAAAGAGATAGATGGCATCCTAGGGAAGAACATAATTTTTATCCTGGTAGCATGTTCCCGTGGGATAATTTCCGACATCCACGCGGGCGAAGCCGCGGGCAGAAGCTAGTACAGGATAATTTTTTAACCAGTGCCCAAACTGAAACCATGAATTCAGCACATTATTCTAGAAGCGTAGAAATTATTCGTCGGTTATCAAAATCTGAAGGCCAATTCCAGGCCGTAATCTAGTCGCAGTCTCATCTCGGTGACAAACAAATATCAAAAACCTGTCAAAATGTAGGGAAATTACAGGTATTCTTGACAGATTGAGACTGAGATCAGAGGATCAATTCTCGTTATTTTAAGAACGTTCACAGTCTGATCTCAGTCTCAATCTGTCAAAAAAAACTCGAATTTCCCTACATTTGTTTGTCGCCGAGATGAGACTGCGATTAGATTTTGAACGTTTTAAATTACACGAATTGGCCTTCTTATTGTGAACGTTCTTAAAATTACGAGAATTGCCCCTCTGCTCTTTCATAGAAAAGTGCAATACAAAGCGGTCAAAATGTATGGCAGAGCTAATTATTTTGTATATTAATAACTGACAATAGATTTCAACGCAGACGGGATCACAGAGACAGTTTGCGCACTGCACCCTAATTGCGTAATACACAATCAATCTCAATCTGAATCATTTTGAAGGATATTGCTAATCCATTGCTTCATATATTCAAAAAATGTGTCATGTGTCTGCTCAACAACGTAAATAACGCAATGAATGTTGTTGAACTGTCAAAATGAAACCGATTCCGATTGATCGTGTGTTACGCAATTAGGGTGCTGGTTAAAAATGTATCCTGTATACATTCTATCTATACAAATCAATAAAATTGAAGTGTTTGTTTGTGTCAAAATAAAAGCTTTTTAATAGCATATGAAAGTATAGACGGTAATTATTATAACAAAAAATCTATTTTTAAAATTGCTGTCTGTCTGTCAGACCAATTGACGGGTCTTTCACTGGCAGATAGCTAATGTTATAAGGAGTAACTTAAGCTACTTTTTTAGAAAAAAATAGAGTAAAGAGACGGCGACGAAACGGGCTTGTGGCTAAATAATAACAGCCGCACGGGTCGATCGATCAGGTTAAGCTACGCTTGCCGCGGTTGGTCCATGGATGGGTGACCATCTTCACATACCAAGATCCCTCCGTGCCTCGGAAATCAGGCTAAGCCGTTGGTCCCGGCTGTCACTCTTGGATCTTTGACAGTCGTAACGGGTCGTCAGTAGCCCGAAAGTCAGACCACCACCCTTACCAAGAGGTATCGTATTACCCAGTAACTGTATTGTAGAGGTCAGATCGGCAGTCGCTCCATGTAAAATACTGGTATTCAGCTGCATCCGGTTAGGCAGGAAGCCGACTTAAATATAGTTTGGAAAAGGCTAGGCAGATGATGATAGTGTGAAAAGAGTCATTATTGTCCTCCGAGATCCACGCGAACGAAGTCGCGGTCACAGCTAGTTTGTAATAAGCGATGAGGAAAACGTTTAGTCTTTAAAGTAACTAATAATTTTGTAGATTTTGTTAAATTGTAACCATTTGCATAACTGTGATGAACCGGCTAAATCCATTTGAAACACAATGTTCCCGTTCCGCCATTTTGCATGTCATTAACCGTGACTTCTCGTTGGTTGGTTTTTAAGCGCTGCTGCTGACCTTGAAGTCCTGGTTCGAATCTCGGGTCGGGCAAAGTGTTATTGGGTTTCTCGATCTGATATTTCTTGGGAGCAGTCTAGGGGTCTAGATTTTTGCCCGGTCGATGACTGCCTAACCCGTCGGGTAATACAAGCGTGATATTATGTTATTTAATTATTTATCCATTTATTTCAGGCATCAAGGCCCATATAAAACACATACAATACAATATTAATATAACTTAAGATACTAAAAATACATACAACATTTTAATTAGGTACACTAAAAACTAACTAAGTCACACGAAGTGTCTGCGTCGTGTTTCGCTGACTGGTGTCATGTAGCCGGCCACGAAACCGGCGGTACACAATACCCTTCGGCCAGAACTCTTCCTTGAGGAACTTCTCGAGATGATGTGTCGGAACACACACCACGAACGACTTGAAGTTCGTGTTGTGACGCGACTCCAACTTCTCGACCCTCAAAGTCCAGTTGGTCTTCACACGCATGTACTCCACGATCTCCTCAACCTTCGTGGAGTGGTTCAGTCTGGACACGTACAGCTGCGTCGTCGGGATTGCTGGTCGCAGCAGCATGTTGGATCCTGCCAGCGCGGTGCCGCACTGGTTCTGGTGATGTTATGTTAACCATGTTTTTTTCATGATCATGGCAGCTGCTTCATACTGTAAGCATATTTTGTATAGGTAGATTCAGGCGTTATCCCTTTATTAAAATGAGAATTTCGCAGGTTCTAATACTTACTGACATTTTCAGTACGGGAGGATTCCCAAACACTTATAATATAAACTGAACTTCTTACGAAACTCACAGAAAGTCACGTTCGACAGTTTCGGGAATCAAATATTTTCCACTAAAGTTCACCCCGAATGTTTCAAGTTAAATTGATATTCTGCCAACTCTTATTTACATAATCAGAGGTAGACAAATAAAATAACAGCGTTACGGAGAACTCGGGATAATAGAAAATATGGAGCAACAGTTCTGTAACAGCTTTAGGGTAAACCTTACGTATTATTTAGCAATAGAAAAACTGGTATTTGGGACATTTTTTGTTTGATGTTGAATAACAGCCCCACAGGTCGATCGATCAGGTTAAGCTACGCTTGCCGCGGTTTGTCTGTGGATGGGTGACCATATTTATATAGCAAGACCCCTCCGTGCTTCGGAAAGCACGTTAATTAAGCCGTTGGTCCCGGCTTGCATTTGCGGATCTTTGACAGTCGTTACGGGTAATCAGAAGCCCGAAAGTCTGACAACCAGTTTTACCAAGGGGTATCGTATTACCCAGTAACTGGGTTGTATAGGTCATATAGGCAGTCCATGTTAACACTGGTATTCAGCTGCATCCGGTTAGACTGGAAGCCGTCCCCAACATACTTGTCGAAAGGCTCGGCAGATGATTCGGCACTCATTACAAACACACACACATTTAACTTCCTTCCTAATAGATATTTTCAGTCGATTTAACCCTTTGAAGACGTGGTCTCATCAGTAGAGCATAATTAATTTACACACACAAACCACGAGCCGCCAAAACGCACCCACTACGTAAGGTTTGCGGTTAAGAAACAAGTTTCTACTTCCACTGCGAATAAGCTAATTATAACAATTAGGTAATTCTATTGTTATTTTTTTTGTTATGCAAAATAATACACACTTAATTGTAATTAGGTAAAAGTTGATTACAGGTTAACATTAAAAAAAAAACAATTTGAAAAGTTTGAAATAACTGCTATTAATAGAATAAGTAACTGTTTAACATCAATACAAAGTGATAGTAATCTTTATTGTTTTGATTTATTACAACCTGCGTCTCGCGGTTTCTCCCGCATAAGTCTCGATCCCGTTAAAATATCGGGATCAAAAGTACCCTAGAGCCTAAACCAGGTTAGGGTCTACCCATGTGCCAAATTTCATCCAAATCCGTTCAGCCGTTTTAGCGATGAAATGAACAAATAAACATCAAATCTTTTCTCTTTATAATATTAGTTTAGAAAAGTGTTGTTGTTAAAAATAATGATACCATTTTGAACATAACTAGAATGGTTTTCTATCTTGGTGGTCTAACAAAATTTCGTTTTAACAACGAATTTCGAACAATTAAAACAATGCGACAGTATTGCCCAACATCGATTAATCGTGAAATAAAATAATAACTGTTCCGAGTAAACAACTACCTATCGATAACAATTATTTAGTTTCTCTTCCTGTACGAATAGGTATAATGCTGCTATTTTTACGAGTTTCCTCGTAAAAACTAATATTTTAGTAGTAAAATGATACAACATTCAGCTTTTTTTAACATTTTGATTGATCATTGTGAACACAAATACCGCTTATTTTTTTATTACAAACAATTTTACTCTATTTTATGTCACTAATTACGAATTATTATAAACATTTCAAAATGCCAAATGCATTAGACAATAATTGTCTTTATTATAGTGAAAGCTGACCCCAGCATAGTTCTTAAGAGGATAGCAGATTGATTGATTGTTAATCGTAGTAACCTAAATAAATAAAATAAAAATAGAAATGAAATATTTATTTATGAAATTACATCAGTTTTTCCAAGACACTTTTAGTACCGAGTTGAATTTTTATCTGATTAAATAATAATCACTAAGTTATAAAAATATATTTTTCCACAATGATTACCTAGAGAAATATCTCTTGTTTATAATAATGTAACGAGGTAATAGTTGGTTCTGTTTTAATATTAGTTGAAGAAACATTTGTTTTGTGCTTCCTTTCTCCATCATGTTATTTTATGAAGACCATTAAAATTATGTGGGATAAAAATGTATTGTTTATAGCCAAACCACTATTGAAGTGATGGTTAAAAAGCTATAAAATGTAAAATTTCACATGTATGCCTCAATGTGAACTATACATGCTGAAATTACACGGTTTTGTAACCGATAAAAATTGAATATTAAAACAACATCTCATCTTCTTGTTTCATGCTAATAAAACACCTGTTGTAGTAATGGAAGAATTCTCAAAAAAAAATTTCCAAGAGGGTATATAGGGGATGAAAGTTTGTATGGAAGTTTGTCATTTTTCCCAATGGGAAATCATATCGGCTTGTCCAGTTTTATCCACATTCATACAGCAACATACATCAACACTACTAACAAAAAGCCTTAATTACAATTTACAAGCTAACACTAAAATATAATATTATATACAACTATAATTATAATAAAAAATTAAAGAAAAAGGGAGGAGCTCATTGGGCATCATAAAATTGTCCGCATCGCTGTCAATGGGATAAGTTACTTCTACCTACTAATATTATAAATGCGAAAGTAAATCTGTTTATCTATTTGTCTGTTACCTTTTCGCGCAAGATTTCGATGGGCACACAGATGGAACATGACCTGGATTAGGAGTTAGGACCTTTTATCCCGGTAGTACATACCCGTGGGATTATTTCCGGTCTCCACTCTCTGAAAGTTGGTCGCTCATAATTGTTAACCCAGTTACAGACAAGTATAACTCGACACTCCAAGGCTTCGAAACTCCGTTTAAACGAACCGTCCACCCGTCCAACGTTCCTTTAACAACCAACCGCCGGTTTAGGCCAACGGTCCTTTAAAATACTCGTTAATTCGTCTGTGATGCGATTATTTTTCCTAACTGAGGATACCTGCCACCAGTTCCGACCTTGAAATCAGCTCAAGAGGCTTGTTGAGGTGTCCTATAGCTTCCCCTGGATTGGACCTATAGGTACTATTCTAGTATGATGACACTGATATTGTAACAGTCATTAGGAGGCGTTTATAAACCAACTTTAACCCGATATTCCCACGGGATCGTATGCGAATGAAATCGCAGGCCGATGCTAGTTATTAATGAACAACAAAGACTTACAAACACCTAATTTGAAATCGTTAGTAGGTTTCACATGACGGAGCCAAGCCTACCCTAGCCAGTAGAACTAGAAACTCTCATAGCCATATGAAACTAGCCAGCATCTAGAAGAACTGGTTTTTAACTAACTGATCAAGTTTCCGAACGACTTGTTGATCAGTTTTATATGCTAAGCGATCCTTGGCAATGGGTATTTTATTCTAGGGTTTAGAGATATGCTTGCATTTGTTTACTATACTAATCTTTCCATTGTACTAATATTTTGCATGGGTACTTAGTCTAGGAAAGCGACGGGATAATTCTCTCTTTTCTCGAGTAAAATGGCCTGTTTTGCTTGGATACAGAAAAAAGACTCCGGAATCTTCGATAAAAGTTATCGAGACTTCTGATCGATCTCCATACAGAAACCCTCGACTCAAACAAACATCTCTGAAAGGGAAAAAATATGGCTCTTTAAGTAAATAATATAAGTTGTATAAGGTTACCTCGTAGAAGATGGCGGGACGAGCTGAACAAAACAAACGTCCAGTGGTCCACTTTACCCTTGGATCGAAAGAGCTTAAAGTCATGGGGAGATGCCTTTGCCGTGGTAGTGGGGTGGTGCAGGCTAACAGTATAAGGTGTTTAATAATGTAAGTTAATGAAAATAGAACGTTAACAGCAGGTATCCTTTCTACAATATCATCATCTGCCTAGCCTTCCTAACTATGTTGGGGTCGGCTTCCAGTCTAATCAGATGCAACTGAATACCAATATTTTACATGAAGCGACTGCCTGTCTGACCTCCACAACCCAGTTAATGGGTAATACGATACCCCTTGGTAAGACTGGTTGTCAGACTTTCGGGCTACTGACGACCCGTAACGACTGTCAAAGATCCACGAATGACAGCCGGGACCAACGGCTTAACGTGCCTATCCTTTCTACAATATAGCATACATTAATTATCAAAATCGATTCAGCCGTCTGGGAGCTACGATGCCACAGGCAGATACACACGTTACACTTATAACAACCCATCGGTTTTCGTCGAGAATAAAAAAAAAGCCCAAATTATTGTAGGTCCGCTAATGAACAATGGCCCGGAGACCGCACTTATCTAAATCTGTAGGTAGGTTTTAAAATCGTGAAAAGTTTGATGAAGACGGATTTCTATTTCAGTATGAGTGGGCAAAAGAAAACCAACGAGAAGTTGGAAGGTGTTTGAATTTGATACAGCACCCGAAATGCGTAACACACTATCAATCTCAATCTGAATCATTTTGAAGTATATTGCTAATCCATTGCTTCATATGTTCGAAAAATGTGCCTGCTCAACCACGTAAAAGACGCAATTAATGTCGTTGAACTGTCAAAATTAAACCCATTGGTACTGATAGTGTGTTACGCGGTTGCCCCGCTGGATTGAACCACATTAGCTCAAGACAGAGAGGAGTGGAAAGGAGAAAGAGAGAATCCCTTTCTCTTTTCCACTTCTCTTTATTTGCCCTACAGTGGAACAGCACAGGCTAAAAATTATTGACTCAAGAGACATTCAATTGCTTTTGTCCTAGAAATTCATGTCACTTTTACAGGGACATGAATTTCTAGGACAAAAACTATTTAATGTACGTCTGACTAGATCAGCTGACGAGAGCAGTTACAAGTGTCACGTTCTTATTAGTACCATTTAGTAGTGCCAAGTATTTCACATACACACTTCCACTAAATTGAAGACATGTTACATACAAATGTCGCCCTTGTTTCAGGTGCAAATTAGGGCTAATGTGGCGAGAAAAAATCGTGGGGCATAGTTTTTACTATAGTGCAGCTGTAGTTTGTTATAAACAGATTTCTCTTAGAAATGTAATTTATTGTTTTGCCATGTCATGGCATGGCATGTTGTTGTTGGACAACAACAAGGAGAAAACAAGGAGGGCAGTAGGGGATAATTTTTTATTTTATTTGATTTTAACTATTTTTAAAACAAAGTTATTAAACGAAACGAATTAACGTCCATAATATAACCTTCGTGGAGCCTAGACTGAGTTTAACTGTTTTACGATTATCATTTTAATTAATATGTACATTTTAATATAAAAACCATTCATTTATTATAATATATAAAATAAATGTATTTACTAAAATGTTTCTTACTATTACTATTAAGAAACAGTCCGGGAATTTAATTAAGGAGATAAGCAAATTGACTATTCTACTAATCGTCATTCATCTACCATGGCTATAACTCGGCAAATTGACATAGTGTGTCAATCTGCTCAACAATTATTAAGTTCCTTAGAAAGTTTATAACTGCATGGTTCCACGAAAACAACGAAGTAGAACGTATTTTCCAACAACAATTTTATTAAGAATAACATTTACTTTTTGAAAACAGAAAAAAAAAGGCTATTTGCATAATTATTCCGTTTCCCGAAACTTGTTGACCCAAATTCGTGGGGAAATATTATCCGACGGAACCACGCGGCTGCAGGTGAAGTTAATGACCCAAATAAACGAAATCACTTTTGATGGGGCTTATATTTAGAAAAGGAACTGCAGGAGCGGGAAGGGCTTTTTTCATCAGGAGTTCCGTAAACAGCCCGGAGTTTAGAAGTTGGTGGTGTTACCCCCGTGCCTCGGCAAAGCACGTTAAGCCGTTGGTCCTGCCTGATCTCTCTCCGGTCGTGTCGGATTGCCGTCCCATCGGACTAGGAGAGTGAAGGAAGAGAGAGTGCACCCGTGTCTGCGCACACACTTGTGCACTCTAATATCTCTTCGTTGAGATTGGCTGCCATAGCCGAAATACGGCCTGGAGAACTATGTAATACTTATTTATATTATTACTAGCTTTTACCCGCGGCTTCGCCCGTGTGGATGTCGGAAATTATCCCACGGGAACGTGCTACCAGGATAAAAAGTATGTCCTTCCCCAGGATGCCATCTATCTCTTTGCCAAATCAGAAGTTCAGTGGTTTAGGTGTGAAAATATAACATACAGTTTCAAGTTCAAATCCTCCCCTTAAAAATCGAATCTCGAATCGGTCTCTGGGACAAGCGGTTTATCAGTCAGTCGGTCAGTCAGGACTTTGAATTTTATATAATTATATAGATTCCTAAAAGCAATAATGTAAGAAACAAATAGGTACCACTATAAATACTGCTAATGAAAATTGGACGAGTAATACTAGAGTTGATTCGAGGTGGCGCAGGAAAAAAGTTCCTGGTAGGACTTGGGTGAGACCTTTGCCCAGCAGTGGGACAATAATTTGCTAAAAAATAACTAGTAATTACGTTACACAGTCGCAATGGCTTGACAGTTCAACATTTATTGCGTTATTTACGTTGTTGAGCAGAGACATTTTTCCAACATATGAAGCAATGGACTAGCAAGCAATATGGGTCAATATTTTTCAGATTGTGATTGATGGTCTGTTACGCAATTATGATGCAGACCTTAGAGCTACATTCGATTCTAAAACAAGTGAATTTCTGAGTCGAACTGACTGATCGTACAACTTCGGGAACCCGAATATTTCCGAAATATTCACGTACCCAATCACTTAAGTACACCAGTTTCCTCGTTCAAAACTGCTTACTTATTAAAATAACGATAAACGCTGAAACTGGCCAGTATGAAACTTGAATGAACAAATGAAAATGAATGAGTTTTAGTAACGGTAACGTGCGTGTATCGGTTACTAATTTACAAAACTAACTGAGGTTTGAACTAGTGAAGTGAATCAAGTTGGTGTAATGTCGATAATAATATAGGAAACTGTCAGTAGGTGAGTAGTGGCATTCGTGTTGTAGTTGTTTGAAATACTGAATAGTTGTGTATAAAAAAATATGGGTAATTCCATGCAGTATAAAGGGGTAAGTACAAAACAACTTTCCCAAAAGTAAATTCTTTAAAAAAATCGTGTAATTATCGCCTTAGATAGGGCAAACTAAGTTATTGCCTTGAAATAGACACAAATTATCGTGGTAACAGATTTTTTTTTCAAAATTATGAAATCTAATAACAAAATTATAGTATCAATTTTAGCGCGCGCCCGTTATGCAATCCATTCGTCGCTGAGTTCACAACATGAAGCAAGTTGGCAACGCGTTGAACTAGCGGTATTTACCTAATTTTGACCGTTCCTATGCCAAATCCCTCACCTACGGACACGTTGTGCATCCCTTTCCTTAATGACATGCTCTAAATTTATTTTATAATACGTTGAATTAGAAATTTTAATTTGTCGCACCTATTTAATTTCATCCTGTAAGTACTTATATATTTTTATTTATATGTGCAAAGCATACATGCTATACCTACACATACTCACGAACTATCGCTCAATTACTGAAAGCCTATTCAATAATTATGACATCATTCATTCTGATTTATAGTCAAATCACGTGTCAACCTATAAAAATGGTTGTTTATAAAACAAAACAGAACAATTAACGCGAAACACGAGAATTACAACTGAAACACTGATAAGTCTTTCATGTCGTGGTAACTTGGAAATATTACTGAGTCAATCCGTTTTATTACAAAACGAGACCTAACTTTAGTTCTCGCCTAAACTATTGAGCCAGTACTTGTATTTCGAACTTTATTTCGATTTAGGCAAAGTTCTTAATACTAAAATGACAACTTAGCACCGAACTAAGCTGTCATTTTTGTATAAAGAACTACATTTCTCTATCAGTTGGGATCTTAATTCAATAACTGGGTCAGTGGTTTAAACCTGATCGAAAGAAAAACCTTGTTTTGTAATAAGGGGGTTTGTGTTTAAAATGAGCATAATTTAAGTAATATGGGTTAGATACTGGCTTTAGAGTAGGGGAAGACCAAAGAAACGATGGACGGACTGTGTGAATGATGATATGGTTAGAAAGGGGGTGACTGTCGAGATGGCGGCTAATAGAGGAGTATGGAAGAAAAAGACATGTTGCGACGACCCTGAATAAATTGGGATAGGGCCAGGAGAACGATGAATGATGGTGGTTTACAAGCTGCCTGCGACTTTGTCCGCGTGAAATTCCTTGTTCATCCAACCCACCACATCACATCGCATCGCCCGTCCGCGCTATTACTTATTTTTCGCTTAGCGTTCGGTCTGAATTTTTTTCTTTTTGCGCGACTTCTAAAAATAGACTATCAAATGCAAAAATAATTAATAAATAATTTTTCAAATCCGACTGGGAATTCCAGAGATTAGCGCGTTCAAACCAACTCTTTACCTTTATCATGAGTATAGATAGAAGAAGACTGCAGTGCGATTCTGTAGCCATCTCACCGTGAAAACTTACGTGAAGTGAGCGTGGAGTGAGCCGTCATTCCAACTTATGCTAGGGATTGACACTATTGACAGCTCACTCTAAGGTCACCTAACTTTTCACGGTGAGATTTTTACAGAATTGATCGGCTGGATTTGTACATTTTTTTGTCTCGTCCTATATGACTATAAAGGATATCATGCGCAGCGAACAAAAGAGTTTAGTATCCAGCTCCCAAATTAACATCTGAACACTGTGCGTTCCGTCGACAAAATTAATTATCGCATTCTAAAAAAGTTCACGCGTGTCGTTCGTGTGTATGAACACTTCCATTTAAGCTTGGAAGCCGTGTGACCAGCTATTTGAATGATGGAAAGCAATATCAAGTTCCATCTTCCCTATGCGATCAGTGAGTTCATGTCCTAGGAGTATACTGCGTCTGCTCGCTGCCAGACCACTACTGCGGACTTTTGAACATACATACATATGTATACATAAATAAATAAGTAAATCCATACTCGTGGACGTGTGAGGGCAGAGCGCACTGAGTAAAATATTCATGTAATTTGGTGTTGCTAAGCCGCGCCACACGCCAGTAGGTCAGTGGGGGCGCTATAGACTCGGAAATATTATTGTATACCTTATTTAGGGTTAGTAAGAGCTTTATTTGCATTTTGCTTTATTTATATTTTCCCGTGTAATAGTGGGCGAGCCTGTGGCCATCAACGGAGCACAAATTCAGACAACAATCATAAACATCACTGTGGACATGTGGGTGTACCTAGTTTTACTATAAGTACACCTCTGCCTAACGCTTCGTGTATTACAGGCGTGATGTTATGTGTGTGCGTCTAATGATATACATTTTTTAAAGTATGGGTCAAATCTGGAATTTAGCCCTTTTCAAAATACTTTCGAACCGATAAAAGTTTAAGATGTTTTATTTTTACGGCTTTTTATTGTCATTATTGTAGATATATTAGTAATTTCATTTCAAATTAACTGCTTCTCCCTTTTGTATTCACATGTTTGGACTGAATTAAGCCGGTCGTCCATCGCCATTCGTCACCATCAGCCCACAAGTGACGATTACCGGTATCTTCCTATATATAATCCAATTGCTCCACTTTAATCCACATAAGAACTATTATAAATCCATCTCAGAAGTAACTAGCTTCCATTAGCTACGTGTTGCCTAAGTGAAATCGACCGTGAGATAATTATAAATTACGCACCAACTCGTATGTTTCACGCATGTAAAGTCGCAGAAAGAAAAGGTTAACCATTTTTTGCATGACATTTCTGCTAGCTTAATAATATGAATGATACCAACACTATTTGGTAGGAAAGTATATGAGCATTAGTTACCCAACCTTTTTGTGGCGCGCGTGTACAACGTATTATACGTGAAACACATGTTGCCCTACCTTGTTTATTGATTTGACTAGTTTTAACCGTGGCGCTGCTCGGAAATCCTGTGCTTGTTGATAAATATTCTGCCTGTTTACGTAATGTTTGGTTTCCCTTCTAAACAGGTTAGTAATAAACATGCATTTTATTATTACTTATTAGAATTTTGTGTGATCTAGTTTACATGTTTTTTTAATGCCTACTTCAATCAATTCAAAGACAAAAAACAGATAGGAATATAAATTATACCGAATGCCAATATCCTACTAATATTATAAACGTGAAAGTTTGGATGGATGGATGGATGTTTGTTACTCTTTCACGTAAAAACTACTGTACGGATTTGGATGAAATTTGGCACACAAGTGGTTTATAACCAGGATTAACATATAGAATTTTTGACTTTATAATTATGTGAGCTAAGCCGTGGACGCACAACGAGTTTTAAAACGACACAAATGATTAAAAAAGGTTAAAAAAGCTATAAAATGTAGGTTTTATTTTTGGGAGGACTTTTTAATACAAGGTTATAGAAGGACCTTAGTCGCTGTAAACTTGAACCAGTACCACTTCGAGTATAATTTCATACTTAAAACATTGAAACAAGTTTCATCAAGTTAGCATTGATCAACAAAGTAAATATCATGGTTAAGGCTAAGAAACTGATAAATAACATTGTAAACAGCCGGTTACTTGAAAGTTTATTCTGAAAAAAATATTGTCACATAAAAAAAAAATTGGGGCAAAATACCACAGCGTAGTGACATAAGTGACATACAGTGTCAAACTCGTATACTAAGACATTGACACCATTCTAAGATTTCAGTTTCACCATTCCTCTGCAACAGTCTAAAAAAATGTTAATGGTAATGACCTAAACAAACACCACTTGCCTAAAAACAAAACGTCACTTTTCAGCACACCATAGAAAGCGAACTCCAGCGGGCACTAAACGGAGAAAGCAAGGACATTAGGACCACTTTCTGACGACGAAGAAGTATTACAACATTTACGCTAAATGCGTGCGTTACGTGATACAAATCGACATTAGGCCACAGAATAGTACCTTCAGAAGGTCAGTGTTACGTAGCACAGGCGCACGCACACGTAATGGGAGTAAAGAGATGCTTAACGAAGCCGAGAGTCTTTTGTACTTCCCATCATTGTTATAATTTTTCTGTACTGGACCATACCTGAAGGCCAATTCCCGTAATTAAAATCGTTCAAAATCTTGTCGCAATCTCATCTCAGCGGCAATCAATGTCAAAAACTTGTCAAAAAAGTAGGGAAATTAGAAGTATTTTTGACAGTGACATCAGACTGCGATCGTTCTTAAAATTAGAGAATTGCCCCTCTGGGATCCTTCTGGTTACGGTTTTTGACGATCAAGCCATATTTTCCTTTTTATCAAAAACAAGTGTTAAATGTTGTTATTAAGTAACTTAAATCACACCAAAAATAAAAGTCGTTTGCCAGCAATATTTTTGCTCAATGTTACATAGTTTGATGTACAGAATGCGTACTTGGCAATGTGATGGGTTTTCTAGCACTCAGTGGATGCGTATTGACATCTTAAACTATTTCAAACAAATGCTAGTCGCGAATGCGCCTGCACTCGTTGTGTCTATGTGTGCGTCATCGCAGTAGTCAACCCCTTTCTAGCCACATAATCTTTCACACAGACCATCCATCGTTCCTTTGGTCGTCCATCCATCCATCGTTTATTTCCCCTACTCTTATAGCCACATTCCACATTCATACTCAAAACTTTTCTCCTCCGACTGTGCGTGCGTTTACGCTCGATGTATGGAGCTGACCTTCTGTGTAGACTATTATGTGATTAGACGGAGCGTGATCATGATACGTCTTGTCTGTTTGACATTTGGCAGACAACTAATATTTTTAATAAGGTAATTAAAGCGGATGTAATGTTGTTTTCTTTTTTTTATTGCGCACACGAAAGTGGCCGTGAGAAGTTTAAAATTAAATGATATAATTTCCGTTATTGTTTGTGTTGAGTAAGTCATTGTTATTTGTTACATTGTCAGTGATGAAATCAAAATATTTTCCTTTAGGTAGTATAAGTCATACTGGGATATTATAACATTGCAGAATCTTCTTCATGTAATCTTTAAACGAAAATGAAATCACATCAACAGATGGTAATGTTTAAAATTACAATAATTGGTCCTTACAACCCAAATTCGTATCATAGCCTATTGACCAACGAAAACAAAACAAGGAGAACAATCAAAAAGACGCAATACATACTTAAAATGATCAAAATATAAACAATATAATACACATAGCTACGATGAAATTCGACAACTATAACGCCATATACACACAAAAGGTCAGTACATACCTACAACAAATAAATGACCATCCGATCACAATCTCTGATATTACAGGAAACGAGGAAATGAAAATAATTATGAACATTCAGATTAATAGCTGAACCGCTGCAGCTTTGTGCGAGCTAAATAACTGCTCCATTCAAGCCAAGGATGGGCCACATTGGACAGTAATCGTGTCTATCCGCTGTCGAGTTAAGATTCTACGATGAGATACATCGTTCTTGCTCACACACTGCGCTTGTGATCAATCATTGGATGTAATGCTTCAGAAAGCAGTTGGTAAAGACGGGCAGTCTATACATCAAAAAGAAGGTTATTAATGGCATCATATTGTAATGTTATTAGAAAAATGTGTGCTAGCTTTTGAAATATTAGTTAATGCTATATCGCCACTGGCTATGAAATTTTTAAATTGAATGGAACGAGCTATACAAAGTTGATACAACAGAGGGGCTTTACTTTAAACTGCCGATACTAGGTACCATTTTCAAGCTCTGTACCAAAAAAACAATCGAATAGGTGCAGTAGTTTAGTCACAAGTGATTTTTTTAAGGTTTTGCACCGTTTGAACACGATGTATCTTTCCTAACAGCTGATTATGTCTAAGCATAGGTCATGCACCTTAAAACGATAAAGACGTTTCCACCTTGGTACCTAGGTATCTAAAGTCAGTCAAATTTATTTACAAAGGGTGGTTGCGTTTTATTCTAATTTGTAACCTATTTAGCTTTTTATTTTTATACCGTACCGAATTAATACTCAACACGTATAGTTTAAGTACGTAGTGTAATTTAATGCCCCTCTGTCATATCAACTCTGTATATAGTCATAAGCTTCATTGAGGATAGAAATGGAATTAAGAAGATCCAGTAACCTGTCACTTGGTTAATCCTTCAATAGCCTTTCTCAGCGCACAATAGGATGGGTAATACGATACCCCTTGGTAAGACTGGTTGTCAGACTTTCGGGCTTCTGACGCCCCGTAACGACTGCTAAAGATCTACAAATGATAGCCGGGATCAACGGCTTAACGTGCTTTCCGAGGCATGGAGGGGTCTTGATATCTAAAGATGGTAACCCATCCACGGACCATCATCCGGATCCACCATCGATCGAAACGTGTGACTGTTATTACAAACCCGCAAGCCCCACAACGATGTTAGAGATCTTCAAATTAAGGATTCTATCCGTCTCATGCTCCCTGTGCCAAAATCGCAGCAGTTTTGTTGATTTCATTAAGAGAAAAAAACAAACATCCTCAATTTAAAACGTGAAGAAATTGATATATATACCTACATACATTCATATATACCTATATGAATGTTGTTATAATTGTTCATTCATTTTTTTAGACACGTCGATCAATTTTTACGCAAGCAAAACAATTTTCGATGAACTAAAAAGATCGCACGTGATATCGAACTTTCATAATAATTGCTGTCGACTTTTTCTCGAGATTTCTTTCACATTCCATCGTTATCCGGCTCAATTAATCTGCAGTCTGACAGAATTTGAATAATATAATATATAATATATATATTTATTCAAAAAATTTGTAAGGCATGAAAATTAGTACAGTTTTGCTTAAATGTAAATTATATTCCTAAGACTTACGTGCCTGAACTAGGTAATCCTGTGTTTCAGGCGTGAAGAGCTAAAATAGTCTTTAAAAAAATAATAAATAATCAAAAGTTGACAATAGAAAAATAATTATAATTATGTTGAGTAGCATAACTCCTAGTTTCTAAATTTGATAATTACAATATTTGTATACCTATAATTACTTTAACACAGTTAGTAAATTCTCTGTTTCTTCGTAAGACATACTTTGGAGAGCCTCCTTGAGGATTCTCTTACAATTTGTATAGTTCAGAGAATAAATGTTTGCTTTCGAGTTTAGTCTATTATATAGGAGAGGTCCGAGGTACTGATAAAATTTGGCCATAAAAGCATGTTTTGTAGAATTTTGTGGACAAACTATATCTTTACGCCTTTTATTAGTATAACTAGTGCTGTAGGGTAGAGCTTTGTGTTGTTTTAATACAATGCCCATAATAAATAGCTGTCTAACTGTTAATACTTCACAAGATTTGTATAGGAGGTTAGTAGGAAAAAGGAAAGGGCGGGAAGTAGACACTTTGAGAATCGCCCTCTGAGCTCTCTCGATGGTTAGTAACAATGTTTTACCCACTCCACCCCATGTGGTAATACAGTAAGTTAAAATCGATTGACATAGAGCAAAGTAAACTTGTTTAACTATTTTTGGATCAGCAATACAGCGTAACTTTTTAAAAACAAATATTAACTTGCGAATTCTATTATTTAATGCTTCTATATGTTGCTTGAACGAAAGTGTTTCATCTATTATAACACCAAGGTATTTTGTTGTATTTGCCATTTTAATGTTAGGACAAACACATTGGTTATTTGTGGGAATTGTGCAATAATGAGCATATAATGTCGAGGTAGTGCCAGTTGATGTTTGTTTGCGCATCGAAAACTTAATATAATTTGTCTTCTCTGCATTTAGTGTTAGTGAATTATGTTGAAGCCATTTATTAACAATATTGAATCCGTGTTGCGCAACCTTGTAGACATTTTTTTCTGAGTCAGCCGAAAATAGAAGGGCAGTGTCGTCAGCATAAGAAACAATTTGGCCGTGATCTAGACATAGATTACAAAGATCGTTTATGTATATCAAAAATAGTGTAGGCCCTAAAATACTTCCTTGGGGAACTCCGAAGGATGTGTTTTTTTTATCCTCGCTGAGAACATCTCCAATCCTTACACATTGGATACGATCTTCTAGATAACTCTTAAATAGTTTCAGCTGAGTGCCTCTGATACCTATGGTTTCAAGTTTGTGCAACAGAATAGGAATAGAAACCGTGTCAAAAGCTTTGGCGAGGTCCAGGAAGATTCCTACTGTGTGGTTACCATTATCAAGTTCTTGTGCTAGATAGTCAGTCAGATGGTGTACGGCATCGTCTGTTGACATTTTAGGCCTAAATCCAAACTGGCGCTGAGACAAAATTGATTTATCCTCCAAGTATTTGTAAAGCCTTTTATTTATAATTTTTTCTAATATTTTAGACAAAGAAGGCAGTAAAGAAATAGGTCTATATTTTGTGACTTGATCTTTACTGCCTGATTTATAAACGGGGACAACAACAGCTTTTTTTAGGCACTCGGGAAAAACACCTGCAGATAAACATTTTTGGAAAATATAAGTTAATGGCGGTACCAAAATGTGCCTGAACTGTTTAATAACTTTATTTGATATGTTATCCCAGCCAACTGCACAGTCGTCTTTCAAACTCTTAATTATCGTTTCTACCTCAGCCTCATCAGTGTCTAGCAATGCAAAGGATGATGAAATAGTGCTACACGTAAATGGTGTTGTTCTTGTTAAATATTGTGATTGGCCCCGAACTTTTTCAGCCATGAATAACTAATCTTCAGGATTGATACAGCATCTTCTTGAATACCGACGCCATCGTACTGCAATCTAGTTTCACTGAAACTGAACTTTTTGAAAACAAAACAGGGATTTCAATTTAGCGTATACTTGCTAATAAGGGCATGTCAGAGCAATATTAGCACGCATAGCATGCCTACCGTAGAAAACAACAACAAAAAAAAATTGAAAGTTTTGATTAGATATATATTCAAATTTTATTTATTTCAAATTGACGTTATTTTAAGTTAAACAAATATCAACTTTATTTTAATAAGAATTAAGTTGATTTTAGAGTGACTAGCACTATTATGTTTGAAGTTGTAGCGTAAACTGAACTTTATTGTGTAGGAATTAAAGTTATTTTTCCATAAACTCATATTTATTTACATTTGTGGCGAATATGTCGCGAATGCAGATTAGGTATAATATTATGAAATAATAAAAAATAAAAAAAGATGCTGATTTTTTATTAATAATGTATGATTAGATATGATAAGTTATTTTTTTTAATTCCTATATTATGTCTGTAATTTATATGGTGTACATAATACAGAATTTCCTATTCCACTCTTTATGGTACGGGCGCGATGTCAAAACGAGAAAATAAGAAAAATCACTTTGTATAAAAAGAGACGACGATGATATTATGTATATTCTTCGTACAGTAGATAGATAGAAGTAGTCATGCTACACGGCATTAAAAAAAGATATTAGCTGTTGAAAAATATAGGAACAATATGAACGACAATAGAATAAACCTACTCTGATACCCCATTACATAACATAACACCACGCCTGTAATCCCTGCAGGGCTAGGCAGAGCTGTATCCTATAGTACACCAAAATTTTGCAAGTTATGTATATATAGTGAGCCTATTATCATCCACAAAAAAAGACCCAAAGAAAAAGGAAAGGAAAAATGTTCCCCGACCCTAGAATTCAGCAGTAATGCTTGCGACCGACTAGACCAACGACAGTCCACAGTCAATCAGTCACGGTGGTAATACCACATAGAAAAAGTTCTAAATAAAGTACCTACTTAGCTAACAAGATTACCGCACAACCGAAACCTTTCACTGTATTTTTATCACACACATCTAATTTTACATAACCCACTCACAAATTGATATAAAATCTATGTCAAACATTAATGGATGAACAAAACAAAGAACAATAAAACTAACCAAAGACAATAAGAGTGTTTAATGAAGCTGTTGATGGCGTAACAAGTAAAAGTAGCCGGTGATAGAAGTACGCTCCACCACATTTAGAAATAACACTATACAACTGAAGCTGCCCTTATCGCTAAGAAATGAAAGTACTGTCAAAGTCAAATTGTTACATATAAAAGTGGTTGACTGTACCTACGTTTGAAATTACTGACCTAGGGCGCTTGCGCATCGTAACGGTGGTAATTGGATGCGCGTGAGTTAGGATTCCGTATGGTTGGTTTAGATTTGCTTGTTTTGATTGATATGCGTGTTAAAGTGAATTTCTATTTTTTTTTTAGATGATATGTATTTAATGGTACCTTTACAAAGTAGAATGTTTGAAAATTTAATGATGTAAGGTAATTTTTTTTTTTTAAACTAGGGAAATGGTGTACGGTGTATATTGTCTTTAAATTTTATGAAGTTAAAAATGAACTTCTGGAAACTAAATTGTTTATAATAAATAACTCGTTGCGCTATGTAAATTAAGATCAAGCAGAAGAATGAAATTACACAATGAAACGCGAAAGAAATCTGAACGGAAAACGCGACCATTATCACCGCTTTCGGCAAAACTAATTAATTCATCCGATCCAATCGATTTAAAAAGAACATTAAAAAATGTAAGTATCGTCGATAACGAATTAATTTAGGCTTAAGCAGGTCAATTGATCGAAAAAACCGCGTAATTCCAACATTTACATAAGTCAGTTATAGGTACAAGTAAAAAGCGAAAAATTCTGTTTTGGCCTAATCTAATACGAGTATATAAAATTCTGGATTATAATATCATATCATTATATTATAACTAGCTGACCCAGCAAACGTTGTTTTGCCATATAAATTATTTCTAGCTGCCCGACGCTACTTCGTTCGCGTGGTGTCCTAACTCCTACCCCCTACCCTACTCCTACCCTATTCCTACCCTACTTCTACACTACTCCTACCCTACTCCTACCCTCCTCTTACCCTACTTCTACCCTACTTCTACCCTACTCCTAACCTACACCTACCCTACTCCTACCCTACTCCTACACTACTACTAACCTACTCCTACACTACTCCTACCCTACTCCTATAAGTAAATAAAAGTAGACTCCGACTTTCTTTTATATAAATATATATAGATATACATAATTCCCTCTCACAGAGAATAGGCCTGTGTACCAGCAGTTTGCAATGTTCTCAACATTATAGGTTGATTATGCTAAGTGACAAGTTTGATATGACAAAGTTCAACAGTGGTAAACTTTTATGGAAAGCGATTGCATTATTCTTCACAGACGTTTGATTCACCACGGCACTCATACCGTGGTAAATTAAAACCAAATTCACCGCGCACCTGTGCGCCGGAGCCTTACATGCTTAGAGAGGAGTGGTTATTATGTATTTAAAATTATATAATAAGATAAGCATAATACTTGCCAATTATAATTGAATTTAATTAGTTTCATGAGCCATTAAAACCTGGCTGTAAGTAGGCACCTACTTTTTAATGTGTGTAGGTATCTATGGCCAGGTTTTTGTGTAGATCTTGTCTTGGCTTAGTAATTATAGTGAGAGTGTTTTTGATCGGTTGTGAATCTTGACGAATAAAACGATGTTTACCACTACTACACTAGATTTTCTCAGACTCCGTTTTCTAATTTACCTTATGAGTAACATACTAATGTGGGTTTGTGGGTAAGTAATAACAGCCGCATCGGTCGATATTTAAGGTTAAGCAACGCTTGCCGAGGACAGTCTGTCGATGGGTTTTGTGTTGCGTCACTTAGAATTTGCAACAATTAAGCGTATCATAAAACCTGGGCGAAAATTCGTGGGATTAGGGAAAATTATTTTATTATGTATTTTTGAAAATTTTCCGGAATTCTTTACTAAATATCACTTTTCTCTAAACTCTGAAACTGAATGGCCTTCATTGCTATTCCATTGGGTACCTACCTAATATATAATATGTGTTACTAGGTATATTATAATTTTATATGAAATGGTCACCCTCTTTACTCTTTCCAATTGTATTAACCATAATCGGTTTGATTCATTCTCGAGACAAAATTCTCACCATCTCTGCCAACCTCATCATCTGCCTAGCCTTTTCCCAACTATGTTGGGGTCAGCTTTCAGTCTAACCGAGATACAGCAGAATACCAGTATTTTACACGGAGCGCCTGCCTATCTGACCTCCACAACCCAAATACTGAATAATACGATACCCCTTGGTAAGACTGGTTGTCAGACTTTCGGGCTTCTGACTACCCGCAACGACTGTCAAAGATCCACGAATGACAGCTGGGACCAACGGCTTAACGTGTCGTAAGTAAAGATGGTCACCCATCCACAGACCAACCGCGGCAAGAGTAGCTTAACCTGACTGATCGACATGTGCGGCTGTTGTTTTTTAGCCACCGGCCTCTCCCCATCTCTGCCAACCTATAACAAACAATACATTTCACAAGTGTTTACTTCACTACACTCGAACATTTTATTGACCAAACCTTCTTTTGTTACAGGTATGAATCAGAAGAATAATGGGAAACCTTTTTGGAACGGAACGCGCCACTTGTCATGTTGGCTGTAATCTACAATCGAGCCTTCCCTTTCCACTCTCCCCAGTGACACGATTCAAAGGGAATTCTTTTGCCAACGCGGGTAAATTTTGCCTGCTATGAAGTAAGGTAGGAGGTACACCTGCCTATGCGCATTGCGGTAAAAATATGCGGGTGTTTACCCTATGCAGTGCAAGTGTGCCCTAATTTTAAACGGAACCAAAAATGAGCAAAAATTTTGGGATTTGTGGTGGTAAGCCATTGTTCTTAATTTGTAGAATATTTACAGGGAACACGGGATTTAAATGAAAATGGCGCAACATGTCTTTTTTTTTCTTTCTTAATTCTCAATTATTAGTCGTTATCTCAGCAGTCATCAAAGTCGCAACTTTAAATATAGGCATTAATCTTCTTTTATAATGCGTCCCACTAATAACTAATTTTTGCATGTAGTTATAAAAATTGAATGCAACTGCAATAAAAAAATACATAATTATGAAATTATAAAACTTCCGGCTTTTAAATACATCATTATCAGAACTGTTAATCGCTTTACACCTGCAGCTGTAGTTATTTTTACTTTACAATAGCAATTATTGGCTATCGTCATTTGACATACCTTAACACCAAAGTCTTAGTCAAAGTCAAATCATTTATTTTAAATAGGTTCATAAAAGGCACTTTTGTACGTCAAAAATTACAGTAAAATAGAATTGATTCTTCTTTCAAAAAGTAGTTTTCGTATGGAGAAGAATAGGCACGAAACTCCACCGTTAATCTTTTAAAATTGTGTCCACCATCACACCTTTACTCCCCGAAGGGTTGAGCAGAGGTGTACTTAGACTACATCCACATTTCGCCAGTTAAGTTTAAGTCCCATATAATAAGGAGCGAGCCTTTTCAATCAAACGGGCAGAAATCCAGACTCCGGGCTCATCACCAGCCTATTGCAGTCCACTGCTGGACATAGGCCTCTCCTGTTGAACACCATTCAACTCGATTTTCAGCAACTCTCATCCAGCTGCTACCAGCCATCTTGCGAAGATCGTCGGTCCACCTAGCCTAAGGGCGTCCCCCTTACGTTAGACTCCGGTCTGCTATCGAGAAATTCCATATAGAAAAACCGAATAACACTATACTAGGAAATCAAACCCATTACCTTATGCTCAGCAGTAGAGCTTACGACCACTAGAACAACAAGCCTCGTGATTTACTCTTACATAAATACCGTGCCACATCTAGTAATTTTATAGCAGTTCATTTTAATCGGCACATTAAGTTGATGCGCTAAAATGGCTGGCGCTTAGTGTTATGTAACCGCTATGAGATCATTTGGACCGCGAATAATAAATTAGACTGAAACAAGATTGAGACAGCGGATGTCGGTATCTTGTGAGGTTTCTGTGGCCTTCGTTTTGGTTATAATAGGTAGTCTAGCATTTTTATTTTTTATTACCTAAACATTACGTGGATCTATGGCAGTCATTACGGGTCATCGGAAGCCCGAAAGTCTGACAACCTCTCTTACTAAATGTATCGTATTATAACCAGGTGAGTGGGTTGTGGAGGTCAGATAGGTAGTCGCTTCATGTAAAATACTGGTATTCAGCTGCGCCCGGTTAGACTGGAAGCCGACACCAACATAGTTGGGAAAAGGCTTGGTAAAAGATGATGATGTTAACGTAAGGTAAGACGCTCTTATGCTGGAGTGACAATCTTCGCTGGGCGGTTGGTAGCAGCTGGAATAAAGCTGCCGGGAATAGAGTTGAATAGCGTGCAATTGGAGAGGCCTATGCCCTGAATTGGACTGCTATAGGCTGGTGATGAGCCCGGAGGCTGGATTTCGGTTCTGCCCGTTTGATTGAAATAGGCTCGCTCCTATATGGGACTTAAACTTAACTGTCGAAATGTGGATGTAGTTTAAGTACGCCTCTGCCCAACCCTGCGGGGAGTAAAGGTGTGATGGTGGAAAAAAAATTAAAAGAGTAACGGTGGAGTTTCTTGCCCATTCTTCTCCATACGAAAACTACCTTTTGGAAGGGGCGAGTAGAGTCAATTCTATTTTACTGTCATTTTTGACGTACAAAAGTGCCTTTTTTGTGCCTATTTGAATGATGAAGATGATGATTACATACAACGACTTCCTACTTTTGACTGGTCAGATGTCGCCAAAGATCGAGAAAATTGGCATTCTCTGGAGGAGGCCTTTACCCGAAAAGAGGTCCAATTAGCATAAACACTATTATTATTTACGTTACCACGTGACGTTATACGTTACCACCATTTTCCATAATACCTAATGTCATGATTTGTATAATTTATAATTTTGCATGTTTTAATAAATTCAAAATGGATTATTAAATTTAAATTATTTTGGTATGAATTTTTATCTATTAACTGTTATTTCATGAATATCTCTTAAATGAGCACTACAAACTTTAATGGCCGATATTATAAAAGACTGCGAATTCTTCCGCGTGACATTTCTTGTTCCGTCGCATCTCATCGCGTCCCCTGCCTGCGCTATTACATACTTCGTTTTCGCATAGCGTTCTTTTTCCCTTTTTTATATTCTCTTGGTTCTTAAGGGTCCTGGCGTGATGTTACATAGCCTATAGTCTTCCTCAAAAGTTGTGCTATCAAATACAAAAAGTTGGGCTATCAAATACAAAAGATGTTTTTCAAATCTGACTGGTAGTTCCAGAGATTAGCACATAAACAAAGAAACAAACTCTTCAGCTTTATTATTAGTATAGATAAACAAAACAGGTTTCTCAACAACACAAAGAGCTTAGTTCGAGTTAATACGAGAGAAAACCGTAGACATTGCATAGAGAGAAGCAGATAATCAGCTTATAAGTAACATCAAATTATAATCAGCCTGTAACGCCGAAATCTAAGCATAATCACGCTATAATGTTCCCACTGCTGGGACGCAGACCCCTCTCTATGAGAACGTGAGAGCCATTATCCACCACTACGTTATTTTTTCTTTTTTCTTTGTAAATCAAATTTGCAAAGTGGGTTCTGCTATTCGGCTTCAGAGATCAACAAACTTAATTAGGAGCAGCCCAACTAGGTCGCGTAGCTACTTCATTCATTAGGAGTGCTCCCCAAATAGTTCAAAGGTCTCATTTGTGTTGCATTAGGGCTTATGGGCTTACCTTTTTGTATACAACTACGGGTATTAGGCGCTTGAGTGTGATCGAGGGTTCCTCCGTATTATGTTAAAAGTCATAGAAAGAAAAACAAAAAAGATAAATGTTTTATTTGGGACACCGACAGGAAATACAAACTATAAAAAAAGTATTATTTTCTAAGATAGTGAAGACCCGATAATTCAGCGAAAGATTTCAGTAAATTTTAATAGTATTTTTTTTTTAAATTAAGTATGTATTTTACCAAAGAGATTTCTTAAGTATTAAATAATTTAAAGAGATTTGAGGGATTGGGGTTTTCGGGGAATGTCTTTGTATTTTACTGACACACAAACACAGTAGGTAAGCAATGATGATGATCAATGCTAATTCCTTTTCACTGGACAAGGGGAAGCCCTGGCCCTACTGCATAATACAACAATAAAAGAAAATAGCCAGATTTGTTGTTGTTATAACTTTATAACAATAAAGAATATCATACATAACATTACGTCATTCTTCCGGAGGCATGTCAAGATCGACGTAAGAGCATGTCGGCGCATGCACACAACAATAGATCCCTTTGTCAAGGACAAACAACGCGTCACGGATAACTATTAATGAATGGGTTTCCCCGTGTTTTTCTCAGTTGGTTGAAGGTAGTGATTAATTGTACCTACCTACCGATCTGAAAGTGATTCGTTACTTAAGAGTCACTAATCACTTTTAGATCATCATTAACTTTATCTGAAGTAGACCAACACTTGATATAGACAACACTTTCCACTTTTAATCACACCACGTTGTTGTGAAGGTTTCGTTCATTTCTTATTTTATTTTTGTCAATGAATCTGAACAACCCGCTAAGTTTTTGGAAACTAGATTTTTTAAACTAAATAGCATATAATAGAATTGTCTTTTTTATTTACACCACGCGAACTACAGATTTAGATGTAGAAATTTTACATAATTATTTATACCTACACAAGCTTTGGATGGATTTAAAGAGAGAAGGAGAGACTGCTAAGTTCAACCATGGCCCAACCCCATTAAAATAAAATGCAATAATAAAAGACCCAAGAGAAAATGGCTGGACGAGCTTGGCGACTACGGACAAGCAATTGGTCCACACTAGCTCAAGATGGAGGAGTAGAAAGGAGAAAGAGAGGTTTTTCGCTACAGTGAAACCATAGGCTACAAATAAAAAATTCTTAAACGACCTTTTTATCGCAGAGCACCATCAAGATCCATTAAGTTTCCAGGTGAAGCAAAAAGATGAGATAAGATAAAATGTAAGATAACACAGAAGGTCGTATGCAGTAACATCACTTACAATGTATCGCGTAAGATTGCAGAACTGCATAAGTGATATGATGAAAGTCCTTATTCTAAAATATTAAGTGTGCAAAAGAGCACATTGTTGCAAGAAAAACTGGTTTTTTTTTTGTTAAAACGAAATCCAGTTTAATAGTCGGTACAGCTGCTAAAGGAAAACATCGCCCGGTGCTGCCACCATACCTATTACTGCCTGTAAGCAACGCCTTTTGGTTTTAGACTTGAGTTGGTTGTAGGTTAAATACGAGGCTTCTCCAGTTTTCTTATGGACGAAATGTACATATTTCAGTAGACACGTAGGACATTTTTTTTTAAATTTATGCATGAGTAAGCAAAGAAAAAAAAGGACTTATGCCTTAGGCATTTTTTACCAGTCAACCTCAGAAGGCTAATTCTCGTAATTTAAAACGTTCAAAATCTAGTCGCAGTCTCATCTCGGCGACAAACAAATGTCAAAATGTAGAGAAATTTGAAGTATTTTTGACAGATTGAGACTGAGATCAGACTGTGAACGTTCTTAAAATTACGAGAATTGCCCGATTTGATGCCGAGACAAAAAATGGCAGGTACAAGTACTTATACAGACGTGAGTGACATTGTGGACAGGGGAGAAGAGGGCTATCAATCGAATCACTGTTTACCTAATTAATTAAAACAGGGAGAAAGCCTTTTAATCACCACCGGAAATGAAGATGGACTTTCCTAAGCCTAAACATTGTAAACACAATTTCAAGATACACACACAAATTAATCATTTAGCCGTTCGTTATAAAAAGGTCATTACATAACATTGATGTAATTACTCTAAGTGAAGTGCTGTTCTCAAACACGTCAATCAAGTTTTTTATTATCATGCAATATTGAACTTTGATGACCTGCTAACAAAGTTGGAACTTCTGTATTCAAGATAGCTTGTTGCCGGTTTGATAGATAAACCAGACGTAGTAATATTAAAAACGAGATGAGATCGTTAGATGAAACAGATTGTAATGATTAGATATACGTAATGTGTTATAACGCTTACATTTATGATATAATCTAGTTTGATAAAAAAATATCTGTTACATCTGAGTTCTCTTTGAAGATAGCTATTTATTTTTCGACTACTTTGTTTTTGTGAAGTGTAATCGGAACAGGATCTACCTTTTCAGCGTAGGTATGGATCAAAATGCAATGTTCCAGGTCAATAAAGCTGTTCCTGCGCATAAAGTTTAGCGGCCAGTCGTCATCCCCGCGGTATGGCAATAATGTTCTTTATAACTACTAGTTGACCCGGCGAACGTCCTACCGCCTTAGAATCAGTAAAATCGGATGTATGAGAAAATAAATATATTTATTCAGTTTTCGTGAATTTTTCCCATATTTTAAAAAGCTCCCGTAGACAGACGCAACGCGACGGTGTGTCGCGATTCTGGTGAAACAATTTCCATAGACTTTATTCTGGACACTGGATTTTTATTTAGGTACACTCCTACTCCATCCACGATATTCATAACGTCCCAAAAGTAGGTACTTAAAGAAACATTCTGTTAAAAATGTCATGTTAATGAACCATTTCCTACTCTGGGGTCTTGAAGATAATATCTAGGTTGCTGCATAATCACCAGCCGTTCTTCTTACAATGCAAAAACAACATTGTTTTTTTTTCAACAGTTTTCGTAACGATTTGCTTTTGCGAGACAAAAAATAATAATAATATTCTTTTCCACATTTTTATCCTAACGATCCTCTCCAACGAGACAGTTTCATAAAACTAGTAGTATATTAAAATAAAATTGTCAGACATTTTATTTCTGTTAACCATGCAATCTACCTACCAACTCAAGTTTATATAACAGAGAGTTTGTGCATTACATAAAAGATTTTGTGTTTTTGAATGCCAGCGGTGCATAAGTATAGCAATAATGTAGCAACGGTTTGCGATCTATGCGTTAGTCTACTGCATACAAATCATAGATTTTCTCGTAGTTTACTGTTACAAGAAGTTACAATACATGCATGAAAATTGCGGCTAATACCAACATGTGTTATCTATTTCTAGCTTACATGACTCTTAATAAAATTCAAAGGATATAGTGTATGGCAATTTTATGCTGACAATAAATCACTTACGTTACATCATGCTTACCAGACAGTCTTTATTTAATTAAAGAAAAAACCCGACTCCAACTCATCATCTGCCGAGCCTTTTCCCAACTATGTTGGGGTCGGCTTCCAGTCTAACCGGATGCAGCTGAATACCAGTATTTTACATGGAGCGACTGCCTATCTGACTTCCACCACTCAGTTACTGGGTAATACGATACCCCTTGGTAAGACTGGTAGTCAGACTTTCGGGCTTCTGACTACCCGTAAGTACTAAAAACACCCGACTGCAACTAAAAGGTCCAAAACAAAATTACTTTTCAAGCAGTCTGATGCAGTTGGTGGCAATTAAAACTTCAATCTCATATTTGATGCCACCAGTCTGCATTAGACATTTAGTGTGTTATATTTTTAAATTGTTTTTGTAAGCCCTATATTTGTTTAAGTACATATTTAGATTACCCCTATACAAAAAAAAATATGTTCAAGACATTACTCGATGACGTCTAAAATCCGCCATTTGATTGTGTAAAAACAAAACCAAAAATAATGAAACATGCTACCATGAATTATTCAAATACGCTCTGACACGGTCGAATAATTACATATTCACATACCTACATAATGTTCATCTCCACGATCTACGCATTACGTGATGCGAAGTTTGAACGGATCAAGGCAGCTCCAGTGAACCTCGATGCTTACAATCTTGTTAGATGTTCTAGTTATCAGTAAATGCTTATGCATAAGATGATTGCTAGTAAGTAGCTAAACAAGTCTATGGTTGAGGAGGTTTTATTGGGGCAGAAACAAAAGAAACTAGGAATATTTGAACTACGAATGACAGTTCGTATTATGTCAGTCATCATCATCATCATGTTGGGGTCGGCTTCCAATCTAACCGGATGCAGCTGAATACCAGTATTTTACATGGAGCGACTGCCTATCCCAGTTACTGGGTAATACGACACCCCTTGGAAGACTGGTTGTTAGACTTAGTTCGTATTATGTCAGTACTAAACAAAATTAGCGTACCGTTCTTTTACAATTATTTCACCTCTGACAGCAACTACGTAACAGTAACTTTATTGTTACGAGAATAAAGATCACAATAATGTTGACAGACTTATGTGAACGGACGGAAGAAAACGGTTTATGTCTCAGAAAAAAAAATGCAGGTTTAAACGGTCAGTTTATTGAATGCATATTCAACATATTTTTATGACTGTATTATGCCCTTGTCCAGTCTCCATCAATAGCTAGCTATAATAGTTAGCAATAACTCTTTACAGAACAAAACAGGCGCCAGCGAATATGCCAACTTAGGCGAAATTCAACTCCCCGTTTTGGAAAACCAAGGTCTAGAAGCTGCGACTTACCAAAACAATAGACGAACATAATCCAACCATACGTCATGTCCCAGACAGCACAATGGTCTAAACGGCTCCATATGGCTGAATATACTCTCAAGCTATCTACATCACGCCTCTAATTAAGTATTGCAATATCGAAACTATAAGGCTAAGATACGGTATTAAGTTCATTTACGAGGGACGTTGTGTGTCGCAATCTCATTGTTGTGCAGACAATGCAACATTTCGCCACATCACTATCTCAAGTGTATCGTGATTCACATCACTAGTCTCCAAGGCTTATCTGTTGCTGCCAGCCTGATGTCTTACTTGAAAAATATATGGGTGTAAAGTGAGAGGATTAAATGTGGAATGTATAATTAATTTGTGAGCATTTTGTGGACGTAATTTCTAAATGCAGACACTGAATTTGCGATTAGATGTTTTTTTCTTGCATTACTGCGCTTCTCTCTTATAGCCAAAATTGTATGGCTAATGACGCACACCAAATTGTTATGTCAGTCTTGTTCAATAGGATAACAATATTTAGACTGCACCGCTATGAAGGACGCACGCCAAATGATCAAATTGACATGAAATTAAGTTAAATGGCTAAGAAAGATGAATAAATAAATCCAATTTCGCAACAGAATACGTCACAAGGAAATGCACATACCATTACTCAAACATCGTTCCATATCACTTCAAGCAACGAATTTGATCCAAAATGCGGGAGTGATATTAAATTCAGGAGCTCCAGCTTTCGATTCGATTCCGACGTCGATCCGATAACTCGGATAACTCGGATATTGCCGGCTACAAAGGTAAGCCGTCTAGACGTCGGATTCGCCGTAAATACGCCGAGGTAAACGTTATGGCAAATTCGATTCTTGCCAAAATGTGGCTCATTCGATTCTCGCCGAATGTGTTCCCGAAAAGCGCTTTCAAATTGATTGTACGTTAACCAATTCTGATGCGCTTTTCACGTGGATGGTATTTTTGGACCAATAGATTCGTACTGGGTGATTGCAGACTAGAAATAAGTTTTCTACAGGTGTTTCTTCTTTTTTTCGTTCCTCTAGCCCCAACATCATTGTCGCATAATACAAGGATCTAAAACTAGCGTATACCTACTCTACCGCCGCTAGGCAAAGTTCCTCTACTAAGTTCTTCCAAGAACCTCTCTTGTGCTGCTCAATGCCACCTCAATCTAGCTTCTTATTACACGTGCGGCTTACCTCGCCTGCTCTTTCTGGGCCATTTTCGGAGGCGTATCCATCTCCAGGTACCCATTATATGGAGATTCTAAATTAGCGGTCGGTATAGTGACCCTTCTGAGATATTTGAACTTTTACCTCTATTTTCCTCGTTTCGAAAGATACAACACAACATTCCCTTCCTACCTGTACAAATACTAAAACGTCTGTTAGCCATTAGACTACATCTACATTGACGCAACGGTAGCTCTTCCACACTAATTCGTCTTACAACATCGAGTAATTGAGATACAGGTAAACTAACCGTAATTGCCCACTGTTTGTCATTGCACAGCTCCAATCTGCGTCATTGGATCAGTTGAATAATGATCTGTTCGGCTGTCATAACCGTGTAGAATGTTTACCGGATAGTTACAGAGAAAATTGAAAGACGATTTCAAAACTTTGCTACACAAAGAAGATGCATGTCTCTATGTACTCTTGAATATCATAAAAGATGATGAAAACGATGTTTAGGTTTATAATATTAATAGAACAATAATGAAATTTATCTAAATCTATTATAAATTACGAGACTAGAAATATAACTTGTAACAAAATGACAAAGAAAGTAAAGCCGTCGATCAGTTTGATTTTGTCAATGAATCTGAACGAACTCTTTCAGCTTACGATAATGTTCCGATGCATACTGAAAACGTTGAATGAATTGAATACGATGCAGACTACGATAGATTACAGCCATACAATAAAGCTAAGAGCAATAACAAACGAGTAAAAGATGTTCCAAGTGCACACTACTTTAGAATCTACAACGACAAAGACTAACATAAATCCGACGACTCCATTGTGTACCAATCATTGAAGACGTTCAAGATTTACGGAGCTTGAATAAGTTCGAGCGTACATTTAAATAGCAGCTGTCATTAAACGGTTCGGGCTCGATGTAATTGGCTTTCTGTCGTCAATCACTTTCACTGGCATCTGTTATTCGGATTTGCTCTCTAATTGTAGGAATGTGGTTCGTAGTTGAATGAGCATGTATCATGCCCAACTAGCAAGTTTGGAGTAGCTATTACGTAACAGATAACTATAATGATACTTGTTACAAACTGCCGAAATAAGTTCTCTACATTGCAATGGAATTCGACGATTTGAATTTTATCAATAGTGTTCGAAACTGCCACTGTATGCACATTTACGTAGTTATCAATGTAACCATTAAATTATCATCCATAGCCTGACTTCGTCTGAACATTATAACCCATAGCCATCTCTCCGCTTAAGCCAATCTCAAAGCTCTTGTCCCAGTCATATCCAGGCTTGGCGTTGGCAACTTGGCAACAATGTTCGCCCATCTCACCGACGTACTACCGACGTGCAAGAAACTCCCCAGCAGCACAGGTGCAGTTAGATAAACTTGTTTCTTTGCAGTATTAAGTAATTAACATTACGAAACACAAAATATTATTTCAAATTATTTTCCATGTGTCAGCTAGCACACGCCAATATACAAACAAAACATGTCAATATGCAAATAGTCCTACAGTCTCCTACAAAAACAGAACCACATTTGATAGCACAATGCCACTAATCGATATAGTCAGTTTCGACGCAGTATCTGCGGTGAACACCATCTGACTGCGTTTGACTGGTGCAGCCACACGCGAGTTTGACAAACGTTGCGGTAACGCCACAGAATAGAGGTACAGAAGGTTGATATAAAACGCCATAGAAGATAGACACATTAGACAAACGTTGCGGTAACGCCACAGAATAGAGGTACAGAAGGTTGATATAAAACGCCATAGAAGATAGACACATTAGACACGCTTCACTTATAGCGAACTGAAGCGCACTCGCGACCGGCATTTGTTTGTGGTCGCCGTACGGTCTATGTGTGCGTGAGTTTTTGCACGATATATGGAGCCGAACTTCTGTTCCTATATATTCTGTGATAATGCTGAACGACTGACCCAATTCGATCTAGATTCGATGCCTGTCTGCCTGACGCGTGATTTGACGTGTGGTTTTGTTGTGAAGGTATTTTAGTATCGAGAAATGAGAGCATGAAAGACTGTGTTGCGATACAAGGGAAACGTGTTCGTATCACTAGGAATATACATTATATGTACATGAAAATAGAAATAGAACAGAAATTGAAATTGTTTATTGTTACGGTTATACAGTAAGCTACTTCACAGGTTGAAACCAAGATGAGACGACATGAGTAGCTTAAAATATTGCCTACAGCTCGGTTACCAGTGAGCCCCAAACTAGACAGAGCTCTATAGTTAGTTAGCTATCTTGGAGCTTGGCGTATGAATTCCAGAGTAGAGACTAGAGAGGAGAGATATAAATAGGTTTATGGTGAACAATTTTGAGCTTTAATGTGCCCTGTAATACGAGATAATTTAGATTGCTGGAGCTAGATTAAATTATATTGAAAACCGACTTGAATGTAATAGATAAATTAATATTTAAACTTAAACGCGTATATAACGATATGATAGGTTTTGTAACGAACGAAATAATAACTTACCTAATACGAACTCACCCGATTACTTTTAAACACAGTAGGTAACTAATACTATTTCAAATTACAACATAAAATATTATTTGTTTACCTACAAGGAAAAAAGAATACAATCCATCGAGATATTATTTAATTTTCCTTTAATACATGTCGCGGTGGCCCGTTTCTTATTTGTTCCGCATTTACGCCCCAAGTTGCGAGTTCACATACAGCAAGTACCAGTGTGACTTTTTCAAAGTTTTACGTACTTTCTAAGTTGCTTCATTATTCTTAGACATCACTGACTGACGGTGAAGGGAAACATCATGAGGAAACCCTGGACTTCGGTCTGAAATCACCAACCCGCACTAAGCCAGCGTGGTGATCAAGCTCATTCCTTCTCTGTGTGAGAAGTGGCCTTGGCCTGATATCCAGGATATTACGGACAGGAAACAAAAAACATTTGATATTAAATTTCCTCATACCTTTTTGTGCTATTTCGCTGTGTATAAAGCATTCTACCAGAGTGGCGGATAAAACATGCATTATTACCGTATGATTACAATGGGAATCTAAAACAATATTTGTATTGTTTAACTGTTCACAATCAATGAGTAAGCCATTCTATGCGAAGTCCGTCCCAGACCATTAGTGTAGGAGCGCAAATTATATGCGTAGGCTATGAATAAATATGTAACATTTCTATGGTAAATACTACGCTTGGAATGTTTATTGATATTGTAATAAGTATTGAGTGCTGTTTTTTATTGTTTTCTGAGAAAACTATGTATTGTAGGGAGAAATTAAATCACTAAACAACTATAGATATCCAACTCAATACAAAACATTTATTTGAAACAAACCAATTACAGGCACTTTTGAATTGTCAAGGGGTCGGTCAGTCAGAAAGATGAAGCTAGTTGCCCATTCTAAAGCGTAGGTACCTATGGAGAAGAACGGGCAAGAAACTCCACGGATACTCATTCACATCAAAATAATATGGTTACAAAATATGAATGTGCAATCATCCACATAGGCAGGACCATAATATGAAATTAAATTATTTTGTAACCGACTTCATGATCAATTCGCGCAGATAGGCGTAATGATGGGTCTCCGATAGAACAATTCCATGAAGTTTTCATAGAAGTTGTTCCACCAGAGTCACGTCGCGACTGTCTGCGGGAGCCTTTATGAACTTGTATAATATCTAACTTGGACATCTGTAATTCTATTAAACTTATCGATTTATTACAAAGTTTGTCGATAGTCCACCCTTTCACTAAACTCAACATTTTGCAATAAATCGAAATTTTTAGTTGAGACAGATAATAAATTCAATTGTAACTAACTAAACTTAAAGCGTTCACGAAATTACACAACACAAAGTAGTGGATAACACTGCATTAGGTAATGCATTCTAGATTATATCTTCAGAATTGGTATTCTATCACGAGCTTGGAGTGGTGCCTACTAAATATTAATCCAGGGTCCTCGGCATTTACCTGGAGCTGGAAGATTTTAATCTGTACCTACGTTCGATTCGAGCGTGCGGCGGAACTCCGCTTTGGCCTTGTTGATATTTCACATTTTTGTGAAAATAGGTCCTTGTCTATAGGACAATCTACTCTATAAGACTATTGTCTATAGCTTCGTTTTACCTGTCTAGGTACGTCCTACTTGCTTGTTTAATCTAGGTCACAGACCCTTCCGAAAATCGTAGTTATTAACAGACAACATTTATTTTAAGAACTGCTGTCATCTTTGATATCATCTGTTACGTTACATTTTGTCTACTAAGCCCTTTGTAATAATATCGTTCATCACCGTTTATGTAAGATGTACTAAAGTTTTACGTTCAATTATAAGAATAAGTACCTATTTTGTAAAGGAAAATATTTTAGTATTTATTTAGTAGTTTTGCTAACTATTTTACACGCAAAGATACGCCATTTAAAACTTGATTTCAGAGGTTAGTTTAAAACCTGTTTGATTAATTCTGGAATATATATTATTCTAGATTATGCCCATAAATCTATTACCGCTATAAGTTAATGATAAAGCAGCCATTGATCCACCTAGGTTTTTTACCATTTTTATTTAAAAAAACTAAAACAAAATCCGTTAACGTCCCGAACCAATATCTATCGAGATATTCAACATGTACCATTAAAGAAAAACAGTACATAGTTTATTAAATACGTTCCTACAGGGTATTTTATTAGGGAAAGGGCAATGACCGCTATTACTATGCTAAAACGCGACGACTATAATCAAACCCAGCCAACTGAAAAATAAAAATTATTTGTACACCTTTTTTAATCGACATTCTTAATTGGTACCATTATTTTATTATTATACACAAATAAAAATAAAAAAATTGAATTGAAAAAAAAAATACAAAAATACGAATTCAGAGTCTAGTACCCACTTAATTCTACGGCTCAATCTACACTTATTTAATCAGGACTTTATTGAGTTTCCACTGACTGGTTCAAGGCCTTCCAATGTATTAGAGGACGAGCCTTTTATCGGGCACAATTCCTAATTCCAATTCTGGGCTAAAGCCAAGTTTTTTCCGATATAAAAACCTAATTACGATTTTGTCTGTCTTGAATGTTGAAACGAGGATCGTAACAGAGATCTGTTTGTCATTCTGAGGCTGCAATTATCGGGATCTTTTTTTTTTAGAAAATCAGACTGACTCTTTAAATATATCTACCTCTCTGTAGGTCTTTTAAAGAAAAAGAATGAAATAAAATACGTTTACTTGCAGTAAACATGAAGTAGAGAAATCACAAAAAAAGAACAAGTTGGGGAAAAATATAAACACTGGCTTCATCCCTCTTAAGGCTGGGCAGAAATATCTTCGATAATTGTTTGATTATCTTCGATCAATTAACATGGCCAATCAAGGTTTACGGCAAGACAAAACCTTTTCTAATCTTCGTTTTTGAATAATCTATCATTATAATCTTCAAGCTCTTATGTATCCAGTCAAAACAGCCTACGACCAAGCTTAGAAATCTATTCGAAAATCGCTCAGTAAAATCTGCGTGCGCAAGAGATGATCTCTAGTCGGTATCCGTAGCAAACTGGATAGCAATCAGTACCGGTCCCACGGCATACAGATACCAGTCCACTGAGCTTTTACTTTTTGTACTTAGATAGCGCACACGCTTGAGATTTTGCGGGCGATTATTTTGTCGGCTTTTAGGATTGCAACGAGCGAGATTTGTTTTTCGTAAATACATTATAGGTATCTATTGTATTATAATTTTATAATTGTGACAAAGTTTTGCCTGAAAACGGAATATTTCTCTAAACGTGCATCGTGTTAAAAAAATAATAGCGGCGAATGTCACGACTGAGAATCTGTCCCACAGAAAACAACTATAGAAACTTTCAATGTGCAACAACTTAAAAGTAATCATGGGTCTTACTTACTTGCATTAATAGAAAGTAATACCTATAGGTAGATACAGAAAACCAGCCAATTCACATTTTGATAAAACTGAGCTGAGCCAGAATAAAGTGAAACAAAATCTAAATATAGACCTATTGAGGTATGTGATGTTCTGTTTACATTTTGTTTTGTTCCTTAGTTAATAAACAATAAAAAATAATCAACGTCGATAAAATAATAATATTTTTCAGAAAACTAATATAATAACCTACTAAAGTTACGAAAATCTAATCACTTAAATTAATTACAAAACTTTATAAGCGTGCCGAAGAAAGTTAATTGTTTTGCGTTTATGAAAAATAATTGGTCAAAAAGTCGCCGCTATTATCGTGCGCCGTATCTTATCGTCGCGGGCGCTCGTAATGTTACGTTGTGCTCTAAACTAGCACTTGTTACGTAAACACAATTAAACACTTTGCGTGTTACTTCTAATTTATATTTGACTAGCAGTGCCCTGCGGTTTCACCCGCATAAGTGTCGATCCCGCGTTAATATTGGGATAAAAAGTATCATATGTGTTATTCTGATGTATAAGCTATATTACTGTAAAATTTCATCAAAATCCGTTTAGTAGTTTTTGCGTGAAAGAGTAACAAACATCCATCCATCCATCCATCCTCACAAACTTTCGCGTTTATAATATTAGTAGGAAGTAGGATACTTTTGACGCACGATAATTTCGTTTAATACTATTCAAAATGGGCGAGATGAAAGCCAATTAACGGCATAGTTTGCATAAAAAAATAAGAAAGAGTTAGCGCAATTAGGGTTTTTTTTTCTATGTCCAAGTAAGTTGTAAGTTTTTTTTTTTACATCCATTAGATAGACAAGTTTTTGCTTTTACAAGTTATGTTTAAAAGTGTTTGCAAAAAAAAAATTTAATGAAAGACGTATGTTAGTTATTGTTGTTGTTGTAGTGATATGTATGTTAGTTTAGATTTTTTGAATTACGTAAGAGCTGTATATGTACGTCCTTCTGTCCGCGACTTCCGTGTGAAATTTCTTGTTTCCTTGACCCATCCCGTCGCGTCGCATCGGCTACTCGCAATATTACTTCGTTTTCGCTTAGCGTTATTTCTGCTTTTTTTTTACTCGGCTCCTATGAGTCCGCATGTTAAATATCTTATATGCCTTCCTCAAGAATCGGGCTATAAAATGCAAAAAAAAATGTTCAAATCCTACTGGTAATTCCAGAGATTAGCGCATTCAAACAAACAAAAAACAAACAAACTCTTCAGCTTATGTGGAATACCTCAAGTGCCATTCACTCAGGTGCCATTTAAGCGGGTGCTCAATGTGGAATACGTCTTTATTATTAGTATAGATATAGATTTGTCGTTTGATAGAGCTTGAATAAAGCTCAAAGGTGAAAGAGCTCTGAGTATTAAGTTTTCTCTTCGGACATATTATATGGCCACCCATTGGCTACGTCACAGAGACCAGCTCTATTTCAATCTCCATCTACAGGCCGTTCACAGTTATTTTACCTGTGACAGCAGCAAAAGAAAAGTAACCTTATTGTAAGGGGAGTAAAGATCACTGTGGTTTTGACAGTGATGCAAAATTAGAGGTAAAAGAACTGTGAATGTTGAATTGTGCGTTCATAGCGCGGCGCAGTGCGGTGTACTAGATGGACTTAACAAGATGCTGTACAGACCTACACCGCTATAAATTGGTTGCGGTTCCCACAAGGATTTCAGCAAACCTCAGACGTAACTTACTCGGGTAAATATTGAAATATTATATCGAGTAAGCAACTAGATGAGAGTAGGTAGAGGATCGGGTTTAATGGCGTGTGATTGGAGGCTTATGTCCAACAGTGGACTGCTAAAAGCTGATGATGGTACCAAAACGGATAGACAAGAAGGTCTCTAAGTTGTTGTCTATTTATTTCTTCTCTTGAGTGATAGCTCGTAGCAACGCGGACGCCCGTCGCTTAAACTATGGGAAATAAATTTATTAATCAGCAACGCAGGATGCGCTAAAAAAAACGGATGTTTTTAAAAAATAATTTACGATTATCAAAAGTGATAGCTTACGATGAATTAAATATAGAGATATTTATTGTTTAACACTTAATACATCAAATTCTCGTTTGTCAACCGCCCACGGTTTATAAAAGCCCAATCAAATACCAGCACCATTTGCATATAAGGACAATGCACCAGACAAATCTATACTAATAAATCATTGTTGATAGTTGTGCCATTGTGATCTTAATTGATTGAGCAATAAAGTTTAATTTGTGTTGCACTAAATTGCGTGCAGTGTAGGGTTGTCGCATTCATTCGTCGTTTTCATTTTTATTGAAAAACTATAGCAGAGCAATAAACTATATTTGATCATAAATACAGTTTCCGGGTTATAAAATTAGCTTGTCTCTTTGTCGAGTCGTTTTTTATGCTAATCTCATCAACCATCATGATTAGGTAGGTATCCATTTGAAATTATGAGCCCAATGTAATGCTAATACTAAGTATTTGTAATGACAAAGCCAAATAACACTTTGCCCAATTTAGCGATCGAACCCAAGACCCTACGCGTAACAGTCATTCTTGCGAGTCCCAGTCGCGTGCACAGAACAGGTAGGCAGGCACTTTTAAGTAAAAACTAATTGATTACTGGGTTTAAAAAAAAACGCGTGTGGTCAGAGGACCCCCGGCAGGAACGAAGTTCAAAATGAAAATCCAAGATGGTGGCTGTAAAATTTTTAAAATGACTTTTAAAATTTACGGCGTATAGTACGGGAGCCGAGTAGGCCGTCTGGCGACTGCCTACTGCCGCGTGTGTTTGTATGAAGATTTTTTGTTAGGTATGAAAAGTTAGTGAGTTTCTTAATTGTGGGGCGCACACATTAAAATTTAATTGACAGGCTTTCGAGGTAGGCACTGCTTATATGCCTTTATGCACTGCACACCACTGACTAGACCAGCGAGAGATCAACTTCCCATTTCACTGTAATAATAGCTATTATAATACCACCCTCTTATTTCCCCACCTCATACAGAGCAGGCATGATCACAGGTTTGCTCAAGACGGATTGGCGATTTCATAAGTCCAGATTTCCTCACCGAATGTAACCGTAATCTCACCTAATTAGCTGAAACCTTACCTTTTATTGAACTTGCCACCCCTATCCCAGCTCACCCAAGCAGGATCGTGACTAGCACGGTTGAACAAGTCACTTTCCAAACACGTTTAGTAAATCCGAACCATTTCTAGAGAAACCGGCAGCTTACAAGGAAATAGATATCGACGTGAAAATATCCTATAATATTCGCTGGTGTGGACTTGAATGACAATGTTGCGAGCTTCGCGAGCTTATGATGAAGAGTTGTGCGGAATACTAAGTTACAGATAGTTGGGTGATAAAAATATCAGATTTTTAAGGCTATATTATGGAGCGAAGGAACCTTTAGTCCTATAGAAGGATATACAAGTCTACAGAAAGGGGGTTTGAAAAAATTGACACTTTTGAATGTTGCCCCATTATGATTTTGGCTGTAGGTTTATAACAACTAGCTTTTTATAGGTCACTAGGTTTTCTCCACGGCTTCACCCGCATGGAGGTCGAAAATTATACCACGGGATCTTACTACCGCGTTAAAAAGTAACTTAAGTCCTAACCCAGGTCATGGTCTACCTATTTGACAAATTTCATCCAAATCCGTTCAGCCATTCTAGCGTGAAAGCGTAACAAACACACTTTCGCATTTAAAATATTAAGTCAGGATTTTGACCTCAGTAATTTAGGTACCTACCTACCAACCTATATTTTTAATGTGAGAAACAAATGAAGCTCAGAATCTAGCACAAAAGTTAATTAAAATCACGCTTCCGCAAAGCCTCAAGATGACATGTCTAACGACGCGCACCGACAGGTACTACTATCGGTAGGAAATAGGAACCCTGCCATATGTGGCCTTGTGAAGAGCAGACCTGTCTTTCTTCGCCATACATTTTCTCAGGAATGTTGGGATTGGTTTCCAGTTTAACGAGGCACGAGCACAGTAATAAAAATATACGAATACATGTGTTATTGGTTTGGTACACACGGCAACACATCAAGCTTTAAATTTCCAGTTTTAGCTGACCTCCCATTGTATAGGTTTTTCGTACAATCAGAAGTCAGCTTATACTGGTTATATATTAGCTTATACTTTTAAGTCACGGTATTACGCTTTTTACACGACTACCTAAAAAGGAGTGCTATGTTTTTATAAAGAAGGTCTTATTTAAATTACACTCATAATTTTCCTGTCTGTAACCCGGTCGGCGCTACATGTCTTTTTCTTCCATACGTCTCTATTATAAATTACAAATAAAACCCTTTTTTTTGTGCAATTTGCTAATTGCGATTTTTGTAATAACACTAAAAATGCATTAGAAAGTAAGAAACCCAGTCATACAGTAGGTACAACCTAAATAGTTATTTTAGATTAGTAAAATTTTCAGCTAAGAATAGAAGAGAAACATAACATCACATGTCGTCGTCGTCACATCTCAGCCTCACTCGTCGTCGTCGTCCTTTTGACTTTGACTTTGACTTTAACGTATGGGCTAGGCAGTGGTGTACCTATAGTACAGTCACGAGCATAAGTATGTATACACTTGGCGTTATTCTAAAGTGATTTACTCCTTTATTTGTGAATGAAATTTTATGTTGCTACAAACAGTATTTTCGAACCCATAAGTTTTTGCAATGTGTCGTATTTCATTGTTGTTTTCGTTATTTCACGCAAAAATCGCTATTGAAAGTTTCCAAGTGTTGACATATCAGCTCGTGACTGTACACCCACATTTCGCCAGTTATGTTTAATTCCCAAGTAAAAAGGGGCGAGCCATCAACCATCATCGAGAGTAGAAAAACAGAGTAGTTTTAACACATAAAAAAGAGTAGTTTTAAAACGTTTGTGTTGCTACTGTATCAAATTGATTCGCGATGGATCATAAAAATGTCATTCATACAAAACCGTTCGCAAAATAATTTTGTTGCCAAATCGCACTTTAAATGTGTTGGAAGCACAGATAATGAAAGGTTTCAAGACTAAATAGTTCCTAAAAAAATTATAACAATAGAAAATAACCTATTTTGGACATCGGCGTAATATTAATGTCAAAATATGTAGTTTTGTTGCTAAATCACACTTTCAGTCATTGACTGCCACTGCGGTCACCGGGGTCCGCCAACAATAGATTTTCTATTGTGTCTGGTGTCTGACAGTGAACGTTCTATATATACATAATATATGTTGCAAGTACAGACAATCGAGCCTAGTAAGACCTAAAAAAATCCCACAGGATATAAACTATTTTGTACATCGGCGTTAAGTATAATGTCAAAATAGCTTTGAAATGGCACCGCTATGAGGGAAATATAATGATATTGCTAGCCAGGTGGATGCGACTACCCAAACCACTTTGCCACATTCCATTAGCCATCCCCTAAGACCCTTACGGGAAGTATATACCTAGGACATGTATATACTGGCATAAAGTGGACCTTATGTACTACCAATAAGCATAAAAATACTATGTCGTGCTGCTAAGGAGTAAAAACTCCTTGCCGGAATCTTCTTATCTTTAACCTGGAAGTCTTCAAGTCTAGAATAAATAGTTTAGTTCTAGGCAAGCGAGTTTCGTATTCAACTGCAACATCGCGGCATCCCTTACAATCGGCTTAAATAGTGTCAAACGGGTGTTTACTAAAGAAAAAAAATATACACAAGATGTAAAGGACATCGACGCGTAAACTGTTTCCATAAATTCAGTAGGTACCTACATGATGTGGTGCTATATCGCAAACTAAGGTCCAACTCCTTTCCTGATGAAATTTGGTACACAGCTGGTATAAAACTAGGTTTAACATATATGATACTTTTTATCCCGATATTCCCACGGGATCGAAACTTATGTGGGTCTAACCGCGGGGCGCAGCTAGTACTTCATAAAACACACATTAAAAATAACAAGCTATAAAAATTAATTATAACTTCCGACAACCTAACCTTTTCTACAAATAAACTTTTCTAATCAAATAACATTCAAAAACCCCGATTAATAAATACCAACATAGTTTGGCTCAACGACGTCACAGTTCTTGAGGCAGGCCAGGGCCTCACAAAGCACTCTAACTTAATTACACAACGTAAAAGAAACACGAATACCCTTACTTTAACGTCAACCAAGTTAAATTAAAGTAAAAATAACCAACAGTTGGAATAAAGTACGTAATTCAATAAGTATTTTTTGGCCATGGGATAAACCAGGGGAAAAGTTTCGTGTTACTCACAGCAATTTAGAAGTAACTCTACTGCGTCTGAGGCAATAAAAGGCTTAAAAAGTTAAGCAACAGTAGGCTGCACCATTTTCCTGCCTGATAGAATAAAATAGTAGCGAAGTCAAAACTGTAAGACATTGAATATTTTTGAAAAAAATAATTGCTATGAGGCGTGGAAACGAGTGTTAAGCCGAAAATATTGTTTGTATTTTTTTGTTCCTATGTGTGTTTGTCTGGATGTACAGTCACGAGCATAAGTATGTATACACTCGGCTTCATTCAAAAGCGATTTACTCCTTTATTTTTGAGTGAAATTTTATGTTGTTACGAACATAGCATTTTCGAACCCGTAGGTTTACGTTATGTGTCGTATTTCAACATTGCATTCGTTATTTCGCGAAAAAATCGCAATTAAAAGTGGCCAAGTGTTGACATATTGGTGCTCGTGACTGTATGTGTCGGATTGGCGCAAAGACGACTGACCGGATTTGGCTGTTTGGCACACAGATGGTTTATAACCTGGATTAACAACACATAGGGTATTTTTCATTCCGGTAGTATGACCCCGTGGGATATTTTTCCTACAACCCCGCGAGCGAACTCGCAGGCAAAAGCCAGTCAAGAAATAACAATGTCCAGAGATACGAGGGAGGTATTTCCTCTCGTGGAAAAAGGAGTTTAGATAATAAGTAATGTCCTTCTGTCTGCTAATTTCAACAAACCGCTATGACCAATATTGACCTGCCAAGTGTGGCAATTCCCTTTTTACCTGCATTGCAATAATTTAGAGACCTGTTTTCAGAACGTGCAGGTCGATACGAGAGCAAAGACCTTCCCTTCCCTTTTCCTTGCTTCGAATTTGCAAGTGTGGACCAACGACCCGTCTTTGTGTACACATTAATCTAAGTCGAACCTTGGCTGGGCACTCTAAAACTCGCTTTTGGTATAATACCAACATAATTTTCTCGATAGTTTTTTTTTATTTTATTTTCTGCGTCATTGACCGATGCCCAGGTATGGCAAAGTGAGTAGGTTTGCCCATTAGTTTCTCAGCAGTAGTCCCGAAACCTGTTTTTGTGCCTAGTCGATGTCACCAGGCTCGCCCCTCTATTACATGGAAGCTAGACATAACTGGTGAAATATGGGTGTACAGTCACGAGCAAAAGTGTGTATACACTCGGCTTTATTCAAAAGCGATATACTCCTTTATTTTTTAATGAAATTTTATGTTGTTATGAACATAGCATTTTCGAACCCATAGGTTTATGTAATGTGTCGTATTTCAACGTTGCATTTGTTATTTCACGAAAAAACTGTAATTTAAAGTTGCCAAGTGTTGACATATTGGTGCTCGTGACTGTTCTATACACTTTTGACCCACCCTTCGAGGACTCCAGGCGTGATGTTATATTATGTTCTCACCAAAAGTATTGGTATAACTTTGTACCATGAATAAGGTTAGAGATTGGAATCAAATTGCATACCAATGGAGCTGTAATATGAGCACTATACACACGTAGTTACGTGAACCGGAGAACTAGTCACGATATCGTGGCGAACCCAGTGAAGAAAATTTTTGTAGGTATGTAGGCCTAAAAAACCTTGAAAGTATAAACCAGTTATTTAAGGCTGTTGCTACTACTCAACGTAGAAATAAACTTTCTAAGTAATATCGAGGTTGAAAACAACATAGTCTCTAAAGCCAATGAATTTATGCAGGAGGATTAAATCGCACGCGATCACAACATTTTACCGATCTGATAGTTTTGTGTACTTTTACTGATTACCCAATAGTAAACTGAAAATACTGCCCTTCTATGGGCATATCGTGCCCATTACAGTGCGAAAAGGGTACTTGTTTTCTTTAAGCTGTTAACCTTGACTTAGAGAATTACTATAAGGTCTTAGTGCCAAGAAATTATGGCAACATCCTTGAGCTCGCTTTCTAAGGCAATGTTTTAAAAAAAGATTATGACTTACTAATAGCTGTAACTTGTAAGATGACTACTTCTTACAAACTCAAAATCTTCCTGTAGTTGCAATAGTTAAGATAGTTCCCTTACTACTTCACCTGAATTTTCCACCCTCTACAGGCTCATATTAAACCAGCCACGCCTGTGAAGTTTTGCCAGCTAATTTCTTTTGACGCTTTATAAAACACGAGAAAGTACGCACGATGTAAATTCCCAACAACCAGTAACGCATCAGCCCAAAGCGGACTTCCGACTTCCGTGGGATAACAAGCCACTCCCATCCTTCTCAAATATCCTCAAATTAGCCTGTCACTCCAAAAATATGGCGGAAACAACCTTGTACTTGATATGCAGCTAAAAATACATGCTGATGGGCCTTTCACTATAAATAGAAACGGTCACCTCTCTTGGGAAAACAGGGAGCGAAGTTATGAGCCGTCTCCGATTTAGGTAGTGACAGGGTTGGTTCATTTAAATCAAATGTTTAGTTTGGTTCTAAATTCAACTATTTCAGTCAAAATAATCATAAGAAAGTGAATGAAATGAATGAATGTAGGCAAACTACTGATAAATCATAACGAATGAAACAATTAGAACAGTTTCAATGATCTAAATGTACACGGTCGATAGATTAAGCCAGGGAAATTAATTGTTTTGACTAAAATGACTACCAAATTAAATTGTTCGTAAGTACCTATAATTAAATCACAACTGTGACCATACAATGTTGATCAAATATTTGCCAATATAACTGCTAATAGAACAGAAGAATAGAAAACTTTTATTTCAGACAGGTGTCCATGGGGTGAGTAACAATTTTACTTATGCTCTGTCCACTAGGTTAATCGTTTTTTGACAGCTGCCATAAAACGTTACTATTCCAGATTACGTTAAAGTTAACGTTAAAATGCGTAATAAAATAAATATATAAGCTAGCTAATCTTGTTGAATTATCTTATTTATAACTTCTTAGAGAAATTATGATACCGTACGTGTTTCAGTTTTGACCAAATAAATATATTTGCTGACTAGTTCGATCTGTCAAAAAACGGTTAACCTAGAGGACAGAGTATAACTTCTAGTGTTAGTAGGTAATATTTACCTTAGATTAAAAATGATTAACAAAGTCGGAGAAAAAGCCGTAAGCCTTATTATTATTAGTCGGAGAAACATTATCCCCTTTAATCATAAACGTTGCTAAAAGTTAAGCAATGATTAGCGACTGTTTAACCATACATTTTTGACGTTCAAACGTCTCTTAACTTTAAGAAAAGTTTATAAATAAACCCCTACATGTTTTAAAATCTGAATTTGCCCATCCCTAGCCATTACATCATACATCTTTTAAACTAGGCGTCCCATGCGACTTCGCCCACGACCGCGACATCATCTCGAATATAGCATTGACCTTTGGTTTGTGGTATATAGTGGGTGTCAAATTAACCTTTAAGTGGATATCAATAAATACCACGATGACGTTCGATTCCTGACATAGTTTGTGGTTCTCTTTGGACTGGCAATAATGTTTAATGGTCACGGTAAATAAAAACAAAGCCATATTAGAAACATACTTACTCCTTCTTCCCATGGGGGTAGGTAGAAACCAATAACGCATCGATCGATCCTTTTTGTTTCGATTACGATCATATATCTGGCACGCCGGTTGCAAGTATTACGCAACTGACCTTTCTGAGGAACATCACCATTAAGGTCACTATTATGTCCTTCCAGGGTGTCCCCTCACATCTGCCTGATGTGACTTATTTGGGAATTATCGAAAATCTGGAAGAGCAATGTGAGCAAAGAACTATGTAATAGAACTGAACTGAACTGTGTATGTGTGTATGTGTGTGTGTATCTGTGTGTCTGTGTGTGAACTGTGTATGAGTGTGTGTGTGTGTGTATGTAACCAGGTAATTGCACAAGAGAGAAGAGATGAAACGTCAACTTTGAAAAAATGTGCCCTATCTAGATTGAACCTTTTCTTACCCTGCAAGGCCTTACCACATAAAAGGCACTTCGGCTAAATGAAAACCTGTCTTCACTCCTGATTAAAGGAAACGTTATTCATTGGCGCTGCTCCGAATTTTATTATCAGTGTAGCTTTTTAACTCCTGCTTTATATTCAGCCGTTTGCGACATAAAAAAGGATACTTAATGGCATCCCAAAAATCTGCACACGTCACATCACTCCATGTAACAAGATTGCTGTAAGACCCAAGCAAGATGTAAAATAAATGGAGTGCTAATACGTTTTATTTTTCTTCCAAAATTCAATTCAGTTACATCGTATCAATAATGTGGCAGTTTCATACTGTCTATGTCAGCCACGAATGCCGAAAGCTATTAACTCAGTTCATCCACCGTCTATACCCGCGTATTCATCATCAGACAGAAATCTTCCCTTAATAATCGAAGGCATTCTTAGACTAACTTCTTTAACATCTAAGGCATTATTTCAAGCTAATGGAGGGTCCATTAGCTTGAAATAATGCCTCAGATGTTCTTTAAACATCCACGAGGAGAACTGGTAGACTAACCAAGTACATAGATTAAAGTGAAGAGGCCACTTATCTTTGCCGGAAACTACGGTAAACATTAATTAGCCTTGTAAGTCATTGCTCCATTTGTTCTTACTCCATGACCTACCGTTCCGTGCACTTTGCAAATTCACAACATCATCTCTCATGAAAATATTAGTTGGCAAACATATTAGCTTGGTAAACGAGTTTTAAATTACCTGTACGTGTGTTGAACAACTTTTTTTTTAATTTTATGCTTCGCGGCCTTAATTGAACGAAGATTTTGGAGGAATCACGAATGAAGGTAAAGTGAGTGTCATAAATATGATATCGTAATAGGAATATTTTAAAGACACCAGAATTACAATTTACAACACAAGCTAACACTAAAATAACAAAATTATTTCCTAACTTAACTAAAACAGCGTAAAACCCAAACCAAAATATAGCGTTTGAAAATCTCATCCGCATCACTGTCGACTGGTAATGTACGGTCACCAAAGGAGATAAGTAACCAGTGTCGTCAGATATAGTTGACGTTTAGTAAGAAACCGATGAATGTTTTCTAATAAAAAATATTTTAATTAATAGAAAACCAACAGTTCATTTATCAAATTAAATTTCATTCGAAAACATACATCGGTTTCTTACTAAAGTTCAACTATATCCGACGACCCTGGTTACTTATCTCCTTTGGTGACTGTACATGTAAGAGCCTCTGGCCAAGGTAAAAGCCAGCCCTTGTGCCATGGGAAGTGTCAACCAGCCGTTTCGAAATTTCCTTAAAAAGACCATGAGCACTCGGACCCCACGGCCCGAGGGTTAGGAATGAACAAATGAATTATTTCCCCGGCAGATGTTTTTACTTGATTGACTGTGGTCTACTTTAAGCATTACCATACAACGTGCAAATGTCGCCAGTCTCTTGGGTACATTACCAGTCGACGATGCGGAGGAATTTTTCGACGCCATGTTTTAGTTTGTTAATAGTTTTGGTTAGGTTAGGTAGGTAATTACATTTTATGTTAAAATTTTGTTAGTTAATTGACGCCAGATAACTTTATCGAAAAACTGTCAAAAAATCAAAATTTTTCCTCGGATAAAATTATCTAGCGTTGGAAAAATCAGCCCTTAGTATAAGAAGTTTATCCAGTGTATATGTTTTTATCCCCTTTATAAAATAAATCACGCTTTAGCAGTATTTATGACGTAGGTATACAAAAATACATTAAAAGTATTTATTTGATGCAGCATCATTGGGTGCATTACATGGTCAATATATTTTCTTATATAACATCTAGGAATGCAGTAGATCGAGTTTTGTTGCGTCTTGATTCTAGATTTTATGCTGTAAATTGATTAGAAAATAATCATCTTCAAACGCAAATTAAATATTTTCCAAAGATGTGGATTTGAATTTAGGAAAAATTGAGTTGATGAACGGTCAACTTTCAACTTTTGAAAGATCTTTGTGTGTGATTATGATTGTGTAAATACATGTATTTAAATAAAATAATAAAAAAATATTTTATTTCACATAATCCTTCATGGGCACTTATGAAACGCCAGAAGCTAGGTGCACGGTTCCAATTGGTCGTCTCCTATGGAGAAGAACCGGCAAGCAACTCCACGGTTACTCTTTTAAAAATAATAACATAATATCACGCCTAAATTCCTTGGAGGGTTGGCGGTGCACCCACATTTCGCAAGCTTGTTTAAGTCCCATCATTATTTTCTACTTATTTAGCAGTACCTAGGTACTCCATCTTTGAAAACAAACACATCCGCATACCCTGCACCTTAACCTCTCAATCAGGTTATAAATCCTCATTCACTTATCCATTTAACATATCAAAGCGTCAAGCGGAACCATAAACACTTATGTTTAATGCCGTCATACGCCATTACAAGGTCACTGCATTTGACTCCTGACATGTCAGAGCTATTTATAATTCAGTGGTTCTCAATCGCGGGCTCGACTATAATTAGTTATTCACGCCACAGTGAGTTTTAATTGCTATTGACTAAGTTTAAGTACTTTAAGTTCTGAATGGTTTGATATATGTACTGCTTTATTTGGGTTAGTTTTAGAATAATTAGAATTTATAATGGAAAACCTTTCTAGTGGAGTGTTTGAGAAATGAAATGAAAAAAATATTTTCATTTTCAGACAATTTACCAGACATACGTCATTTAGCTACAGTAGATATCAAAGATTTACTTACTTTTCCACTTTTTTAATGAGCGTGGAAGTAAAATGGCATCCGAAATGCGTAACACTCTTTTTTTTTCACAATCCGAAAGATTTTGAAAGAAATTTCTAATCCATTATTTCATATGTTTGAAAAATTCGTCTACTCGACAACGTAAATGACACAATGAATGTTGTCGAATGGTCAAAATGAAAAGCATTGCATTTGCTAGTAGGTGACGTAGGTATAACAATGTTCGGACACAAAAACCTCCAACATCAAACGAATCCGATGACGTCAAAGATCACACCACACGACCATTTCCTACAAAATCAGTGTAAAAAATTTCATCACAATCCACACGTTAGTCTAGCGCATCTCAGGAACTATTGCGTAACATGATTGATGTGGACTACGCTGCGGTGACGCAACGATCGGCCTGCGTGGACCGGGCGGCAAATTACTTCGCGCTAACGACCACAGATTGTGTAGAAATGTTTGATCATGAACTGATTACGTTAATTTATTTATTCTGGTGAAGATTTACTGTGCTTTGCGGCATGTTGATTTAGTGGTTCTTTCATTAGATGTAGGTTTCTAAGATGATGTTTTCTTGTTAACTTTTGCACAATTAATGAATAGATTAAAATAATTGTTTACAACAACAATACGCATTAGTTAGTATAAATGTTTATCGCGATAGCAACCTAGACGGTTTTCGAGAGGACACGGTAGACACCATTCCGGATCCCAATTTTGATGGCATTGTACACCGTAGATCATCATCAAGACGAACCAGAACCACAGACCACCATCACCCCCAATCACCACCTGCAATTATTTCAGGAACCTCTTATTTATAACAACAACAACAACGTCAGCTACTTTTCTAATATAACATCACGTAACATAACATATTACACACATATTGTAGTATTCCCCGAGGGGTTAGGCAGAGAGTGGTTGAATTTAGACACAATATTTTTGCAGGTGAATTTTTTTTTAAATAATTAATTACTCCCAAGGGACCAATAATTCGCAATATGTTGAGAGCCGCTGTAATTACAAACCCACGGCCGCAAACACTTTAATACAATTTAGAAAGTGAAGACTATTACAAATTATTTGCATATTAATCGTTTCATGATTGATCGGCACTAGCTATAACCTCTAAATTAGAATGGTTTGAGTGATTGTTATTTTAACTTTTAGCTAATTTAGTTTGTTTGTTTGTTTAAGGTACTACTTCAATGGTTAAGCATGACTGGAGCTCGTGAGGTGCAAGACCTTAGGATTAAGTATCAAACACCTGACTGGATGCGGAAGGCAGAGGACACGGTGTTGAGGCAGAGCCTGGGATAGGCCTTTGTCCAGCAGTGGACAGTTGATTGATTGATAACACCTGCACCCTCGTAACACACGATCAATCGGAATCGGAAATAGTGCTAGATGAGTTCAACGAGTTTTTGTTGATTTAATCATACTTATAATCATTTATTTTGCAATAGGTATTGGTACAGTGTAGATCTTAAAGTTAGTAATTAAGTTTCCTAATACAAAGACATTTGACGTGCGAAACGTTATCAAAACATTAATATCAAAATTTGAATCTGTGACTGTGGCATAAAAAGTCTGATTAAAACTGATCATCATCACAATGAATAACAGCTCAATCAACGCAACCCGGCGCTAAGTCTCGAAGTTTGAAATTTTGCTTACCTACGTGAATATTATGAACGTGAGCACTAAGGAAGGAAGATTCAGTGCCTAAAGAGTTTAAAAATAAAGGATGAAAGAAATAAAGTAAACAAGACGGAGGGAAAGAACTCAAACGCAAAAAATGAAACTCAAAAGCGTTATATCCACGCAAAACGGTCGCCGCTCAGCATAATGCTACGGCCCTATGGGTTGCATGGCCTTGGGGTATGCATAATGCTAAGTCCCAGGGCTGGTTACACTGGCTGGTTGGTGGATGAAACTCTGAAGAGAAGATAGTAATTTTGCCAATAAGAAATCCCATCGGCCGCACGGCTTGTCCATAAAAAAGACATAATAACCACAATTATTGTCAAACTGACAACAACAGGAAGTACCGCTGTGTTCTGAAGTCATAGAAAAAAGGCTATAAATAAAGCAAATAATTATCATAACTCCTGACTACTTTACAATTTTATTATACCGGATACTTAGCAATACTTTCTATGTTCAAACTTTGAAGTAATAAATTCACGTAATGATTTCCTTAGCATAGTATTATAGCATAATTAGCCTATGATGTTCCCACTGCTGGGACACAGGCCTCCTCTCGGTGAGAGGGAGTGGGCCGTCATCCACCACGTGGGCCCAGTGTGGGCTGGTGGAAGTCACGATACATGTATTTTTTCCTTGAGTATTGTCCTTAATTCCCACAGTCGAATGGAATATTTTCTACAATAATCGGTCTCGAGTCTCATGGTCAATATAGCCATGTCCATAATCATCAATTTTGTGCAAGAAGTTGCTAGTAAACAAATGGTGGTTTTTTCCATGGTTTTCTAGTTTACAAACCGGAGTGTAAGCAACTTTGTGGTTAGAATAAGTTATGGGTTTAGGTAAACGTTCTGATGTATTTTAATTAAAAAGTGGTTCCCAGAGAGATTAAAAGTTCCCATTTCCCCTGGGTGACATAAAAGGTGACTAAGGAATTACGTGTAATGGATGGGCAGTAGTGTCCCCGGTCTGCTAAAATGAACAAATTGCGATCACCAATCTGAATGTCAAGCGTTGTGATTCCCCCTTTGACTGTTTATCGCAGTCATTAGGAGGCACTTGTTCAGTTCAGTCAACGTTTCATAATCTATTTGAAAATGATTGCCACAAATGGAAAGACGTGGCCAGTTCTTTGAATCATAGCAATGATTATCAAATCTGCTATGTTGCAAACCATGCTCCACCTCCTATTCTGCCATCTGTGTCCAAAAACATTCAGTCAAAGTGACCTCTGCGCTGCCTCCGACGACGCTGTGGAAGTGGTGAAGTTTTGAGCTAACAAGATCTACATATATATATCTAATAAGACAGTCGTACAGCGACACGAAGAACAAGAAGATCAAGTCATCGACATTACAGTGCTATATCGAAGTTGAATAATTATGTATTAAATACACAAATTAAAACCTTCCGAAATAAATCCTCTAGGTAATGCTGACAAATTGTAAAAGTAATGAAAACCGCATCAAAATCCAATGTCCAATACAATTTAGAAGGTCCAAGCGGTCACACTGAAGATAGGAAGATAGGAAAAGCGACTTTGTTTTATAATATGTACAAACGCCAGCACATCAAGCTACCCGAAACTGTCAAATTTTCTCAATCGACCTTGAACCTAATGCTTTAGCGATAAAGTTGAAAATCTATTACAGATTGTAGTAGCTTGGTGTGCTGTATATATCCAGGTTTCTCCATAGTTATTATGGAAACTAGGTACTCTGCAGTCCATGTACTCGTAATTGACTACTTACCTTCTTGATGCTCATGCTATGCTAGTAGTCACTTTTACAACAACAACCGCCAAACTACGATTTCGTAACTAAACCATTAATATCGAAATTAATACGGCATTTATTGCTGTTTCCCTTTCATTCAAATGGTATTGCCATTACAGATATGACCGTAGGCGAGTAGGCGTACAAGCCTGTTAGAACATAAAATTCCAATTACGTATAGTTTGGACGAGTGGTAGTGAAAGCGAACGTATCCTTCGGACATAATTATACGATCTTCTAAATAAATGTATGTATGTATGTAACTACATACGTAACACGCACTTCGAGAATGTGCTAAAACGTTTTGTCTTAGAATTGGTGGAAAGTATTCTCAAACTAAAAGCATTTTGTTTCAATTCAAACAATTACAGGCACTTTTAAATTTTCTAGGGGTTGGTCAGTCAAGAAGAATTCAAAGCATAGTAGGTTCGTAGTATGTGATCATATAGGCAGTCGCTCCATGTAAAATACTGGTATTCATCTGCATCCGGTTAGACTGGAAACCGACCCCGACATGGTTGGGAAAAGGCTTGGCAGACGTTGGTGAGTAGCTTCATAGTACGTACATACGTATCTATTAAATCAATTTTTAAATGTTAATAATGAGTTCACTATTCTCATTATTTATTGGATTGGTTGTAAAATACGAATATGCTGATCTGACTTATAATGAATGAAAACGCAAAAATATCAAAATGAAAAGACTGACTTTGTGTCGTCGTGGTTCGATCGATCTGGTGCAAAATACATTTAACAAAAAAGAGCGGCAATTGACATTCAAACTCATTTACATATTGATTTATAGCCTGCCATGATTAACGATGTATCGTCGCTCTACCGACAGCACAATATGTATATTATATAGGACTAAAAACAGATATCTGCATAGCTATTCAGAACCTTTCGACAGGCTTCCAAGTCGAATATGACACGTTTTCGGTTACCTGATTGTCCTAGTATCTACAGCAAACAGGTGTCGGAAGAACAGCGGTCATCTATTTAGTATAAAAACTGTCTAAATTTTCGGGTAGGTATCGGATTTGTGAACAGCGTTTAGAGGACCCCTTGCCTCGCGGCCGGACCAACCTGCTGGGTAAAGTACCTTACCTTGCATACACTTAACGAAATCGCGGAAAGGGTGGATTTATTTACCCTGTTCTCTGAATGAGTTCACAAAAATTACTTTACATTGTGATTTTTAAGACTGATTTATTAAGACCACGCTAACGATCTGGGGTAACCTGTAATACTAGTTGTGTTGGGAATAATAACCAACTAAATAAATGAAATAAATGTGCGATTTGGTACGGAAACATATTATATCGTGTGTTAGTAAATAGCTATGATGGTGTATGGACTTCCAGAATACCGTTATGCCAGGTGTAAAATGCCAATAAACAGTATAAAAGTTTTTAATGTTTCACCTTTAAGGTTATGTTTACGACAGTTAAAGAGGAGCAGCTTTTATAGCCCATAAAGTGCATAAAAAAGTAGACATAAACTTGCGTCGTTAGCGTTTAGAGATTTTAGAACTTGTAGTTTCTCTTTATGAGAATCCACACTGAAAAATCAATACGAAATTATGGTTCAATTATGTAATTTATTTTTAGCCCATGTTGATCCACTCCTTGAGGTAATGTGGACCAAATCCTGTCCGTAGGCGATAAAAATTATCATCCAATTGAAATTAACGCTTTGCTATTTTTACTTTACAAAGTAAAAAACGAAAGGTTGAGAAACCCTGGAGGTAGGTACCTACCTGATCTTTTTCTGGCATCGAGTTAGAGATTATCCCATCCTCGTTACTTCTTATAACATCAGCTATCTGCCAGTGAAAGTCCCGTCAAAATCGGTCCAGCCGTTCCAGAGATTACCGGAACCAACAGCTGTCTGTCTGTTCCAGTAATCTTTTTTTCTGTACAGACAGACAAAAATTTTAAAAAAAAATATTTTGGTATATGTACCGTATTATACATTCATATGCATGTAGTAAAAAGCGGTTATTTTAATATTACAAACTTATTTGTATAGATGGCGGCTAAACTCTTGTTATACATAGATCACACAAACAGCTTAAAATAATGACATGACAACACGGCTATGTTCCTCGAAGGGTTGAGCAGAGGTATTTCCCTAGTACCTACACCCACATTTTGCTAGTTAAATGTAGTTCCAATGTAAGAGGAGGCGAGCCTATTGCTAACAAGACACAAAACCAAAAATCCTAATTTTGCACGACTTGGCAATCGAACCCAGAACCGCATGCTCAGTGCTAGCTCATTGTTTAAAACAACTCAAGATAAAACCTTGGATTATGATGAATTAAATTCCCAGTAAAGGTACAATTTAAAGGCACGTGTCCCGGATTCGTTCATAAAACCCAACTTTGGCAACGAGTCCGCTTATTTTCATTTTGCACGGCACGAATCGTTGAGAAATTGAAAATTTACCCGTAGTCCTGAAGTAATCCTTAAAGTGAGTTATTTCACTAATGAAAACATGTCTAGGAACAAGTTCAAATGTTATATGTAGTGAAAGACCAAATTGCTATGGCAACGTTCTACATTTTTTATTGTAAGAATTGTAGGTGCGCAACTCTAAGGACTTTCTTTATTTTCAAAACTAACCCAACTATAAGCCTACCTAATGTATCACCAAAAATCACACTAATAAATACTTTAACTATTTTACTTTTTTTGGGCTTGTAAGATAAGATAATTTAGTTGTTATTAAAGCATGAGATAATACATGTTTTGCTTAAAAATTAAAGCATGAAAATTTCAACGAATAAACACATTTGAATTTACAAACATTATAATTTATGTTCAAAAAAATTCTTAATAATAGAGAAATAATTTTCATTCAGCCATTTATATAATTTAATTTTGAATAAATTGCTATTTAATATTTTTAATACATTAGGTCATTTAAGTATAGCCAAAAGCTTTTATTATATTTTACTAACCTAGGTAGCTCATCTAGTACAAGTCTGTATTGATCACGGCGACTTCGAGACCTTATTTCCTCTGCTGTTTTGAACAATACTTTATATTTCCTAACAAACATGTATGCTTCATACAAATATAATGAAGGAAACGGTAGCAAACCAAGCCTTTTAAATATTGGTTGACATGATTCATCAGATGGAATCCCGTATATGGCTTGCAAAAACTTTTTGTTGGCGACAAATGCTCTATTGTGGTTAGTACTATTTCCCCACATAATTAATCCATCCATATCGTAACCTGCCTCGTCGTGATGTTAGTCGTGCATATGCACGGTATGACATCACAGTCGTTTTTAGCCCCCAGCCCTAATTTTAAGACTGTTCTGTTCAAAATATTTTAAATCGTTGATTTCATGAAAAATAATGATTCTTTTCCTCAGGACAGTGATCTGTTTATGAAATTCTTCTATAAATCCGAATGTCCATAAAAATTTCGATATTTATCTTGTTGCTACATGAAACCCAATCACAAATAAGTATGCGTAAATGCAATCAGTAATCTTAAATTGATCATCTTCCAAGGAGAACTGTAACTCAAGAATAAATTACTTATTTCTCCATACACATGTTTATGCCATAAGACCTCCAAAAAATAATCGCCCATGTTACATGAACTCTGGCCATCGCCATCAATTACTCCGTAATAAAACTATAATTTGAATACCAGTCCATCTTCGTGCGTGCCCACACGGTCTTAGTCAACACTAATCCAATTACGTGGTGCGGGAACTGCTGATAGTGAAAGCGCTCGCCGACCGCGGCGGTCAGTGCGCGTCCTTGAACGCGTTGTTGCGACACCGCATTATTGAGATCCGGTTACTCCGCGCCGTAAAGCCGTGTACAGACGACGTTAGTGGGCAGCGCAATGGAATTGACGAAGCTATGCCTTTTACGGTGCAACCAGACTGTGGTAGATCGACGTCGGCGTCCGTGCAGATATTGATCGCCTTAAAGCATAGGTATCAAACATTTTATATAGTTCGATAGAAAAAAATTAAATCTTTATTTTGACACAGAAACACATCAGCATTTCCAGTTTTAGCTGATCTGACATTGTATAGGTTTGTCGCACAATCAGAAGTCAGATTACACTGGTTACGTATAGCTTGTTAAGTAGTCGTGCGTACATATAACGAAAGAACAAGTTGATGGTCAAACGATTGTCGATCTATGAACGACTGACTGTCAATCGATATAGACGATCATTACTAGTGAAGTCCACACCATCGATCTACGTCGAATGAAGACAGTCGGAGTCGAATGAAAATTTTCGGCGTCGAATGAAAACTATCGGCGTCGAATGAAAGCGGCCGGCATCGAATGAAAATAGTCGGCGTCGAATGAAAACTCTCGGCGTCGAATGAAAACAGTGGACGTCGATCGTTCGTAATCCAGCTGCCATGCACCACTGTTGTATATTTACTGGATCTGTCTGACGGTCGATGTCATCGACGATCGGCCGCAGTCTGCTTGCCCCTTTAGTGTGTGGTTGGGTAGGATGAAGGTGATTTAGCCTATTTGTCGTTGTGTGAAATTGGGTTTTCCGTAAAAGGGAATTAAAAGCGGAATGGTGTGAGGAGTTGGACCATCTTTGTTTATTCATGATCGCTCATTTGAATGGTCAATGAAAGTGAAATCTGATTACGCTCTTTGACGGAGTAATTAAATTACCTTATCGCTTTTGGTTTGCATACTTTATCATCGATTTTCCGATCTTATTTTATTCTTGTCTGTTGTTTGTAAAAAAAACACAATTGAATCAGAATGGTAGTAGGTACGCAAATAAAATGATTTTATTAATAAATTCGTTTCTTAGGCCTTCAAAAATCTAAACTAATATTTTAAGAGAAAAGATGTGTTTTTTTGTAGGTTTGTTTGTTATGGTTTCACGCTAAAACGGCTCAACGAATTTGGATGAAATTTGGCACGTGGGTAGACTATAACCTGGATTAGGATATAGGACACTTTTTATCCCAATATTCCCGCGGGATGGGGACTTATGCGACTGAAACCACGGGGCGCAGCTAGTAATTATATAAACGCGAACGTTTGTGAAGATGGATGGATGATTGTTATTCTTTCACGCAAAAACTACAGAACGGATTTTGATAAAACTTTACAGTGTAGCCTCCACTCGTTGTACCCTACCTAATAAATGTCGACAGAATAAAAAAACGGGTGTGTACCTTTAAAATTATATTGGTTATAAGAACAGTCGGAGGCACACAAAGATTTGTGGTTCGTGGGTTACGAATATGTCTGTTGTCACTCCTGCAGGGATAGGTACTCCCCAGTAGTTGCAGGCGATATCCCCCCGCTGGCCGGAGATGGAAGTTGGCCGAAGTTCAGTGCTGAGCTGCACGGTGACGTCACTAGGCATCTAACGGCCCAGCCGATCGATTTGCTCGGTGCACCGGTGCGAGGCGGCGAAGGTGCCTCGGTCCGTAGGGAGCGGTCACGGAGCTGATACGGACGAAGCCTTAAAGAGGAAGTGATGAACCCTAAATCGGGATTCTCACTTATTCTTAGTAGCTTATACATCAGAATAACAGTCATGTATATTTTTGTGCTTTAATTTTTTTTTCTTCTTTTCTTATAAAACATGTTAATTCATGTTTCATACATTATCTTGTTCTTACATTCTTGTAAGTAATACATAGTTATTTTCCTTGTCTAATTATAAGACTGTGCCCTCAGGGTGAGAGATGAAATATGATGGCTCTTGTTTCTTAATTAAGTCTCGGGAGACTCACAACTATGTCAACACTTGACATTTATTAAACAATAGGGAAATTGCTGAACAGGCGTTATTGCGTCCGAAAATACTGAGACAACTATTTGGTGTTAATTCTATTTGTATCTAATTGGTTATTGGAACAAAGTTCCTTTACTCTTCACGCTTGGAGAAAGAAAATACGTTTATTAGCGGTAAACATGACGCAGAGAAAGAACACAAACACGAAAAAAAATAACAAATTGGGGGAAAATATACGTCAGATCCACGCAAAACGGCCATCGCTCAGCATAATGCTAATACCCTATGCGAGACAGAGCCCCAGCGCTCGCTTTCAGCGACAGCCGAAAAAATTACCGCTGAAAGAGCAAAAAAAGTATCACATTTTGATCGTCACGACATTTTTTTTTTTTTTTTAATAAAACTCTTCGACGTTTTCAATTTATTTTATTGTGTCTGTTATTTAATACAATAATATACAGAACTCGGCTCGAATTTATTGGTTGTCCCATTTCATTTGTGATTCTTGACTGTTCAAAGTTACCGTAAACCATTGCTGAAACATGGTTCTCAGTGACTGCAATATGGGAAAATTATTATAGTCACAACGGTTGACAGATAAATAAGTAATATCAATTTATTAATAGAAAGGAATACCTATGCTATGAGATTGTTTATTCTATAAATAGAATATCGGAATCACATTTCCACATTACATTTTTTTTTTTAAAATAAGCTGAAGTCGGCGTTTCCTATCTGACTACTCTGAGAAGAAAGGCCGAAACAAATCCAGAGGTCACAGTCTCTTTAATAGTCCAGACATAATCTTGGTCAGATCCATGTGATCCATGGTGTCTGAAATGGTCTTTTGAGAAAAGAACCACACAGATTGAGTGGAGCTGTTCAGTCGATGCAAACATTTGTCAATAATCGTGTAGCTCAACTCAGAATTTTACTATATCTACCCAAGAATGAGAAAATGATATAAGGATTCACACATCATACTTTATAGGTTTAAATTCAGAAAAATCCTCTATGGCGTAAGGTTTTGAAAATACTAAGCTTCTTGTGACATGATTACCAGAGTAGTTATTCTTGAAATACAGCCACTTAAATCTCTTAAGAAGCAATGCAATCTTCTGCGAAACAAATTTTATGTCTTTTATATCCTCCAACGCTAACTTGCTCAACGTTTTATTGAATCCTTAATGGTTTATTAATGTTGTAATATCCTGTGGTTCTCATCGAAATCGAATCTCATTTATTTTTTTCTTCGAATTTAAATAAACCCCAAAGTGTTACGTCACATCTGTATCTTTCGATGAGATCGGCAGATGATCTGTAGGTCTGTTCTGCAAAAATCTTACCGTGAAAATTTAGATGAAGTGAGTTTACAGGGAGCTGAAATTGCACCTGCAGTGCGATTCTGTAACTATCTCACCGTGAAAACTTAGGTGTAGTGAGCGTGGAGTGAGCTGTCATTCCGACTAATGCTAGGGATTGACACTAAGCTCACTCTAAGCTCACTTCACCCAAGTTTTCACGGTGTGGTTTTTACAGAATAAATCGGTACACACTGTGATGAACCCTAATTGGATAATTGTACGAAATTAGGACCCTAAGGAGAAAGCATATCTCCATTTATCGGCCATAATTCTAAATATAGTCTCCTACTAAAAATATCACTCCATTTTCCCAAAGAATTTGACATTGACATTAATTAAACATTTCTTATTAATGTTTTATTTATTTATTTTAGTATCTCCAATAAAAGATATACACTATACATATAATTAATGGGCGACAAAGTTTTTATATTCAAATTTTACATTATGTTTCTATTTGACGTTATTTCAAGTTAAATGGCAATTAAGTTGATTTCAGAGTGACTAGCACGATTGAAAAAGTTATAAAAATGGAAGTTTTAGCGTAAACTGAACTTTATTGTGTAGGAATGAAAGTTATTTTTGCATAAACTCATATTTGTTTACATTTTTGGCGAATATTTCGCAACTTTATTTTATTAGGTGTACTCCTTCAATAACCTCCTTCCTGTCCTCTTTCCTTTTAGTTAAAGGAATCTATAAATTATTCATATCATTAATATACCAATGCCATTTTGCATCAATTGAGAATCAAACTCAGAACACCCAGGTACACTCACGACCAATAATCATCAAAGCTAAAACAATCAGCAAAGCTTTAATGCATTATTAATAATTAATTAATTACAAACCGGCGATAACTTATCAAGCTATTGTAATAATAAAATCATTATTACAGCCCTACCACGTAATCATAATGAGTCATCCATTTGTCGTAATGTGTTTATAAAATCAATAAAACTGTACTTAAACAACTTGTTTTATATTCCATGCGTGATTTAGATTATGTCACACTGTAGTACCGGCTGATATTGAAATGTGTTTTTTTTGGTGGTTATATAAAGAGAATAAAGAAACTATGGGTGAAGTGATGTCTCCAAGTTGGAATGACAGCCGGGATCAACGGCATAACATGCTTTCAGAGGCACGGAGGGATCCCAGTATAATACCGCCCATTGTATCACTCTATGTAAAATTTCAACATTTATAAGTACCTGTAACTTGTATGATGGTGATTATAAAGAGTATTCTATTCTAATGGATTTAAAAAACTATTTTAAACTTATATTTAAATATCATTATTGATTTGATATTAGTATTCGACTCGTGTGTACGAGTCTTTTGAAGTAAGTTCACTAAGTGCTACCGATGAACTTGCAAAGTTTATTGTTATACTGTGGCTTTTGTCTACCGACAGCTTCGGATGTCGCTGTAGTTGTATTATTATTATTGAATATTATGGTTATTAGTCATTCATACATTTTATGAGTCATCGTTAACTTAATTTGTTTATTGATGAAGCTTAAACTACGTATTTTATCTATCTATACATATTCATACACAATAATGATTACTGACGTTGTTCAAAAGGCCACTAAGCTGAAGTTGGACTTGGCTGTCCACATCTGCCGTATGCCTAATGAGCTGTGGGCCAAAATAACCACCAAGTTGAGCCCTGACACAGCTAGAAGGCAGCAGAGCCCGTAGAAGATGGCGGGACGAGCTGGAGCAAACGACTAGTGTTCCACTTCAGCCCTGGGGGTCTACTCCGAAGTGCAAAGTGCGAATGTTCGGATCGGACCGATACATGGCCGAACCGAATATTATTGAAAAATGCGAAAAAAGTTCGGATCGGCTCAGTTGGGTCGGGACCATAGTCAATAGGTATTCGAAAGAGTGTAGGAGTGTAGGATCGGGACCGACCAAACCAAATAGTAACTTCGTAGCAGGAAACGGCCGAACATTCGGCCGATACTACTTCGAAGTAGACCCCCTGGATCTAAAGAGCTGGAAGTCATGGGGAGACGCCTTTAACCAGCAGTGGAATGATGCAGGCTAAGAGTAACCAGTATACAAATAACTACTGTCTTAAACGTTGTCCAGACAAATGCTTTATGAGGAGTAATTGGAATTTCGCACTATGTATGACATCAGCGGGGTAGTTGCGAAGTTAACCCACGATCAATAGGAATAGCTTTCATTTTGACAGTTCAACAACATTCATTGCGTTATTTACGATGTTGAGCAGACAAATTTTTCGAACATATGAAGCAATGGGTTAGCAATATCCTTCAAAGTGTTTCAGATTGTGAATGGTAGTGTGATACACAATTAGGGTGCTGTAGCCTAGTTAATAAAACCGACAAGCAACCATCCGACAATCCGTTTTTTTTTCAAGATTTCTTATTTATTTATTGAGGATCTTCAACAAAGGATACACCATATACAATTACAATAATAAAAAAAGTTTCTTTTACGTGTGCTCCTTCAATCACAGAAGACCACAGCATGCATATATAACTAGGTGTAAACACGATAAAAATAGAGAATATAAATTATGAATACAAATTATAAAATTAGAAGGAAAAAAATAAAATTAACATATCAAGATTGAGCATTTCTTCATTATTTAATGTTTTACTAAACAGTACCTTTCTTAAAAACGTGTCAATTTTGTTTTGACAAATATGTCACATTGGCAACCGACAAAAAAAAAAAAAAAATTACTTACAATGCCATAAATAATCTGCTTCCGGGACTATATCAAAATAAAACAACATAACAATAAGCATGCAATTGATATCATTCATAGTACGTTTGACGTTGAATGTAAGTCATTAACCTGAAATCATAATCTGCCTAGCCTGTCTCAACTATGTATGTTGGGGTCGGCTTCCAGTCTAACCGGATGCAGCTGAGCACCAGTATTTTACATGGAGCGACTGCCTATCTGACCTCCATAACCCAATTAGGCACTGGTTAATACGAAACCCATTGGTAAGACTGGTTGTCAGACTTTCAGGCTTCTGACGACCCGTAACGACTGTCAAAGATCTACGAATGACAGTCGGGAGCAACTGCTTAACATGCTTTCCGAGACACGGAGGGGTCTTGCTATGTAAAAATGGTCACCCATCCACAGACCAACCGCAGCAAGCCTAGTTTAACCTGATCGATCGACCCGTGCGGCTGTTATTACTTAGCCACAAGCCCCGCGGTTATTGACCTGAAGTATATATCTATAATTCAGTAGCATTGCAGTATAATCTACGCATTATTTATGTTCAAGGAACTGCTTACTTCGAACAATAACACTTGCTTGAACTAAACTGTATACAAAAGAAAACAGTTTCAGGCGTTTCCTTCCCTCCGTTGAACATCCTAGTATTATTAAAGCAAGGCTAGATAAAAATCTAGAAAGAAAATATTTAATTTACAAAACGTTTACAAATCACAAACTTCATAATAAAATTATGACCACGAAGAGCCGGAAAACTTGTGGACAAAATAATTGCACCACAATTATTATAGAAATATTAATCACACGTTCCGTACACTTGAGGCCACATTAATGGTAAACATTTCACAGTTTACCCAACGGATCATAATTATGTTGATCTATAGGGCTGTCGAACATGTCGTAATTATGATATGTTTGGTAACACTAAAATATGTTTTTAACAACCAGCCAGTCCAAATTCGTATAATTTAATCGGTCTATCACAAACATTTTATCTAAAAATATGATTTTTACGATTTTGTAAAGGGTTAGAATCTCGGTCAACGTAATAGTAGGTAGTTAGGATGAAGATAAAATAATATGGCATGTTTCCTTACAACGTTTTAGTCTTGGCTAATATTAAATAGTTGAATATAAAGGCAGGTCAAACGGCCAGTGAAGTGGTTTATAGCGCCACATGAGGCAAGGCCACTGAGAAATGTAATTACCATTAAATTATAATCTGTGTGTAGGTATTTACTAATAACTGGTCGAATACCGCAATTACAGAAACAATTAATAAGCCACTGTGTCTCGCGTGGATTCACGTTCGTGGATACGAAGGGCTGATGTTATCAACGTCAGATATTGTCTATCTGTGAAATAAAATTGACGTTTGACAGTTTTTTTTTTAAGTAAAAAGAGAATATGTGCTTCTGACCACACGATAGAAGTGAAAACTTACGAGTGTACAAGATTCAGCACCGAGTTTATGCGTTCAGCGTCTGCAACCGTCTGGAGCCGTACCCGTTTCTGCGTCTCCAACCCAAGCGTGACGTTTTAGATTTGTTCACTGTTCAAAAAGAGCGCTAAGTACACCTAAAGAAGTTTTCACTTCAAAATTATATTTGCATCCTTATCCGAGTCCAAAATGGACTGGGATAAAGAAATCTGGCGATGGAAAAAACAGCTCTAAGAAGACTTAGTTACAAATGGTAGATATTAAATTCCTAAACAGAAGCTACCTAATAGGTACTTGATACATTTATTTTATAGCATGACGACAAAATTCTCAGGTGACAGTAACATAACAGTAGCCCTAACTTAACGCCAAGCCTGTCAAACTCAAACCGCGTCGGTCACGCCCTGCGGTGCACAACATTACACACGCATTACAATCCAGTGCTACACTTGTACTTTCAATGCACTGCAGTGTACGGCTTCCTAACTACCGCTCATTGTTGGAAAATACGGGGTTTTCTGTGAGAGCGTCCCGCCTTCTTGATACGTAATTGTATTTAAATTGCACGGCAGTGTATGCATTATTGTATGTACTGCGACTAGTTGTAGCGTTCGTAACTTCATGTCAATGTTATTCGTAATGCGTTGGGAATTCCGATATATTCAGCGTGAGACAGTTCTACCCTTGCATGAGAATATGGACGTGCATTGGTATTTATGATATTTAGCTTACGTTAAAAAGAGAGGTAAAAATAGTTGGGAGGGCAACAGGGAGAAAACACCCTTGAATATCTTCGATTATAAAAGCGTCTCTGATGAATACCGAGTTTTAGTTGAAAAACTTTAGAAGTTCAACAAATAAAAAAAAACATAAACTGACGCCTTCTACCCAAGGGGATAGGCAGAAACAACAGAACGCCAGCAAAACATACTTTGAATTTTAAATTAAATTGGTTCAAATAACTTTCTACTTAGATCAACTAAAATTGAACGAGTGAAAAATTACTTTCTTTTCTTGAGAATGCATTTAATAACAGTGTTTTCCCTTTGAATTTAAAGTTACAAACAATGTATAAAACAATAATCTACTTCAAACTACCTACTCACATAATTAAGCATAGCTTTCATGCTCAACGAATTCAAAAAACGAGGTGAGAAAAGTCTCGTATAAATAATCCCCTCTAAAAGTACAGAAAAACCTGTCCGTTTCGTATAAGTTATGCACCCTGGAGAGGCATACATTATAGTTTCACGAACCAACTTGTAACATGGGCGAAGCACCTGGGTAACTTGTAAATATTTTCTATATTCATGCTTCGTCGAGAGTCTTCTAAAATGAAAATGTAGGATCTAGTTGTTGTAATAATATGCATTTTAGACACTAGGCTAGATTGTTAAATAAATTCGAAAAAGTAGGACTTAAAACTTTACTGAAGAGACCAAATGGTAATTGATGATTTATTTAGAAGAATTACTTTGTTTATGACTAAGAAAGCTAAGGTTAGGTTAGTAAGATCCTGGGACCCTCAATCGTCTGAGCTAAATGGTAGCAAAGACGTAAAAAATTACTTCTCGGGTTTTTTTTTAAAATAAATAGCAAGACTGTTAGCTGAGGATACGCTAAACATACCTCTAAGCCAAAGTATGCCCGAGGCTTTTTTATTGCATTCTAGACTTATCGTAAGTTAATGTTCGTGCAGCTGGAACCCTCTATTATTTGGTCAGCTTTTAGGCCTCCAAAACCCTACCAATAAAATTACTTAAATATATAAACTTTTACGTATCAGAATACAAGCAAAATTTAACACCGTCAAAGCACTTTCACTGTCTACCCGATTTGCTTGCTAATCCACCGAACACGTAGAAAGCTCAGCATAATAAACCAGCTTGTTCTCTAGCTAGTATAGAAAACAGGACCTGTGCAAAAGTGTGCAAAATCTATTGCATTCCCCTTTAATTGGCCGGAAGTGTAAAAGTTTAATCGCTGGGGAATATTACTTGGGTATGTATATTTGATTGCACGATAGCTTTCATGGACAGGATATTAGAGAAACAGATGTATATATAGATAAGTTGGACTAGAATTTTAATCGATGTAGAGGTTTTATAAGTATTTATCAACGAACTGTTAGGTACAGATGCTGGCACATCAAGCTACTACAATCTGTCAAATTTCTTTAATAGATTTTCAACTTTATCGCTAAATCTTTAGGTTCATGTTTGATTGGGAAAATTTATTTATTGATTTCAGGCGACGCAGGCCCATAGTTATATACCTTAACCTAAACATACATATTTTTAGTATAAAACTTCACTTCACTAGCTTGTTCTTGAGCTGTTCTGTGGTACTTGTCCGCGGAAGCGACGGAACACCACGTTCTGCAGCCAGAAGTCTTCTTCCATGACGACGGGCAGATAGCAATTCGGTACGCGCACCACGAACGCCTTGAAATTTGACAGTTTCGGATAGCTTGCCCTGCAGCTGGCGTCTGTACGTTCTAGTAGCATTTATTAAACAGCCACGATAAGTGTTTAAGCGGAATGCGTCAAGGTCAAGATGTCCCAATTGTCTTACGTTAGTTATTTATTATAGGTATTCGCGATCGTAACAAATATGTTTTAACAGAATTATAATCATTGAAATCAGCAAAACAATTTGTCGCAAATGTCATGATTTCATGAAATAGTCATTGAATTAACTTAGAGAGTTGTATTGAAGAGTGCAAAAAATTTAATAAAATTGAATTTCGCGGGCTAACCTGCACCCTACTGAATTGGGCAACAAACTATCAATCACAATCTGAATTATTTTGAAGGATATTGCTAATCCATAGCTTCATATGTTCGAAAAATTTGTCTGCTCAACAACGTAAATAACGCAATGAATGTTGTTGGAGTGTCAAAATGAAAGCTATTCCTACTGTAATGTTACGCAATCACACCGCTGGAGCTTGCGCCTTAACTCTCACAGTCAATTCGTCAAATTAATAATGAACCTATTAACAATTACCCCAGTGTAGCGGATGTTCATATGTGGCACTGATAGTCAGACAGGTGCCAGCATGCTCGTTTGCCAGCATGACATCTTAAAAACTACACCAAAGTACAGACGCCAGCGGGTCAGCTACCCGAAACTGTCAAATTTTCCCAATCAACCTTGAACCTAATGCTTTAGCGATATAATCCAAAATCTATTAAAGAAATTTGACAGATTGTAGTAGCTTGATGTGCTCGCGTCTGTACATCTAACTTATCAATCATACCGCTAAATAGGTAATAAACTCCGTTTTTACGACATCCTCTCACACAAACCTATACTTAATGTTTCAACCAATCATTGCGTGATAAACTGATAACATACTCGTACCTCAGTAGCAATCTGTCTATAACTCTTAGGCATCCTGGGGAAGCGAATCATTAGATATATGTACTCGTATATATGACGGCACGGTTGGCGCAGTGGTTAAGCGATTGACTGCTGCGCTGCGTGTCGTGGGTTCGATTCCCGCACGGAACAAATATTTGTATGACCTACATGTATTTGTTCCGAGTCTGGGTGTTTTTCTATCTATAATATGTATGTATTTACAAAAAAAAAATGTATATAAGTAGTTTATCAGCCATCTTGTTACCATAACACAAGCATTAGGTTGCTTAGCTTGGGACAAATGGTGCTGTGTGAAATGTCCAGGGATATTTATTTATTATTTATTTATTTACCTCATCATCCCCACCATCATCATCATCTGCCTAGCCTTTTTCCAACTATGTTAAGGTCGGCTAACCAGAGTAACCGGTGCATTAACCGGATGCAGCAGAATACTTATTCTACATGCAGCGACTGTCTATCTGACTTCTACAACCCAGTTACTGGGTAACACGATAAATAAGAGTAGACTACCTACACGTAACAACTGAAATAGCTATCAAAATAGGTTTAAATAAGTACACAATGTTTTCACATTCATCTTTGGTTATATGTAAGTTTACAGAATTTACCTCATTACTCTTCGGAAAAAAATATCCAACAAACAAAAAATACTTGCACAAAACAAAATAAGCTCAGACACAGGCTTTAAACTTAATGACAAAGAAAATGAAGATGACTTTAATCCACAAAATAAGCCAACCGTCCTAATGAAAAAACGAAAGACGCGCGCTGTCACATTCGCGCTTCAGAGTGACAGATATAGTTCATTACTATGAACGTCAATGTCAAAGTGCTGTCAAACGTAAACTCATTTGGTTCCAACACTAGCGATTAATTAACTGATACTTATCTGTATATAATATGTACATAACAATATATACGTATAGTCATAATCACCATTTAATAATAGTTGCGTTAGCCACACAAACGTCAAACATGTTGCCTTTCTCGTCTGTCAATGTCATAATGCAGAGAGAAAAAATTCGAGGCAGTAAATAAAAACGGGTCAAGTGCGTCGTAGTCACGTAACTGTACATATTGTATTTCAAAACTGCTAGATCGGAACAAAATTCCTCGATAATTTGGTCGTTTGAAGGGTGCAAGCAGACAATTTAGCAAACCGTTGCGTTACCATCTATGTATGTACTTACACAACTTAATCATCTAAATGGGTAATTAAAATGTCTTAACCTTTAAGCCCATGTAAAGTAAGTAAGCATGTTCTATGTAATAATATTTATTCATACTATAGTGAAATTAAATTGTTTGTTCTGTACGGGTTGATTTTTCCAACGCTACATAATTTTATCCGAGGAATAATTTTGATTTTTGACAGTTCGTCCATACAAAATCTGTCAGACGTCAATTTTATTCCACGAATAAAAATTACTTGTCGATTGAAAAATCAGCCCTAAATAGAATATCGGAATCAGTTTTAAACGTCATATTAAAAAAAAAAGCTAGATGACGTCAACTTTCCCTGAGAAGAAATTAATGGCGAAACGAACTCAATTGTGTAGGCACCTAATTTCCTTGTCACTCCTAATGGTCCTTGGTAGTCCCAATTATTGTCTTTGCTTTATTTAATAGTTACAAAATTGTCAGTTTCAATAAACTGGCTGGCTGGCTGACTAGTTTAAAAACTGCCTCTTTGATCTAGAGGTCGCACGCGCTACTGCTGAGCATAAGGTCCTGGGTTCAATTCCGAGCTATTGGGAGTTATTGGGTTTTTTTTTCTGCATGGCTTCAAAAATATATAATATAATACCAAATGCTATCAAAGATTTGAATCTGACAAAATTTCAACGGAAATTTAATGTTTTTTTAATTGAAAAATGCTACTAGGTATACCATTGACGAATTCCTTCTTGACAAAATGTTATAAACTGACAATTATATATTTATGCTTGACAATTTGACAAATTATTGATTGTATTTTAATGTTTGTAATAATAATTAATAAATTGTATGTTTATTTGTATTGTAATCTAAATTTTGACATTTTTGTTTTGTATACCATATCAATTTTAAATTCTTATATTGTTAAAGAGTGTATGCCCAATGGGTGGCTTTTTGAGTTTCCATAAATTAACTGTAAGACCTTTGACTCTACCGTCAGGAATTTCTCAGTAGCAGCCCGGAGCTAGGGGGCCAGCCTATTGCCCTCAACTGGGCACAGGTCTATACCTGTGCCCAGTTGAGGGCAATAGGCTGGCCCCGTATGACATGAGATTTAAACAAAACTGGTGAAATGTGGCTGCTAAGGTACACCTTTAAAGAAAAGAAAGAAAGAAAAAGTATTTATTGCGACTCGTACAGGATCATTTAATAAACTAAACACAATTAAAAATAAAAATAGAACAAATTATATTTAAAAAAAGTAACAAAAGGAAAAATGAAACAGAAAGTCTTATACGAGGCCAAAAGGCTCCTATCTCAGCAAGAAGCTTCCACATTTTAAAAATAAATGTCGCAGCGCTGGTATTCTAATAGAGCCCGGTGTGATGTCACGGGCAATCACAGGAATAAACCCAACCCTATCTTTCCCTTTGGGGAATTACAGGCGTGTTGTTGTGTTTAATGTTATTTATGTCTTGTTAATAATACCTTACTCTTTTAGTATCCATCTACAAAGTCAGAGGCCTTCTTGCTCTTTGTATAAGTAGGTAGGTACTTAAGTAGTCGTTAGTTCTAGTAAAGAGACCGTGACAAATACGAGACCGTTTGTTTACTTTTTTTTACAAACTAGTGATGTGCTTGATGAAAACTCGATGAATAAATTGGCTTTACTCGATTTTTATGCGATGACAGTAAATAAATTCATATTACACTTTTGTACTTAAGTGGTGTTTCCTTATTAGGGTTTCGTAGTCAACAAGGAACTCTTATAGTTTCGCCATGAGTCTGTCCGTCCGTCCGCCCGCAGGTTAGCTCATACTCTTTGTACTAGAAAGCTGTAATTTGGCATGGATATACTATTAATAACGCCGAGAAAGTGGTAAAATAAAATCGCGAAAAAAAAAATTTGGGGTCTCCTCTACAAGTAAAGTGGGGATGTTTTTTTCTCGTCTACCCCATTGTGTGGGGTAAACGAGAGTGGGGCTTGGCCGGTTTCTTTTATCATCTTTGTCAAGCAGTGACAATCATTAAAGCTTGTTTTTTTTCTCAGCTCAGTTTTTAGTAGTTAATAATTTTGACAGAAAATAAATATTGCTAATCACTTAATGATCTTGCGTGTTCAACACATATAAATCAATTAATCATTATTATTATTACGGCTCTGATAGATGAATTAGGCCCAAGGCTATAGATCAAATAAATTCAGAACTGAATTCGAGTAAATCAACTGACAAGTGAAGAACGATATTTCACATCGCTTAATGACGATGCCGCATAAACCGTAAGTCACTGTTAATTATGTATTTGAGTTAATAATGTTTTTACTTTGTTATTTAGAGTCAATATTTTATATGTATAAATTAAGTATTTATTATTATTCGGGAAAAGGAAGTAGAGGAAGACCAAAGAAATGTATAGGCTGTGCGAATGATGATATGGTTAGAAAAGGGCTGACTACCGAGATGACGACTAATAGACGTATTATGACGTAAGATGACTAATATGACGGCACGGTTGGCGCTGTGGTTAAATGATGGACTGCTGCGCTTCGTGTCGCGGGTTCGATTCCCGCACGGAACAAATATTTGTATGACCTTCCGGGTCTGGCTGTTTGTGTAAGTGAGTTTAAATGTTTGTAAACGTACCGACGATACAGGAGAAATTCCTAGTGTGGGGCAAAGTAATTAAAAAAAAAAAAGTATGGAAGAGAAAGAAGAAAGAAAAAATATCTATAATGGTTATCTACAGTCTAGCCGTCGAAAGTACGCATTCTTGACACCTGTCAGTGCGACTATTCTAGTAACCAATAAAGATCAAATTCGCAAAACACATATTCGTTTTTATGAAACTGACAGGTATCAAAAACGCATTCTCTCGACATGTATTTAAAAACCTAATGACATCTGTCATTGTCTACTAAACATCATAATTATACCGACGAGCTTGTTAAAAAACGATTAGTGTCTAAATCTCCATAAATATAATTGCCATGTGTCTTAAAACTATCTATAAATGAGGAAACTTAAATACTCGGTAGAGCTGGAGCTGTAATGGCCGACTGGTCGTAGGTTCGAACCCAAACAGGCACTTTGCTTTGTGTAAATCATTTCATCACCACTGCTCTCAAAACGTAAAAGAAGAAAAAACGCGAGGAAACAAAAAATGTCCTAGAACAAAAAACCCGAAGACAGGTGACATCTACCAACCCGCACTGGGCCTGTGTGGTGGATTACGGCCCACTTTCTTTCACTGAGAGGAGGTCTGTATACCAGCCGTGAGAACATTATAGGCTGATTGTGCAAATACCCGGTATAATTCATGTCATCACGTTAGAGGAAAAGTTGTCAGGAATTCTATGTTTATTGAGTTCAAAAGTGACCGTACCGCTATGACCCTTTAGCTCTATAGAGGCGTTAATTAGTATCTACTTATTTCCTAAGACAACCATAATAAATGAATATTAGTTGTAAAAGCAAAATATCTTTATAATAACGTATGGGCCAGTAAGGTCAGTATTTTAATCGTTAATTAAAAGACAAACAAAAATTGTGCAAATAAATTTGCATCCAGGGGGGTTACTCCGAAGTAGTATCGGCCGAATGTTAGGTCGTTTCCTGCTACGAAGTTACTATTTGGTTCGGTCGGTCCCGATCCTACGCTCTTTCGAATATTGACTATGGTCCCGACCCAACTGAGCCGATCCGAACTTGTTTCGCATTTTTCAATAAATAATATTCGGTTCGGCCATGTGTCGGTCTGATCCGAACATTCGCACTTTGCACTTCGGGGTAGACCCCCTGGAAACAAATAACATTTTCAGTCTTTTCAAAAACATGAGACCATTCATGACTGTGATTCCGATTACTTACCTTTTGCAGAAAAAATGGATCACTAATACAGGATCCAATGGAAAATCTTGACAATCCGTTTGTTTGGACGGTGGTACCCGAACTAGTTTTGTAATTGTATAAAAAAAAAATGTTCTCATATACATACAGACTTGAGAGCGGAGGTGGGCCATGGGTCAGGGTCGCAATTTATCGAGTTGTACGTCGTAGCTTCGAACCCAGCTAAGCGATTTACTTTGAGTAAATCATTTCATCACCAATGCTCTCAAAACGGTGAACGAAAACACCGTGAGTAAACCAGCATGTCTTAGAACCAAAAATTCGACGATATGTGACATCTACTAACCCTCACTAGGCCCACTCTCTCTCACAGAGAGTCCTGGGGCCCAGTAGTGGGAACATGAGGCTGATTATGCATACAAAAAAGCAGGTATTTCTGTATTTTTTACAAGTTTTTGAAAACGAGAACATAATCATTCAGTTACAAAACAGATGATGACATTATACCCTAAACCTGTTATCTGATTAGCATACATATGGTATAATATTATAACGTGCTAGAAAGATGAAATGTCAAGGTTGAGAGAAACGGATGGGCAGTGGAAACCTCTTTCAAGGTCAGACTAGTATCGGTTTTTTACGCAATATATCGATTTTATAACATACTAACACATTTACGGTATTTGGAATGTGGTCGGCGGTTGCTTTACAAAATAGTCATTGAATGTTATTATAAAAAGGAAATAGTTTATGACTTTGCAAAAAACTTGTTTTAAATATACTTGCAGGTTACAAATAATATGACATCACAAATAACATCACACATACCTGAACAAGCTACAAAAATTTTGTAACATCCAAGAAACTAAACTTTTTCTTTTGTTTTTTTTTTGTTTTAATTATGTCTCAACATTGTAGATAGTAAACCCATGGGAAGTTGCGAGGTAACCCCATCACAAGTATCCTTATAACTTACTGGGGCTGCCTCAATGTTGTGCTGTAGAACAATGAGAAACAATATTTTTTTTGTTTTTTTTTTTAACATCACTCCTGAAATCTCCAAAGGTTTAGGCAGAAGTGCACCTATAGTAACACCCACATATCGCCAGATAATGCCATCAACCAGTCACAAATCCAGCCTCCTACCCCGAGGCTGGATTTGAAAAACTCCTGATGAGAAAACCCAACAACATTTTGCCCGATCTGGGAATCGAACCCAGGACGTCATCTGTACTCGGCAGTAGCGCTTGCGACCACTAGACCCTATTACATAGGATTATTAACTGGCGAAATGTAGGTGTACTACAGGTAATCCTCTGCCTAGGCCTTGGGGGATTACAGGCGTCATGTTATGTTACGTGTTACATAGGTAAGCTTTAAGTAATTCCTTATCAAGGCTTTACACGCCATTACTATTAAACGAAGCTTTTAAAAGATCTTTTAGTTAGGAATTCGTAAAGCGAGACGAGCTATGAATTAAATATCAGGTGGGCTGCCAACTACGTATAAGTTTTACAAACTAGATGAGCTATTCAGAATGGAAAATTTGCATGTGTCAACGAAAAGGAATTTGGTTACTACTGTGTGAATGTGTGTAAATTCTGCGTGAACAAGATGGACTGGTAATTGGTTTAGTTGAATTAAATGATTTGAGTTTGAGTTTGGACAGCACCATCATCTGCCTAGCCTTTTCCCAACTATGTTAGGGTTGGCTTCCAGTCTAACCGGATGCAGCTGAATACCAAAAAGTATTTTACATGAAGCGACTGCCTATCTGACCTCCACAACCCAGTGACCCGTAACGACTGTCAAAGATCCATGAATGACAGCCGGGGCCAACGGCTTAACGTGCTTTCCGAGGCACGGAGGAGACTTGGTATGTGAAAATGGTCACCCATCCACGGTCCAACCACCTGATCGATCGACCCGTGCGGCTGTTATTACTTAGCCACAAGCCCCTCAACAAGATGGACAGCACCATGTGTACTTATTATTAAAACGAAGGTTTTTGCTTTTGTGGCATTCGTTTTCCTGTTGTTTTGATTATACACAAGCTGTGTTTTATCACTGTATAGAGAGAAAAAAAGAGAAAATACATCTATTTAACACAGACTAAAAATCACACAACAGCAGGGTAATTAAGTAACACACTATTAGTAGCAATGGTTTCATTTTGACAGTTCAACAACATTCATTGCGTTATTTACGTTGTTGAATAGACACATATTTCGAACATATGAAGCAATGTATTAGCAATATCCTTCAAAATGATTCAGATTGTGCTTGAAAGTATGTTACGCCCTTCATTGTTTGACTGATTTAAAACGATGATTTAAAAAGATGGATGGTTTTTACTCTTTCACGCAAAAACTACTGAACAGATTTGGATGAAATTTGGCACACAAATAGTTTATAACCAGGACTAATAAATAAAATATTTCTTTTTATCCCGAAATTCCCACGGGATCGAATCTTATACACTTAGGTATACGGGTGAAACCGCGGGGCGCAGCTAGTCTTCAACAAAACTCTTTGTACGACAAACCGTGTTCAGCATGAAACTAAGTAGGTACCTAGAAAGAAGAGAACAAACTAAAGTAGCACATTAATTATTACAGAGCGTCACATCCAGTATTCTTAGTTAGCTCATAAATATCGTTGGCACGTACATACACTAATTATGTAAGAGTGTTTATTTTGTTCATGTTGTGGAATAATGTGAGGCTATTATTGTAATTAGTAAGCTTAGACACCGAACTGAACAGTGAACTGACTGGCATTATGAGGACGTGCGTGTTTTGTTTAGGGGGTGAGTTCAAAGCACCTGTCAATACACTACGTATTGACAGGACAGGTGTACCTAACAATATTTGTATGAACCTGAGTCACGTATTTACACTACACTATATACTTCTTTCTATATGCATGCTCTGCATGGCTCCGAAAATATTCAATAACAGACCAAACTAAATGATAATTATTTATTTATGCTTGAAAATTCAAAAACTTGACGTATTAATTGTGTTCTGAATATTCATTAAAATAATTAATGGTATTCTAAATGTGCATCATAAAAATTGATTATATTCTAAATTTTTATTAATTTGTATGTTATATCGATTTTAAATTTATTATTATATTGTTAAATAGTGTATGGATAGTTTTTTGAGTAACCCAACTATAAGACCCATTGTATCACCAAAAATCACACTAATAAATACTTTGACTTTGACTTTATACAGAAAAAAATAATACCCAGTGCGCAAACTGTAACTATGAATTCAGCAAAATAAAAAAGAAACGGTGTTTCATGAAAAATTGCTATACATACGCGATCAAAATGTATGGAACTGGGACACCTATATTTTTTTTTTAAACTGACGAAAAATTTCTACGCCATGAGGTCTAGAATCATATGCTGAATGAATTCATGGTAACAGTTTGCGCACTGGTTAGTTTTTTTTCCTGCATAACTTTTGAATAATAAATAAATAAATCCCTATATCCCATAAATGCAACTCGAAATCGTGGTTCTGTTTCTAAACTAAAATTATAAAAAGGAAAGATTTGATTTTTTTGTAGGTTTGTTTGTTATGTATGTGGTTTCGCTTTCACGCTAAAACGGCTGAACGGATTTAAATGAAATTTGGCACATGGGTAGAACATACCTTGCATTGGGACATAGGATACTTTATATCCCGATATGCTCATGGGATCGAGACCTATGCGGTTGATACCGCGGGGCGCAATTATTTATAAATTGTAAGATTCTGTACGACGCCATTAAAATATTTTTGTACCCTATACTTAAATACCATTGTCTTACTTGTTACAGGAAGAAAACATAGCACTCCGTCTAATAAAACAGCATTCAGACGTCGAAGAGCCAGAAAGTAGTCCAGCGTCACCGGAAGAAATCTTCAATACTGGCACCACAGGCCGGGCGTACTTCGACGAGGCAGGTTATGTGGCTGGAGGGTCCAAGGACTCGGACCCTTATGTGCGGAACAGGTTTAACCAGGCCGCGTCTGATAACCTGCCTAGTAACAGGCCAGTTCCTGATACGAGGAACGCTATGTAAGATTGACAATATTTTTTTTGTTGTAGAATAGATTGATCTATGACCTGAAGTAGGCAGTAGTATTTAGCGGGATGTGGTAGGCAAAGGTACATTGTGAGAGGCTTTTTTTTCGGATGGGAAATCATCAAATGACTTTCTGTTCTAGGGCAGCGGTAACCCTTTCGGACGATCCCGCTACCCATCGGCGCCGATTCCCTTGATCACAAACTAAACCAAATTTAATTATAGTTCGTATTTTTCTTTCTATTTCATTAAGAAAAGGACAGAAGATAAATATTAGTTTAGTCCTGTCAAATTTAGATACTCCATAGCAAGATTAGACGTGATTAATATCATGGCCCCTAAAAATACGTCAATTTACGCCAGGCGCTAACTAATTTGACAGGACTAAACTAATATTTATCTTCTGTCCTTTTCTTATTGAAATAGAAAGAAAAAGATGTACTGAACTTAAATTTAGTTTAGTTTGTGAACAAGGGAATCGGCGCCATTGTGAGAGGCTTAATTAATAATTGGGAAACTTAAAGTTAAAAGCAATGTGTTTTAAATATACAAGCTGTTGTTTTGCATCCTCGTCAAATTTCAGGAGGCTGTTATGAAAGACATAAATAATCAAACAAAATTACGATCCCTGGTAAATAATGAATACATACTTGTTTTTTTTTAGTTATTTAAATTTGACAGTATTTTAGAATACACCACTTTCAAAGAACAAAATTGCGTTATGATATCGTATAAGCTGTCACGTTTTTATGTGTGTGTAAAAGGGCAGTTACAGTGCGGTCTCACACAGGCCGCGTTTTAAAATGCGTGCCCACACATCTCACAATCAGCGCCATTACCTATCTATACGAACATTTGAAACGAAAAAATCCATCAGACTCCCACAAATAGACTGTAGAGTATCCAGTATCCTACCCAACGTTAAACCAGTTATCAGACATTTTTCAGGCTTCCGACGACCCTTAATGACTGCCATAGATATTTGCATGCGAGCCGAGATCGTCGACTTAACGATGTTCTCCGAAGCTAAGGGGTCAGGCCCGAGATATTGACCTAATAAATTCTCTGGCAAATAGATCGGAATAATATCCTGGGCTGTAAGACGATAGTATAGCTTGTTAATCAAGGATCCTGGTAATTTGAAGCCCTTGTTAGAAGAAAGGCTTTGAATTTCATTATCCTTTGATATTAGTTACGTTACGAAGACAGTCTTACATTTTCATATAACAGAAGGCCTATTCCCGTATTTAAAAACTTTCAAATTCTAGTCGTATTCTCTTCTCAGCGACAATCGATATTAAAAAAAAATATTTATTTTATTTCTTTATTTCGTTTTAAAAACTTGTCAAAACTGTAGGAAAATTTAAGACATTTTTAAGTGATTGAAATTGAGATTAGATTGCGAACGCTCTTAAAAATATAGAAAACTAGCTGCGCCCCGCGGTTTCACCCGCATACGTTTCGATTCCGTTGGAATATCGAGTTAAAAAGTATTCTGGTTATAAACCATCTTTGTGCCAAATTTCATCCAAATCCGTTCCGTAGTTTTTGCATGAAAGAGTAACAAACATCCATCCATCCATACAAACACGTTTATAATATTATTAGGAAGTAAGAAGTAGGGGGTCCTTCTTTTTTCAGTTTAAAACAAATGAACATAGGCACGAATGAAGCATTACAAATAAAGCTGACACAGATTTTCTTTAAACAAAAAACAATAAATATATTATTTCCTTACTAAGTTTCGTGGCTCTTAATAGCTGGAACCACGTGGTAATAATACACCCCAAATGCGTACCGAAAAAAGGCTGGAAGGCTGGAAGTAATACTACAACAGCCCCGTTTTATGTCCAGGAAAATCACTGTGGCCTGGAAGAGATCGCAGAAGGCGATAAGGCCGCCCATTGTATATTTTGTAGTTTGTTTTTTTTTGGTATGTATTTTTGTGGAGTACAATAAAGTACACATCCTACTAATATTATAAACGTGTTTGTATGGATGGATGGATGTTTGTTACTCTTTCACGCAAAAACTACTGAACGGATTTGGATGAAATTTGGCACACAGATGGTTTATAACCAGGATTAACATATAGAATACTTTTTATCCCATATTCTTACGGGATCGAAAGTTATGCGGGTGAAACCGCGGGGTGCAGCTTGTAAATAAATAAATAGTACTATATCTTCTTTAATGCCTGATTAGGATTACGTGTAACCCACATTGACACGTCATAATCTACCAAACCAAACAGCTTAAAACAATATTAGCTGTTCTTAACCCAAATTCTTTATAAGCTTACGCTAAAGAAGTGCAGTGTCAACCAACGGCCTCAATTTGACGCAACCTCACACATACGTAATAACGAGTCGTTTGTGACCTCCCTGGGACCTGGCGACCTCGTAGCCTCTTGGGGTCAATGTCTCCTGAGATGTGCTGGAGATTCTGCAATGTTGTTAATGATAATTACTGGTTAAATATGTGGATTGCAGTTTTGGGTTAATGGTTTTTTGAACATGTGATATGCGTAATTAGCTAATTGGAAAATGATTTTGTTTTTATTTGCTCTGAAAATAAGGGTATTTTCCGATGTTAAACTAAACTGATGTATAGCCATATCTCTGCTGTAGATACAATAATAACAAAAAGGATAGCCAACAAAATAATAGTCTTTAAAAGTCTTTACAGATAATACCGTTTCCTTTTTTTATACAGGGTGGCAGGGACATCGACGTGCAAACTGTAACCATGGATTCAGCACATGAGTTTAGACCCCATAGCGTAAAATTTTTCGTCGGTTATCAAAAAAAAAAATCTTCTGTTTCATAGAAAAGTGCAACGCTATGGGGTCTCAACTCATGTGCTGAATCCATGGTTACAGTTTACGCGTCGATGTCCCTGCCACCTTGTATTTCGATTTCGATCACGCATGATGGAACGCGATGGATGAGGTCTATGATGGAACGAACATGCCCAGAAGATGCCTGTTCACTCTTCCTTTGAAAAAAAAAGACAACTTGAAACTTTGGATAGAACAAACTGGGAAAATGCTTGTCATTTCCTGTCTACACATAAATCATTCAATTCAATTTTCTTTCAGGTGTCGACTAAAGAAATACGACGATGACTTGCCACAGACCAGTATCATCATCACATTCCACAACGAAGCCAGGTCCACACTACTACGGACTATAGTCAGGTAAATACATTTTATTTATTTTTTTCCACCGTTGAGACTCTCCGTAATACTTCGGAAGTTCTTCGGATAACGTCGTAAAATCTTCGTGTTTCCTCGGACTCTCTTGGAAGTTTATACAAAAATACATTGACTCTATCTGTACAAAGACCCTTTGGCCAAAATCTTAAAAACAACATGGCGACGTTACGCCATCTTGTTTTTTAGATATTGTTTACCAACAGCGCCCTCTCTCAACGTCATTCGAGTAACAAAACATCCTTGTTACAATGTAGGACTTGATGTCATAACTAAAGCACTCAGAAATAATGCAACTCTTAAACAGCGGCACTGAAATGAATAGGTACTTATATTCGTAGCATTTACAAAGCTTCATGAATATACTTTTGTTGCAGTGTCCTCAATAGAAGTCCAGAGCATCTCATCAAAGAAATTATTCTAGTCGACGACTACAGTGACAACCGTGAGTACTCATAACTTTGTTACAAAATGTTCTAAGATAAGAAAATTGACATCTCATACTGACACCGATTCCCTTGTTTACAAACTAAACAAAATTTAAGCTCAGTGCAACTTTTTCTTTCTATTTCATTAAGAAAAGGACAGATGATAAATGTTAGTTTAGTCCTGTCAAATTAAGATACTCCATAGACAAGTTTAGGACGATGCCAGTGACTAACTAAGTCAGAGATGTCAAATTAGTTAATGTCTTGAACTTCGCCATGTCAGGTAGTCTATACGATCTGACGTCACAACTATGCTCGTATGAAAATGTTATAATACGAGTCTCTTACTGTCCCACAGCAAGTCAAAGGCCTCTTCTCACACAGAGAATCTATGCGCCAACTAAAATTTTCAGCTCATGTTTATTTTCGTCCCTTACTTTTCTACTAGAGAGAAAAAGATGGAAATAGCCTAAACTAAGTTTGGGTTATGCACAACTGAATTGATGTCCAGTGTCTAGTGTCTAATGTAAACCTCATTTAGTGTAACACCAAGTAAACATACAACAGTCTAGCTTTAAAAAACAACGCGATTTTAAAACTGACAAACTAGTTTATAATATGCTAAACTGTGTTTAAAACATCGTTTTCGATCGTCGCTATCTTGAATGGAGGTTTTAGTTAACCCCAATTTGACAGCTAGTGAATTATGTTAGAAGTTACTTTAGTGTCTATACCCTGTCCATTAGGTTAACCGTTTTTTGACAGCTGTTTTAGAACGTAGGTAACTATTCCAGATTACGTTAAAGTTAACTTTAAAATGCATAAAAAATAAATAAATATATGAACTGCTTTATCTTATTTATGGCTTCTTCCAGACATTATAATACCGTACGTGAATCAATCAATGTATATGTGAAAAAATAAGCAAAATAATCATAGGGCTTCAAAAAATTCGTCCGCATCACTGTCAACAGGAACAGTGCCTAAAAGGCTGGCAGCATTGCCACGTTGTATGGCGATACTAATTCTCTGGCCAAGAAAAAGGCCAGCACCCTGGTCGTCTGTCATTAATTATTTTAATGTTAGCTTATATAATGTAAATATCAATGTATTATGTGTTGCTGCAATCAAACTCAAACTCAAATCATTTAATTCAACTAAACCAATTACAGGCACTTTTGAATTGTCAAAGGGTCAGTCAGTCAGAAAGATGAAGCTAGTTGCCCATTCCAAAGCGTAGGTACCTATGGAGAAGAACGGGCAAGAAACTCCATGGACACTCTTTTAAATCATAAAATTGTTACAAAATATTTGATACATCATTCGTGTTGAAATTAACCATGTGAGAACGATGTAGAAAGACGTGCACGTTTGAAGCGTCCGTTATAGAAAACATAAAAACCATTCAGAAATTAAAAATTACAATAAGCCGTGGCGGCTAAGAGATGACCAGTCCCTACTGACGGCGCCCGTTCACGAACATGACGTATGGATCAGCACCATTCAGCTCAACCATTTTGAAGGGAACTTAATGATCCAATACACACGCCACCACCAGCGAGACATTAGAGTGAGCATGACATACTCTCAGCCGCCAGGGCACATTCAAGTCAATGAAAGACGTACCCAGTAAATGGTAGCTTTATAGAAAGTACATAGTGCTCACACGTGTGCTATGCAATTATACAATACTAAACAATTGAGTTTATACAATGCAAATATAGTTTTCTTCCCATGATCAGCAGCTCCAACTATGTTTCCGAATGCTAATTAGTTTATGCGCCCCTGTGGAGCTGGACCAGCATTGAGCCAAGCATTTTTGTCAGCGATGTAATCCCCTAACTTATAATATGCTTGGCTACATAGTGTGCGTTTAATACAAGATTTAAATTTCGTTTCATTCAGTTGGAGTATGTGGGGAGGAATTTTATTCATCAATCACTAGTTCCATCTATCAAAAAACGATTTACCTCATGGGCAAGGTATAGTTTAGTCAGAACTAAATCGGGGGCGCGAAATTATAATGATCTTTATACTAGTAAGCATCTAAATTACATACCCATCTTCAATTTATTTCACATATTACGCCAAGCGCACATTACAGCGCAACGCATACTTTAAAAAGTTGCAGTGCGGCCCGCCCAAGTCTGCGAAAGCCTTTACTCGTATATATTTATGATCTCCGTTGATACTACAACAAATTAACCAAAATACATAATTGTACTTAAGCTTTTATGAACACAAGCGCATCCAAGGCCATCTAACGTTAATTGTTCATGTAAAACCAACAATGTTGCTGAGACCTCATCAAGTTATGTTAATGTGCTTGCAACTTTGTAGGTTATTAACATTATAGCTATACTTAATTACTTCCTCGGATGTTGTTACTTAGTGAAACATTAAAGAGTTGTTTATTATCAGCTTAATAAGTTAAAGCTGAAGAGAGTTAGGGGTGACAATATTCCAACATTCTTTATAGCCAGTCAACCTACTTTTCGAAGGTCCAATTGTTTTTTTTTATGACTACTGCTACAACTATTTAAATCAGGTATACTCCTAAAATACCTGCTATTATCTGAGTATCCCCAGACTCAATCTCCAGGGGGTCTACTCCGAAGTAGTATCGGCCGAATGTTCGGCCGTTTCCTGCTACGAAGTTACTATTTGGTTCGGTCGGTTCCGATCCCACACTCCTACACTCTTTCGAATATTGATTAGGGGAGACCCAACTGAGCCGATCCGAACTTTTTTCGCATTTTTCAATAATACTCAGTTCGGCCATGTGTCGGTCCGATCCGAACATTCGCACTTTGCACCTCGGAGTAGACCCCCAGTTCTTCTTCGGTAAATCGATACATCTGTTTTACCCCTTTCTGTGGCCAAATTCACCTTTCACCCTGATTTTTTCAAAAATCGGCTCCAGTTTAATAGTTGGGAGGATCAGATTCGTATGGTGAATCTACATATCTACAGAATATTCTGTTACAGTATAGACACAAGGGGCTCTTAGTATTGCTATTTTATTAACTTTAACCTACCAAGTTTATAGGAACGTGAATTCCACGAGTACTTTTGCACTGATTATCTTCCGCATAATCCCGCGGGAGTCATAAGGTTGATGTAGATTATTATGTAAGTAATGTAATCTGCGTAATTACTTGACTTGGAACTGCGCCGTCATCTGACTAATCTCTTAAGGCGGATTCACACCTGCGCACGCGCAAGAACAGTGAGGTTCGCGTGCATCTTAGGAACATAGTATAGACACATCGGTTCGCGTGCAACTTGTAATATTTGTGACATGCACATTTTCGTGGTTTCGCGAAGTGTTCTCGAACATCAGAAAATAAAACACAAACAAATCAATGCTCGCGAACTGCGCGTAAGCTGTTTGCAATGCGTGCGCGTTTGTGCGCCTGCGCAGCACGTGCGCAGGTGTAGATCTGCCTTTACATACTCTATAGCAGGTAAAAGTATGTGGGAATTACATTTTTTATAATAATTATTACACAAGACTGTACTAACTTGAGATGAAAATAAACAAAAAAATGGTTTAAGTGAAAGGCGCCGCGCCGTACCGAAAGTATGAATATGGTTTACTCGCCAAGTTCTTAAGGTAGAATAGTTAAATTATAATTTGTATTAAGAAATTGTAACTGAAAAGTTGTGTGGAAATCGCTTGTCACGGAAGAATGAGGAAAATCAAAGTAGAATTTCGAGTATGAATTTCGATGGCTATAAGAGTAGGGGGAGACCAAAGAAACGATGGATGGACTGTGTGAATGATGATATGGTTAGAAAGGGGTTGACTACCGAGATGACTACTAATAGAGAAATATGGCAGAACAGTCATATTGCGCCGACCACAAATACTCGTAAATTGGGATAACGGCAGGTATATGATGATTAAGAAATTCAGTACAAGACGAAAATAATCCTTTTTCACGAAGGTTTACCATTATGTGGTACTTGTAGCTACTTAAAAGATATATGACTGTTATAACTTAACTATACAGGCTATTAGAAAGGATTAAAATAATATGTAAGTAAATAAGAATGAAAATCTAATCTATAATATAAAAATGAATCGCTGAATATGTTGCTAAGCGCAAATCTCGAGAACAGCTGAACCGATTTCTCTAATTATTTTTTTAGAATATTTCTTGAAGTACGAGGATGGTTCTTACGCAGAGAAAAATTAAAAAAATAGGGTAGGAGTAGGTTAGGAGTAGGGTAAAAGTAGGGTAAAAGTAGGGTAGGAGTAGGGTAGGAATAGGGAAGGAGTAGTGTAGGAGTAGGGTAGGAGTAGGGTACGAGTAGTGTAGAAGTAGGGTAGGAGTAGGGTAGGGGGTAGGACACCACGCGAACGAAGTAGCCCCGGGCAGCTAGAAATAATTTTTAGGGCAAAACAACGTTTGTCGGGTCAGCTAGTTAATTAATAAAAATAACCAAATTATGTCCTAACTTAACTAACTCTATTCACGAACTAAAATATAGCGTCAAAAAATTCATCCGCATCGCTGTCGACTGGTAATGTACCTAAGACACTGACGGCATTACCTCGTTGTATAGCAATGTTTAGCCTCTGGCCAACGTAGAAGCCAGCCCTTGGGTCAAGCCAGCCCTTTAACTATACAGGTTAAAATCATAGAGGTACTTAAAAAAAGAATGACTATATACTTAACTTAGAAACAAAGCAACGCTTAGGAATAAACGCATGAAGAATAATTATGAACTTTACATTTCCGATGGTAATACTCCTTTAAAATAGCAACACTTGGTTTCGCAACAAGAAAACGTTTCTGCAACTAAAATATTGTCATCGCAATGACAATTTCTTACACAACGTTCCCAACAATAGAACAAGAAAATGTCAAGCTGACCTACCCGAAATAAAACAAGACGCAGCATCTTTATATCAAAGAACTTACTGACGGAGAAATGGGCCAAGAATATTGTGATACAAACATGCAAGTGCTAATAAATGTGCCAACTTGGCTGGCGCACTGCCAAGCCTAAAAACAAAACGAAACTAAAATGCCGCTCCCACTATATCAAAGAATTTACAGAAACAAAGGTATATCATGACCACAGAGTCACAGAATAGATACCTACCACAGAAGTTCAGAGGGCATAGTGCGAGTTTTTCTATCTACTCGATGGCGTTAACGTAAACTCAGATTTGTATGGAATGACAGCAGTGCTATCGAGTTTCCACTAGATGGCGCTGCTCTAATACCGTATCGTACTGCGTTTACGTTCACGCGATCGAGTAGGTAAAAAACTCGCACTACGCCCGCTGGTCTATACAATCAGCGAAAACTCAACCAAACGGACACAATTCACGTACAGCGAGTGCAGGCGCACTCGCAACTGGCATTTGTTTAAGATAGTTTGAGGTCTCCGTACCGTACGCGTTTAATAGCGAGATTCACAACCGCACTAAGGGGTGCCAGACACATTTTCGACTCAAAAAAATCGCAAATCCGATTCGACAGTAAGTATTTGTTGAACAACTAAGCCAGCCCGAAGCAATTACTACACATATTAGACTTTCATTTGTTTCATGCCGAGCAGCAAACTTGGTTCACCAGCTACCCTCGCATTTGAGCTAAGCCGAGTGGCTTTTTCCGAACATTTAATCATCAGGATAAGGGCAGGGCCTTGTTCCATTACGCTTATTTCATACGATTAATACGAGTAAATTCAAAGTGCAATCTGTGGATCTCACTGTAATACGTGCACCTGTTTTCACTCATTAATTGGAGTCGACCCCCTCTGAGAGCAATGGTGGCTTAGAGGTAACTGCCGTGACTTACGAGTTGTAGGTCATGGGTTCGAACCCAAGCAGGCCCTTTGTGTAAAATTATTTCATCACCACTGCTCTCAAAACGGCTAAGGAAGACATCGTGAGAAAGCCGGCATGTCGTAGAACCAAAAATTCAAAGACGTGTCATTCGCCAACCCCCATTGGGCCCGTGTGGTGGATTATAGCCCACTCTTTCTAACAGAGAGGAGGTCAGTGCCCCAGCGATGGGAACATTATAGGCTGATTATGTACGGAGTCGACCTTCTGTACTAAAATGGCGCTACCACAAAATCATAGAAATTACTTGAACAATGGTAAATCCACCACAGTGTTGTGAATTGTACACTGTGTGTATTTAATTGAACAAAACACTTGATTCGCGTAATTATCTGGAACAATAGTTTCGTTGGCAATTCATTTTCATTTCACATAATAAATTGTGAAATTCGAGCAACATAATTGGGTTAAAAGCTCTTGTGTTCTAGTGGTGGAGCAATTAATTAGCTGAATATTACTATTAATTGTATAATTGTGTGACTGTTTTGAAACATTGTGGTGGCCGCGGTTTTGACTAGATAATCTCTCATAGGACTGAAAAAGAATGGAAATTATGGTAACTAGATATTATTCTTATTCAAAATATTTTTAGATTTCAAGATTAGTAACAATCAAGGTGTAAAAGTTCTTAAAATTGATTGCGACTGTATATCCACGTACCCAAATGCGGAGCCATCTTTGTTGGCATGTTTTGTATCCTCATTTAGCCAAAATGTAATACAAACGTGTTTGGGTAAATGAGGATATAATATATTGTACATACTCCCTATATACTGCTTTTTTAGATGTCGACGACAATGTATATTAGCACTTTTTCAATTCTGAATCGACTTCTTTAAGATGCCTGCTTGAAATTATGCCACTACAAGGAAAAAGCCCTTATTCAATACACAATGAAGTGAGCTTTCACTATCACTATATTTCGGTGTGTTCGCAATTTCAGAATATTTCATGTTCTTACACTATGTTTTCCGTTTCCGTCTGTGAATGAAGTGATAGCTTGTATTGTAACCAAAGAATAAATTATAAATACTGGCACTTATCCAGTAAAAGCAATCAATATAACGCACACGAAAAAAAAATTGGGCCGAGGAACTCAAGCGAATCGGAAGCATAGTCCTTTATCCTCAGAAGACAGTTCCTTAAGGACGTATCATGTAGATTTACAGTCTTATTTTATACTGGCAAGGTCGCGTGTAAGGTATTGCTACTTTAAACGTAAGTGTATTCTACATAATTCACTTAGAGACTTTTTTAGGGATGGAGAGAAAATAAAACGCGAAAGAAGGCCAATTCCCGTGATGAAAATCGTTCAAAATCTAGTCGCAATCTCATCTCAGCGACAATCAATGTCAAAAACTTGTCAAAAATGAAGGGATTTTACAGGTATTTTTGACAGATTGAGACTGAGATCAGACTGTGAACGTTCCTAACTTTACGAGAATTGCCCCTCAGATCAATCAATCAAATGTGTTAAAGATTTTTTATTATTACTGAATTGAAATTATGTAACATTTTATAATTTGCGCATGATCTAGCCAACGTTTTACTTTTTAGTTACAGCATAATTTCATAATACATAATATTTTACAAAACACAGAATAATCTTTTATATTCATTATTATAATATTGAATTAAAATTATGCAACAAATCTGTAGGTACAGTGATCGTCGAACCCATGTCATTAAAATTGATTGATATATCCACATAGAAGAGATCATACACATTTATGATTTATAATTAACTACTTATCAATAATTATTATGAATGTCGTAAGTTTTTTAGTACTCGTCATAAAACATTACATACATTACCTATCATTAAAATCGTAACAAAATCTGTTGAGTAGTTTAAAAAATCTAAGCAGACACACAGACAGACACGAAAAAGGACTTTGGTTTTAAAGTATGTAGATGTAGGTATATATTGATGTAGACTTCTCATAGTTAAACTGCTTCTTTCCCCAACAGCCGATGATGGTGCCGCCCTCCGCGCCATTAGGAAGGTGAAGGTGATCCGCAACACCAGACGCGAGGGTCTGATGAGGTCTAGAGTCAGGGGTGCTGACGCTGCTGTGGCGCCTGTGCTCACCTTCCTGGATTCACATGTGGAGTGCAACGCGCACTGGCTGGAGCCTTTGCTGCAGAGGGTTAAAGAGGTATGTTGCTTTTTCTGTTGAAATTTTTTGCTCGTAATTATTGGAAGAAGGAAGGTCTCTAAGATATGGTCTGATGCATTTACGACAATTGGCGACTGCTGCAGGTGCAGGAAACCTCAAACGGCGCAAATTTACCAACCTTAATGCAAGCCATATGTTTGAACCATTTGAGGTTGAAACACTAGGATCCGAGTGCTATACGAACATAAATGTAGGGAACAGCTGATTTTTTTTTCGCGCTTTCAGGTTTGGTCCCATAGTAAAAGCCCTCTCTATCTCAAGAAACGTTTTCAGTTTCTTTGCGACTCCCACACGAAATTGTTAAGGTCATCAGATAACTTGAAGCTCAAAATGCCTATGCATTCCACAACTTTCCTTGATAATGCATTTACTGTCCAGGCCGCTCGTTTGTGGAATGCATTGCCAGTTGAAATAAAACGCGCGCAGTCGTTACAGGTGTTCAAAAGACTTGTAAAGGAACACTACTTGTCGTTGTGATCTTGTTGTCCTAACTGCAAGCGTCTACAGTCTTTTTTTTTTTCGTTGCTTGTATACATAGTATGTATGTATTTATGTATTTATAATTTTGAATTTGTATATATTTGTCTATTTTAGTGTATTGTATACATAATATTTGCACCAACAACGGTCCCATTTTGTGTCCAGGGAAATCGCTGTCCATACCGAGGTTGCCTGGAAGAGATCGCAGTAATGCGATAAGGCCGCCCATTGTATATTTTGTAGTATCTCATGTGTTTTTTATGCTATGTATTTTTGTGGTGTACAATAAAGTATATATAAATAAATAAATAAATAAAAGTTGTTCATAATGATGAGCTCACTAATTCGATCTGTCAAAAAACGGTTAATCTAGTGGACAGAGTTATAGGTCATCATAATATAGGTAAAAATAAATTAATAAGTATCTGGAGGATCAACAGAGCTGTGCCATTATATTCGAATTGATTGACCAGCCACAGGTTAAATGTTTCAATCTCTTTAAAAGGTCAAGGATCGGCTCTGACTCACTTAAGACTATTTAATTTGGCACTTATTACATAAAGAATTTGACCTTGTAAAACTATGCGCAGAAAAATGTTATAGACCTTTTACATAGGTATAAAATGCGTTAACTTTAAATAAGTTAATATTATTTACATAATTATCTTTCATAAAACTACAACATCCTTACTTCTTAATTAAATTTTGACATTTAGAGCAAAACCACACCATCTAATAAACTTGAAAACATCACTATTATAGTGGCAAACGAGCTTCTAATTAAATATCAATAAAGGTGAAGTTTCATTTGACTTTCAAATTAATTGCCAATGCGTCTGGCATATTGATGGCCTTTGAGAAGGTCGGCTATTTGCTGCTTTTATATATTACATGGATTATAGATTATTATTATATTATGTCATGTTTTTGGCTGAAGACTAAGTAGTAATATGTTTCCTTTTAATTAGAAACTAAAAAGTTTTTATCGTTAATTATGGGAACTTCATTATATTCATATTCGTTTATTTGCATTCCACAAGGTATAAAGATGTTTAAAAAGGCTTATAGCTAAGAGCCATAGTAGACCCTGTCAGGGCACAGCATAATTATAGCTATACATATAATTTATAAAAAATCTAAATCGTAGAAACAAAAATAAAAATAAAATTCTACATGAAAACTAAAAAATTACGTTCACATAAAAAAGTTACTCACACTCAGCATTATACTCATCAGTGTGGCCCGAAAGAAGACGTAAGAAGCCCGAAACTCTAATTAACAGTCTTACAAAGGGGTTTCGTATTACCCAGTAACTGGGTTGTGGAGGTCAGATAGGCAGTCGCTTCATGTAAAATACTGGTAATCAGCTGCGTCCGGTTAGACTGGAAGCCAACCCCAACATAGTTATCAGCAGGCAGGTGATGATGATGAGCAGAGGTAGCCCAGTTGTAACGGCCCCAACTTACGAGGTCGTGGTTTCGAACTCAAGCAGGTGCTTTACTTTGTGTAAATAATTTCATCACCACTGCTCTCAAAACGGTGAAGGAATACATCGTGAGGAAACTGGCATGTCCTAGAACCAAAAATTCGAAGACATCGGGTCTACCAACCCGCATTGGGCCCACGTGGTAGATTATAACATTTACAACCCACTTCCTGGTGAATAGAGGAGCCCTGTGTCCTAGTAGTGAGAACATTAAAGGCCGATTATGGTATGCATCAAACTCACACACACTCACTCACTCTTCACTCTTCGTTTACTCATCTTGGTATTGCCAAAGTATACGTCAATTGCATAAGGCCTTGAGCATCAACTTGAGTACCAAACCAAACCTATATTCAATTTTTATTTATGTTGACGTTATTTCAAGTTAAACAAATATCAACTTTATTTTAATGGAGATTAAGTTGATTTCAGCATTATTGAAAAAGTTACAGAAATGTTAGAAGTTGTAGCGTAAACGGAACTTTATCGTGTAGGAATTGAAGTTATTTTTCCATAAACTCATATTTGCTTACATTTTTGGCGAATGTGTCACGATAGAAGATTAGAAAAAAATATAGAATCTAATAAAAAAAAACACTTAAATCAAAATATCTCACTTGACAGGCGGATTAAATCAAAGCTATATTTATTAATTTAATTATTTATATAAAGCCTTATTTTTAGAAGAATTGCCAAATTTAAAACGTTCAGTCTGCAACATTGCTCGCAGAACAGATAGCCGAAAGGTTCTGGAGTTTCGATTGCGTACTGGAAGACGTAGCGTTGAAAGGCCACAGGAATGATGACCTGGTGAACGCCGCAGGAATCTGCATCCACAGCACCGATCGCAGTGGCTTGAGCCTATGTTCACCAGTAGACGTTTGTCGGCTGAAATTATGATGATTCACACATATACAGCATTAACCCACAGTATTTTAAAGGAAAGTACGGAACTAGCTAGAGTCCATTCGAGGACGTTCGCTACAAGTTCTTTTACATAATAACACAGTTTTACTAATACCATACATTTAGCCTCGTGACATAATCATAAATTCTTACGTGGAAAGACAAATAGAACCACTAATTTAAATGTCACATTTACGTTCTAGTAAAGCCTGCCTCGTTGGTGTAGTGGTCGTAAGCGTTACTCAGCATGAGGTCCTCGGTTCGATTTCCAGGTCGGGCAAAGTGTTATTGTGGTTTTCTATCTGTGACTTGTAAGTAGCAGCTCGAAGTGCCCAATTGATGCCAATAGGCTCACCCCCTGTTATGCCTTTTGCCAACTATGTTGCGGTCGGCTTCGGGTCTAACCGGATGCAGCTGAGTACCAGTATTTTACATGGAGCGATTGCCTATCTGACCTCCACAACCCAGTTACTGGGTAATACGCAACCCGGACGGGGTCTTGGTATGGGTCTTGGTATGTTAAGATGGTCACCCATCCACGGACCAACCGCGGCAAGTGTAGTTTAACCTGATCGGTCGACCCGTGCGGCTGTTATTACTTAGTCACAAGCCTTTTGACTTTAACGTAAGTGGCAAAATGTAGATGTGATGTTATGTTACATTCTAGTAATCTCTATAGCCAATCCAATATCGCAAATTGCCAATGGCTTATAAATTACATTCGTGAGTCGGATTGAACTCGAAACGGAGCAAAATGTCAAGTTGTGTTGTAATACCGTAATCCACTTTATGCAATGCGCATCCAAACGATATTGTAAGAATAATTGTCTGAATGCAATCTTTATTTAATACATTGTTGCAACAAATAACGTTCTGAGAACATGAAATGTTTCTATAGCATCCTTAACTAGTAAATGTGAAAGTAGACTAGTCTACCTCGTTGATCTAGTGGTGGCAAGCGCTACTGCTAAGCACGAGGTCCTGGGTTCGATTCCTGGATCGGGCAAAGTGCCATTGGGTTTTTTCTATCTTGAGTAAATTTTGACTTTTAAAATTGCCTTTTATGTACGGTCACTAAAGGAGATAAGTAACCAGGGCCGTCGGCTATAGTTGAAGTTTTGTAAGAAACTGATGGATATTTTCGAATAAAATTTTGTTTAATTAATAAAAAACAGACAGTTCATTTATCAAATTAAATTTCATTAGAAAAAATCCATCGGTTTCTTACTAAACTTCAACTATATCCGACGACCCTGGTAACTTATCTCCTTTGGCGACTGTACGTATTTGGAATAAATGCTTTAAGATAAGATAAGATAATTTATTTGCGTAAAACATGGTATACGTAGGTGTGTGGTGGTGTAGGTGTCTTTGTCTTAGACTTTCAGTTTTCCACTCGACACGATCCTGGACCAACATGGACCAATCCCGCCTTCAGGCGTCAATCTCGTCCCGCCATCTAGGCCTAAAGTGCGTTTCTGTAACCATATCACCGTGAAAACTTAGGTGAAGTGAGCGTGGAGTGAGCTGTCATTCCAACTAATGCTAGGAATTGATACTATTGACAGCTTTACTCTAAGCTCACTTCACCTAACTTTTCACGGTGAGATTTTTACAGAATCGATCGGCTGGATCTGCCGCGATGGCGTTCGACGTTGTTTGTAGTGGTGTTAGCCCACTATGTATGTATCCGGCCCAGTCCGACTTGAGATTTGCTGCTTTTTGAGTGACGTCAGCGATTCGGAAATTGATCGACATATTGTTCATAATAATATGTATGATACAATATGTAGGTATGTCGTAACAGTGAAGGGAAAGGTAAAACCTATGTAAATAGAGATAGTCGGGTAATTTATCACTGCACTGTGCACAATGATGCTGTGTGCAAACAATTGTGCAACAAATAAGTCATCACAGTTAATACACTTGTCACACATGTTTTGCATGAAAATGCGTGTCTAGCTATTGACAAATTGTTATTTGAGTTAGGTTCTATTTACTAGAAGATTTTTAACATGTAAGTATCTAATCTTATTTCTTCAGAACAGGTATTAGCGTGCTTTACGCAGCTGAAGTGCATTTCAGTTGTTACTCATGGAGTATTCTGATTAATGGATATTTTAATGATATAGCTATCGATTTAGACGCAAAGTATAATTCTTGAGAAATTATTCTCTACCACACAGGTTACCCGAGGCAAGTACGGCCGCCATGACACTTCAGTATAGAGTTGCCAACTTATTAAACAAAAGAAAGTTTACTTTTACGTATTTCAAAATTAATGGCAAATCTAAATCTGTGACGTAGCATCCATTGATTACAAATGAATGCGTAGAGTCTACTCAATTAAGTAATGCATTTAGAACTCTTTTCCATAAGAGAAGGTACTTGAAGTTGAATAGGTAAACACATTCTAAAAGATACAATATATTACACATAAGTCACTTACTTTTAAAAAAGAGTAGGTCGGCGGTTTTTTGTTATGTCATTTTAGCTGCTTTTTTATTTTAATACGACGGTTAAAATTATTATGTAAATATTCTGACGTATGACGTGTTTAACACAGACGTTTACAATGTTTCTCTATGACAGTCAAGGAAATCAAATAAGATTATGTGAATATCGTGATGCATCAAAAATATAATTTATGTTTTATCCTCAATTAGTTGACAGGATCCTCATTACTTACCTTAGTTAACTTACTATCAAGGCAGGCAAGGCGGTCAAGGCAGTCTGAATCAGGCAGACAGAATTAATTCTGCCTCAATTTACAGTAAACAAAAAAAACTTAAGACACATTTTTCGGTTATTGGATTTTTTGGCCATAGATAATTATAAATGCAACAACATAAATAAAATATTTCCGCATAGTAATAATAAAAATAAAACATTTCTATATTCACCACAGACAACAAATATTCCTGTTCCAAGTTTAAAATGTCTCGAACGGCAACAGACTGGTAATGTAATGTCAAGGCTCAGCGCGGACGTGACGGTATTTTGTGGATGTTGCAGCCACCGAGAAAAATATGACGCTTATAACTTTGACTAGATTTAATGCAAGAACGTGCTCAAAATTGGAGCGAGCGTACCTTCGAAAATATATTATGGTGCTGTTGTGGGAGATGAAATTTTTAATTGAGTTTGGGAAAAGTTGTGGGTAGATAAATTGAATGCAGTATAGCGCATTTATTTAGTAGTAACGGCCCCGACTAACGAGATGTACCTAGGTCGTGGGTACGAACAAGGCAGGCGCTTTGCTTTGTGTAAATAATTTCATCACCATTGCTCTCAAAACGGTGAAGGCAAACATCGTGAGAAAACCGGGATGTCCTAGAACCAAAAATTCTAAGACACGTGACATCTGCCAACCCGCACTGGGCCCGCGTGGTGGATTACAGCCCACTCCTGGGACTGGGAACATTAAAGGATGATTACGCCTTGGGAAAAATTGTGGGTAGATAAATAGGATGCAGTATTATAGCGCATTTATTTAGTAGGTAGTGTAGGGATTACAACATTATTTTTATCGAAACTATGCAACACATAGCAACAACAAACAACACATAACTATGCAATCAATTTATCATCAGAGCTATTAAATCGACTAGTTACGTTATATGGACTTTCATATAAGAGATACCTAATTATATTTAAATTTTATAGAAACGAAACTGAGTGATTAATGATAATTGCAGCATCATACACTATTCAGGTAATAAACAAGTCATTTATCCAAAACTAATGATTGAATAACTTAACAGTAACTTGAATAATAATTCAATGAAGGCGTAGAACTAAGTTATTATGCCTCTGAACAGATTATGTTAGCTGTAAACAGTTGTGACCCAGTGGTAATGGCCTGAATTACGACTTGCAGGTCCTAGGTCGTAGGTTTGAACCCAGTCAGGTGCTTCGCTTTGTGTATATAATTTCATCACCACTGCTCTCAAAACGGTGAAGGAAAACATCGTGAGGAAACCGGCATGTCCTAGAACCAAAAGTTCAAAGACATGTGACATCTACCAATCCGCACTGGGCCCGCGTGGTGGGTTACGGGCCACTCCCTCTGACCGAAAGGAGACCTGTGTCCCAGCAGTGGGAACATTATTGGCTGATTATGTACTGATTGAATAACTTATCAGTAACTTGAATAATAATGGAATGAAGGCGTAGATATAAATTATTCAACTGAATAGATTATAATAGCTGTTAAATGTCACAAGTTCGTAACATCTGAACTTTTAAGTCAAAAAATTGTTGTGTGGTCTGCCTAAATGGCTGTCGAAATTATAACATGACTGGTTGTATGAGAATCATTTGAAAGTCATCTTTAAGTTACGACAAATTTTAAAGCGTTCTTGATAAATGCTTTCATCTCTTGTCACGTTTATAATGACAACTAATAATTTAATACCGGTATCTATAATACAATAAATATTAAAAATTAACGGATTTATTTATTTTATAAGCGATGATTTAGGTAAAGTGACGTCTAAACGTCAAACTTATAATGTATGGTTAAACAGTCGCTAATCACTATTAAGTAGTGATTAGCGACTGTTTAACCATACATTTAAAGCAACGTTTATGAATAAAGGGCTAAGGTTATAAATTAAGTCGCTTTTCATGTCAGTGTGACCGCGTTGTTCTTCTAAACTACGCAACGAATTTTGATGCGGTTTTGAGCATCGTTTAGAGAATTTATTCCGGAAGGTGTGTGTGTATATCATAATAATATTAATTTTACATATTATAAAGAAATCTCGATGTTTTGTCAAGTTTTAAAACCGTCTGAAGCAGGGGCGGGTCGCTCGTTATTTATTAATATTATGAAGACATCTTCTTTTGTATCGGCTTTAGTAACTTTCAGCATAGTTTCATAATAATAATTTTATTTTTCATATCTCCTGACCCGTTTCTAGGATTTCATTAAACGTTTGCAACGTTTAATGAAATTTCAAAATCCCCTGGGATGAAAAAGCACAATACGTATTTTAAAGCGTAAAAGTAAATTAATAATGACTGGTAGGTGAGTTATTATTATTACACTTAACAGTTTAAATGGGTTTGGCATTTTAATGAGAAAATTCCACTGCAAAGTGATATGGTAACCTTTTCAGTACCTAGCTTACTTTAATGACTTGTTAGTGATAAGATTCTGTATATTTTTTTAGGGTTCCGTCCTCAAAGGACGACTAAGACTGAGAGAGAGTACTAAGGATCCGCTGTCCGTCCGTCCGTCTGTCACAGGGCTGTATCTTTTGAACGGAAATAGATAACCCTTGAAATTTTCACAGAGTGAATTTTTCAGAGAGTTACTATGGCCGCTATAACAAAAAATAATAACAATTAAACAAAGGGATAAAATAACCGTGTTTTTTACTAAGTATTAAAAAAATAAATGTATAGTGTAGGTATATAATATAGTGTTAAATGTTGTACGATGGTACGGAACCATGCCGCTTATTTGTCCTTCAATACATACCTAATATAATTGGCGTGAAAGTCAACATTGTTTCAGCAATAGTCAGTTAAGTATTGAGAAAAAAATAAGGAAAAATACTACAAATATTCATTTACCCCTGATATAATTCTTAAAAGCTCGTTTGTAGTCATTTTAAACACCAAATAAGAAACTGAATAATCTGGCATTTACCGTAAACAATAAATTGGATCATTATGAACAGAAAACTGAAAGTTGGTCATAAAATTGAATAATTTAATATTCATAAAATGTTTTGGTAATAACATAACATCACATTACGAAAAATGGGATCCGTTAATTATTATTTTTATTTTATGGTAAAGCATCTGCTGGGTAAGCGGTTGCATTACACGTAAAAATAAACAGTTGAAATAGTCATCTGAAAAAAAAAATTGTATTTGTTTCGTCTTAAAACAGAACAATAATACATTTGCTATTATTATTATTTTATTATTATTATAAGTCCGTAAGCAGTATATGTAATATTACGATAATCTTCTTCTTTCATAAAAGAGTTTCTTACTGTTATTTACTGAAGAACAATATAAAATTATAATAGAAGATTATTTCCAGAAAGTTTGCAACTCTACCTATTTTTCTATAAACTTTTGCGATATTGAACAGAATTACAAAAAACCATCCGTCTCTGTCATCAAACGATTGATAGAAAAAAACGACGGCTTAGATTTTTTTTTTGCACTAAGCGTAAGTAGTTATTTAGTATTTAGTGATTTGTCGTGCAAGCGGGCCTTGGTTTTTTTTTCCTTTTCTTTTTCTTTCAATAAAACTGTGGGCTGACTAAACAATTTACCATCTAACTAGGGACAAAACATATACATACAGCATTATCAGCCTATAATGTTCCCACTGCTGGGACAAAGGCCTCCTCTCTGTGAGAACGAAAGGACCGGAATCCACCACAAGGGCCCAGTGCGGGTTGGTAGATAATAATAATAATAATATCCCTGGACATTTCACACAGCACCATTTGTCCCAAGCTAAGCAACCTAATGCTTGTGTTATGGTAACAAGATGGCTGATAAACTACTTATATACATTTTTTTTTTGTAAATACATACATATTATAGATAGAAAAACACCCAGACTCGGAACAAATACATGTAGGTCATACAAATATTTGTTTCGTGCGGGAATCGAACCCGCGACACGCAGCGCAGCAGTCAATCGCTTAACCACTGCGACAACCGTGCCGTCAAGACATCACATGTCTTCCATTTTATGGTCCTAGGACATGCCGGTTTCCTTCACCGTTTTGAGAAAGGTGGTGATGAAATAATTTATACAAAGTAAAGCGCCTGTCTGGGTTCGAACCTACGACCTACAACTCGTAAGTCGCGGCCGTTACCACTAGGCCACCATGCTTTCTTCAACTCTACTGCTAAAACTTCAAAAGTGGTGCCCATTAATGATTTCCGTCCATTCAGTATCGATAGTTAGGGCAAAACCCATAACATAGAAAGTGACCTCACGTGATTATATTATTGATCGTTTTTGTAAATCTAATGTCCTAACACTTTGTTCAAGTCTGTACTTGTATTAGTGGGATCAGTTGACCGATTCAAAACATTCATTAGGTCAACTCATCCCGCGGGATAAGTTCGAGCGGGCTTAGTTGACTAAAGAGCCGACTGCTCACACTCATCTGCTCACACTAGTGACACAACGCATGCTAAAATATCCCGTCGTACACAAAGTGTTCTCCAAGTGTTGGTTTAAGTTAACAACACGTAATACTACCGTCAATATTTCCATTAAAGGTAGGTGTATTAAATATTAATAAACCTGTCTACTGCTACGTCTGGGTAAAAATAATGACCTGGAAGTATCTGACCTTTTTTAATTAAGCGGAAGTTATTCCGAAGAGATTGCGCTGTCGCGGATGTGACCTCTCGTGGAACGAACTGTTTTTATTTTCATTTAAGAAATATTACTAAGTACTTTGAAAGTGGTGGATCGATGACAGTTGTTACCATACAATAACCCTGTGTAGTACACTATAATATCGCCTGCGTACCTGGCTAATCTCCGTAGAGATTGACCACCGTGACAGAAATTGGTTGGGAGGCTATTTAATGGACGTGAAAGTAATATCATTTCAATATCGTTTCTTCAGTAGATCATCGTCCGCCTGCTCCTATCCCAATTTATTTCGGCACAACATTTATTGATCTTCGATACTTCTGTACAAGCTGTCATCTAAGTAGGTATTTACCCGTCTTCCACGAAATTTCTTCTTTTACCCAATCCCATGTCGTAGATATTTCTCTATTCTGGGTACTCTGGTTTGGTCTTCAGTTAATATTATTGCACAAAATGATGCTGTTTCCTTTTACAACAGCCATAGGAAAAGATCGCACATGACCTTTGCATTAACATTACATTCATCGGAAGGGCAGTAGGGTGTGATTGTGGGTGGAGCTATGTCACAAACCATAGGTACTCCACCTCCTATCCTGCCTCTGTGTCCAGAAACATGCAGTCAAAGTGACCTCTACGCTGCCTCCGACAACGCCGTGGAAGTGGCAAAGTTTTGGGAAAACAATATGTAAAATACAGACGTGCCAGCCAGCGAAGAAAATCAAGCAAAGACAATCTCGTGTTTTCTTAATCAATGTTATCTTATTTTACAAATCAACAACATTAAATGTCAGTAACATCATGCTTATAAGCTGTTATATGATCGGTATTATTCGATTCCTAGTTATCGAATATTGCCAATTAAAACAGGGCATTAATTACCTAATGGCAATTTAGGCTCGTATCGTGGCGAAATGTGGATATGTCTACTATATCCAACTCTGCCTGCCCCTTCTTGTAACACAGGCGTGATGTTATGTTTATTCAAAACTAGCTTCTGCCCGCGACTTGTTCCGCGTGACATATCTTGTTTTAACAGGCAGCAGTGTGTTGTATCCTAGTAGCTTCAGCACGCGGCTTCTCTCACATGGATGTCAGAAATTGTACCATAGAAACGTGCTTCCGGTACAAAAAGTTGCCTATGTCCTTCCCCAGGATGCCATCTATCTCCTGGCAAAATTTTATTAAAATTCATTCATTGGTTAGACGTGAAAAGGTTACACACAGACAGAGTTACTTTCGAATTTATCATATTATGGATGACACTCGACAATACTGCAGTTTCTCATTAGTGAAATAATTTTCGGAATCGGGTCAGTAGTTCTGAAGGTACAAACTCACAAACTACCTATTAACTTTACTACCTTTATAATAATAATATAGAGAAAACTCTTTCTGTTGTTAATTGAACAATTATGTATTTACATTTTATTATTGTAATCAAATTAATAACACTTATGTGGTTCAAACTTATTACCCATAACAACTGCGGTTACCATATGTCTGTACGTTAGAGTAATTGAATTGAACGTCTATAATACCGCGTATCGCGGCTATTAGGTAACACTAAACCGAGCCAGACTAGGCTATAAGGCTATAACGGAACGATTAGAGAGTAATGAGGCTATTCCGTATAGCCTATTGGGGCTATTGGACATCCCAAGTGAATGTGAATTACAAGACATGTCGTAATATGGTAGTGGTGTTGCTAAAACGGTTCCAATAATATTTTAAAATGGTCATCAATGATCGTGGTTCCTTATGTATATATCTGTTAGATAGGTAACTACTGATATATAATACATATTTCGTATTACCTCGTAACTGGGTTGTGGAGGCCAGATAGGCAGTCTCTTCATGTAAAATACTGGTATTCAGCTGCATCCGGTTAGACTGGAAGTTGACCCCGACACATTTGGGAAAAGACTCGGTAGATGCCGAGTCTCGAGGGCAAGACTACTATAGAAGACTACATATTGTAAAACATTTTAAAAGAGTAAATGGAGTTTCTTTCCCATTCTTCTCCATGTAAAGCTACTTTTTGGCGACGAGAATCAATTATATTTTCTTGTAAATTTTGACGTTAACAAATGTCTTTAAATCGCGTATTTGTAAATAAATGATTTGACGATTAAACGAAAAATCACAATAACATTTGCAAATGATTTCGAAATTTTGACTTAGAAATCATTTGAAATGGTGTTAAACATTATTGGCCCCTCAATCGTGTTTTAAAATAGTCATCAATGATCGTAATAGTTACTTATTTATTACCCCGCAATTCTGATAGATACTGCTATAAAATGATGTAGGTGTAAGACTGTGAAATCGTTTGCAATCTTGTTCATTGTCTTAAAGTCAATCAAGTTTTTGTGGCAACTTGCAATCAAATGATATTCGCTTTTTTACTAATATTATAAATGCGAAAGTTTGTATGTATGGATGTATGGATGTTTGTTACTCTTTCACGCAAAAACTACTGAACGGATTTGGATGAAATTTGGCACACAGATAGTTTATAACCAGGAATAACACATAGGATACTTTTTATCCCGATATTCCCACGGGATCGAAAGTTATGCGGGTGAAACCGCGGGGCGCAGCTAGTGCAGAATAATTATGAGATCCGATTTTATGGTTCAAAGGAACTGAGATTACCGATAATCGAATGATGAATAGAATTTGATATATTAGAATAATAATACATGTTAGGTAGATTATTAGGCCTACTAAGTCAAGAGTTTAAGAGACCCATTAACGTATAAATAGAAGAAATAATAAAAAACGTTCAAAATCTGGTTGCAATCTCATATCAGCGACAATCAATGTCAAAATCGCGTCAAAAATGTAGTGAAATTAGAGGTATTTTTGACAGATTGAGACTGAGATCAGACTGTGAACGTTCTTAAAATTACGAGAATTGCCACTCAGGTCTCTCAAAACGAAACAATAATAATAATATAATATCCCATAATCCAATATTTTTGTTACCATGTCTTGCAATAGTCCTACACCAACCGGGGGTCGTCCTTGGGCGCACTTGCATAGTGCGAACAGGGATAATCGGCGGTTGGTGCCGCTGCTCATTTCATTGAAAACGTCTAACGGGCCTCTGAGAGTTGGCTTCGGCCCTTGGTATGCTTACCAAAAGTCCAGGGTCCCAAGATATGTCAAAGACTCTTTCAATACAATAAGTAACATAAACTTTAGAAAAATATTTTAATATTTAAACTGTCCCAAAAACATTACCTTTTTCTCTACAACAACATTTTCTGACATAGACAAATGACAATCACAGTACTTTCCCCGAAACGTGACCATAGAGGCACACGCCAACATTTGTCACGACTCTTTAAAACAAATGGCTACTAGAATCATTAATCACACAATCCTATTGAAAAGTGTCGGTAATAAATAAGATAAAACCAACATCGAGGCCGCTGCTAAATGTGTAACGTTGGAAAGTAAGTTGCTTCACGTAATGTTACAGATACCGATGCAGTGATTTTGTGGTCTAAGTCATGAGAAAGGAATTACATTTATTGAGCACAGACTAAAAGACACACAATCAAATAGAAAGTGTAAGTCCGATGTAAAAAAAATGCAGAAAAGTTTGCCTCACGGCTTCACCAAAAAATTAATAAAAGGATCTTGAAAATTCAGTTTCAGTTCTGATTAACATAAGCATAATCAGCATATAAGGTTCCCACTGCTGGGGTACAGGCCGCAATCCACCACGCGGGCTCAGTGCGGATTGGTGGAGCAGTTCCTGCTGAGAAAAAAGTAACTTTTTAGCTAATTAGTGGTGGCAATAGACTGGCAATATTAGCCGTAGAACCGACAACCGTTGAGGTAGGCGTGTTCTTGAGTAGAGACTGCGAATCGGCAAATGTTTGATAAGACGAAACGTGATAACGTTCTACGTTCGAGGCTCAAAAATTTAAAGAGCTCAAAGCACTTTAGCAAACGGAATAGTTAAGTAAACAAGAAACTGTTGAGGCAATAAGATAGATAATAAATAAGTAATAAATAATAAGTAATAAAAAGTAGTAAAAGTAGGTAAGGGTAGGGGGGGGTAGGTGTAGTAGTAGTAGTATAATCTATATACTTATAATAAGAATGTAAAAAAGTTGTGTCTGTACATTGAATATATTTAAAAAAGAATAATTGAGGGGGTTAAGAAACAGTAATAGAACACGAATCTAATAAAAAAAGTCTGTCTGTTTGTCTGTTTGTCTGTTTGTCTGTTTATACATGCTAATCTCCGGAATTACTGGACGGATTTGAATGAAACTTTTTTTGTTATCTAGCTGATAAACCTGGGCAACATATAGGCTATAATTGATTTTGGAAACTGGAACACCTGGTGCAGAACCGCAACAGACCAGCTAAACTATAAGAGTTACAAAAATGGCGCCTTAATAAAAATGCGTCTGATGAGCATTTTCTGCTGCGAGAATAAAATTGCAGATCCGGAACACCTGATGTGGAACTCTTAGAGCACAGCTAAACTATAATATATATAGGTTTGACATCTTAGCAAAAATTATTCAGTTTGATGAGCATTTTCTGCTGCGATAATAAATCTCGAAGACTGAAACATCTGATGTGCAACTCGGAGAGCACAGCTAAACTATGGCATATACAGACATGACATTTTAACAAAATTTGTTGGGTCTGCTGAGTATTTTCCGCCGAGATAGTAAAAATCAAGGATCAGGAATATTTAATGTGATAATCACTTTATACAGATGAGATTAACGCCTCATTAAAACATTCGTATCTATGGCCTCACATACAAAAACTAAGATTAACAATAAAAATGAGAATAAGCCCAGCTTGGTGGTAATTCACATGCCCAAGAGATTTCAGAAATATTATTAAAAGTTGGAGAAGGTCTGGGTCTGGTCTGGGTCTGGGTCTGGTCTGGGTCTGGTGACTGTTCCTGATATACTTGGAAAAGTTGTTGCCTCCGAAGAGGAACTTATACAATCAGTATTCGGGGACATTCAGAGCATAAGAAACCAGGAAAATTCGTGGTTATGTGAACGCGCCATATCGACCCCAAAAAACGAACAAGCTGCATCAATAAATTAATAAAAATTGGGGGAAATTATTGGAGATGAAGTCGTTTACACATCTTTTGATAACGTAGTCAATCAGGACGACGCCACCAATTACACAGTTGAGTTCCTCAATTCACTCACAGCGAGTGGTCTCCCTGCTCATAAAATAAGATTCAAAGTTGGTGTTCCGATAATGCTGATGCGAAATTTGACACCGCCGAAACTGTGTAATGGAACCCGACTTATAGTCGAGGCTTTACAACGCAATATTATTGTAGCTGTAATCCTCACTGGGAGTGGTGCCGGTGAGACTGTGTTCTTACCGCGCATACCACTCATCCCCAAAAATTTCCCCTTTAAATTTAAACGCACACAGTTTCCTGTGACTACATGCTTTGCCATGACACTAAACAAGTCACAGGGACAGACACTGAAAGCTGCTGGTGCTGATTTGAGAACCGGCTGTTTTTCTCATGGCCAACTTTATGTTGCTTTCTCAAGGGCAACGCTTCCGGGCTTTATATTCTGGCACCCGACGGAAAAACCAAAAATATAGTTTATAAAGATTTTTTTTAGAATAGTAATGTTAACGAATTGATATTAATTTCGCTTCCTAATTTCGGAATCAAAATAATTCTACCTTTATATTTTAATGAAGTTATAACCTACCCAGTCTACAACACTCAATCTAAGTTATACCAAACTTAATCGAAATCCTTTATCAGTTTTGATTGATTTATTGGCTGACATATCGACGCACAGTTCAAACTCTTGCCGAAATTCCTATCGGAACGAGAAAGGGACTGGATCCGCGTACGAAGTCGCGGGCAGAAGCTAGTAAGTAATAAATGCCCGAGGTGACAAACTTTTATTCTACTGGTTATAAAATATCATCAAAGTAGTAATTCAGTAGCACTTTGTAAACCTATTGCCACTGATTTTGCATGCATGCAAACTGATAATATTGACAGAAACTACTTCCTAACACTTATTGGGCACTCTTTCTCACCACGAAGAAATCTTCAGATCGGCGAGTCTATTCCGTAAAAATCTCACCTTGAAAACTTAGGTGAAGTGAGCTTGAACTGAGCTGTCAATAGTGTCAGTTAGCATCTTATGGAATGACAGCTCCCTTCCTCATGGTAATATTTCTAAAGAATAGATCGGCTGTTGTACACTTTTAAATTTAATCAAAATTGGTTTAAATCCGCTACCTCTTTCACCTTGCGTCGCCCCAGTTACTCAAGCGCAGTGAACGGAAGATAGTATACCATGTTGTGCAACAGATCATCGGGATCCCTTCACCCTCGGTCGCTCCCGGCTCAGTAGGCTGCACTGTGCTTGCATACCTGCTCCTACGCAACTAGTCGTATTAGTAACGCACCGCCATTTTGATTCAGTTGAATGAGTTATTTCGACTTTCATCGCAACGAGATAGAGAATTAAAGGATCAGTTTCTATGTACAATTATTAGCTTATGTACTCTGTCCACTAGGTTAAACGTTTTTTGACAGCTGCCTTAGAACGTTACTATTCCAGATTACGTAAAAGTTAACTTTAAAATGCGTAATAAAATACACACAGTACGTGTATCAGTATTGACAAAAAATATATAATAATATCCCTGGACATTTCACACAGCACCATTTGTCCCAAGCTAAGCAACCTAATGCTTGTGTTATGGTAACAAGATGGCTGATAAACTACTTATATACATTTTTTTTTTTTGTAAATACATACATATTATAGATAGAAAAACACCCAGACTCGGAACAAATACATGTAGGTCATACAAATATTTATTCCGTGCGGGTATCGAACCCGCGACACGCAGCGCAGCAGACAATTTAGTATAGTATATACCTAATTGCTCACTAGTTCGATCTGTCAAAAAACGGTTAAACTAGTGGCCAGAGTATAAATTGTATACCTATTATATTCCAATCTACTGGTTGGAAGATACTAAAGTCAAATTCCATTTGAAAGAATCAACGCTTTTGTACGCTTTGATATTGGCAAAGATACGAGAAATCGGACAATATCTAACTACAATTCTGCTGAATTAAGATGACGTAAATTGTGTCGTAAAGAAGCAGTTTACTTACCTATGTTGATATTTATTGTGTTAAAGTATGTATGTATGGGCATCGAGCTGACGCAAATTATTTCTAAGGCACAATCTTCCCACGTCCAAATAGACGTCACAAGTATGTAGATACATTTTAGAATGGATCAGAATTTCAAGTAAATTATCTGCCACACTAGGTGACAGGGATATTGACGTGCAACCTGTTACCATGGATTCGGTACATTATTCTGAATACCCTCCGCTGAAATTTTTCGTCAGTTATTAAAAAAAAATTTGCTATTCCATACATTTTGACTGCGTAGGTATTGTACCACACTTTCTATGAAACAGCAGATTTTTTTTTAAGAAACGATACTTTTCTACCCTAGGGGGTGTAGATTCTATGCCGAATTCATGGTTTCAGTTTGCGCGTCGATGTACGGTCACGAAAAGAGATAAGTAACCAGAGTCGTCGGGTATAGTTGAAGTTTAATAGGAAACCGATAGATGTTTTCGAATGGAATTTAATTTAGTTGATAGAAAACCAACAGTCCACTTATCACAAACGAAAACATCCATCGGTTTCTTACTAAAGTTCAACTATATCCGACGACCCTGGTTATTTGTCTCCTTTGGTGACTGTACTTACCACCCTATACACCGGTGATAATGTAATAAGCCATTCACCATGTTCACACTCCACCGACATAACGCTGATATTCAATCGCCAGGCTTACCACACATCACACGGATTAGCAACGTACCTTCACTTTAGAGAACTACTTCATAAATGGGTACTACCTGGAATGGAATCTTACGCCACGATTTACGGCCTACTAGTTATTATATTGTAATAACTTACATCTTCACTAATTTTCATGTAACATCTTGTGAAATGACTGAGACGATTGCCGTGGAATTTGCAGGAGTTTAGCAATTATTACATTGTATTGTCATTACTTGAGCATTGGTTTCAACAAGCCCCATTCTTGGACACCTAACCAGCTTCAGGTTATATCATAGACATTGGAAGAAAAGATGGATGGATTATGTGAATGACGATTAGGCTGGGAAAGAAGTGAACACTGAGATGGCTGCTGACGGAGCAGAGGTAAGCACACGAGGGATCTCAATTAAGTCAGATAAGGGCACGAGGATTATAATGATGATGATTTTAAATTGTTGTTGGTTTAGATATTCATTAGTACATATTTAAGATACCGTCTTACCAACGGGTATCGTATAACCCAATAACTGGGTTGTGGAGGTCAGATAGGCAGTCGCTCCATGTAAAATAGTGGTATTCAGCTGCATCAGGTTAGACTGGAAGCTGACCCTAACATAGTTAAATAAATAAATAAATGCCTGGACATTTCACACAGCACCATTTGTCCCAAGCTAAGCAACCCAATGCTTGTGTTATGGTAACAAGATGGCTGATAAACTACTTATATACAATTTTTTTTTTTTGTAAATACATACATATTATAGATAGAAAAACACCCAGACTCGGAACAAATACATGTAGGTCAAACAAATATTTGTTCCGTGCGGGAATCGAACCCGCGACACGCAGTTAAGAAAAGGCTAGGCAGATAATAATGATGATTACATATTTAAGATACCAGCCAGTCAGCGAGATACGAGTGCCTAATATCATAATAGTTCTCCATTTCAGTTTACCTGTAGCCCATTTGCGTCAAAATATCACAACCTTCTTCTACTAAAGGTTCTGAGAGATTTACTTAAGTAGGTAAGGGATTAGACTTCTTTGGTGTGGAAATGTTATTCATGTTATGCGAAGACAGATTTGCAGCATACTTAGGTGCACATAATTATTATAGTGGTTACACGTAGTTAAACCGACAAGATTATGTCTATTGTTATTGTAAGTATGTAGATTTCATAATTAGAGTACTTGTCATTGTATAATTACTTTAGTGACTGCTAATTCTACCACCCAGCATTTTAACTTGCTTCCCATGTAATTACATGTTTACGCACAATTCATAACGGACCCTGGGTCCCGGATTCGATTCCCAGGTCGACAAAGTGTTATTTAGTTTTTCCATCAGGAATTTCACAGTAGCAGCTCAGATTCTGGATTTGTTGTTGTTGGCCCAGTTGACGGCAATAGACTCACCCCTATTAGATGGGACTGGAATTCCTGATGAGAAAACCCAACAAAATTTTGCCCGATCTGGGAATCGAACCCAGGACATCATACTCAGCAGTAGCGCTTGCGACCACTAGACCCTATTACATAGGACTTATTAACTGGCGAAATGTCGGTGGACTACAGGTACACATCTGCCTTACCCTTCGGGGATTACAGGCGTGATGTTATGTATGTTTATAACAGCTATTCATCAGAAGGCAAATTCTAGTAATTTAAGACGTTCAAAATCTAGTCGCAGTCTCATCTCGGCGACAAACAAATGTCAAAAACTTGTCAAAATGTATGGAAATTAGAGGTATTTTTGACAGATTGAGACTGAGATCAGACTGTGAACGTTCTTAAAATTACGAGAATTGCCCCTCAGGTTTCTTTACATAATAACTTCAAGTGTACAACTCAACCTTGGCAGTACACTTGGCATTGAAATAAAAAATAAAAGTCTTTGCCAGATAAGGCACGGCCCTTAACCGTGCCGACGACGATTACCATTGACCAAAATACTCACACTATTATGTATTCTAAAACCAAAGTCGGAAGTTATGTCGCAACCGACATCTGTTGGTGAAATAAGAGTTTATTTCAATGTTCGAATATCTACGCAGCTTGGGGAATGGTTTAAAGGACGCTTTATTAACGTTTCTAAGGGTTCACATTTGCTTGTTTTTACAAAATGTTTGTATGGCTAGCGGTAAAAACACTGCTACTTTTACACATCATCTAAATTGACGCTAAATTATTAGATTTATTTAAACTTCTCGCACACAATAAGGTACAAAGACGGGCTTATAAATGTCGTAGGCATTCTTTACCAGTCAACCAAGGGTGGTGAAGAGATAAGATAGCAGGTGCTCTGTTTAACAGGAGATAAGACAACATAATAAAATTAACATTATAAATAAAATGGGGTCATCAATAGTTTTCAGCTTTTCATTTAATAGCTAAGAATTAATTTTCTTTTAATTTAACTTCTGTTCCGATTTTTTGCTTTTTTACTATAGTTGTCTTTATTACTATTGTTGTTGCTAGTCAAGTTGTGCGATTACGCTTTAGGTGAAAAGCATGTCGAAACCTATGATGTGAACCTGCAGTGCGATTCTGTAACCATCTCACCGTGAAAACTTAGGTGAAGTGAGCGTGGAGTGAGCTTTCATTCCAAATAATGCTAAGGGATTGACACTATTGATAGCTCACTCTAAGCTCACTTCACTTAACTTTTCAGGGTGAGATTTTTACAGAATCGATCGGCAGGTGTTACACTGTGATCGTAACCTGGTGTAGTTGCCTTGTGTTTAAATAAATTTAAATGTTCCCGTAGAATTTATAAGCATAAATAGCACAAACTTATTTAAAAACAAATTGAAGACATATTTATTGAGGAAGGGCTATTACAGTGTCGATGAGTACCTAGATGATAAGCGACAATCGTAATATTATCGTTCTGGGTATTAATTTATTGATTGGAATTAATTTTAATTGACATGGTTGACGACTATTATTATTTTGAATTTTTTACACTTACTATTGTTTTTTTTTTAATTTTTTATTATGTATTTTTGTTTTTATTATTGTATTACTCATATAGATTATTAAATGACATCTTATCTCTAGAAAATATTCTACACAATGTACATATTATATTGTTTTGAAATAAATTACTTATGACTTAATGAAATATTTAGCTCAATAAATTAAGATTTAAAAAAGTGAAGTATTAATCGAATTTTAACACTGGCTGTACTTACCTGACTTTCAAAAGAGTTGAAAGGTTTCCTTCTCGAAACTAGACTGTTTCAAGGCTTCAGTTTCGTGTTTATCTTACATACTGTATTTATTTTTAAGTTTTTGTAAGACTTCGACTCTCTTTTGTTTTTTTTTTATTGTTCTTAGTGACAAATGACCTTCTAAATTCAACTGTTCATAATTTACTACTAATTACAAAAAAAAACCTTTTCGTAAATTAGCTAACCTTTAAAGCTTTACAAACTTAACTATTAGAACCATCTTTAGTTAAAAGTGAATGTTACAACTCGGCCTTAAACTATGATCAATCAACCGCCTGAAAGTGAACTGTTAGAACCGCACGTATATTGGTCAGGGTAATATAAAAATCTAGAATATTTCTAGCTAACATCATGTTTGTAACAACTTGCTTTTTGTACACGTGACTTTGTACACGTTCAAACTTTAGGTTTCCATAAAAAATGTGTCTTAACCTAAATGCTCCTATACACGAGCGTCACATTAAGCAGTAGCCTCTGTCATTGTTAAAGTTCCGCTCGTGTATATGAGCACTAATTTAATGATACGAAGAGTTTTCGGGTTCATGCCCCTAAAATATAATCCGTAGCAGTGTGTATGGTGGAACTGTCCTACGCATTGCAAAAGTACCTCACAAATAAAAAAAAAATGTTGGTGAAGTTCCTCACAATGAGGTGGACAAGTACCTCTAAGGTGATCAGGCACCTCGGAGGTGTTAAGGAGGTGTTCTCCTTTTAGTTAAAGTTGTCGTTTTTCTGTCTGTCCATTAATTAGTCACGGATCGGTTTGGGATTAGTATTTAGAAAGGGATTGTGATTGTGAGTAGGTATGTTCCGCAATTAGGCTGTAAGACCAGACTGTTGTTGGATTTTCAACACTCGGCTTAACGCCGAAAGTTGAAAATCCAACAGCATGCTTTATTCAGGCATTCATTTAGATGGCGGCTAGTGTTAATGAAAACGGGAGATCCCTATTTTTTTTATTAATATATAGTAGTCATGTTCTTTAACATAGATAATATATAATGGCCAAGTAATAAAATGGTTGCATTATAGACGGACTGTTTCTTCACAAAACCACACTAGGTACTCAAAGTGACCACACTTTCAGCAATCAATTTCGATTTGTGGTTAGAAGTTACATGTTGTCGTAATGGAATTTATTACTCTGAAATTGTAGTGACCTTTAGCGGTTTAGTCATCACCTTTATGACTTAGAATGGCTAAGGCTTCTGCACTTTAAGGTTTACGTGTTTCTAGATTAGAGCCATATATAACTGACTAAAATATATCTAGCACGTATTCGTGAGTTTTCGGCATACCAAAAAGTCGATATTCATAGTCCCGAAATTAAGTCGATGGTCGATAGATAAATGTAATCCGGCTGCTATGCACAACACCAGCGGGCAATTCTTGTATTTACAAGAACGTTCGCAGTCTAATCTCAGTCTCTATCTGTCAAAAATACCACTTATATACCTACATTCTTGACTAGATTCTGACATTGATTATCGCTGACATGAGATTGAGACTAGATTTTGAAGGTTTTTAATTACGAGAATTGGCCTTCAGATCGATCTGTATCTTTACTTAGAAAACACTTTGAACTGGCTTCCTTTTGACATAAGTAGAGTGTACTCGCATATGACTACAAGGTCATATCGTATTACATAACGGTACGTAACTTAAGTAAATAATCATTGGTTTACGGTCGTTCTTCCGCCTAATTATAAAGTTACGAAAAAAATTATAGTGTCATCTTTGGACATAAGTAGAGTGTACTCGCATATGACTACAAGGTCATATCGTATTACATAACGGTACGTAACTTAAGTAAATAATCATTGGTTTACGGTCGTTCTTCCGCCTAATTATAAAGTTACGAAAAAAATTATAGTGTCCATATTTTTGTAAGGTCATTGATGCTCCAAAAAACTCTTGTAAAGACAGGCAAAGCTTCTATAAATGGCTATAGTATTCGTATTAAAGCACTTACCAATATATCATTTAGCATTACAGATTTGGCAACATTTAAGATAAATATGCCTCTTGCGCCTTCGAAACTCGTAGTGTGAAATAACGACGAATTTAAATTGAGGTTTACATTATTTTAGCTATAATTTACGATTTCCTGGCAACACAGTTATTGGCAATTGCATCGGCTTATAAGTCGATTCGAATTTACTCGCCCAAAACGGGCGAGTAGACATTTTTTAATATTTTTTTATTTCCTATAGTCCACTCGGACGGAGTTAATTTATTTGTGGGCGAATCGACAACTCCAAAAATATATATTTTGAATTTTATGCAATAAATAAAGAGTATACACAGAGAGAGAGAGAGAGGGGGAGGGGGGGGGGAGTAGAGTGTGTGTATGAGTGTAGAGTAGAGTAGTGTAGAGTAGAGTGTAGAGTAGTGTGTAGTGTGAGTGTAGTGAGTATAGATTTACTCTTTATTGTCTCTTTATTACGCAATGGCTTATTGGTATAAGCCATTGCGTCAATAGGGATTTGCTAAAATAGCAGGAGAATTTATTAACTGAATTGTAATAAGTGGTCGTCCTCTAGCAGGCATTCCATGGTAATTACTATGTAAGCTAGTAGAATCATTTTGACGTTAAATGCCTAATGCTAACCTAGGCTGCTGGCCTAAAGAAAGGATTATAAATTCGGCCATGACATGAAGACCATACATAGCATGGCTTTAGATAGTAGATGTACACGAATACGGTAATTTGAACATTGGTAGATATGCTATGATTTTGAGGATGAACCCGGAGTATTTAATTCCAGAGTATCGCACGAAAGTTGATCTGCCTGTCCTTTGTTGCCCTCCCCCAGCGATTCCCTAAGCCAAGGTTCCCACAGGGGGTGCCTTAGCGTTTAGTCACTTGATGTACCTATAAGTTTTTTTGGCCGTGGCTGGAGACCCTATTCATAAGGCATCATGGTACTCGAGAGGGTCTGACGGAAGATTGATCCAAGAAGAGCAATCCGCTCAACGGGCCTCGCGCAAAAGAAACACTTAAATAAACTAAAACAAAAAATGTATATTGTTAAATTATATATTTTTACATTCCTATCCTTGCCTTTAATTTGCAGGATGTTATATTTTTTTTTCTTGGAAATAACCCTGTATTTCTCTCGTCCACAGGACCCAACACGCGTGGTGTGTCCAGTCATAGACGTGATCAGCATGGACACATTCCAGTACATCGGCGCGTCGGCGGACTTGCGCGGCGGCTTCGATTGGAACCTGGTGTTCAAGGTAACCGCTCACTGACCAACTGTCACTTACTAGCTGTAAAAGGTGAAGTGCCGGATATGTAGACAGATTGGACTTTAGAAGTAAATTCTAATATGCGTCTGATGAAATCTTCAATATCTGACCGTGTGTTCATCTAACACGCACTAGAAATAACTAGGTGTATTTTATATTTATCCCAGGGGAACTGATTAATTATGTCAATTTTGTCATCAACGACAAATCGAAAATCAAGGATTTTAGAGTTGTTGTTGTGAACAACTCCAAAATCGAGTTGTTCATTCACACTTTCTAAACATTACAATATTTGCAAGATCAACCTATAAACAGTTACCACGCTAGCTACTCCGTCAGATTTAGTCATACTATAATGGAAATTTATTATTCTTCATCATATTTCAGTGGGAGTACCTAGCTCACGCTGAGCGTAGCGCTCGCCTCAGCGACCCGACCCAGGTCATCCGGACTCCCATGATAGCTGGTGGGTTGTTCAGCATGGACCGCAAGTACTTCACCAAGCTCGGCAAGTACGACATGAGGATGGACGTCTGGGGAGGAGAGAATCTGGAAATCTCATTTAGGTAAGCAGGATTCTTTTACAGTTTTCTTTAAGTTGAATGAACTTGTAAAATGAAAGACAGACGAAAGACGGCTTTCATAATTTCTAGGTTTGTAGGAATATTGAAATTCCCAGTGAGTTTTGCAAACGGATACCGATAGAAAAAATCTAACTAACCAAGTAATGTATCACAGCTAAAACTGTCTGTAGTAGCAATAGTAAATGACACTTATGAGCCTTGATAAAGCTATCAATCATTGACATTGTTATTATAATGTAGAATGTTTTGTACTTATCATAAAACTTACTCTTGAATTTTGAAATTCCAGGGTATGGCAATGCGGTGGCTCCCTAGAAATAGTCCCCTGCTCCCGAGTGGGTCATGTCTTCAGGAAGCGTCACCCCTACACCTTCCCTGGTGGATCTGGTGCGGTGTTCGCAAGAAACACTAGGAGAGCTGCCGAAGTATGGATGGACGACTACAAGGAACTGTACTATCGGTCCCAGCCGTTGGCTAAGCAAGTTGATTTTGGAGAGTAAGTTGAAACTATTTTTTTCTAACTTTGATATGTAATCATCTTTTTTGCATATATCTGCATATGCTTACTCTCCCAGAGAGGCGGACTGTGTCCCAGCAGTGGGAACGTAGTAAGCTGATTAAGCTACTACTACATTATACCAATTTATTTATTCTTAAACATTCACCTACTGTCTCCATCAGGATGAACGGTCACTAGGCGTATTTAACGTTGAATTTATGCCTAACAATTGCTTCCCTATTGCTTCTATTTGCTTCCTATTCTCAAACAATTGCTTCCATCGTATTCTAGATTTTTTTTCTTCTAGATTACGATGGAAGCAATTGTTAATGGATAGGAAGCAAATAGAAGCAATAGAGAAGCAATTGTTAGGCATAAATTCAACGTTACATACGTCTAGTGACCGTTCATCCTGATGGAGACCACCTACTTGCATTGTCTATTGCTAGGATTTGATGAATTCATGTCTTTACAGACACTGTTCATTTCAAAATTCTGTAACTACCGAATCAAATACAACGTTTTTGACGAAAGCTACATTTTCAAACAATATTTCTCTATTCTTCCTCAGCATATCAGAACGCGTGAACCTCCGTCAGATGCTGCACTGCAAGCCATTCCGCTGGTACCTGGAGCACGTGTACCCTGAGCTGCAAGTACCAGCCATGACTGATGTCTCACACGTCATCAAGCAAGGAGTCAGATGTCTAGATACCATGGGTCATCTGGTTGATGGCACTTTAGGTAAGATCCATTCGTAGCACCTCAGAGTGCAAGCTCTACTTTTTTTGCGAGAGCCTTTCCTAAGCCATTTAATCTAAGTAGTTTGATACGGGCTAGATCCTGAACATGATTATTGTTGGCGTGAGAAAATCCAGGACTTAAAAACAAATTCATTATTTTCCAGGTATGTATCCCTGCCACTACACAGGCGGCAACCAAGAGTGGCGCTTCGACAACGGTCTCATCCGTCACCACCGCCTCTGCCTCTCCCTCTCATCGGAAGACCGAGTGACCGCAGTCCTGGCCGCCTGCGACCCTGCAGACGACGCCCAGCTCTGGCGACGCCAAGGACCCTTGATCAGACATGCCAAGCTTGGCGCATGTCTCGATACAGAACGGCCAGCCCTCTACATGGAACAGTGTGATGAAGAGAAAGCTAGCCAACAATTCACTTTCTAAGGTGCCAGAAAAAATGCTTGAGAAATACACATAAACCAGCACACGAAGTTCTCCGTCAGGAAGAGTGATGCTTACAGATAAGACAAGAAAACGCAACGGAAGAAATTGTATGTTTCTTCTGCATTCGAAATGTCTGGTGTTATACTTGATATTAAAATGGATATTAGAATAATCATTTATTCCCAGTTACAAACTAAAACATTCCGATATTACAAAATTGATATAATTTAACGGTATTATTTTAGTTTTAAAATTATACTTGCTGAGGTAACAAATACAGAAAAGTTGTAACCGGGAATAAATTAGAGGAAGAAGAAGGAACATGAATAACATCTAAAGATATGCAAGCAAGGAGTAGAAGAAAAGGTTCTCTTAGGGAATTACGATAGTGATCTAAACATTATCAGGGATGTAGTCACAAATAAGACTTATAACACTTCGCTTTACATCACATATTAGCTTCGGTACTTATAATGTCAGTACCTTTAGTATTAAGGCACCATAATCTTCCTCTTACACGTAGAAGGTGCCAAATTAATTTACCATTTGTAAATATTATTTTAAGGCTCACAATTTTAACATTCCATTTTGTTGTATCTTTTAAAGACACTTTATCTTTTACTTTACATTTTAATGTAATATTATTTTTGTTTGTAACGAATGTTTCGATAACGTCGCAATTTAATGAATTAGTGTCTGTAAATTACGTATTTATTTAAGTTTGTCGTGTGTATTCATTAATATTATATTCAGTAATTAAAACCTTAGTATAAAGTAGTTACCATTATTATAGTTAATTCACTATAAGTGCCGGGAATGTGGAATGTGGATAATATTTGTAAAGAATAACATTTAGGAATTTATTACAGATCGAAATTGATTGGTGTTGGAACTTACACCGTTTATTATAATTAATTTAAGAACCTATCACGAAATGTTCGAAATTAGTTTGTTTTATTTTAGATTCTTTTGATTTATCAAAAACAAACTTCAGTGCTCAATAAAAAATAGGCGTTAATAAACTATAAACGGACGATTTTTATCGAAATAACTTCTGTCAAAATATTACCTGAATTTTCAATTGACAAATTATTGATAGTTTGGCAATCGCTTATAATTTTAATTATTTTATGGTCTGTCTAAGCAATCTCAAATGATCAGGTGTTTCATTAAAAAATCATTGTGTCATCATTTCATTTTGAACATCACATCACAATTATTATTTAATAAGAACATAAAGTTCTCGCCTTACAGTACAAGCTATGATCACAGTTGTTAATTTAAGTTTTTATCGTAAGTTTGATATAATAGTTTCATTTAGGATGCTCAAAGATTTGTATAAAGATGTTCATAAAAGACGTCTTGAACAAATAATTCTTCCAAAATCTCCATTTTCATCAAGTAAAACTTATTTTTATGACAAGACAAGGCCTAAAAATGTTTTCAATCTCGTATCTGTAAAGTAAGTTATTTGTTTAATACTCGTTATGTTAAGTTAGATATTTTTATTTACATTTGTTACTTTAATTTCTCGAGGAAGTATTAATTTATTGTAAATACTTGTGTACTTTTGTATTTTTCTATCTGTTCTTTTATAATTATTATTATAAAATGATATCGCTGTATGACCAACCAAAGTGTCAAAGATGAGTGAATGTTTTATCGAATGGTTACCAACTGTACATATGAACTCATCATCAATAGATTATCAATTAAACTGCCATGATATTACTATATGTATTGGATGACTTCCACGAAAAATATTCCAATGATAATATATAATTATATTATATAATGTGTGCTCAATATTCATCTGAAACTGAAATCATAAACGAATTTTGTAGGAAAGACAATATCATAATTACTATAAAAATAAATGACCTAATATTACGAATGAACTATAACATCGTCTATATAAAAAAAAATGGGCAATGGACAATGTTAACACAACTTGATTAATGTAAATGGCTTCTTAAGATCAAAAACATTAATTTAGAGCAATAAAGGAATATCTACAGTTAAAAATATCTTCTTTTTCAAATTATCTTAGTTATTGCTACTTGTTAATAACTTTTACTTGTATCTATGCCCGTTGTGCGGAATTTTTAAACGTCTAGCTAAAGAAAGAATTGTTCATGGCAATATTATAGAAGTATTTTTTAGAAATATGGGCAGCTTTCACTAGCTAATATTCAATGTAGACAAATGTAGGAAAAAAAGGCACGTTAACAAGAAATTCAATATAGCATCTATTACAATATATACGAACATTCCTAAGTAATACTAACATAGTTCAAACACGATTTATGTAAATATATTGATATAGCATACTTTGTACTTATGACAAAAATATGACTTATGACTATAGAATCAAAATTATTCGATTTATATACTACATCAAGTGCACGATAGCACCTAGAGCACAATAAGTAGGAAATAATACAAAAGTTCTAAACTTTATTGAAATTATTATTTTTGTTAAGTGGCAAATTGACTGCCCTAGTCAGATTTTGTTGAGACGATTTTTTGTTCACTAATAAACAAATGTGTGATTTTATTTTAGTGAGAAATCCATTTGGTAAATAAAAATACGTTTGAAAAAAAAATGGTTTTATTTTTACATTTGATGGCTCAAACCAAACCCACACTTAATTATAAGAAAATAATTTACACCAACAGAGTATTTGTATACTTAATTAAAATACAAATAATTAAGAATACTTGAAGAGATAATTTTCAAAATATAAATTATTTACACCTATTTATTAATAAGTATTAGGTTTAAAATCATCTATGACACCACGTTCAGACAAAACGCCTCCATCACATTCCATATTAACGACAAATTAGATTTTACGGACATTAATTATTAAGCTGTGTATCCACTTGGAACAAACACCCCAACAACATTTACTACATACTTAATTCATATATTTTCATATATCGGTGAAAGAAAACCGTGACAAAACCAGACCTAAAAAATTGAAGACATGTGCCATCTACCAACCCGCACTGCGTCCGCGTGGTAGATTATACAACGTGTTTTTTTTGATATCCCATAACTCTAGGGGGTCATTGTACTCATCATTATGAACAACTTTTACTATGGGAACAAACCTGAAAGCGTGAAAAAAAATCAGCTGTTCCTTACTTATGTTCGTATAACTCGTCAAGATGTAGGGAACACCAGATTTTTGTTTCGCGATTTTGTGTTTGGTCCCATAGTGTAAAAGTTGTTCATAATGATGAGTACAATGACTACCTAGAGTTATGGGATATCAAAAAATAACACGTTGTATAAGCGCACCTCTCGCAGACCGAAGGCCTGTGTCCCAGCAGTGGGATCTTTATAGGCTGATTATGCTTATACTATATATAGACGGCACGGTTGGCGCAGTGGCTGAGCGATTGACTGCTGCGCTGCGTGTCGCGGGTTCGATTCCCGCACGGAACAAATATTTGTATGACCTACAATTAGTTGTTCCGGGTCTGGCTGTTTGTTTATGTGAGTTTATATGTCTGTAATGGGTGTCTGGGTGCATCCCACGACACAGGAGAAGTTCCTAGTGTGGGGCAACGTTTAAAAAAATATGTATATATGAAATACTAGACGCAAAATATGACGTCACACAGGTATCCATTCCAAGCTCTCATAGATGATCACATAGTTTTGCCGAAAATACCATGATTTAGCTACTTGTATTTCATTTGTTGGAAGTTTTGTAGGCGAACATGTCACAAGTGGTTACGCAACATAAATAAAAAAAGATCAATCAAATTAAATAAAAAAGTTAGATAGCCATGATTTATGACTAACTTGGATCGTTCCATAAAAGGAATTCCTTATAAGGAGTTTTCTAAAACAGTATTAAGGTCACTGATATTCGGCTCAATGAAAAATCCTTGTATATTTTATTCAATGAACTTCTGAGAATTTTGTTCCTATTTCAAGGTTAATCACGTCACCTAATTGGTAAATATTTTATTTAAAGCACTGTGTAACATAAACCCGCATTAAAGTCACGCTTTTCTGTGACACAGAAAAGTGTGACTTAAGTGAGGGTTTATGTCACTCGAGCTATAAAATAGTATACGATACGTGTGACTTAAGTAATAGTAATGCACGGCGTTTAGCGAGACACTACTTAAGTCACACGTATCGTAATGTACTATAAATGTGATGTTTCTAATGTTAGTAAAATAACTTAATTAAATATCCTTCTATATTGATTTGAGAGACAAAAAAATTAACAAGCTCATGTAGTATGCGTTATTTTATAATTAATTCAAGTAAAAAAGACGGTGTTCATGTACAATCAGTCTTAAAAGTATCCTCATCCTTGAAAACTTAAACCTAAACACCCACTTCATTATCATCTGTGATAAGTATTGTTTATATAATATTATTGTTGTTCTAAAAACTATCATATTTATATTATCATAAAGTAAAAACCTACAAAAGATCTATCACACTGGGAATTCCTTTACTTCCTTTGGTTCAAATTACACATTTTAAATGGTACCTAGTAACTGATTTTTAAGTTTCTCAATCCATTCGCATTTTTTTAAATACATCAATAAAGTTTTACACCTAAACCAATTTTTTTTTAGAAATGCACAAGAAGAATTTCCCTCCTATTAGCTTTGCTGTAGTAGGGTAAATAGGAACCACTTCAAACCTATATCATGCTATCACAGTGGTTTAATCTTCACATTCTTTGAATGTAATGAGCATCAAGCTCTTAAAAACATTAGCAACACGTTTATCTGGCAACACTGATTGCTATGATATAAAAATGTTCATAGTTCTACAAGACGTAAAAAATCATATAAAATTATAATAGTATACTCTATTTCTACTGGGTATTATCGTATTTACACAATAGTTTTTGGAATAAGGCCCAAATTACACGATGAAACTAAAAAAAATATGAAGGTCGATTACTTACTACGAGTACGAACTCATCTTGGTTTTAATAAAGTTTCCGATAACCTTAATAGCTCTAAACGCGTAGTTTGGAGAAAGACGCTGCCGAAGAAGGTAGTAGCCGGTGAGATTCATAGCAAACAGCATGCAGATAAGCACGCAGAAGTCAACCCAGAAGGACATACCAGACATTCCCATAAGTTTCACGAAGTAGCTGGAAAGTAGAGATAGTTAATCAATACACGTAACAAAAATATCAGGTATTTTAATTGGAATAAAAACATCCTTAAATTGCAGAGGTACACTTGTACCTTGTTTGCATTTATTAAATTTAAGAGCTAGTAGAACCGTACTCTTTAAAACATAAAATAATCAAGTTCTTAAAACTTACGCAACGTTCTTATATTCACAGTAGTCGACATGGTCAGGGCATACGAGATCATCTCTGGGAGGGCCGTATATCGCGGCCACCAGACCCTCGATCCCATATCGGAGGAACGAGCAAGCCCTTGCAAGTCGCCATACGATAGGGAGAGGGTCGTCACCACTACCGATGCCGTAAACCGCGAGAAGCATCAGTGGAACACTTAATGCTGGGCCCATGAAGACTGAGTTCTGAAAAGAAAAATAGAATTACTTAGTATTATGGAAATAATAAAGTAACATTTTAAAGAGAAGACAGAAACTCACATTCTTGTTGCATAGCCATGTGACAAATAATAAATTAACATATAAATCGGAGTTGGCTATCACAAAACGCACTTATCGAGACATTTTTGTGGCAAAAACGTAAAAAAAGGAAAAAAAAATGGAGAGCAACATTCAATTAAAACGAATATACATATGTATAAACGACCCGGTTAGACTGGAAGCCAACCCCAACATAGTTGGGAAAAGGCTAGGCAGATGATGATATTATGTATAAACGATCAATAATACAGCTTTTTATAGAAAAGCTTTGAAAATGAAAATGAAAACGCGAGCTGAATACTGGTATTCAGCTGCATGCAGAAACAGACCACAACATCGTAGGGTAAAGGCCAGGCAAATGATGAGAATATCTAAGGAGGAAAGAATTTAAGAGTTACTTACAACCACATTCAACATAGACGAGATGACAGTTCCCATAGATTCCGATATGAGAGCTATTAGAATACACGTAGAACTGAACATGAATATCCTATCCAGCTCCATTGGCTGCGAGGTGATGGGATAAGTGATGACCAGGTAGATAAGGCTGAAGAAGATAGTGGCGGGGGTCCGTGAGATGACCAGAGCGGCGTAGTAAGGCTTGAGGCCGTACCAGCGGTTGAAGTACTCTCTCTTGACAAGCTGTATTTCTGTTGGAACTGAAATGAGAAAGAGAATCGGAGAAGCTACATTATTGCTGTAAAAAAAGGAGTAGATGATTCTGTTACACGCGTTACCATCTAATATACACGCGTTGTCCTCAGATAAATAAATAATATTATAAGTAAATGAATTTGAATTATCTTTTTTTTAACGTCTAATATTCAAGGTTGCATAATATTTATTTGTATCATTTATTATTTGATTAAACACTTCCTATGCGATTTTAGTGATAATAAACGGACTGAATGCCACTTGCTGTTTCAAGTCAATCAAGGTGAAAAGCAAAAAATCTGATTAGGTAAATTTTATGTAATACATACAAATACATATTTATTCAAGTCAATTATGTTTTTTGCTTCTGCATTTTTTATCCATCTAAAAATGCACCTTACTCGCGGCTGAATAAATCTTAATAATGAATATATTTTTGAATTTCATTAAAATAATGATTCACAGAACGAGTTATCAAATGTCAATATCAAAAGATGAAAAAAAAAATTAAAAGTAGAAAAAACAACAAATATTTCAAAAAAAAATTGAATGACTAAGAGAATAAAATCATTGTACTTACAGGCAAGTAACACAGGCATCATGGGAATGTAAAGCATGGCAATGGTACAGGCGTAGCAGAAACCGAAGTTGAAAATGGTCTTGGATGCATCGTAGCCCATCTTGTTGAACAAAAGGGCAACGATGAACCCAATGAACAAGTGCAAGCCGACCCGTAGCCAGAGGTAACTCTGAAAAAAACAAATATTTATTTCGGTAATCATTTAATGTTTATTTTCCCTTAACGGGCTTATAGGTGAATTATTTGACTGCTGCTGAGAAAATGTATTATTCACATTCTTTATTTCGTGTTCTAAACAAATCAAGGACTCTGGTACTTGGTCTATTAGCACAGCTTCAGCTAATTTACATTCTACGAAAACAAAGCTAAAAAGGAAAATAATTGTGGAATATTTTCTTATTACCATTACCACTCGCAATCAGGTTTTGGTCCATCAGAATTCACCTCAAAAAATTATTTACCATATTTTTTAAAATATAATATATTTTGTCTGGATCAAAAATGTGTGATAACGTATGAGTGTCTTCTTCATAAATATTGTGACCTTTTATTCTTTGAACTTGACCATCGATTATGTAATCCAGATCAGATTGTAAAAATAATATGAATGGAATATTACCTTATTTCTAAGAGTCTGCAATAGCATCCTCTTGAGTAGCACCATGAACTGTTGGCAAGCAGTACATCCATGCTTATAGTTATGTTTCTCAACTCCACCAGCGTTGAGTTGTTCTATCTCCATCTCCTCGAACTGCTCTCCTGCTTGGACGTCTTCAATGGCGTAGTTTCTCCAACGTTGGTTCTTGCCATTTTCAACTGCTGATACCATTTTGTCCACATGAGATCCATATTCGCCACTAGAAACTTCGATTACTGAAAGGAAGAATTTTCTTTTAGTTTTTTATGAAAATCCTTTTTTTACTGAACTACTACTTTTTTTCTTTTTTTAGTTAATATAGTATGTGTCTTAGTCACATGGATCCAAATTCGAAATTCGACGAATATTTTTTTTCAGTCTTGGCTGATCTAAAATAAATATAACCAATATCAGGTCATCTGCAATGTATAAGTAAGCACTGCATAACGCATATATGCGTTATGCAGTGCTTACTTGTATGTGGATCAAAACTGGTTCTTGAAAGTGAAAGTAAGGTAGGTTCTGATCTTCTTTACTGCAAATACATGCGTATCATATTTAGTATCAAGTCTTACGAGTACTTTTGGAGTTAGATTTACCTACCTATCTTCATATACCGGCTGACTTTTTTACCGTCTGAACAAAAACAGACTATACAGGTGAACGGAGTAAAGACCTATGGCACAGACATTCTTTTTTTCACCCAAAATATAAAATTTCTCTACGCGCGGAAATTATCAATGAATTCGTAGCGACGTTAAATGAATGTAAAAAACTGGTTTTGTCCAGACGGTACAAAAATTCAGCAGTTTTTTTTCATTTTTTTTTTTTTTGATATATCTTGTACTTATATGAAGACGAATAGGTATACTATCCAACAGAAGCTTCATAATCACCACCTTAACCAATGTGACATAATTATAATGTTTGTCCAATTGACCAATTATTTTCTGTTCTGAGATCATTATGACAATAACACTGTTATTATAGTGTAATTAAACTAACAATTACTTAGATACTGGTCCTGTTCCTGTTTTATTACTTCTGTCATAATTATGGTATAACTACATTGTCATGGTTTTCACAGTAATATTACTAAATTATAATATTACTAAATATTTATAGTTTTGACTTTGTAGTCATAATCTTTTATTGTTGCATTACATCGAGATGTTTCTAACTCGCAGGATACAGTGGACATTTAATATGATAATGGCGCCGATGTCCTTGTTCACAAACTAAACTAAATTTAAATGCAGTGCATCTTTTGTTTCTATTTCATTATTTTTAGTAACCACGTTTTTAATCACGTTAGACGTGATTAAAAAAACATGGTTACTAAAAATACGTCACTGTAGGAGTATCTTATTATGACAGGACTAAACAAATTTTTATCTTCTGTCCTTTTCTTAATGAAATAGCAAGAAAAAGATGCACTGAACTTAAATTTAGTTTAGTTTGTGAACAAGGGAATTGGCGCCATTGTAACGTCAGGTATACTCACTAAAATCTGCAGGGTTGTATGTCATAGGACAGGGCAGTTGCAGCTCATTAAGGAAGGGCACGACTCCAGACGACGTTCCCTGGTAGGCGCAGCGACCACCGGCCACCACATACACGTGGTCAAACTCCGCAAACAGACGGGCCGATGGCGTATGCAGCGAGCAGATGACGGTGCGACCACCACGAGCTACCCGTTTGAGAAGGGAGACGCATGTTGAGGAAGCCACGTCGTCGAGACCGCTGAAAATAAATGATAGTGATGTTACATACGAAGTGATAGCCAAGAGTGCTAAGTGGCAGATGGTGGAGCGAACACCGCAAGCCACGCGTATGAGAAGGGAGACGCATGCTGAGGAGGCTACGTCGTTATATCGGTGGAGGAGTTGTGGTTTATTAACATTCAAAATCGATGAGAATAGTGAAGTGACTGCTTCTAACTAAAATATCAAAATTTGAAATGCGACACATTCGCCAAAAATGTAAACAAATATGAGTTTATGGAAAAATAGCTTTAATTCCTCCTCCTCCTACATAAAGTTCAGTTTACGTTACAACTTCAAACGTTTTTATAACTTTTTCAATAGTGCTAGTCACTCTGAAATAAACTTAATAACCATTAAAATAAAGTTGATATTTGTTTAACTTGAAATAACGTCAATTAGAAACATAAATAAAATTTGAATATACATGATGGTTTTGTTAGGCGCTGTAGGTAGGTTAAACAATGTACAGGTACTTTCTTAATACATTTCGTCTTTCGAACCAGTTCAGTTATTCTTTTAATTTCATTAGTTTAGGTTTTCAAGTACAGACGGCAGCAGGTCAAGCTGCCCGAAACCGTCAAATTTCCCCAATCAACCTTGAACCTTAATGCTTTAGCGATAAAATTGAAAATCTATTGAACAGATTGTAGTAGCTTGATGTGCTGGCGTCTGTAATACCTACTTATATCTTATAACCTTTTCGATCTTTTTTCTTAGAATTTAGTTCAATAAAATTGATCATTAAACCATGTCGTAAACATGTTAGTTTATTTTATTTATAATCATTTGAGATGTAAATATATTGTTAACCGTGCATGTTATCACTTAATTGATCAATAAACCGGAAACCTCGCATTTAATTACGTCTAATAAAACTTTTCAAATTATCAGCTTTTAATACTCATTTTTTAGGGTTCCGTAGTCAAAAAGGAACCCAAGTTTCGCCATGTCCGTCGCCCGTCCGTGCGACCGCAGCTTAGGTCAGAGACTCTTGGTACTAGAAAGCTATAATTTGGCATGGATATACATATTTATCAATCACGCCGACAAAGTGATAAAATAAAATCATGAAAAACATTTTCAGGATACCACCTCCCTCTATACATAAAGTGGGGATGTTTTTTTTTATCGTCTACCCCATGGTGTGAGGCATCGTTGGATAGATCTTTCAAAAATATTGCGGGTTTGTGGAAATAATTTTTCGATTCAGGAATCCGCTTGTGAAATATTAAGCTTTAAAGTGCTAATTTTTTCAAGGGTATATTTTTTGTCAACTTTAAACTAGTTAATGTTATATCTGCCAATTAATTTAAACCAAAAACATAAAAAACAACTCTTTTAATTGACATTTACTGTCTTGAAATATATCCACGGAAATAACAGCAGCAGGCATCGACAGAATTTATTTATCTTGAACATGCTCTCTTTATCTGCAGACAGTATAAATTGAAAATGTTACAAGGATTTCAGAGGTAACAAACAGGTTCATTCGCTTTTGCTCCAATGAATCTAATTAAAACGTTCGTTAACGTTCCCACTGCTGGGACACAGGCCTCCTCTCTGTGGGAGGGAATGGGCCGTAAATCACCACGCGGGCCCAGTGCGGGTTGGTAGACGTCATGTCTATGAATTTTGGATACTAGGACATGCCGGTTTCCTCACGATGTTTTCCGTCACCGTTTTTGAGATTATTAATATTACATTAATCGTAATGTACCTACTATTAATAATCGGATGTGAATAATTTAACGTGTGACTTAAGTAGTCCATTATTGCATGGCGTGAAATTAGCTGGTCAGGAACAGGCTAGGAGACTTAATAAACTTCTGGAGGGAGGTGGTTGGAATAACCACCGATAGCCGCCGGCCGCCATGGACCACGCACAATGGTCTACTTGGAGGACCAAGTGCGGAAACCAAACCCGTAACATAGAACATAGCTGGTGCTAAACGTAGACTACTTAAGTCACACGTATCGTATACTATTTTATAGCACGTGTAACCTAAGTGCGCATAAGTCACGCTTTTAGAAAATGGAATACTTAAGTCACAGATAAGCGTGACTTAAATGCGAGTTTAGGTCACAGAGTGCTATAAATTCAATAACTTGCATAGCATAGTCAAAAAATATATAATAGATATTTTTTTATGCTTATCTGTGACTTAAGTATTCCATTTTCTAAAAGCGTGACTTAAATGCGCGCTTAGGTTACACGTGCTATAATAATTATAGTATACGATACGTGTGACTTAAGAGGGCGCACAAAGGTCCACTAACGCCACTACTTAAAAAAAATTCTTACATAATATGTAGGTAAGTAGGAATATAATTAGTTAGCTACCCACAAAGAACGAGAGAATTTTTTCTAGACTCAAACTAATTTGTTTCACACGACAATTACTAGATCAGTGTCCACCTTTTTTTTTACCTTTGACCGGCAGTCTTCTACGTAAGGCTGAATGAAATAGGAAACTTTACCGATGTAACTAAAGTTATTAGTCTGCCAAGTAAACTCAATTACTTCGCTTCGTGTCTCCAGGATGTTACGTGTTTTAGTTTTACGTAACGTTACGTGTTCTAGTGGGTGCAAGCGTGACTTCTGGGTCTACGCTGGCTGAGGCTGACTTCTATGAGAATATCGTCTCTTCAGCCCTAAGAGCTGCACCACAACCATCAACCGGGACATCATCGAAACGAGATTAGTCGAACTGAACGTGACATCCCGGTAACGGCGATAGTTTGTCCACTGCGACCGAACTCGGTGGTTCAGTATGTTATGATAGACAAAACAAAAACAGGGCGAACGGCGCCGGTGCAACGACAGTGTGTGGACAAGATCACACGTGTTTTGTATTGCCAGAACTTCGGCACGTCACATCTCGGGCCGAGTTCTAGCGGTCCCGCGGAACTACTTGAAACTTCGACGGCCGGGCTGACGGTGCTCAGAGGGGCAATTCTCGTAATTTTAAGAATGTTCACAGTCTGATATCAGTCTCAACTCTCAACCTGTAAAAAATTCGTCTAATTTCCCTACATTTTGACATATGTTTGTCGACGAGATGGGACTGCGACTAAATTTTGAACGTTTTAAATTGCGAGAATAATTGGCCTTCAGATGACGGTGATTAAATGGAAAATTTTGCCGCACGTCAATCCGTTGGTACTTAGGCGCCGTCATCTCGTTCTCGCTGACGTCCTGGTGACGGTTGCGATAGACAAACAAGTCTGTATTTGTACCCGTTTGGTCGCAATATGATCGCTCCCCATATGTCAAGGGACATAACATAAGTGGTAAAAGGACCTCTGCTTAACCTTTTGGGGGATAAAGGTATGATGTTTTGTGACTTACGTGGTAGGTTCGTCCAAGAATATAACTGGTGGGTTGTTGAGCAGCTCCAAAGCGATTGATATTCTTTTCCTTTCGCCGCCTGATAGTCGTTCGGTTGTTGTGTTTCTAGCTTTCTGTAGCCTTAGCAGTTGAATGATTTCTTCTACCTGTGAATACAACATTTTCCAATCTGTACAAGATTTGAAGAAAGTTCAAAAATATCATCATCATCAACCACTGATTTACCTAATGGTGGGCATAGGTGACCAAGGTGGTATTTTGGATAATTTAGATCTTAATACAAATTGCGATTAAAATATCCATTCATAGAAATATTTTAAGTACGAACTGAAAATACAGGGTTGAATTAAATTTGTTAGCAAAACTCCACATACGTGATGGGTATCGATTAGAGATGCGCTGAATAGTGGTAAGTTCTTACCAAACTGAATATAGGTACTGCCGGATAATTCGGGTCCCCGTTCCATATTTTTGTAGCGTAGTTTTTAAATTTATTTGTGCCATAGTTGGGAAAACAACATAGTTCATTCATTATGCATAAGTAAACCTTTCCTATTACAATAAAATTGTAATTTGCTAGTGGGATTATTGCAATTAAAAATTACAGTTCTTTTAAGATACTTGATTTTATGTAACTATTAATGCTAGGTTGTATTTGATTACCTGTGTTTAATTATATCTTTGTTTGAGTACCTTACAATAAACGGTTTCTAATAAACATGATTGTTAGAATATGGGATTCCTTTAATTTATTTGCCCTAAAGGCTGATTTACAATGATCAATAAAACTGAATACATCCGGCAAAAACCGAATGATTCGGCCGAATACGAATACCTCAAAATTCTACCGAATATCGATATCTTATAACATGATAAATAATGAAAAACATATTTGATGATATTTCATTTTTAGTCTCCAGGACCGTAGCTTGTGTATTTATTTGAAATATCAGTTACAAAATTATTATTTTTTGGTGTAAACTTTACAGGCGTGATGGGTTTATATTCGTATCGACTAAGTTAGGATTAGCATTTATTGCACTGGGTTATCCTGTAATGGTATATGTAGGTAGACAAATGAATAAATAATATCTATACACGATAAAATAACAAAAAATATGATTTTATTAACTCATACTTTAAATTAGCAGACGTGTGTGCAGTTTTCTACCGACTGTACTTTGGTTGACGAATTGAATAAAACTGACGAATCGACGAAAACTGGTGAACACTGGAAACTGTCGAGTTAACGCAACTGTCTAATAGGCAAAACTGACGAATCAATGAAAACTGACCACTGAGAGAAACTGACCAGTGATACGCGGACTCGATCTAACAGCCGATCAAAAAAACTATCATCGTATTTTTTTTTTTTTTTTTGTTAATGGATACCTATCACGTCTGCAGAATGTCGCTAGCTAATTTCATTTGACCTCAAATCCTTTTTGTTTTTTCTCAGTAAATATGTTTGCTTCCAAAACGCGAACTCTGATAATTTACTACAAATTAAGTAGCCAATTACCGAAATCCGCTTGTTATATAACTTGATAATACGATTATATTTATAATACATACAATAACACCCTTCTTCTCCTTAGACATGTCAGTTCCAAGCTTCAAGTCAGCAGCAATCAGCATGGCTTCCTCCACCGTGATGTAGGGCTGCAGCAGATCCTCCTGCATGATGTACCGGGACAGCTTCCTGAACTGGCGGAGGTCTCGCTGCTCGCCATTGGTGGAGATGACTCCTGAGGCGCCTGTTACCCTGTAAGAAAAGGTATTTGGCTTATCAAATTGAGTTTTGGTAGTTGTGACAGTGGATTAAGGAAAAATCTAAGAAATAGATGGATTGGGCATGTATTTAATCAATTCCCAAATAATTCCCAATTCGATTTCTTAAAAATATAAATCGATATCTTATCACAATTGAGTGTCTTTTTGTGATCCCCAAATAATTCCCATTTGAATTGCTTATAGCATAATCAACGAATGATGATGAAAAAATGATGTGAAGGATGTGTGATGTGTGTTGATGTTCAAATTTACGACTTAGGGTCAGTTCACACCGAGACGCGACGCGACGTATTCTGAACTCTTACAATGCAATGTGTACCTTTTCGTGTAGAAAATAAAGTATATTTTGAGTCACTCTTTCACCACCGCCACCACTGCTCTTTCTCATTATTGTAAGAATTTTCGGAATCGGATCAGTAGATAGTTGTAAAGATTACCCCCTACATACAAACTCACATTACCTCTCGATAATATTAGTTAAGATAACATACTCTTCTTATTGTTTATTGAATAATTATTACCATACCATTTATCGTAATCAAATTAATAACATATGCGGTTACACCTTATTACCAATAACATTACTGCGGTTACCATACATCAGTACGTTAAAGTAATTGAATTGAACGTCTATATTACTACACATCATTTCCTATAATATCTAATAAATCGTGACGATAATTATACGAAATCGTCTCTTTTTGATGTGCCCTAGCAACTGCGACCAACATAGATGTAGTGGGAGTCACAGTTCTAACCTACCCTAACCCATTTAGTAAGGGTTATTTACTGCGACCAATTTTGGAAAAAGGCCAGAAAAATTAAAAAATGGCGATCATAACTAGAGGCAAAAAAAAATGTATGGCTAATAAAAAAAAGTTTTGATTAAACATTTCCTGTTGGTTTATAGTTAAAGTTCCGAAACGCCTGATGTATTTATTTTTGTCAATTTCAGATAGCTTTATCAGCAGGCCATGCTGTGATAGTTGTAATGATCGAATATTACATTCTTGTCTAGCAGTACTTACTACAACGACAGAATACCACATTATACAATCTGTTGTTTTGCATCCTCGTCAAATTTCAGGAGGATTACAAACTAGCCTGTCCAAGATATTAATCTTTACTAAATGCCTCAGTCACGCCAATCAAAGTAAAATGGTAATGAATAACATTTAAAATTTTTAAATGGCCATATATTAAACTTTTCCTCAATTTTATCAGAACACGTTTTACTATTTTTTGCAGCATGAGGCAGTTTTTTAGAAGACACAAAATAAAATGGCTCACAAAACATTGTGAGGAAAACAGAATGTCCTAGAATCAAAAATTCTAAGCCATGTGACAAGGCCCGCCTGGTAGATTATACCCACTCCCTCTCAAAGGCAGGAGGTCTGTGTTGCAACAGTGGGAATATTATGGGCTGATTATTGTGCTACTCAGGGTTTTAGCAAAACTTAATGTTTGTTTTTGATTAACTGAAACTTTAACCAATACCATTTTAAGGATTTATTGGATCCCTCTCATCAAATCATCTGCCTAGCCTTTTCCCAGCTACGTTTGGTTCGGCTTCCAGTCTCACCGGATGCAGCTGAATGCCAATATTTTACATGAAGAGACTGCCTATCTGATCTCCACAACCCAGTCACTGGGTAATACGATACCCCTTGGGAAGATTGGTTGTCAGACTTTTTAGCTTCTGACGACCCGTAACAACTGCCAAAGATCGGAACGGCTTAACTTTGGTCTCATCTACAAGCGTCAATACCAATTAATAATTCAGTATAGGTACATAAAAGACAAACTCTTAATACAACGCATTTATCTCCAGTCACGCGACTCAACTAGGCTATACAAATATGCTAGCAATTAACCCAGGCCTCGAACACATGGGTACTAGACCTGCTATTAATGACCTATGACGTTAGCGTTTAGTTGTTATATCGTCTTTACATAATACATGATGACTTGAAGCAAAATGGTGCTGGAAAAACGTATTGAAAAACTTCAGATTCTGAAATAGGTACTGTGTGAAGGTTTGCCAGTGGTCCAGTCTCGGGGCGGGTTGGTGGATCTCACACATCTTCGAATTTTTGGTTCGAGGACATGCCGGTTTCCTCACGATGTTTTCCTTCACCGTTTTGAGAGTAGTGGTGAATAAATTATTTTTGAAAAGTGACTATTAGCTCTATATGTTTGACGGCACGGTTGGCGCAGTGGTTAAGCGATTGACTGCTGCGCTGCGTGTCGCGGGTTCGATTCCCGCACGGAACAAATATTTGTATGACCTACATGTATTTGTTCCGAGTCTGGGTGTTTTTCTATCTATAATATGTATGTATTTACAAAAAAAAAAAAAATTGTATATAAGTAGTTTATCAGCCATCTTGTTACCATAACACAAGCATTAGGTTGCTTAGCTTGGGACAAATGGTGCTGTGTGAAATGTCCAGGGATTTATTATTATATTATTATTATTATATTCAATTAGTGGGATATTGGTTACTTTTTATAAGAAGATGTAATTAGTGATTCTTATCTTTATATGTGTAATAAAGTATTATTACATATTGTTTACAGAAAGCTAAGTGATATTGATGTACTTGCTAATGTGGTTAAATTGATTTATAATGAGAGCCTATTGTTTTTATTACATTGTTATTAAAGAGTTATTACTCACGATAAGATTGTCTAGTAACCAGTTTTTTTTATAACTTATTTAATACCCATTTTTGATCCAAGAATATTTACAAAGCACTTCATTTATCTTTGTACAAGAGAAATACTTCTCATACTCTAATAAAAATATACCATATTAAGTTAATACAGGACCTAATCGATTTGCTGGGAACATTTCATCTAAATCTGTCCAGCCATTTATGCGTGATAGATTCGCAAACATACAAACATCTTTGAAAATATTTAATTTTATAGTAAACTCAAACTCAAAGCATTTATTTCAAATAAACCAATTGCAGGCACTTTTGAATTGTCAAGGGGTTGGGCAGTCAGAAAGATGAAGCTACTTGCCCATTCCAAAGCGTGGTAGTAGGTTCCTATGGAGAAGAACGGCTAAGACACTCCACTCTTAGATAGTTAGTAAATCTATAATAGTTAGTGTCCCACTATTAATATTATAAATGCGAAATTTTGAGAGGATGGGTGGATGTTTGTTACTATTTCACGCAAAAACTAATGAGCGGATTTTGATGAAACTTTACAGTAATATAGCTTATACATCAGAATGATACATAGGATACTTTTTAAACCGATATTCTTACGGGAGCAACACTTATACGGGTGTAGTAAGATATTTTCGTGAACTCTTAAAGCTTTTAGTACCTGTATCCAGCTAGTATGTTGAGAAGGGTACTCTTGCCCGCTCCAGAGGGACCCAAGATGGCCGTCAGCTGACCCGAACGAAAGTCGCCATTGATGCTGCGCAGGATTATCTTAGAACCTGGAAATAATAATATTCCTTTAGTCCTATAAATGCAAATGAAACACAAGTATAGAGAAGATTTTATTTTGATAATTTGTCCTCAAACAGGTTTTATTTTAGATCGAGCTCAAAATAGAAACTGGCTATTTATAACTTTTTTTTTTAATGAAAAGAAATCGTGGATAGTATAAAATTAGATTTTTAGCACAAAAATTTGCATTTGATCGTAAGTTTCTCCTGCAGTAACTAACGGTACACTGCTACAAGGATATTAAGTTTTTAATTTCATTTTCACTGTTTTATGGACTCGATTGACATTGACCGTTGGAGTCGCTGTTGCTAACCATTTGAAAAAACAAGACGTTAGTTCCAATTTTGACCACGCGCCAAAAGAACCCTTTGGCGCTGTACCTGTCTGTATCAGTAGTTATTTAACTTAGGATCAAACTGAAAATTAACACTACCTGTTACACGGCAGCACATGATAACAAACATCATTATTAACAGAAATAAAAACTATTTTCCTTATTGTTCTGTTAATTAACTTAATTATCAGCTGTCAGTACCTTTTGTTACAAGATCACGGAACGTGCAACTTAGATTATCAACTCATGAACCATTGAACTCACTCACTCACTGTTAATTTATTTTTATTTAATTATCTGTGTTGTTAAGTAGGATTTTTTAAATTAATGGTTTCATTATCCCTTGGGCACCTGTCCCACCGCCGGCGATTAACGAGAAACGAGTAAAGCTAGCCACTGAAATCGAGCAGCGACTGCGTGACGGCAATGAGCGATTACTCGCTGGTATGTATGCGTTTGTACAGACGCCAGCACATCAAACTACCCGAAACTGTCAAATTTTCCCAATCAACTTTAAACCTTTTAAGCTTGAGCGATAAAGTTGAAAATCTATTAAAGAAATTTGACAGATTGTAGTAGTTTGATGTGCTGGCGTCTGTGCCAAACGTGAGTGTCTCAGTGAGGGTTCTGCCCGCCAAGCGAGCGTCGCTGAGCACGTACACTCTTTGATATCTCTTGTCGCCACGACAAACTAGTACTCGCTGGTAGTTTGAACAGTCAGCGATCAACTATAATATCTACTTTACTTACACCTATCCTACCTATCTTTTGTACTTACGTTTCTTGAGCGAGAAAATTGTTGATATTGACTTTGTAACCATATTATTCTGATTAAAAGAGTGTCCATGGAGTTTCTTGCCCGTTCTTCTCCATAGGTACCTACTACGCTTTGGAATGGGCAACTAGCTTCATTTTTCTGACTGACCGACCCCTTGACAATTCAAAAGTACCTGTAATTGGTTTAATTGAAATAAATACTTTGAGTTTGAGTTTTTGAGTTTGATAACTAGTCGTTTTCTCGACGTCGTTTTACTAGTCGTTTTGTCGTGGGTCATGTGCTTTATAATATCTGGCTTCACAATTAAACATTAGAGCACAAGGTACTTAATCGCAATTATAATCTAAGATCTTATGATTGTGATTATGTACAGACGCCAGCAGGGCAAGCTACCCGAAACTGTCAAATTTTCCCAATCAGCATTGATCCTTATCACTTTAGCCATAAAGTTGAAAATCTATTAAAGAAATTTGACAGATTGTAGTAGCTTGATGTGCTGGCGACTGTACCTTGTGCTCTAATGTTTATTTTTTGTACTACAACTGTTTTTTTTTTTTGCTTTCGATAGAAGCCTCGATATAGTGCACAAGATTCCTATTAGTTCAAAAAATTTAAAGATAGATGCCTTTTTTTTGTGGATGGGAAATCATCAAATGACCCCTCCCGCTCTGGGTGGAGCGGAAGGGAGTGTCACCGACTCTTACTGACTAAAACCCACCCGTGTTCCTTCCTTAGCCCTTTCTGTTCCAGGGCAGCGGTAACCCTTTCGGACGATCCCGCCGCCCTGGCAGGCTTCGGCCCTATCGGGCCCCGTCCAAGATAGATGCCTTAAAACGACATAATCACGCACGAGCGTTTGTATGAAAAGTACGACGGGTTGGCCGCTCTTAAATACTGAATTGAGATACATACATGACAACCGACCAATACGTGCACGGACTGGACAGTTCCACTCTGGTCTGTGTGGTTATTTCCTCGAAAGACCAGTTCAGACACTTATCTACATATACCTCACATGGTCTTATTATGTCTGGGTTTTTAGTCCTGAGTTTCTTTCGGATAGGAAATACCGACCTCGTCTCGTGTTTAAAATATTGTAGATGTGTAAAAGTGTTTGTATAAACCTATGTATGAAAATAAATAGGTATCCCTTACACCTACGATAATAACATCCGTTAATGACATACGATACCCTTCACCTACGTCCGCGTCCCCTACAAGAGATTGATGATTATTCTAATTATAATTCTGTAAAACGTCATATTTGTTACGAGGACGTCGAATTTTTAGGCAATCGCTCCATGTACTGTTATCCAGCTGCCTCCGGTTAGATTGGAAGCCGACCACAATATAGTTGGAAGTAAGACTAGGCAGATGATGATTTGTTACGGTGGCGAATCATTTTGATCAAAAAACATAAGAAAAATTGTTTTTCGCGGGCTACCTCAGCGCATCCCCTAAAATAATACGTAGATAAAGAGGTACAAGGGAGTTAGTATGTAGCGGTTAATTTTCGGAACTTCTGATTACGAAAATTATTTCACTAATGGGAAGCTATAGTATTGCCCAGTGGCATCTATACTAATGATCCATCTAATCTCTTCACCACCCTTGGTTGACTGGTAGAGAATGCCTAACGCATTAAGTCCGTCTTTGTACCTTTTTGTGCGAAAAGTTTAAATACGGACTTTAGGACTTTCGGAGTTTTTGTTTCATTTTTCTTTTTGTTACTTTTTTTTATATAATTTGGTTTAGTTACTTTTTTATATATATATATATATATATATATATTTTAGCTTAGTTTAGTATTATGATCTTTCTGTGCGAGTCGCAATAAATACTTTTCCTTTCAAATAAATAAATAATGATAGAGCTGAAGAGTTTGTTCGTTTAATCACGCTAATCTCGGAAACTACCACTCAGATTTGAAAAATGATTTTTGCATTTGATAGCTCAATTCTTGAGGAAGTCTTAATAGGCTATTTAACATCATGCTGACGATGCGATGCGACGGGGTGGGTCGGGGAACAAGAACTTTGACATGGACAAACTCGCGAGCAGAAGCCATTAAAAAAATATCACGCGACAATACCACGTGAGGCACATGCATTTTTTGCACTGGTTCTCATGTTCGCAAAAATAGCTAACAAATTACACTGCGCAATTCCACTTAGTAATTAAGCTGTGCCAAGGAAATAGAAACACGCTCGTAAAAAAACTGGTCAAAAACTATATAACCGACAGTTAGTGGCCATTCTGATGACGTTTTGCAAAGTTAAATTTTTTTTTTTTTTTCGGTCTTGTGGCGTGTTTTTTAGCGTAATTTGATTTTATTATAAAAATAGCGAAAACGTAGTCTATTTTCTTAGGACGCAGATTTCAAGCAAAGTGGGGATATAACCCAAATACCTATATAAAAAAGAGGGGAAATAATCAAAGAGCGTCAAAAAATTCGTCCACATCGCTGTCAATAGGAAACGTGCCCAAAAAGCTGGCAATGGCAGCGTTGCCACGTTGTATGGCAATGCTGATTCTTTGGTCAAAAAATAGCTCACGTGAAGAGTCGACCAACCGCTTGGCGATGTCTCGAAATAAGTTGAATTACAATGTAAAGTGCAGACATAAAGTAGCCGATGCAACCACAATTGAAACCTAGTACCTATGTACTTCTATACGCACTTGTGAAAGAGAAGGTTCGCTATTGTTCCATAAGCGGTCAAGCTCGAGCCGGGCTTCGTCGTTCGTGTTCTGTCAATATCGTTGGTTTTCAGAGAGAGCATTTCAAAGGTCCTCGTCCAAAATTCTCATTTGCATTTAGTTTTTTTTTTTACTGTGAATAAAGGAGGTTTCCGGAGGAGAAACGTGGTCTTTGTAGTTTTTTTTTGAGTATTTATCGATTCAATGCTTTTTAATTCCTTAGCAAGAAACTTGAACCAGTTTCAACAAATTGTTAGTTGTTATGCAACATAGGGAGTGTCGAGATAAGTAAATCAATTATTGTGTAACGCTAGATGTCGCTAGCCAGCCGTTCAGCCGGCTGTCAAGCCCGCCACGCCTAGCCGCTACGTCACTTCCCCACTACGTGAGCCTTGCGCTGCCAAACTCCGAGCCAGGGGGGGTGAAGTAGCCGCCAGCCAGCCAGTTGGATATAAAAGCCCGGAGCGATGATTTTGTGTACTCACTTCATAATAATAATTGTAAGGGAAAACTCTGCCCAAATAAAAGTATAAATAGATTGCTGTTTATTTTTTACCACTGCCTTTATACTCAGAAGTGGTATCGAAGAAAAACCTACGATGCAACGACGGTCTGCTACACATAAACGTCGACGGTCTCCTAGCCGGGAGGACGAAAATTTTGCGTCGGTAAGACAGATGTCTGAAGATTCACACGAAGAAGGTCGATGCACACCACTCGCAAGGAAAATATTGAAGACTCTCCTAGCACAAGTAGTAGAAAAAGCATTCAACGATCTGGAACACGAAGCGCCTACCCTCATTCGTCGGAAAGAACACCGTGCTGCATCGTTAATTCCAGAATTTGACCCTGAAAACGAAGAATGCACAGTTACTGCCTGGATTAAAAAAATTGAGCAACTAGGTCAAATCCACGGCTGGGATGAGAAAACTAAGTCATTTCACCTTTAAGACAAGTTGAGAGGACAGGCAAGAAAATTGTACAATCGACTCGATGAGTACGACTACTCTTGGGAGCAATGCGGCCAGTAACAACGTAGTAACCCCTGCGAGACAGTTCGAGTTCGCGGAAATGAAGGCTACCTCAAGGTCGTCAACAGCGGAGCCAAGGACATCACATGGAAGGAAGGAACCGTCCTACTTCGCGCCGAAAGCTGCCAGGAACCATGCATAAATAACCAGATCACGTAGTTTCCGATCATGGTAAGGCGTTTACGAGTAGATATTTCAAGAAGTTTGTAACCGAAAAGCAGTTTAAACATACATTAACAGCTATTGCGTGTCCTAGGTCTAATGGGCACAGGACACATGTTACAGGTCTAGTATCCGCTGATTCCTTACGACCATATCGTAGCGTTGCTTCTATGTCCGATAGCGCCAGTAGTGTGGATGAACAATTGGAATCTGAAGATCTCATAGATCTTGCTAGATCAAAGTTAATTTCCCCACAATTTATCTTGTTGCTTGAGCTGACTTGTAATCATAGTTTTGTTGTTCCTATTGCGGGAGCAATTGTTACAGGATGGCCGAGTGTAACGCTAGATGTCGCTAGCCAGCCGTTCAGCCGGCTGTCAAGCCCGCCACGCCTAGCCGCTACGTCACTTCCCCACTACGTGAGCCTTGCGCTGCCAAACTCCGAGCCAGGGGGGGTGAAGTAGCCGCCAGCCAGCCAGTTGGATATAAAAGCCCGGAGCGATGATTTTGTGTACTCACTTCATAATAATAATTGTAAGGGAAAACTCTGCCCAAATAAAAGTATAAATAGATTGCTGTTTATTTTTTACCACTGCCTTTATAATTGTCATGATCACAGTGACCATGATTGACAGCATAAGGTGTAATTTATAAAACAGAACAGCCTTTGTTCATATCAAAGGCCAGTTAGGTTAAGTGAGAAGGGTAACCACAGCTTAATAGAACCTATAAAAATAATTACATCTAAACGGTTATTACTATTTATCTAACAACGTTTTATACAATTATTATACTTATGTATAATACTATAAAACTATACTGTACTCGCCCCCCCCCCCCCCCCTCTCTGTTGTATTCTGTACTCTGTGTGTCTCTCTCTCTGTGTTGTGTCTGTCTCTATACTGTATGTATGTATGTATACTAAAAATAAAGCTGACGAGTTTGTTTGTACGCGCTAATCTCTGGAACTACCAGTTGGAATTGAAAAATTATTTATGCATTTGATAGCTCAATTTTTGAGAAAGGCTTTAGGATGTTTAACATCACGCTAGGACCCTTAGGAACTGAGCAAAACGAAAAATAGTAATAAAGAACGCTAAGCGAAAACGAACGAAGTCGCGGGCAGAAGCTAGTCTTATACATTCATCTATATATTTTTACGGCTGATCCGATTTTGAATATTACGAAGTTCCATACCAACTTTCATCCCCTTTCGGGAATGTATTTTCAAAAATCCTTCCTTAGCGCCATCCATCACTAATATTTATTTATTTATTAATATATAGGTATTATTTATTAGTGATCGATGCTTAGCGCTCAATTTTGCTATAATAATGAACTCTTCTGCGAAATTTCATGCTTATCGACCCAGCGGGTTAGGCTATGCATTATCTGTCAGTGAAGCAATAATTTTTTTTTTTTATAATTTACTTCACATACAAAACTCGAAAACCGACACTCGCAAAAGACAGAATTGTGTGGAAAAGGGAGGGGGGCTTTACCCTGTAGTGGGACAATACATGCTAGTTAGATAGATAGATAAAGTAGACATTAAGAAGAAGAACCCTTACGAATCCTACTTTTTTTAACAAAAATTGGTGAAATGTGGATTGACCAATGTTAGTTTAGAAAAATCAGAAATCAGACGAAGCCCAGGAGCTAGTATTTTAAATAAGATTGAAAGAATATTATTAAATTAATCATTTCCATACGGAACACTAAAAATTATGGTTTCAATGGCGAAAACACAGTCCAACCATAATGATGATTAATTATAATTCTTTCTGCAATATCTTACAGACAAGACGAGGTACGACCATGCATTTTGCAACCTGCGCCTGCGCTACAGGTTGACCGTAGACGTCATATTTTTGAGTAACATTGAGATCTAGAACATAGATGTTATTTACCCTTTGCAGTGTTGAAGTTGCTTATTAAAAAAATTGTGTCGTAAGTAGCAAAGATTGCATTAAGAGCAAGAGAGCATCTAGGTTTTTAATATGCCACATATCTGAAGGCCAATTCTCGTAATTTAAAATGTTCAAAATCTAGTCGCAGTCTCATCTCGGTGTCAAAAAAATGTCAAAAACTTGTCAAAAATTAGAGGTATTTTTGACAGATTGAGACTGAGATAAGACTGTGAACGTTCTTAAAATTACGAGAATTGCCCCTAAGATCTAGACAAATTTAGGGTACATTCTAAACCCCCATGGTTAATGATTTATTGATACATTATACTATTTATCTCTTTTAAGATCTATTTCGTATCATGTAAAGCAGTTGATTGGAATTCAAACGGAGTAGGGCAGGACACCTGGCCAGGCGCAGTCATGACAGTTGAAGTAAAGCAGTGACCGAGTGGCGTCCAAAGTCTGGAAGACGAAGTGTCGGTCGTCCGCCGCCGGACCGCCGGGACCAACGGCTTAACGTGCTTTCCGAGGCACGGAAGAGTCTCGGTATGTAAAGATGGTCACCCATCCACAGACCAACCGCGGCAAGCACAGCTTAACCTGATCGATCGACCTGTGCAACTGTTATTATTTAGCCACGGGCCCCTCAAACACTTAATAGATGTTATTAAACACTTAATAACACCTAAACCTAAATAGTAAATCTTACAATATCTAGCGAAACGATATTTAAAATCACATCCGTTGAAACAAGAGGCTAATCTAGCATTACAAAATCTCAAAATTCAAGGCTTGTCTAGAGAGATTGTCGGTGTCTACGATAAAATGGGGCCCAAGGATACGAGAACCGCCATTGATTGTCGTGTTACTTGGCTTTAGCTTATTAGTTGATTCGCACGAGTTTACTCACTCGAAACGGGTGAATCGTCCCTTTTAAATAAAGTTATTTTTTCTATAGGTGACTCGTACGAATTGGCGCATTTTGAAAATTATGCAATAAAGTAAAGACAAGCCTTTTTTAAAGTTAAAGTTATACCTATACATATGAGAAGCCAGTTACGTTAGTTTGGAGTTAAGAAAAAAAACACGTTTTATAATATTTAACACTTATCATTTCAGTTCTGTGCGCTAGCACTTTTCATATAACTTTAACTTTAAAAAAAGGATTTTCTATACTTTATTGCATAAAATTCAAAATGTGCCAATTCGTGTGAGTCGCCTATAGAAAAAATTATATTATTTAAAAGTGACGATTCGCCTCTTTCGGGCGAGTAAATTCGTGAGAATCGACTAATAAGCCTTGGCTTTATGTCATAGTGAGGTACTATACACACATAAGTTATGGAATCTTATCTATGTTATTTATTATGTTTATTTTGGTAGGTAGGTATGTGTTTTCTTAGAAGCCAGACAGATCTATATCTCAAACAGATTTTTTAAATAAAAGACAAGTTGTTTCTTTACTTGCTCTTTGGATTAAATACATATACTTGTATATATATATATATATATATACTTGTAACTATTTAATTTCTAGTCCGGTTAAGTAGTCACGACCTCTCAAGGTCAACTACGAGATGCCATACACAAAAAAAAAACTATTTAATTTGGTTTAACTTTTCAAATTAGGTTTTGCCATTTTTCATTTTTATTTTTATCATTTTATTACAAGTTTTCTTAAAAAAACACTGTTTTTCTTCCTCGATATCTTCTTGTGAAGTGAATTTTTTATTAGTATTATTTTCCTTATTATTTTTTATAGTACGTATTATTTTCCTTATTATTGATTAATGTGGTCTAATAATTTGTTTCATGCCAACGTATTAAAAATTGCGACGATTTTTTTTGTAAAAATTTTTGGGACTAATCTATTCCAAAAAACACCGTGATTAAGTATTTCAACTTCCGTCTAGTTGTCAGTCACTGTTTTTATCTCCCGTATGCATATGTATTTATTATAATTACAAGTTATTTTGGCCAGCAAAAAACCTAGTTAGACACACGCAAAAAAGTATTAGCAAAATTTTTTAGACCACTGTGCTTCTTTTCAATTCAGCATATATCATATTTAAGCGTATACAGACATCTTTCTCCATGGGACCAGCATCGAAATCGCGAAATAATAATCAGCCATCCCATACATTTTGGTCGGGTAGATATTAAAGTTTTGTATGAGACAGTTGATATTTTTTTCGCGATTACGATATTGGTCCCATAGAGAAAGTTGTTCAGTTTGATGGTCTGTGCCACACCCGTAAATATGACCACACCTTTCTGAAACACGCTGTATATTTCAACTGTCATGTAAGTTTCATTATCTGCCTAGCCTTTTCCTAACTATGTTGGGGTCGGTTTCTAGTCTAACCGGATGCAGCTGAATACCAGTATTTTACAGGGAGTGACTGCATCTAACCTCCACAACCCAGTTACGGGATAATACAATACCCCTTGGTAAGACTGGTTGTCAGACTTTCGGGCTACCGAAGAACTGAAGACCCGTAACGACTCTAAAATACCCACCAATGACAGCCAGAACAACCGGCTTAACGTGCTTTCCGAGGCACGGAGGGGTCTTGATATGTGAAGATGGTTACCCATCCACGGACCAACCGCGGCAAGCGTAGCTTAACCTGATCGATCGACCTGTGCAGCTGTTGTTACTTAGCCACAAGTCCTCAAGTACGTTTGTCATAGTGAATAAAATACCTACTCAGTGACGATTGCATTCAAACAATGGGCTTTGCGGGGTCACGTTAGGTCAGCAGTCGACAATCGTAGACGGTAAATTCTTTGAAACCACTCATTAGATGTAAATATCTGCATATACCTATAATTTGTTACTTACCTTTGTCATTTACTGTGTTTTTGCAGTACAGCTTAACTACGAATGAGATCTAATATTTTTCTCGGAAAATTATTACTGGCAGATGTCACGTAACTAGCAGCTGTTGTCAAAACAATACTGGCCATTATAAATCTTAGTTTTTTTTTTCTTGAGTGCTTCCGTATAATAAGTATATTTAAAAAAACATGGTTTGTAGTTGTCTTTCTAAATTCTAAATTACCTACAAATGCGAATCTGTCTTACAAACTGTTTGTTCGTTCCTAATGTAAAGCCAATTGCATGATTTAAAAATAGCAAAGTCAATAAGTACCGTTGTACCGTTCTTATTATTTATTATTATATAGTTAATTAAAACGGTACAACACCAATTACATTAATTAACATAGAAACAATGATTACTTATGTTGAATCTTGTTGTAGTACCTATTTTGTGTGTTGTTACTGTTGTTCGTCCTTTCAGTATACACTCAGGAAAATCAATTGTTTATCAAATTCGCGCACTACATCGATTTGCCATGTTACAGCCACTTCATACGACTGTCAAAGAATGACCGTTGTGATTTAAATATACCTACGGAAAATTGAAGCTGGTAGTCAATTTGCTAACTAATTAATTTCGCAGACTGTACATTAAGGAATATCTATCTATTCCACCATTTCTTGTAGACAAAGCCGAGTGCGCAGCTACTTGTGAGTTATAGTGACTAACACAAGTCACATACAAGCCCTTCGCTAACTTTCACCAAAACCCTTAAAAACGTGCATTGAATATTAAACACTAAAACGGCTAACAAATTCTATGAGCATCTCAAATTTCCACACCAGTATCGAAGTAGATACGACCATAATAGCTTGTAGGTAGCTTCATGATGAGGATATGAGAAAAAATTCCGATGAAAAATCTGTGACGTCTGGTATACACATAATAAGTCCAAAAACAATATTTTAAGCATTTCAAACTTTGAATAATGCTACCAATCGGAATATTTACGTTTTTTGATCAAACTATTACATGTACTTATAGCAGGAGACTTACAAAGAATAGAGCGAACGAAAGTAAAAAAAATGTGCTTAGGGGTGATGTAAAAACAGAAAATGACCAAATTTTCATTTATCATGTATACTATAACCAAACACCACCTAACACCCCAATAAGAATATTACGTTGTAATCATAATACACACACTGAATATTTTATATTATTTATAAAACGTTGTTTATTTATTAAATTTGTAACAGACATGTTCTAGTCATAAGTACCAAAGGACCACCCAAATGCCTACTTTGGTAGTAATTTAAGATCAAACAGGTATAATAAAATCTGCCAATGTCCAGCTTTGGTCAAAACCAAGTTTATAAAATATTTAGGAATAAAAATAGATAACAATCTCTCGTTTAAACACCATATAGAACTAGTCACTGCTAGACTAAGAAAACTTATATACGTTTTCAAAAATCTGAGACATGTTGCAGACCCTAAATTATTGAAGCAGGTATATCTGGCACTTGGTCAATCAGTTTTGTCATACTGTATTTCTGTCTGGGGTGGCGCCCCAAAAACCATACTAAAGCCACTTGAAGTAGCCCAAAGAGCTATTCTCAAAGTAAGCACCTTCCGTCCGTATTTGTTCCCAACTTATCAGCTGTACCAAAACTGTGAGGTTCTCTCTGTCCGCCAATTGTTCATACTGCACGCTGTTTTGATGCAGCATACGAAAGTGACCTTTGAAAAGCCAACTAGACCATCCAAGCGACGAAAACCTATACTCGGTACCAACAGATCTATGTTTAAACACTCATTCGTGAATAGATATTTCTGTTTCTTGGGTGCGTACCTTTATAGCAGGATTGATAGAATTATCGACATATTTGCCTTAAATAGCAGAAGTTGTAAGGATAAAGTGTCTAAGTACATTCATAAGCTGACCTATGACGAAACTGAAAACCTCTTAATTGTACCACACTAAGTTCACATACCCACCCTCCTACACACACTCACACATCTACATTTCGACACAAAAGGAGGACCCCTCCCCTCTCCAATTTATTTCTCTTTACTTGATTTGTATCTTTATGTTTTTTGCTACTAGTTTGATTTAAAAATAACGAAATACCTATGTACATAATTTCAAGCAAATTTGAACTTGTAAGCTTTTAAATGTATAGTTAAAGGGAAGAGCGCTGTTGTCTGAAATACAGATATTTATTTATCTAGTTCAGACACAGATGTCTTGTTGAATTTCTGTCAGTATAAGCTCATTTATGATATGTTTTTATTTATGATGTACTATCTTACTTGAATTTGAAATAAATTATTAAATAATTATTAAATTATTATAAAATAATCTCAAACTGACAAAATTGTAATTACATCAATGTTGTTAAAGAAATCCTTCAACCAACTCGGCCTAGGCCCCAGTTGCCACAACACCCGCCGTTTCTCTCCCTCGGTTCTCAGTCTGTCCCGGGCTCCCGGCAGCTGTTTTAAGGACGCCGGTTCATCTAGCTGGATATGCGGCTGTCATACGCATATAAATTTTAAAATCCCTATTTAGATAAAGGAAAAACAAACTATCTGAATCACGTCTGACGTATAAAAATCCTTTATTTCCGTCAACTATCCACAAAAAGTCCTAATAGGAACATAAAATCCTCTCAAAAAATAGGACAAGAAAACAAACGAAGGCAAGATTTCAATAAACCCAGCGTGTAGGTATCCGAGAAAACACTAAACAAACCATAGTTCTCCAAGTCCTATGCAAGTCCATGCATTCGCATATGTGTGAGAAAACACACAATTGCATCCTAACAGCATCTTTTGCAACGGTACAGCTTTCGCAAACAAAGTGCAGAAACACAGTTATAGCCTCCAGTTTCCATAGGTTTCCTTACGTCCATGTACTTCGAAATAATGATGCCTTTCCAAATGTGTGACGCCATCTATTATTGCTTTGTTCTCATTCACTCGATATAGGTGCTTAGCTCTCAAATTGTTTTGAAATAACTAAGTAGGCATATTTCATATCATTTTATAATATAATAATATTCCTGGACATTTCACACAGCACCATTTGTCCCAAGCTAAGCAACCTAATGCTTGTGTTATGGTAACAAGATGGCTGATAGACTACTTATATACAATATTTTTTTTGTAAATACATACATAGGTATTATAGATAGAAAAACACCCAGACTCGGAACAAATACATGTAGGTCATACAAATATTTGTTCCGTGCGGGAATCGAACCCGCGACACGCAGCGCAGCAGTCAATCGCTTAACCACTGCGCCAACCGTGCCGTCGAAATATTGTGCACACTTTCATTAATGCAGGGGACGTATAGGTTTGAGTAATAATGTGGATTGCTATAAGAATAGAGGAAGCCCACAGAGCAGTTAAAAGGATCTGTCGGATTATTCTGTTAAAATATCACCGTGAAGAGTAGGTGCAGTGAGCTTCCCTCCACCCCAACCCTCACTTCACCTTGGTTTTCACCGTGAGATTTTTACAGAATCGACCGGCTGTTCTGTGAGTAAGACCAAAGAAACGATGGATGGATTGCGCAAGACTATGAGCAAGATATGGCTAAAACGGGGGTGTATAATGAAACGGTGCGGTGTTTCAAAGCTGAAGAAGACGATATTCTGTGCCGACTAATTTTTGTGTGAGTAAATTGCTCATAGCATGCCTTCTCCTGGGTAAATTGGGATAAGAGCAGCACCCTAATTGCGTAACACACTATCAATCTCAATCTGAATGATTTTTAAATATATTGCTTCATACATATGTTCGAAAAATTATTCTACTCAACCACTTAAATAACGCAATGAATGTTTGTTGAACTGTCAAAATGAACTGATAGGAGTGTTAGGTATTATGATTTTAACTCTCTTACAAATAGTATTTTGACTGATTGATGTAAGGTTGACGATTCCTCCTATGTTTTGGCTTGGCCAATAAAGACAACAAAAAAGTGGTCGGGCCACGATTTACGAGTTGTTGGTCGTAGGTTCAAACCCAGACAGGCGCTTTACTTTGTGTAAATTATATTCATCACCACTGCTCTCAAAACGGTGAAGGAAAACATCATGAGGAAACCGGCATGTCCTAGAACCAAAAATTCAAAGACATGTGACTTCTACCAACCCGCAGAGGGCCCGCGTGGTAGATTACGGCCGGTGTCCCAGCAGTGGGAACATAATAGGCTGATTATGCTATGCTTATACTACGGACAACTTGATTCCCTTCAATCTAAAGAAAGAAAGAAAAATATTTTATTCTGCACAAACAAAACGCTCAATTACAACTAAAAACAAAAAAACTAAATCTGACATAAACGTGCTTCGAAAATAGCAACAAAAAAAACTTCCATGTTAAAAAAGACATCAGAAATTCTGGTCTGTCATAAGATAAAGCGAGAAGCTTCTAAGATTAGATAGTTAATTAACACAAACAAGTTTAGTACTTCGTTGAAAGCCAATAGGTACATGTATACCTAACCTTTAAACCAGTACCAGCTACTACATTGTAAAGACGTAATCTGATTTTACTCCGCAGTTAGTAACAGTCGCATGAGCGACAACCCACACACAATGAAAGACTTCATGCCATCTTAAACCTTATCATCTATAAGGAAGTACTAGATAACTTAACAATCAGTAACGAAACACTGAAAAGTGAATCGTTCTATGGGCGAACCGTTCATCGTAGAAACGTTCTATCGACGAAACAGTGAAAAGTGTATCGTTCTTTTTTGGGCGAACCGTTCATAGGCGAAACGTTCAATCGACGTAACACTGAACTGTGAATCGTTCTCTCCGCGAAACGTTTGTCTTTGAAAAATTCTATCGGTGAAACAATGAAAAGTGAATCGTTCTGTCGGCGAAGCGCTCATCGGAGAAACGAATGTTGGAGAACTGTTTCAGAATCAAACGATAGACAGTCTTAACGACTGCTCAAGAAGACTAATACCAATTTTTTGGGTTTGTTTTCTTCTTTCAAATATCTCTAACAGATGTCTTCTCACCCCTTTCAATACATATTATCTTTCACACAGACACAGTCCATCCATAATTTCTCTACCGTACGATGAAGAAGGGATGAAGAAGGGAATTTCTTGAAGTAAACTACTCGCAGGTCACTCATCATAACCTGCCTAGCTTTTTCCCAAGCAAGCGGCTGAATACCAGTATTTTACATGGAACAACAGCCTATCTGACCTCTACAACCCAGTTACTGGGTAATAAATTGCAGGTCACTGTTGAACAGTATGTTTTCCTAAATAGAGAACCACTTAGGGCTAGTAAAATATAAAGTCATTGTGAAAACATGACAAGAACTGTCACACTGCCCTGGTGTAATCGTTAGTATTGAGGTTAGGCAAAGAACGGTTATTCCCCGAACAGACCTATCCCAACACTAACTGCAATGTTTACCAACCAATAATATATTGCAACAAACTGTTAATACAACTAACCTCGTTAGGGAAATCGGTCGTGAAGACATAAGTGAACTCTATCGGATTTTCTCACCAATAAACACGTGCGCCGACGCATACCGTCTACTCTCATTTAGGTTACAGGACAGTCACGTGTAAAGGTTTAGTGAAGCGAAACTATCGATAAACTAAAACGTGTTTTGTCGGGTTAGATAACGATTAAACTTGATTGGTGGGTATAGATACACGCAAAGGAAAATTCCAAAATATGGTTGAACGGAGGGCCTTGACACAATGACACGTGACAATCGCTTTCAGAGCCATTTGTAGTTCTTCAGTGACAACAAGCTTATGTCAATCATTGGCATAAACTTTTAGGTAGCTTACGTCAATCCAATACATTTTGACTTATCGATCATGGTTATCGCTGATAGATTGTCACTTCGTCTAGGACCTCTGGTCAGTGTCAAGACAGCTTTTATAAAAGGTACTCTTGTATTTGTTTTCCCTTTGAAACCTTCTTTCATATCAGCACATGCCGCCGTAAAAAGAATAGCCATTTAATAGTTTGGCTGTGACTGTGAGGCTCGCAATGCCTTTCATTTTGACAGTTCACCCACGTCCATTGCGTTATTTACGTTGTTGGGCAGACGAACTTTTCAAATCTATGAAGAAATGGATTAGGAATTTTCTTCGAAATCCTTGGATTGTGACCGAAAGCGTGTTACGCGATTAAGGTGCCGATTTGAAAAGCTTTTATTTGGTACTTGTATTCAATTCCTCAAAACAAAAAGCTAACTTAAGTGGCAGTGGGCAGGGCACATTGCTCGCAGATGATGGCCGATGAGGCCGAAATGTTCTCGATTGCCGACCGCGTACCGGAAGACGTAGCGTTATAAGGCCTTCCACATGGTGAACCGATGACCTTGTGAAGGCCGTAGGAATCCACTGCATGCGGTAATCACAAACCGGTTGAATAGGTGATGTTTGAGGGAGGACTGTCCAACAGTGGACGTCACGTGATGATGAAAAGCTAATCTAACAAATCCATTCTCCGTATCGATAGTGCGAATTTCCACGCGCTTCACTATTAGTCGGTCACGTACAGCTTTCTAAAGATTGACCAATGTTCTCTGGGCAACAGTAATTATATACACCGGTGCAACTGCACGGTGCACCACGCTTGCGTTTTTGTATCTCTTTATAGAATTAGTGGGCGCTATTCACGTGCTACGGTAATTATGTCTTCAATTTTCTTATCTTATAATATCAATTGAACAACTCGTAAGTCTGGGCGTTTAACACTCGGCCACCATTGCTCTCACAACTACGTATGGAGCTGGTCACTTACAATCAATGATTTAGATTAAAACTCAATTTTAATATTAACTTAACGAAATAAAATAAAAACATCACAAAGAAGTCCATTTTCCTGCCTGCGTCTTATTTAGGACACGAAAACACATAATTTATACAATGACGTGGACATATTTTGTCAACGTCCTTAAATTGATGTTATGCAACTTAGGAATTCCGATCTAATTATAAGTTTTGATATAAATATTTTTTTATTAGGTACTTACGTAAGAAACGGACGAAATTAAAGAAGCTATTAATACCGGTTTATTTACATATTTTTTTAGGGCCAAAGTCGAAATAAACTCATTCCAAAGGTGACCTAACGATAAAATGCAATAATGCACAAATAAATTAAATTGATAAAAAACGCATTCATAATTATGTCTTTTTGAAATAAAACTTTATGATTATTTTTAATACCAGATAAAAACAAACCAGGAATAGGAAGATTTACTTTTTTAATAAAGTACTTAGGTGTATATTTAATTAAACCTTGTATTTTTGTTTTTTTTTATATGCATTTACTATTTTTAAACAAACTAGGCATTTACTACTACATAATTATATATTTTTACGCTAACTAAATATATGGACACAAAAAAAATTTGCACAATTATAGACAATGCAAGATTGCGAAATACTATAGCCACTAGCCAGAGGCTAAGCATTGCCATACAACGTGGCAATGCCGCCAGTCTCTTGGGTACCAGTCGACAGCGATGCGAAGGAATTTTTCGACGCCATGTTTTAGTTTGTCAATAGTTTTAGTTAGGTTAGGATATTATATTTTTATTTAAAACGTTTTTTTTTTTGTTATTTAGGGCTGATTTCTCAATAGTCAGATAACTTTTATCTGAGGAATAATTTTGAATTTTTGACAGTTCTTCCATACAGAATCTGTCAGACGTCGATTTTATTTCACAAAATAAGAATTATCTGTTGATTGAAAAATCAGCCCTTAGTATAAGAAGTTTATTCAGTGTATACATATATTTTTATTTTCCTTAACAAAAATGAATAATACCTACTCTAAAACCAATTTGCTAAAAAAAAATACGTCAGCATTGTTTAACCGACGTCATATTTGTCGGTTAAAACAATACATCGTTTTAATTATCAGCTTATCAGACATCAATTAAGCATTTATACACGAAGGTTACAGAAAAACTAGCTTTGAAACGAAAATTAATTACGTAGCAACAAATTGCAATAATGACGTACCTACGTATAACCTATTTATATCAATAGAGTTTAATGTGTCATACTTATGACTATTCTAGATTTTACGCCAGCTTTATTCTAGATTTTTTGCTTATTTACTTTTTTGTTGTAGTAGTAAAAAATTATATCACACACTACAAAATATACAATAGGCGGCCTTATCGCTATCTGCGATCTCTTCCAGGCAACCTTGGAATAGACAGTAACTTGACTTAGTGCCTCTTCTAGATTTTTACCATCTAAGGCACCTGTCCTCCTGCCGACGAAGATGCGACACTCTCTCTCTGTGTAGTCATTGTCTGAGGATCGTGGTCAGCTTCGGAGTTGCATCTGGAGCGGATGATCCGCCTCCACCGGTTTCTATCCAGCGCATCCCTTACCACCGCACCGTGTAGAATTTAAAGGACGATGATTCCTTTACCTGGTCTGCTACCTGACAAGATGCGACTAGCTACCGTCTATTTTCACGCTCAAGAAACGTAAGTACAAAAGATTGTAGGTCCCGTATCAGTAAAGAGACACACATGTACTACCAGCGAGAACTCTGTCAAACAAACAATTCGTTTTTAGTTCCTAGCACTATTCGCTTCTCGATAATATAATCGCCGGTGAGGTTGCTGAGGTGCCTCAGAGGGCCTATAAAATGCCTATAATTCTGTTTTTGTTTCGCCATCTTTGTTTGCTTATCAAATTTGCCCTGTTATAACCATTTAGCCTATACAATTGTCAAAATATGACAGTTATGATTTGCATATACCTACAGACAATTTAAGTTGGTAGACCATTTGCCAGACGATAATTTTTCATTACTTGTCCATTCAAGATTACTTTTGTCATCTTTGTGGAATGTGCATATAACTCTAACTGCCTGGGTTCATCGCCTCGTAACTTAGGACTAGACTTAGAAATTTTTTTTTTGCATATCATAGCTCAATGCTTGAGTAAGGCTTTAAACAGGGTGGCAGGGACATCGGCGTGCAAACTGTAACCATATTCAGCACATGGGTTTAAACCCCATAGCGTCGATATTTTTCTTCGGTTATCAAAAAAAAATATCTTCAGTTACATAGAAAAGTGCAATACCTACGCGGTCAAAATGTATTGAATAGCAATTTTTTTTTTTTGCAATAACCGACGAAAAATTTCGACTCTATGGGGTCTAAACTCATGTGCTGAATCCATGGTTACAGTTTGCGAGTCGATGTCCCTGCCACCTTGTATAGGCTACCTAACATCACGCTATACCCTTAGGAGCAGAGTAAAAACCAAAAATGACAGAAAAAACGCTAAGCGAAAACGAAGTAATAGCGCTGGCAGGCGATGCGATGCGACGCGACGAACAAAAATTTTCACGCGGGCGAAATCAAGGGCAGAAACTAGAGTTGAATACAAAGTGTTTTTTTTACACGTTGTATAAAAAAAAATTACATGGCCCTTAATTGGTACGCATTAATTATCTTAACTAAAGTAGGTATGGAACAAGTTTGCTGATCATTAAATAGTTTTTGTAATCATTTTAGACCCACATCACAAAATTAAGTTCAAATAATAAAGAAAGATTTTTTCAAATATTGCGACGCTTAGGACGCATATCCTAAAAATAACTTTCTTTTGAATAAGGACAGGTTTTTTGAATCCAGCCGATCGATTCTGTAAAAATCTCACCGTGAAAAGTCAGGTGAAGTGAACTTAGAGTGAGCTGTCAATAGTGTCAATCCCTAGCATTACTAACGCAACGTTTTTTCTAAAAAAGAAAATGATTGAGATTTTGAGTGACACCCGAAAGCTGCAGTACAGGAAGGCTTACACACACACACACAAGAGGGTCGATGACCTTACCTACAGGAGGAATGCAGTCGAGGAAGATCAATGACCAGCAGTGCAAGTCATCACGTCAACGCCGGCTGTCTCTGAAACCAGCGCTGTGGCTCTGTATTGTGTCAGCATTATGCTGAGTGATGGCCATTTTGCATGGATGTGACGCATACTTTCCCACAAGTTATTTTTTTTATTTTATTAATATTTCTAAGAGTCACGTTTATAGTAAATAAGTGCATTTTCTTTCTATCTATTTCATCTAAGCTCAGAGTATTTCAAGGTCTAATCCAAGTTATAAAAAACACTCGAGGCCAGAGTTAACCGGACTACGTTGTTGTGTCAACCGGTACACTTGCGGACACTGGAACGGAAACTACCCGACACAATTACTGTGTCGATAAAAATGACACATCTGGCTCTTCCATTATTATTGTTTATTAACGCTATCAAGATTTTTAATTGGGTTATATTTTTTTAATAATGACCTGTTTTTTATGTAATTAATAGGTTAATGGAAGGCAAACAGGTTAATGGAAGTACCTAGTTGAAGCAGCCGTTAGTAGTAGTAAGACTGTGTGATTACATACATACCTACATACATAAAATCACGTCTTCTTCCCATGGGTGTTGGCAGAACCTATAGAACACCACCAGCATCCTTACTACTCCTTTGTAAGTACAATTTATAAAAACCTAACACCCATGAGATTTTCTTCCTGCAATTTCCAGGGATACCCTCCACGAGATCTATTCGTCGTATCATTGAGTAGATCAAAATGAAATTATCTGTTGATATCTACTAGGTATTCAAGCGCTACATAATATCTTATAGTTATTATTAAACTAGCTGCGCCCCGTGGTTTCACCCGCATAAGTTTCGATCCCGTGGGAATATTGGGATGAAAAGTATCCTATGTGTTAATCCTGGCTATAAACTATCTGTGTTCCAAATTTCATCCAAATCCGTGCAGTGGTTTTTGCGTGAAAGAGTAACAAACATCCATCCATCTATACAAACTTTTGCGTTTATAATATTACTAGCAGTGCCCCGCGGTTCCACCCGCATAAGTTTCGAACCCGTGGGAATATCGGGATAAAATATATCCTATGTGCTAAACCTGGTTATAAAATATTCGTCTGCCAAATTTCATCTAAATCCGTTGAGTAGTTTTTGCGCTAAAGAGTAACAAACATCCATTCATCCTTACAAACTTTCACGTTTATAATATTAGTAGGATGATAATATGATAATAATAATAAACATAATTATTATGTAATAATATATAGTAGGAAAGTAGGAAGTTTCAGAGTCACTTGTCTTCCCCTTATTATAATATTTTTTTGTACTGGACCATACCTGGGAACCTTTTGGTTACCAAGATATTGACAGTCAAAGTTCCAAAAATTTTTGACGTCATTACACAAAAACATGTTTTAAATGTTTGTAAACTTAATTTTAAATACTCCCATGAACCCTCTACAGTTGTGTGTACCCATAAGCACGCAGGCAGCATGTTTTGCATTGCGCACTACCGTAAATGAATAGCGAATTTTCAAACTGAAAATAAAAGTCGTTTCACAGCAAATATTTTTGCACAAAGTTATAATTATGTATAATTTGATGTACAGACGCTAGCACATCAAGCTACTACAATCTGTCATTTTTTTTTAATAGATTTTCAACTTTATCAATAAAGCATTAAGGTTCAAGGTTAATTGGGAAAATTTGACAGTTTCGGCTAGCTTAACCTGCTGGCGTCTGTACAGTATGAGGCTTCGGCTACGGCTTCGTGATGAGTCTTTTCACACACTGTATTAATTTATTCAAATTAAAGTAGTTTCTGCTTTTGCCTTGAGTTTAGAAATATATACAAAGTTTATTACAATGTACTTAATTTTAAAAAGTCTGGAACTAGAAACAAGTGCAAGGTAAGACACGTGTGTCTATTGTGTGTCCAATTTAAGAACACCAATTGTAATTGAAAACAGACTGGCTATTACAATTGTATTATTAAAGATTTGATTATATAAATACAAAATAAATCACATAACAGCACCACCTCCATTAGCATAAGCATTACCTTTGTACCTATTAATCTATTCTTTCTTCTTGTCTATTTATATATGTGTGTATATAAATGGTAAAATAAATAAACACAGGTAGATACTGGATATTTTAAAATAGAATTAACTTACTGAAAATACACCTACACGTTCGAGTACACACTCACACCCTTTATCTACACTACACTCACCATACACATTCACACCCTACATCCACACTACACACACCACACACATTCACTGACATACTTTACTCACCCGTCAAGTTTTAGACTTAAGTACCTCCTAGTCATTTAATTTTGGAATGATCTGGTGTTTGATTTGTAAGTTTTTACACCTAATCTACCTCGGAAGAGCACTGCATGATTTCCAAGATACAGGTTTTTACCTAGTTTGGAATTCAGGAGTTAATATACTTTTAGTCAACTCACCTAGGTACATTATTTGTATCCTAGTTCTTAGGAATATAACTGTATTAGACTATATTTTATTGAGTCCAAATAAACGTTATTATTATAAACATAGGTAGATACGTCCCTACAAAGGAATTAATCTGTGTGGTGATTCTGTAACCATCTCACCGTGAAAACGTAGGTGAAGTGAGCCACGTAACGAAAAAGCGTGCATGCTACTTTTAATTTATGTAATAGAAAGAGACAGAGAAATAGAGATAGTTTACACGGTTTTCGAGGGTACTGAATCCAATAGTGATATCAAAAAGAAAATCCAAGATAGCGGCAGCAATTTTTTTTTAATTTTTCGTCATGGTTGTCGTTTTTATGGTTATCGAGGGTGCTAATACCGATATTGTGGTGAAAATGAAAATCCAAGATGATTGGCTGCAAAAATGTGAAAATTTTCGGCATTTTGAAATTTTCGCAGCCGCTAGCATGGATTTTGAACTAAGTTCTTGCGGGATTCTCCGACCCCACACGGTCTTTTTTCTGTTCTGTGGTACCATGTTACATGCGCGGTTAATTTGTTTGCCAGCAACGCTTTCGCGCGAGGCATGGCCGTAAGTCGCAGTAGATGATCCCGCCTACATTTCGATACAAAGCAGAACTAGTCAACGTGTTTAGTGTGTGTCCTCATATGTAAATAAATATTGCACTTACTCTTCCCATTCTGCACAGTATAGCTCAGGTCTTGAAAGGTGAGGTTGACAGGAGGCCGCTGTGGCAAATGCGAGAGGTGAGCGCGGCCGAGGGCACGCGAGTTCACCTCCACTGTGGTCGTCATTGTTGATCACACTGGCATCCCAAGGATAAGATCTGAAAATAAAGAGGAATTAGAATGTACCTATAGATGTAGATGTGTGAAATGTGGTGGTCCAGTGTTAACGGTCCCGACGTACGAGTTGTAGGTCTTGGGTTCGACACCAGGCATTCGCTTTACTTTGTGTAAATAATTTCTTCACCACTGCTCTTAAAACGGCGAAGGAAAACATCGTACGGAAACCGAAATTCCCTGGAACCAAAAAATTCGAAGACATTGTGACACCTACCAACCCGCACTGGGCCCGCGTGGAGGACTACGGCCCACTCCCTTTCACAGAGAGGCCTGGGGGTCTACTCCGAAGTGGTATCGGCCGAATGTTCGGCCGTTTCTTGCTACGAAGTTACTATTCGGTTCGGCCATGTGTCGTTCCGATCCGATCATTCGCACTTTGCACTTCGGAGTAGACCCAAACCCCCTTATTACAAAACAAGGCTTTTCTTTCGATCAGGTTTAAATCACTGACCCAGTTATTGAATTAAGAACCCAACTGATAGAGAAATGCAGTTCTTTTTAAAAAAATGACAGCTTAATTCGGTGCTAAGTTGTGATTTTAGTATTAAGAACTTTGCCTAACTCGAAATAAAGTTCGAAATACAAGTACTGGCTCAATAGTTTAGGCTATAACTAAAATTAGGTTTCGTTTTGTAATAAGACGACCTGTGTTTCAGCAGTGGGAACATTATTGGCTGATTATGCTTATGAATCTCTTTCAGGTAAAATATATGTCTATCCCAGTCAATAAAATTAGCCTGAAGTTGTTTGTAGTAAAAGGGGTTGAGAGCAAAAATGCTCATTGCTGGCTCGCTGTTCATTTCGTTTTCAGAATATTAAGTTTAAGTTCCTTCAGAAACTTTTCTTCCCGGTCATTTCTTCCACCGGTCCCAAGGCTATCTAAGTAAGTAAAATCAGCATTTCATCATCATCATCATTTCAGCCTGAAATCATCCATTGCTGGGTATATGCCTCCCCTTTCTTCTGCTGCCAGGTTCTGAGAGTCAAAGACAGCACTTGCTAGAGTTTAAACGAAAGAAGTCATTGCTAATTTCAAAATAATGAACAGTATGTATAAACAATCGACTCTTCATGTGAGCAGAGGGCTGGCCTATATTTTGGCCAAAGAATCAGCATTGCCATACAACGTGGCAATGCTGCCAGCCTTTTGGGCACGTTTCCTATTGACAGCGATGCGGACGAATTTTTTTATGCCCTTTGATTATTTCCGTTCCTTTTTATATACTTGTACATGTACATACATATTATTATTTTTTTTGAGCATTTTAATTTAAGTATATATAAACAAATAATAATTTCACAATGAGCAAAATCGTAATACTCGTAGCCTACCTACTATCCAGAATCATTCACGGCCATTCGAGAACCGACAATATCTATTGCTACAACGAAAATGCTTAACTCAACAAAAAGATTGCCACTAAAAATATATTACGTAAGTAGACAACAGACTCGACATTGACACACAAACGGGTCAAGTTTGTCTGTCCGTGCGTTTGATTTTATATAATAACAAAATAACTATTTTTCTGCAAGTCATTGTATAGTTTTGCAATGAATTAAGAACATGATCGTCACCTGTATCAAATTTGGATACATATACTCTGTGTATATAGTTGGGTAAGTTTATTGCGACGCGTTTCCAACCGAGCTAGATGTGGCAAGATTTCTGAGTTTCATACAGCGAATTCCTGAATTACTCTCTCGTCTGTCTAGTCTTTTACCAACTATGTTGGGGTTGGCTTCCAGTCTACCTCCTATCTGATCTAAACAACCCAGTAACTGGGTAACACGGTACCCCTTGGCAAGACTAGTTGTGAGACTTTTGGGCCTTTGACTACCCATAATGACTGTCAAAGATCTACGAATGACAGCAGAGACCAACGGCTTAACGTGCTTTCCGAGATACGGAGGGGTCTCGATATGCAATGGATGGCCACCCATCCACGAACCGACCGCGGCAGCGTAGCTTAACCTTTGATCGACCCGTGCGGCTGTTATTATTTAGCCACGAACTTCTGTGAATCTTTCCTTAGACCGAAAAGTAGAGACAAAAACCATGGAAAAATATATCCCTTTTATATACGATTTATGGCAAATTATATTCACCTTGTAAATTGCTTAGGTACACTCCATGAAAGGTCAACGATGACTCGAAAAAATCCCAACCTTTTTCCACGTATTTAAATCTATTGTTGCTCATATGTATATTGGGGGTCACCTGTCACCACGTCAGTTGAAATATATCCGAGTTCTATGAATTGAGTCATCTGACCTCTTAGGGCTGACCATTAACCATTAACCATTTAATTATGGGTATCACCACCGGTAAATGGATTACCAACAAAATGATTATGGTAGTCAACAGAATTATACTTACTTCTTCTCCGAGACATATTAACGTGTAGACCTATCTCGGAGAAGGAGTTTCGTATAATTATGATAGAACTTCACTTAAGGTAAGTTCGTTTAATTACATAATTATACTTACCTACTCCTTCTCCGAGACAGGTCTACACGTTAATATATGTCTCGGAGAAGGAGCTTCGTATAATGATAGAACTTTACTTAGGGTAAGTTCGTTTAATCACATAATTGGTCACCTATACCAATCTCAGGTTTTTTCCAAGTGAATTGGGGTCATTTATGGTCAATAGTGTGTGTGTGTGTGTGTGTATTTATGGTGGTGGTTGGTCTTTTTTATGTAATTTGTTTTATTTTTAACTGTGTTTAGTTTAGTTTATGATCCTGTACGAGTAGCAATAAATACTTTTTCTTTCTTTCTTTCAAGAAACGACCGCCATCTGGCCTCCAAAAGCCAACAAGCCAAGATGAGATAACTTAACCTAACGTCAAATGGATAAACCGGAAAATATCCGCATTCTAATTTCCGGGTTAGATTCTCACATTGGAGTAATTAAAACCTATATAACAGATGATTGATCCGATATTGAATGATCTTGTTATAAATAATACAGCATGAAAAAAACGGAAGTTGATTATTCAACTGTATTAATGTTATATCATCGCACGTTTCTGACCAGATTTAAATCGTGTTCATGATGTGAAAGTGAACGTATACAAAAGTGAATCTGTTTGTCGGTTACGGCTTAACGGCTGAGCTAATTTTGATCTAATTTGGTATAAATATATAGCTGAAATTTGAAGGACAGACGAAATTTGTTTATATTTCCCTATGTGTGTGAATTTGGTTGTTGAAGTTTGTAAAGGAAATTCTGAACTACAACACAGATGTAGTCGCGAGCAAAAAAAAAAGTACTTTCCTTTTATGTAAATCATATTATTATTTACTCAGAAATTTTACTACTTTATGAAACAGGTTTTATTCGCCCATCGCGATCGTCAGCAGCGTGCAGTTTCAAATGAATGGATTCCTTTCACTACAGCATTCACGTGTTTGGCCCGGCGCGTTGTTATGTATGCGAAGTTATACGAACCAACTGTGTTACTATGGTGGTAAAACGTGTTTGATATGGCGCCAGAACTAGAACTACTAATCAAAAGTTAGTGGACACTGGACAGTACTTAATTCGTCAAACGAGGTGCATTAAAAGAGTCGCACTTTGGATAGTAGTAGTCGCACACTGTCAATCTCAATCATTTTAAAGGATATTGCTAATCCATTGCTTCATATGTTCGAAAAATGTGTCTGCTCAACAACGTAAATAACGCAATGAATGTTGTTGAACTGTCAAAATCAAACCCATTCCTACTGAAAGTGTGTTTCGCAATTACCCTGCTGCTATTAACAATTTCGACTGACTAAGCTCTCTATATAAGTTAACTTTATCATCAAACTGCGTAAGTATTAAGAAAACACTTGCCGTAAATTGCAATAATAATGCTAGTTATCTGGGTGGCACCCATCGACGCGCAACCTGAAGGCCAACTCTCGTAATTTAAAACGTTCAAAATCTAGTCGCAGTCTCATCTCGGCGACAAACAAATGTAAAAAACTTGTCAAAATGTAGGGAAATTAGACGTATTTTTGACAGATTGAGACTGAGATCAGAGGGGCAATTATCCTCGTAATTTTAAGAACTTTCGCAGTCTACCTGCAGCAGCCTGCCTGCGCATTGTACAGACGCCAGCACATCAAGCTACTACAATCTGTCAAAATTCTTTAATAGATTTTCAACTCTATCGTTATAGCATTAAGGTTCAAGGTTGATTGGGAAAATTTGACAGTTTCGGGTAGCTTGACCTGCTGGCGTCTGTACCTAAGCAAAGCATAAAACTCTAGGGACAAAGTTCACCAATTCATCATGCACTTGATTGCAGTCAGAAACAATTGTAAAGGAACGTTTCATAAGCAAGTCATAATACCTCACTACCGGGATTTACATCAAAAGACGGCACTCGTACAGTCGGCCACAAAGATTACGTTATAACTTGTTTCGTTGAGGTTCGAAGAGATTTATGCACCCCGCGCCCCGCGGCTTAGCGCCGCGCCGCGCCGCGCCGCGCTTAGCGGTTTAGCTGCGCCCCGCGGTTTCACCCGCATAAGTTTCGATCCCGTTGGAATATCGGGATAAAAAGTAGATATCCTATGTGTTCTGTCTATCCTGTATTTAAACTATTTGTGTGCCAAACATCCAATTTTGTTCGGTAGTTTTTGCGTGAAAGAGTAACAAACGTCCATCCCTACAAACTATCGCGTTTATAATATTAGTAGGGTGATGTTAAACTAACCTTATAATTTAAATTAGCTAGTGAAACTCCGTAGACGTGATGGGTTTCGAATCTCTAAACATGATAAAAACAAAAAGAAATTAATTAGATGATTTTTTTGTATGGGATCATCGACTGCCGTTTGTGTATTCACTTCATTAAAAAACTGTTTTTTTTTTTGTATAATCTTCACAGACGTGATTAGTATCGATATCGAAACACGATGAAACATATTTTCTCAACTCATACTTCGAGTAACAACACTACCAGCGGTCGTTGACCCTAAAAAAAGAAGTATTAAATCTTTTTAACCGACTTCAAAAAAGGTAGGAGTATGTTCGGGCATAACTCCGTCATATATAGACGGATTTGCAAAATTCTTTTTTGTTCGATAGCGGTTTATTCCGAAATGGTTCCATTTAAATTTCGTAAAGATCTGATGATGACTTTCGGAGACAGACTACGGAACTATCGCTTATGTATGCATTATTTACGCAATCACACCACATAACATCACGCCTGTTCCCTCTAAAGGGGTACGAAGATGTGTTCAGTTATATACCGCGGTACACCCTCATTTCTGTCAAAGTTGTTATTGGGGTACCTCTAATCTTGTAAGTATAAGTATATGTATAAATTAATGTGGAGTAGGTACAACTAAAAAGTGAAAAAAAAAACTTTTTTACAAAAAAAAAAACAACCGACTTCCAAAAAAACACTACAAACTGAAAAAACGAAAATGCGGAACCAATGACACCGACTACCGAAATTAAAGTTATGTTTCAGTTTGTAGTGTTTTTTTTTTGGAAGCCGGTTGGTTTTTTTTATCATAATTTTATCGTGTTTAGATATTGATACCCATCACGTCTGCAGAGTTTCGCTAGCTATTTTAATTTGACACTATAACTGAAACCTATACACAATATTTTACACATACCTAACCACATATAATATGTCGCAGCCAACTGGTAAATCAACCGCCTGGCCTTTGGAAGTAGTGCTCGCCTCGCTTTGCACTCTCGGCTCGAACGCGGTTGAACACAATTCTAACCCAACCCATTTGGTCGGAGTGCCCTGGCTTAGTTACTACGACCAATCCGGCTCGCACGTGATTGGTTACAGTTCCAACCTAAACTACAATTTATTGAATATCATTCAGGCCACCGTTTAGTTAAAAGGCTAGGCGGTTAACTAAACGTCTAATTAAACCAGTTTGCTGCGACATATACACAGGTTTCATAAGCACTAAGCGAGAACGCTAGGCTGCTAATTAAAACGGCTTAACGAATTCATGTCTGTGTAGGTCACACAGATAATAATATTTTGTACAAAATACTGCGGCCATGAACGTTTTGTAGTTCATCGTTCCAATTCTACAGGCATTGGCTTTATGAGTAAATAAAACTTATATGTAGTATAATAACATAATAAAACATTTATAAACATCATATAACAAAATACATCATACATTTATTTGCCAAATGGTTAGGCAGGGTGTAGTGTGTACCTATAGTTTATTTGCCAGATGGTTAGGCAGGGTGCACGTGTAGTGTGTACCTATAGTTTATTTGCCAGATGGTTAGGCAGGGTGCACGTGTAGTGTGTACCTATAGTTTATTTGCCAGATGGTTAGGCAGGGTGTAGTGTGTACGTATAGCTTATTTGCCAAATGGTTAGGTAGGGTGTAGTGTGTACCTATAGTTTATTTGCCAAATGTTTAGGGGGCCAACCTATTGTTCTCAACCGGACACAAATCCTAGTGACAAAAAAATTGTTCTGCATGATAATCTAATAAATGGTCACTAATAGTTGGAAAGAAAGATTGGTCTTTGGCAGCTCTGGACAGAGAGAGAGTATAGGCCTTTGCCCAACAGTGGGATATTATCGCTAATAAAAAAAAACATGTAAAAGTCGCAGTCAATCTATCTTTGATGTAATATACTTAACCAACCCGCACTCGGCCCGCGTGGTGGATTACGGCCCACTCCGTCTCACCGGTAGAAGACCTATGTCCCAGCAGTGGGAACATTATAGCCTGGTTATGTGTGTGTCAGTATGAGCTACAATTCATGATGAGTTGTTCTTTGATTGTACCTGGTAGCAGCGCTGCCTGCCCTAGGTCCGCCGAGCGATTATTTATTCATCGTTACTCGTGCGTGACCTGGTTGACATGACGGAATCCACGGTAATCGATACTTCCGTGCTTAATATTATAAGTACAAAAGTAACGCAAAATATACCTAATGTATGAAATACAAAACCAAACCTTTCTTTTTTTCTAGCCTTTTAGATTTTAGTTTTGTCATTATTATGTGTGATTTCTGAGATTGCTGGTAAAACTATAATTGGCGACTGTGTAAGACCGCGGCTATTGTGATCTATAGTACTAAAGTTATATTATACATATAACCTTTTGGTGCTGTTGGTGTACAGACGCCAGAAGGTCAAGCTACCCGAAACTGTCAAGTTTTCCCAATCAACCTTGAACCTTAATGCCTTGGCGATAAAGTTGAAAATCTATTAATGAAATTTGACAGGTCTAGTAGCTTGATTTGCTGGCGTCTGTACCTTAATAAATACACGCACACGAATTGGTATACCTAATGATTCCACTTTTGAGGTTTATATACTAAAATGCATTAGAAAATAAAAGCGATGTTCTTTTTTTATTTCGTTGTTTGTTGGTGGCGCGGAGGTCAGATCGTTCGTAGTCTAAAGTCCAAGAAATCAAGTATTCTAACCGTTTTAGATCTGGCATTTGTTTTGTTATTTTCAAAGATTACAGTTAGGAGGATAAACTGGCTTAGCGTACGTCAAATATTAACAAGTACGTAATCGTGATTACTTGACATTAAGTCAAGGTCTTCATTTTTTATTATTATTTTAAACAACGCTTTTTTTGGTTTGACGATAGTTAGCGCCATTTTTGACGTATTACGCGTGCGTCAAGTGGACATGAAACAACTCTAGTAATGTACTGTCAATAAGTTTCAATAATTATGTAAAAAGTAACCAAAATTATTCAAGACAATTATTTTTCTTACAGTCGAATGGATTTGATTGCGCCCTGATTGAAGAAAATCGATTCGTCGGCCATTATAATCTCTATTATTTTTTGCATCAAAAGAAAGTTTGAAACTATTTCACACATTTTAAGTTAATTCACATCAAAATAAAAAGAAAAAAAATGTTTTTTAGGCCTTCTACCTTGTAACCTTTACGACACAGCAGTATCTATTAATTACATCACAATTATATCACTTAAAAAATTTCATACAAGTATTTTCCCCTGAAACTTTCAATAACAAAAGAATGAGTTATTCTGTTATCCCTGTGTAAATTCTAACTATAATATATGCTCATCTTCCTTGCTCGGCAGACTGTGGTGGGGCGGCTGCTGCAGGTGCGGAAAATCTCAAACGGCGCATATACTCCGTTTGAGGTTGAACAAAACACAACTAGGGGTCATGGGGTCCGAGTGCCTACATACTTTTTTAAGAAATCGTCAAGTAGTTGGTCGACTCTTCACGAGAACAGAGGGCTGGACTATTCTTTGGCCAAAGAATCATACATCGTGGCAATGCAACCAGTCTTTTAGGCAATTTTATTGTTGACAACGATGCGGACGAATTTTTGTATGCCTATGATTCTTCCCCGCCCTTTATTATACTTTTACATATTATTATGATTTTGAAACTGTTAGCTTTTAAATTATGTAAATACTAGCTGTGCCCCGCGGTTTCACCCGCATAAGTTTCGAACCCGTGGGAATATCGGGATAAAAAGTATTCTATATGTTAATCCCGGTTATAAACCATCTGTGTGTCAAATTTCATCCAAATTCCTTGTGTAGTTTTTGCGTGAAAGAATAACAAACATCTATCCATGCAAACTTTCACGTTTATAATATTAGTAGAATTATCTTGGAAATTAAAAGTTTTAAAAGTACAAAAAAAAAACTACAGAGTCTAATACATTTTGAAAATGATGTACATAATTGCAATACAATCAAAGTGCAGTATTAAAACTCCTTTTTCAGCACACAGTGGCCATGGAAATGAATGCATAATTAATTCTTCTTAACTTTGTATGACGAGGTCACAGCTCACAAAACGGATTGGGTCATAATAAGGAAATTGTCTATGTGCAAATGTGGACACGCAAATGTTAACTCAAGAATTTAGCAGGAAAAATTTGCATTTTACCTCCGAAAATATTGGAAACTTCAAACTGAAGAAATATGTACATACCTACGTGAGTTCTTGTGAGAATCATCATCCTTAAACCACAGGACAGAAAAAACAGAAAATGTTTTTAGATCAAAAGTCAAACTAGGCTGGATTTTGAACGTCAAAATTACATAAGAAAGTCCCCCAAAACGCCCGCCCTTCACAATTTCCTAGCTGGGAAGAAGTGGCGCTTACTGTAAGAATGTTCAAACTCCCCAGTATCTTTTTGATTGTGGTTTTAGCATAGTTTTATTTATTTTTTTAGAAGAAATAGGCCACCAACTATGTGATATTTTATTTATTTTTATTTTAACATGATCATTCTCGTAACCACCTACTGCGATTTGTAATCTGTTAGTCAAACGCTGCGGTTACAGTAATATTTCCTAAAGACGCATCGCGTTGCAGAAATCTTGCAGAAAGGTCATGGCTTTCAGTAGATAAAGATGCTGCTTGCGGAGCATGTGGTCTTGGATTTGATTCCCGTGTCGAGCAGTGTTCTTGGATTTTATAATCTGGAATTTATCAACAGCAATCCGGAGTCTGGTTTTTGTGGATGGCAATGGGCTGGTCCCCTATTTCATGGGACGTCAAGATCTTCTCTCTTCCCAAATATGTTGGGGTTGGCTTCCAGTCTAACCGGATTCCGCTGAGCCACCAGTATTTTACATAGAGCGACTGCCTATCTATTACCTCCACAACCCAGTAACGACTGTCAGCCGGGACCAACGCCTTGAAACTTGCTTTCCGAGGCACGGATGGGTCTTGGTATGTAAAGATGGTCACCCATCCACGGACTAACCGGGGCAAGAGTAGCTTAACCTGATCGACTAACCCGTGTGGCTGTTTTTACTTAGCCACAAGCCCCTGTTTAATATCTATCAGGTGTGTATTTGCGTGTTCTTTTTTTTTTTTAACCTGATATTTACGACTTTACGAGCTGTCTAAGTACGAACGGAACGTGTAATTTTCGCATAGGCACTATACATATATAAAAAGTATATAGTTATCTATACACTTAACTGAATACATAATAATGAATGTTGTTTGTTTTCACAGTAATAAAAAGATATAAGTAAAATTGAATAACCATAAAATATTTTGTTAGTTTTAAATTAAAATGGACTTGCATATTAATTTTAATTGTTTAAATATATACGTATCAATGATTAAATTATGTTTTCGCAATAAGTAGGTATGCGTAGACTTCATTTAATTTAAACAATTAAAATTAATTATGCAAGTCCAAGGTAGTTGTTCCGGGTCTGGCTGTTTGTGTAAATTTGTGAACGCACCCACGATACAGGATTAACTCCTAGTGTGGGGTAACGTTTTTAAAAAAATAAAAAATTTAAAGTAAAAAAGCTTTGCAAAGTTATTCAATTTTGTCGTCATCGATAACAAGAATCCTTGAACCAAGTTACAATTCAGAAGGTAGCATACATTTGTCTCATAAATTGCACAATTGCGAAAATAATTGAGATAAGTATCACACAATGCGAAATCATTTACCCGCAGGTAACCATCAAAAACAATAATTAGAATTGGGTTAAGTTGAAACTTTGGTATCATTTTTTACTTAAACCTTTAACAATGAATGTCCCATAATGTTATAAAGGTCATTTAAATGTTATCACATGTGAATGACCCGGTGAATGACCCTTAGGTCTCCCTAAGGGTCATTCACCGGGTACAGATCGATACTGCAGACTGCTACTAAAAAGGTTACAATGAAAAACGTAAGGTTAAATAGATTTTATCGAAATCAACAAAAACAGTTCCAAGTTAAAGTCAAATTTAATTGATTTTAGTTGCTCCTTCCAAAAGGCATCAATGACTTTATTTAATTTATACCTATCCTAAGATTAGATTAATTTAATTAAGCATAATTATATTTGGTTAAGTTTGGAGAGTTGTACGTCGTGGGATCGAACCGAGGCAAGCGCTTTAGTTTGTGTAATTTATTTCATCACCATTACTCTAAAAACCGGTGAAGGAAAACATTGTGAGGAAACTGGGATGTCTGAGAACCAAAAATTCAAAGACATGTGACATCTACCAACCCGCACTGCCGTTCTGGGCTCTTGCAGAGTGTGTCATGTGTCCCAGCAGTGGCAATGTTATGCTTGGTTAAGTCATTAAATTGTATTACAGCTAATTAAAACATAACCTGCAATTATTTTATTTATTACACCTACATACTCGTATCTACTAACATTGGGAAGCACAATGTATATATATTTTTTAATATCACAATTTAAATAAGTTTAAACTAACTATAACTAAAATAACATACCACCTAACATCCTTCTGCCAACAATTTACTTATTAAGATATTCTTCATTTTTACAGATTTATCGCAAGGTTTCCATTTCCTTTGTTTATCTTAAATCCACATCGATTAAACAAATTAACACTTCCCATCTGTTTGCCATTAAAATGTAATTACTAAGTCTCGCTCTCAAGGAATATCAATAAGAGTACACACTTAGCATCATTGTACAACATTGTATTAGAATTAACTAATAAATGGCGTCTTTATGAAGTTATCCGAAAAAGACCCGGAGTTACCTAGATAGCTTGCAGAATAAGCAAGCTAAAGTGGCAGTGGGCTGGCTATGTTTGTCGAAGGACCGATGGCCGGTGGAGCAGACGAGTCCTGGAGTGGAGACGCGTATCACCGACGCCCTCCATCTATATGGATCGGCGACCTTAAAAAGGTGGCTGGGACAGACTGGATGCGGAATGCGGGGGGGGGGGATATTGTCGCGCAGCCTGCAAGAGGCCTGTGTCCAGCAGTGGACTGCGATAAGCTGGTTGATTGAATGACGCCCACGCAGTGTCATAGGTAATATATAATACTTATTGCAAAATGAGTATCAGATTTGGTTACAAAATCATATGATTTTGGTATGTAACTGTAATGTCCTTGGAAATATTACAACATTTTACTTCTGTATGAGGTGTCAATCACGTTTTTACCTAGATTTGCTGCCTACGTTTCAAAACACCTAGATTTTTACCAGACTTTCATATAATCGTCGTAACTGTGTTCCTTTGGTTTCATTTATTTTGGTTTAATTATTCACAATAAATCATATAAATAAGAATGGTCCTAATATAGAGCCGCGTGGGACTCCAGGTGTAACAGATTGAAATCTACATTATGACGTCTTTTTTAATACCATTTAGGATGTTGGAGGTTGCGATGACTTGAAGAAAATTAATCATGAAGATAAGCAATCTATGCTCAATTTTTGGTAACAGAATTAAAGTGAACAATCCGAGTGTGGAGTAGATAAGGCATTAGATATTTGGCACTGAATAATCACAGCAGTCTTTGCGAAGGACTATGTTCATTCGACCTTACAGGCTCAGTGTGGTGATCTACAGTGAGTGTGGTGAATGAATATGCCTTCTAATTGCTGTAATCATTAAATTATAACAATTAGAAGAAAAAATAAGACACAGATGTTATCTACGTTTTCATGCTTCACGAAATAATCACAGTTTCTAACAACAACTCCTTAACACACGTTTGCATTTTAAATAGTAACATCATTAGTCCAAAGCCAAGAGGTTAACTAGCTTTGTATTCTGACCTTCCTCGTGGATCAAAGTACATTTTACATATAATCGAAATACGTGTATGTATAGAGGGTCATGATATATTGTCAGATGATTTGCATAAACCTGCAACTAAACACTGCAACTTCCTTAATATTACGACCTAGAGATTATTAGCAAACAAATTATTGAGTACTATTATTTGTTATTACCACCGATAGGGTCCCGTTTAACGTACGACGCCATCGCAGCAGGCCAAGCCGAAGATGGCGGGACGAGCTTAACTCCTACCGCTAGGGCTAGCAAGTACAGAATTGTGTGGAAAAGGGAGAGGGATGCCTTTACCCTGCAATGGGACGATACAGCCTAGTTAGATTAGATTATTTTAAGCTTTTAAGAGCGTTTACAACCTACTGCATTTCATACAAACTTTCAAGTCCTTGTTTTTCGAAATGCATGAACCGATTTGAATGAAACTTCATACGCATAAGCAAGATACCTACATAGGTCTAAAAAGTTAATTGAGAACATTTTCGAAAAATAGTGTTACAGCTAAATTCGACCGATATTAATTTTTTCATAGAAACAGAGATTTCCTATTATCTTTTTTTAAATAAGACATTTCGAAAATTTTCTTTTCTAACTTTTTAGACCTATGTATCCTGCTTATGCGTATGAAGGTTCATTAAAATCGGTTCATGCATTTCGAGAAACAAGGACTTGAAAGTTAATAATTTCCCGGTTATTGTCGGGGAATATATGTTAATAGAATACACTAAAATCTATAGTTATTTTGTATTAAAAGTATAGTGTTTATAGGAAAAATGATATGAATCAATGGCTGTCACTAAATCGTGTAGTCTTATGTTAAAGTTGGAGCTGTGTCTGTGTACTGATTATAGATAAAACGTGTCGTGAGGAATAATCAGATCAGCGGCTAACGGTAACAGAATGCTTTTTCTGACCTGGAGGAATGAATGAAGATAACTGTGAGTATGTACATTATGTTACACGGTGTATTCCCAAAGGACAATTGTCATATTTATATGAAGTCGTACAGATTCCTTTAGTAGATAGGTACAGTATTCAGCCAGTTCATTATTCCTCCATTTAGACGCGAGTCTGTGGTTAGAATATTTGTTTAATGTTTAGAAACTGCGAACTAGCGGCTGCATGTTGCAATCCATGACTTGCAGAATGCAGCGTCTATTCTCCAATGCGACCGTTGTTTCAACTATTGCTAATCCTAATGGCATCTCGACGTTTGTACTTGTAATACTTTACGATGTACTTGTAATATATAATATTTAGTTAATGTTATGTTTGACAAAGGACATCAGTAAGAACACGAATATTATTCTTGTTGAGCCTCCCAAAAGTATTTAGTTAAGCCACAATTCCCCTGAGCTTTTTGTTTCCTGTCTTTTCATTGTTGTCAGTTATGCACTAAGATTCTAAAAGTTTAAACAAGGTTATCGGAAAAACACCAACAACCTCTTAAGAGGTCATTTATGTTCGGTTCCTCTAACAAATAGGCAACAGTATTTCGATGCTATTTATATTTAAATTCAATACAAAAGGGTTTCGCACCAGTTTTTGGAAAATTTACCAATCAGGACACACGACAGAAACATTGACAATTCAAGAGAAAATAATTTTTGACTTGTCAAAATGTAGGGAACAGCTGATTTTTTTTCGCGATTTAAGGTTTGGTCCCATAGTAAAAGCTGTTCATAATGACGAGTACAATGACCTCTTAAGAGGTTGGTGGTGTTTTTCCAATAACCCTGTATATGTATTTATGTTTAATTAGACAATCGATCATACGCTGCACCTTAATTGCGTAACACACTATTAATTACAATCTGAATCATTTTGAAGGATGCTGCTTATCCAATGCTTCCTATTGTTAAAACGCTTGTGTCAAATAATATCAAACGATTATAAATCTGATTTCTTTTAAAAAGATATCTTGATTTGTAATAGGTTACATTAGGTATTTTATACACTGTTACAATAAAGTTCGTTCAGCTGGTAACATTTAGGTTAACATTTAGGTATGTAGATTTAAAATTATTGTAAATAGATAAAGAAAAAGATTATTCCATAATTAATTCAGATGGTAACATTTAAAACATTTTGTATTTTTTATTTTGTGCCAATTTTATTGTAAATAGAAAAAGAAAGGATTACTGATAACTAATTCGGCTGGTAGCATTTTCGTTCGTTGCTCATTGTAAGAAGAAGAAAAAAAAAAGAGGATCATGCTGAGTCATTTTGATCGAAGATGTTAGTTCGCGCCTTTTTTTAAATAAAGATGTAAATGGTTAAATTATCTCTGTGTTGTTGTGGAGTTTTAAAACTATTGTGAATTGTACTGTAGTTGCAGTGAAATAAACTAGTTATCTGTAATATGTGGACTTATTTTAACAAGTGATCTAACACTATGTTCGAAAAATTTGTTTGCTCCACAACGTAAATAACTTAATGAATGTTGTTGAACTGTCAAAATGAAAGCTATTCCTATTGTTAGTGTGTTACGTAATCACCCTGCTGGAACTACATGCTACCATCACACCACTAGAACATAAGCCTCAATACTGTCTTATTGTGCTCTTTTCACTCTTACGAAAGCAACACAACATCTGTAAATGTTTCGAGGAATTCCTTTGTCTCAAGACCTGACCCCTACCCATTTCAAAGAAAAATTGTAAAGTCTGATGTGCCTAATTAATCAATATGATAACCTTTATTAAAATAAAATAAAAACTAGGTTAAGAACATCAGTAGATAAAAATTATTTCGTATTGCTCCAATTTGATAACAATTGTATGAATAAATAAAAAGGTCATAACTCATAACTTCTTTGACATTTTTCACTCTTGATCTCCATAAATATCGAAGTGATGAATTTATGGATTTCTGTTAATTTATTTATATAATTACTAGCTGACCCGGCAAACGTTGTTTTGCCATATATAAATTATTTCTAGCTGCCCGGCGCTACTTCGTTCGCGTGGTGTCCTACCCCCTACCCTACTCCTACCCTACTCCTACACTACTCCTACCCTACTCCTACCCTACTCCTACACTACTCCTACCCTACTCCTACCCTACTCCAACCCTACTCCTACACTACTCCTACCCTAGGGTGGACATCCCTTATCACTTAAGGGTTCGAAAAAAAAAAAAATTGATAGTAGCCGATTCTCAGACTTACTATGCTTATGCATAAAAAAATTCATAAGAATCGGTCAAGCCGTTTCGGAGGAGTATGGCAACGAAAACTGTGACACGAGAATTTTATATAGGATTAGATATATTATTGTACACCAGCTAAAATGAATAACAAAAAAAAATACATTCAACATTACAAACAGTGGGCGGCCTTATCGTTTTCTGCGATCTCTTCCAGGCAACCTTGGAATGGACAGTGATTGCGTGATCATAACAATGGGGTCTTCATTGGTGCAAAATAATTACATATACAAGGGTTATTTGCAAAACACCAGCAACCTCTTAAGAGGTCATTGTACTCATCATTATGAACTACTTTTACTATGGGACCAAAACTGAAATCGCTAAAAAAAATCAGCTGTTCCCTACATTTACGTTCGCATAACTCGTGAAAATGTAGGAAGCAGCTGATTTTTTTTTCGCGATTTCATGTTTGGACCTATAGTAAAAGTTGTTCATAATGATGAGTACAATGACCTCTTAAGAGGTTGTTGGTGTTTTACAAATAACCCTGTATACAATACACTATAATAAACACATTGATATATACAAATGCTATATAATAGATGTGCATCTACTAGCAGCGAAAATGTAATATAATGTACAACTTGAAACTTTCGTGACCACTGCAATCACAAGTTAAGTAAAGAACAATGCCCAGGTAGACTGCCACCATGCAAAGATCCCGGGAATCCACAGACCACAAAAACAACTGACTAGTAACAAATCAGTGGTTGCAGCAATGCTTGGGGGATGCCGATGTCAAATGATGGTGAATAATGATGATTTATAGCCAGGCCACGGGCTATGGTGGCTAAGCTTATTCCTATTCGAACTATGGAAGTTATTCGATTGCGTTCTAAAGTGTATCAACCTATCGAATACGCCGGGGAATGTGGTCGACCTCCGCGTGTCATCGTAATCCATCTGGTTGCGACATATCACATACAATATTGGCGTTATCAATACCAATATGTGTCAAATAAGATAATGAGAGAAATGGCTCATTATGTTCTGGAATATATTTATTATGCTGCTTCATTGTGGCCATTCCGTTCTAATTTTCCGTGTATACAAGTTTATTATGTTTAACTGTCATATAATTTGATGATATTATCATGGTTTTTGCTGTAATCATTGTTTTTTGGTTCTGCCAGTATCTAGCATATATTTATAATCATTCTTGCTGTGATATAATCACGTGATTCTTCTAGCCTTAACTGTTTTCTTTTCTCAGAACACACCGCCAACCATTTTTTTTTATTGATAATACATTTATGAGAATCAAAACATCTCGAGGCATCTGAGTCTTTTTCATCTAGTTTTCTACCGGAAGAATACGATAATATAAAATAGCATTTTATCTAAACTGCGAACCGATTACAAGACAGTAGGTATATCTCTCAAGTTCATTTAATAAAATACATTAAAACTCAATGCTACAGATCAATCGGATGCAATCCTTCCGTTATGAATATATAAAATATTAGTTTAAGCTTATTTTTTACTGATCATGCGTCAGCCATTTTGCATAAACCTTGCTAATACTATAATACTACTTAGAGTCTGTTTGTTTGTTTGTTGCCCAATAGGTTGGCAGCGTGTCAAGTTAAGACGAAGGTGTATAACTTAAGCTGAGGCATCTAGAGAATTTCATTATTGAACGGGTACAAGGAATTATGTCAAAAGGATTTACGCCACCTGTGTCCTCCTGTCTGCCAGTTAAGTGTATTCGTAATTGAAGGCATCAGTCTTACAAAGAGGTATCGTGTTACACAGATACTGGGTTGTGGAGTTCATATAGGCTCTTAGTAAAATACTGGTATTCAGATGCATCCCGTAAGACTAGAAGCCGACCCCAACTTATTTGGGAAAAGGCTAGGCAGACGATGATAATAGGAGATTTTGTTTTGTTTTTCAAAATCATTCAGATACAAAGTTCTTTCAAATACATACATAGTATAACAACATCAAAGTCTAATATTAATTTATATTGTCTTTGTTAGTAAAATACAGTACAAGGCCAAATTATAGATTAAAAATGTAAGGAAAATGATAAACTTTCAGACATTAGACGGTCAATAAGGTAAAACGGTCTGACTGTTTTTATTTATCTTTAAGGAAACCCAAAAATAAACATTTATTTTTATATTTTAGTTAAAATACATTTATTACATATTATTATTATGTCATGGGTGTGCATTAATAATGATAACGTCACAATATAACTATTGAAAGAATAAAAAATATAGAACCTGCATTTGCCATTGAAAAGTCTCGTTAAGACACCTAACAAAAACCGGTAATATCATTATGTAGAAGCTATTTCTAGGTTGACTAGTAAATTTTTCGTTGTATAACTCTAAAATATGCATCAGCGATACTAGAAAAACAACTAACATTTTTCAAAGGCTAAATCAGCCTCATATTATTATAGTGCCTCTATTATCAGAATAAGAAGGGTTTTGGAGGAAATTCATACTCCATTACTTTCTATGTTAGAAAAATTCGAGTGTTCGACAGAGTGAATAATGCCATGAATGTAGTTAAAGGAAAATATAGTTTCAATTCTGTCAATCAGTCTAGAGTAGGTCTGGGGCAATTCCCGTATTTTTATGAACGTTCAAGATTTTGAGTGGCCTTAACCCGCGTCTTCTTCCGTGTGGAAGTCGGAAAACAGCACAACAAACCACATAATATGTCATTCAAGATTTACTATTAGAAACATTAAAACTTTCCCTCTTTAGTATAGAAAACCTATTACCTATTGATAAACACAAAGGAACAAGCTATACTTGAATACCAGCCTTGTATAAATGTACTAACTTTCACATAACTCTGATATAAAACGGCATATGTTTGACAACATTGCTTCAGCGACGCGTTTGCGCAACCTCTGTCGATCATTGCGAACTATCATGAATCACCGGCGTGTTAGCTTTATAGGCATTTTGCATAGCAACAGCTTGAATAACGACGTATTCGTATTATCCTATTTTGTCATAGAAAAGTTGGACCAATGGGTGTGGAAAGCGCGGTATCCCTCAGGGCAGAACACTTGGTCCAACTCTTTTCTTACCTTACATGAATGACAGTTTAAAACTTTCTCCTTCCAATGCTGAAATAATAGCCTATCTATGCAGATGACACTGCAGTCATAATTCATGGTATACCCTTGGGCGAATTATAATATTTTCTACGAGAAAAAGGTTTTTCGAGAAAGTGAGTTAAGCATTTTATATTTCTTGACATTTCCTAATTAAATCATTAAAGAGAAAATCGCTTTAGACATTATTCCTAGAACAGCATGTTGTTTAATCGTAGCATGTAATCCAGTTTCATGACCACAAGAAGTTTATTATGCATTTGTTATTCTTTCCGCATATAAAATATTGACAATGCTAAATGGTGATAAAGATACAAGGCCAAACTTCGATTTAATTTGAATGCTTCTATCAACTCTTCCAACAGTTAGATATCTAACTGTTGGAAGAGTTGATAGTTGATGAAGCTGACTTTGAACACATAGACAATTTTTCACTGAGTGAAAGTTCCTACTCATGAATATGACTAACTTATAACTATTATTACCTTATAACTATTACATTTATTTAATACAATGAATGTGGTTGAAACTACTGCTATTTTTCTCTTTTTCGAAGTTGGTGCCTATAATATTCGTATAGAATTTTTGTGTGAACACGCAGATTACATAATCAGCCTATAATGCTCCCACTGCTGGGACACAGGCCTCCTCTCTTCGAGGGGGTGACCTATAAACTACCACGCGGGCCCAGTGCGGGTTCGCACAGTCGCCAAAGGAGATAAGTAACCAGGGTCGTCGGATATAGTTGAAGTTTAGTAAGAAACCGATGGATTTTTATGATAAATGAACTGTGTTTTCTAATAATTAAACTAAATTTTATTCGAAAACATGTCACATGTCTTCGATTTTTTGGTTCTAGGACATGCCGGTTTCCTCACGATGTTTTCCTTCACCATTTTGAGAGCAGTGGTGATGAAATAATTTACACAAAGTAAAGTGCCTGCCACTGCCACTGCTTCTGAAAGTGCAGATTCTTTTTCGATACTTTAGAGTTAGTGTGATTCGTGTATCGACCCCTGAAAGATTGCCAATGAACTCAAAGCTAACCTTCATTCTAACTAAAGTCATCAGGCATGTTAGTTAATTAAAATTATTGACATTGAGATTTTTTTTTCTTCTTTGGCAACTGAACCGATGTCGACTATTCTGACAGGACATAGTAAATAATATATCAAGAACTAAGACTTCACTCAATCAATCATAATCAGAAAAAAACTTTTATGTACAACCTGTATAACCCGTTAAACTCGCAAGCGCAAACTGCATACTTGTATTTCCAAGTTTGCGCTTGCGAGTTTAACGAAGTCATTCATGGGTCCGTTCCGCTCGCGGTGGAAACCGGGCTTATCAATTCAAAAACATTCCTCCACCATTTTAGTTTTAGGGACGGTCAGATTGGTCACCAATGTTCGCTCGTTAGTATTAGATTATATTTCGCTTATCATCATCTGCCTAGCCTTTTCCCAACTATGTTGGGGTCGGCTTCCAGTCTAACCGGATGCAGCTGAATACCAGTATTTTACATGAAGCGACTGCCTATCTTACCTCCACAACCCAGTTACTGAGTAATACGATACCCCTTGGTAAGACTGGTTGTCAGACTTTCGGGCTACTGACGACCCGTAACGACTGTCAAAGATCCACGAATGACAGCCGAGACCAACGGCTATATATTTTTTTTTATTTTATATTATATTTCGCTTATACCCGTTGTAATTTTATTTGTCGTTTCTTTTTAACTAAGTTGTTGTTGTATTCCGCAAATTATGTAGGTAGTCAATGATTGTAGTGCACGGTGAAACTCTAATGAGTTTATGTTGGCACCAACTTCAATGTATAAAATGTATGTGTATGTATGAATAAATTAAAAAAAGAAACATGAATTTGGACGTTACTTCGTAGAATATATTTATTTACCTCAGTACTTAGTTTCTACAATTTTCGCGATTATGTCATTGCAAACAAATTTTATTTTGTTGGTAATTAATACTTACGTGACAAGTCAAACAATGTCAATGTTATTGTCATAATATTTTGTGACTTGTTTAATTAAACAGGTTGGTATTCTGAACTAGCGCTTTGCCCGCTGCTTCGTCTACGAAGATTTCCCAGTTTTGCATAAAAACTTCAACACTAATATTTATTCTATTTAAGGTTTTTTTTAAGTAGGTATTTCGTTTTTATTGATAAAATAGCCAGTCGTGTCCACAAACTGTTAAAAAACTTTTTTTTAATTCAATAAATTAATGTATGATCATCGTATAATTATCATTTAGTATGTTATTAATCCATTTTTGCTAAATGTACCTTGCTTATACTTTTTATAAACAGGAGCCAAGGGTTTATAGCAAGGGTCAAGCAAAAGGTTTGCTGACGGTTAAACTATTTGCTTCCGGTATTATTATTATGTCTATGTGCTTCGACTAGCTGTTATACTGGAGACAATAAACGAATATTATATTCTATCTGCCTTTACTCAGGGTTCAAGTTTTATCACAGAATTGTCGGTAAACTTCGGCCCAGGTAACGTATAGAAGATGCATATAGGCATCAATTATATATCTACGCAAGTCGATAGCTTATAACAAATAACTTACGAGTGCTACAAGAATCTTTTTGCGCCTGAGTGTCATTGACAGGGGGGCGTTGTTAGTGAACGTTTGTTAAATTCTCACCGAAATTGTTTTGACAAAACAAGATGGCGACGTTAGTTCCAATTTTGGCCACGCGCCAAAAGAAACTAGTGGCATTGTACTATCAACAGGAATGGAGGCAGTGATGCTTAACCTTTTTTGTGCTAGCAACAATCAGGTATACTGCACAGTTTGCGACGTAACGGACAGGATGGGGTACGTAAGTTCACACTCGATTACGCCTTTCATAACAAGAATATTTTATCTAATTAATTATACGTTACACAATCTCCTGTTTAATTAGCTCGGACTATACTAGAAGCAGTGTATTATAGATGCAAGGTTCTTTAATAAATTAGTCCTTAGTTTGGAGAGTAAACTTGACACTATTGGACTTTTATTTGAAGTACTCGTAATTATGAATTGCGCCCCAATTGCGTAACACACTTTCAATCAAAATCTGAAGAAAATTCATAATCCATTGCTACATATGTTTGGGTCAATGTCCTTTTATATTTATAGTAAATTGGAAGATGTGTTCTAGCTCTATCAGATGGGTGCGTGTTAGTTTATCATGATAACAGGTACCAGAGCTCAAGGAGTCAACAAACAGTTATGCAATTTCCGATATGCTCGCTCACTTGCATCACAGTGTAATAAAATACTGTGCTTTCACCTAGTTCTAGCCAGCAAATGGCGTCCGACAAAACAAGACATAGGCACCGATTACCTTGTTCCCAAACTAAACTAAATTTAAGTTCAGTGCATCTTTTTCTTTCTATTTCATTAATAAAAGGACAGAATATAAATATTAGTTTAGTCCTGTCAAATTAGTCAGCGCCAGACGTAAATTCACGTATTAATCTTCTGTCCTTTTCTTAATGAAACAGGAAGAAAAAGGTGGACTGAACTTAACTTTAGTTTGTGAACAAGGGAATCGGTGCCATTGTTCTGTTCGACACAAATGAACAGCGTTGTTTCGTTTACTGTTAAAAACCTGAATAATTATCGTTTATATTATATATTCCAAAAAGTCATTATACTTTTACATTTCTTCAAAGACGCATAAAATTAATAAATTAGCATTTTATTTTGTGACACAAAGAAAAAATATTTTACTTGTGGATTCCGCAGTACTGTGGGCCAGTGAAGTCAACAAAACAATACATTGGGTTCCGAGGTCGATGACGTATGATTAATCATTACGCATTTTAGAATAGGTAGGTAGGTAAAATTAGACATTATCAAACTTTCAACTGGATAGAAAAGGAATTGAGGCATAAAGGCAGTCGACTCAATAGACAGACGTTTATTGCAATCTATAATGTACATTTATAACACATTTGCTCGTAAAGGGTCTCTTGTTTCACCAATTTCAATATCGTATTGTATCTCATTACGTACTTGTGCGTTATTATAACGTAAAACGCACGAGTTTCTTTTTAATAAGGTAAAACGCACGGTTTATCAAGATGCCCCGTCTAAAACGAACGGTACTTTTTTAAATCTTATGCTAAGCAAAGAGTTTTCATGTCAGAAAAATGGTCAAAAAATTAACTTTGGGAGATAAAATATAAATAAACATTAAATTTACAAATTGTTAATTTTTTTTATAACTGCTTTAACAAGTGATTAAAGATTTATTCGTTTAGGAAAGTCCGAGTTTTATTTATTTCCTCGCAAATATGTTATAAAACGTCGTATGACATAAATATGTGCGCTTTGATAATTACAGCCTCTGCTTTCTTGTAACAATATCGCCTCGGCTGTAATTTTCAACTTACCGCACTTATAACATAATGTACTATTACAGGTGGTAAAATAAAAAATAATAGAAACAATCATGGACCCTATCGGGCACAGCATTTTTTTAAATAAGTAGAGAGAGGAAGAGCGCTTTATAAATTTTCCTTAAACTCAAGTTATTAAGTTCAAATTATTTTATATCCTATTAAGTATTTATTAGGCTACTTCTTCCCAACTAAAGCATTAGGAAGTGCTGAAGGGCGGGCGTTTTTGTGGACTGTCTTATGTAATTTTGACTTTCAAAAAGTGCTGATACTCAGTTTGAATAAAAAACTTTTGATTTTGAGCTACAGACTGTTGGTCTCATCCGCTTCTGCTACTTACTGTCAGTGGCCTGCGGAGTAATCGCGAAATACACTAACGTTGCGTGGAGTACCGTGTTTCATAGGCGTGTTAGTTGTATTTCTGTGTTAAATGGAAGGTCACAGAAATCTAAATACCTGCCTAAGTTAAGGCAAGTTTATTGCTAAGCAGATGCCTGCGGGGTAATTGCGTAACACACTATCAGTAGCAAGGGGTTTCATTTCGACAGTTCAACAACATGCATTGCGTTATTTACGTTATTGAGCATATACATTTTTCGAACATATATCAAGCAATGGAATAGCAATAACCTTCATAATGATTCAGATTGGGATTGGTAGTGTGTCACTCAATTAGGGTCCTGGCGTTTCATAGGTGTCGTTTTGAAACAAGGGTCAAGGTGCAGCACTATGCCATACTTGGTTGGAGGCCTCATCGACGCCATTTTACCCACTTAAGCAGGACGCAACTTCCTGAGATCGACGCAAGAAGTCATAAAAAGCTAGACTTAACTAAAAAAAATGGTTTCGTGTTTTAATAGGCAATGTTCTATGATTTATCATCATCTTGTAATAATAGGATTAAGATGGATAAAATCTGTAATCTGATTATGGCTTTGAGCCATTTGGGGCCGAAACGCCATAGGGCCCGAGTCTCCTTTTTAAGTAAATTTCTCGCCAACTGGTCGACACTTTTTTTTTTTTTTTGTGGATGGGAAATCATCATAGGGTGGAGCGGAAGGGAGTGTCAGACTCTTACTGAATAAAACCCACCCGTGTTCCTTCCTTAGCCCTTTCTGTTCCAGGGCAGCGGTAACCCTTTTGGACGATCCCGCCGCCCTGGCAGGCTTCGGCCCTATCGGGCCCCGTCCTCTGCTGACTTCTCTTTGAGGCGCGCGTAGAACACAACACGGGCCTGGTCCTGATCGGACGGTGAGCTACCCATTACTCACCGCCCGCAGGCCCGCGCCTACGGTAGCCGGGAGTCGTCACGCAGCTCCCGACGCCCGGAGAGGTGTGTGAGGTGTTCTCCCTCAGCCTTCCCGCCACCTCCTGGTCGACACTTTAGGTGGCCAAAGAAATAGCTTTACCATTTAATCTGGCAATGCTGCCTGTCTTCTAACTGGGTACGTTTCCGTATGACAGCGATGCGGACGAGTACTTCGACACGTTAGTGGCCTTTTGTTTTTGTATATATTTGCATAATTAGTTAGTTATTTAATTTAGTAGGTACCTACCTAGTGTAAATTGTATATTGTAAATGGAAAAATAAATAAAATCAAATAAAGTATCATCAACCTGATGTTGTCAAATATTTTTTCTTGTGCGACTTGCGTTTTTAATTAACCTTGATTTAAATTAACAAAAATACCTATCAAGTCACCTTATGTAAAATAATACTAAAACGAGTAGAAGATTAAACTCGGATACCCATACCAACAACAATAAAATTCATTGAGAGGCAGCAGGTAATCGTTCAATGTCGGGATTATTTAATTAGATCTTAGGGCCTGTTTTTTAATCCGTAGTTAATTAAACTCAACCAATTTTGGTTGTTGTTTGTTTTGTTACAAAATTAATTATACTAGTTATTCCGCCACTCTGCAATTAGCATTTTTGTTTTTGTTATGGTTGTTATTGTTTTGTGGCCATCTGCCAATATCGTCTTGTTGTATTGTCAATGTCAAATTGACATTGACAATACGACAAGACGATATTGGCAGATGGCCACAAAAAAATGTCAATCAATGTGAGTGGTTATTGGTCCCTGGACTTGACATCAAGCAATAGACAAAAGTGTCAACATTTTTATGCTTGAGTACGAGTCGTTTGACTATGTGTATCTTATATATTTTTTCTTTTTTATTATTCTATTTTTTTATTTGTAATTGTGCGTTTTTTTTTTGTGCAGAATAAAATATTTTTCTTTCTTTTCAATCATTAAAAATAGTAACTATGTTTTTTGATATTTTTTTAGTTTATCTAATGATATAATATCATTGCTAGTGGTCAAATAATAATATTAAAAAAAAATAACCATTACATAAACTAAAAATTGTACAAACAACATATTTTGCCAATATTTAATCATTAGTTACTATTTTTAACAATTGGTTGAGTTTAACTTCGGATCAAAAAACCGGACCTTAGTTATAAAACAAGAATTAGAAACACATGTAAGTTATTCGCCCCAAGCTGGAGGTCAGCTACGAGATGCCATTATCAACAAAAAATAACTTTCAGTAGCCGAGACTTTAATTCATATTAAAAATAATATCCATTGCACATTGTTCAATTAATATGAAAAATTAATGAGTATTTATCCTACTATAGTCCTACTTAATATTATAAACGCTAAAGTTTGTGAGGATGGATAGATGGATGGATGGATGGAAAACTACACTACTAAAGAAATATAGGTAAGTAAAATGGGTACAAGTGGGTTTTTTAGTTTTTTCAGATAACTGTATTCAATCTTTATTACTTATCTACCGATTTTACCTACCTAAGTTACATTTATCATAACTAGATAACTAAAATAAACACGGTACATTCATTCCCAGTTGACAACGTTGCGGATGAACAACAACCAGCAGAGGATTAGATCAGGGGATCCGACCGAAATAACTCAATATTTCGACGCCATATTTTAGTTAGAATAGAATAGAATACTCTTTATTGTACACCATACAAGTTGCAGAACATAAATACTACCTATACATAAAATTTTACAAAGGGTGACACAATGGGCGGCAGTTACTTAGTTAATACATAGTTTTAGTTAGCTCATATAAAATAGTTTCAGTTAGCTAATAGGTTTAGTCAAGTAAGGATATTATATTATTATTTTTATTAATTACTAGCTGCGCCCTGCGGTTTCAACCCGCATAAGTTTCGATCCTGTGGGAATATCGGGATAAAAAGTATCATATATGTTAATTCTGGTTATAAGCCATCTGTGTGACAAATTTCATCCAAATCACCAGTTTTCACGGTGAGATGGTTACAGAATTGCACTGCAGATCACCGTGAAAACTTAGGTGGCTATCATTCCAACTAATTGATTATTACTTATTGATTGAAGGGATTGACACTATTGACTGCTCATTCTAAGCTCACTTCACCTAAATTTTCACGGTGAGATTTTTACAGAATCGATCGGCAGATGCTATATTGTTGTACGGGCCTAATTATCATTGTACTTTTAATCTCGTTGAATTAAACACAGTCGTTTTAAATGTGAACACAATCGTGTTAATTCATTTGTATTTTAAATAAACCAGTGTTTACGTGCAGTGTAGGTATAATAATACAATAAGTACAGTCAGCAAGAAAAGTTGATTAAAACCTCACTTAAAATTGTTTTTACCTGTTGTGGTGTAGTAATTTTATTCTAGGAACATCGTCTTCGTGATAAACGTGATGAATGCTTTTAGAACCTGTGTAATTAATGTACCTACACAAAATATTGTAAATCATTTTAAAGAAACAGGCCAAGTGCGGCCACGCATAGAATAGGGTTCCGTAGTCAAGGTTTGCCATTAAAATTCTACTTATATAGCCTGTATTGTAACGAAACCATACCGCGATTCAGAAATTTGGAATAAATGCACAATGCCATCTATCGAGTGTCGTTGTAAACTTTTTTAAGCCCCTAATTTTATTTATCCTCGTTATTATTTCGTTATTTTTGTACGAAGTTTTCCAAGTAAGCGCATTTTACAAGTTAGGCCTCTATAACATTGATGGATGGATCATTATTATCTGACATTAAATATATAAATAAATATAACTACTGAACTAGCAAAGCTACCTAACCCGTTATAGTTTTTCTTCAAAGTTCATCACATGGACTACCATCATGATTTTTCGAGCCAGCCGTTTAGCTTTTAGAGGGGAGGGACCCTATTTTAACAAAAAAATGCGCTTTTAGTTGAATATCTCGCAAACGAATACTTAAATAAAAAAATCGTCTTAGCAACTTCAATGTTTTTAAAAGACCTATCTAATTATACCCCACACTATAGGGTAGACGCGAGAAAAAGAAAAAAAAATCATCCCCACTTCACGTGTAGGGGAGGTACCCCAAAACAAAAATGTTTCGTGATATTATTTTAGCACTTTATCGACGTAGTAAATCCATGCAGTTTCATTTTTCTAGCACTAATCGTTTGGAAGGTAAGCCGAGGACGGACGGACATGACGAAACTATAAGGTTTCCGAGACGTCAACTACGGAACCCCAAAAAGGGTAACTGTGGAGTTTCCTACCCATTCTTCTCCATATAAAAACTATTTTTTAGAAGGGGCCACTACAATAATAAATTTGAATGTTACTTTCTTGGATATTTTGACATTCAAAAGTAAAAATATTAAAAAAACAATCAAAAATTCAAAGGTCTAAAATCATAAAAAGGAACAAATGTCAATGGTCATAAATGTCAAGTAAATGATTTGAGATTGATTTTTGATTTGACTTTGTTTTTTTTTTAGGTAAGTATTATTATTATTTGCTGAATGCACATAAGCACAGTTGTTTAAGAAATATATAAAATAATATTAAGTAGTAAGTTAGTAGTAATTTAAAATCGAAAAATTTGTTTACCAGGAGGTCATAAGCATGTAAACAACTACCAAGTAGGTATGCGTGTTGGCTTCAAGGCGTTCGTTCTAAATATAAGATGGCCAACCTCTTTACCTCTGAAATATTTTCTTAGACCGGTATTGAAGATACCAAATTAAATTCGTCAGCCATATAATTATTTACTATAGGTGTTTATATCAAATATTTAAAATAATTAAGTATGTAATCATGATGTGAACATTCACAGACAACTTGATCGAATTTTTCATTAGTACCTAATAAGAGAGGTAATTCTTGTAATTTTAAGACTAAGATCAGAAGGCCAATTCTAGTAATTTAAAACGTTCGAAATCTAGATCAGACTGAAAGTTTTTAAAATTACGAGAATTGCCCCGCAGACTGATATCAGTCTCAATCTGTCAAAAATACCTCTAATTTCCCTACATTTTTGACAAGTTTTTGACATTGTTTTCCGCTGTGATGAGATAGCGACTAGAGATTTTGAACGTTTTTAATTGCGGGAATTGACCTGAGGTTTCACTTACTTACCTACCATTTTAAATTAAAACGTGTTAATGATCCTTTTAATACAATCAACTAAAATTAGCAACATCCAATCATTATTCAAATATCAGATACTGTTCTACTTTCAAAACACGAAACCATAAACCAGCAACGAAACATACCTTTAATCTTTCAATCGTTAGATAATTGAAACTTCGAATTTGGAACAGGCGAAAGGGCACACAAAGTCCGACGAAACAGAACTATTTGAAACGAAAAAAAACTATAGAAAACACTGCCTTATGTAGGTTGTAATACAGTTCTGATTATTTTTAGTTTTAATACAGTAACTCGCGTATTTATTTGACCGGTATCACGCATGCGTCGAGTAGCCGCAAGCAACGAATGAGAACTAAAGTTAGAACTGTAAGCCACAGTATAGATAATAGCTTGAAGTTGTTTTGATGCAAAAACATAAGCCGGTGTTTGTAGTCTGTGGTTATGTCTGCTTTTCGATGATTGACGCGAAATTTCGCTGTTTAACGCGAATTTCTAAGGTTTATATTGATGACTTAGTTACGCCATTATGGCAGTAGATTTGACGGAAAATATTTATTTCTTGGATCTCCAACAGAGGCTACACAACTCCATCCAAGTATACATAGAACAGGGACAAATACAAGTTTGCGCTTCCAATTATAGGAGACCACATCATTTACTTATAATTTAGGTAGGCACTTACAGTATATTTGACAAGGGAAAAAACATTAAGGGCTGTATATCTGGTCTGTTGTTATGCTGCATATACAGATAAGCAAAATCTGTCAGACATCAATTATATTCCACGAATAAAAATTATGTGTCGATTGAAAAATCAGCCCTAAAATAAATACATAATAAAAACATTGTAATGTTTCCCTTTTTTTAGGGCTGATTTTAGGCTGATTCGAAAATCAAACAAAGGAAACAAAGTATTAAATCCGCCTACAAGAGATTAAGTTACTATCAATCATGATCGATTAGATATTAATGGTCAATAATATTATTCTTAATGTTGCATCAAGTGAGTGAAATGATTTTACAATATTTCTAGTTTATACTTTATGAGAATCCATAGTGAAAGGCGAAAACTGGTATGCTTGAAGAATATATACAGCATACAGCAGATGGTGTAATCGGATTTCTACATCCAAACACCTATAAGTTTTATACCTATAAAGCTACCTATCTATCTTTTGCGGATGAATGGATTAAAATTATGCGTATATGTCTGGTGTTCTGTGAGAGAATATATGCAAGGGAGTCCACTGTTCCATGTTAGTTTTGAGTTATATTATTGTCAACGTAATTATTGTCTCTATGTTAATTAATGTAATTGGTGTTGTACCGTTTTAATTGACTATAAATAAATAAATAAATCTTCACATATCTTCGAGGGTTTATTGATCGACTAAACATGTCACTGAACTAAATCAGTTACCAAGAAAGTAATATACCAAAGTAAATCAATTAAAAACTCCTTGTTTTCCTTATAGAAAAACATTAACTTGGTGGGCAAGTTAATGTTTTTAGATTAAAGTCAATTTAGAATTATTTCACTTTTATTTCGAAACTCAAATCGGTGGTAAAAAAAAACATCTGATGACAAGGCGCAGTGATGACAGGTAAGATTAAGGCAGTGACCGAGTGGCGTTCAAGGACTAGAAGACCAACTGATGGTCGCCCGGCGGCAAGAAGGGCCGATGGCATTGTGGCTGTCGCGGGTAGAACCTGGAATGATGAGGCTGGCACAGGTGAGTGGGGATTGGCACAAGAAAAGCCTATGCTCAGCCGTGTGTGAAGTCGGGCTGTGGATGAAGTCGGGCTGTGGATGATGATGATGATGATGGTAACCTTAATAGAAAGACATCTACCTAAATCGCAAGCTTCCTAAAAATGAAGTGAATCTATGCATTTGAAAAAGGCTGCAAAACTTCTTGGTGGATTCCGTTGCTGTTAACACTGTTCAGGAAATTCTCCAGGAAGGTTCAGGTCGCTGGCAAAAAATTCAATTAATTGTTGTTTATTAGGAACAGCGAAAGTAATGTCTCATTGCAAAGATGATCGGTGCGGTGTCACAGTTCACTTACGCGCACGAATGACCAACAACTAGATAAGTAGGATTGATTGCCTATGCAATGATTAGAGTCAAAGACGCCACACCATATTTTTTTAAGGGAATATGAAGAAAAATGCATCAATCCAGGGTCATCAATTTATCAGTGCCTGCCTTTCTCTAGGCTTCTTAGTCGAGTCGCACGAATTTACTCGCCCGTAACGGGCGAATCGTCACTTTTTTTTTGTATAATCGTTATAAGAGAGGAATAAGCCTTTTTTTTTTTTTTTTTTTTTGTGGATGGGAAATCATCAAATGACCCCTCCCGCTCTGGGTGGAGCGGAAGGGAGTGTCAGACTTTTACTGACTAAAACCCACCCGTGTTCCTTCCTTAGCCCTTTCTGTTCCAGGGCAGCGGTTAACCTTTCGGAAAATCCCACCGCCCCGGCAGGCTTCGGCCCTGTGGGGCCCCGTCCTCTGCTGACATCTCTTTGAGGCGCGCGTGGAACACAACGCGCCGTCCGGCACGGGCCTGGTCCTGATCGGACGGTGAGCTACCCATTACTCACCGCCCGCAGGCCCGCGCCTACGGTGGCCGGGAGTCGTCACGCGGCTCCCGACGCCCGGAGCGTCTCCCGCGGCGGCTGAGGCGTGAGGTGTTCTCCCTCAGCCTCCCCGCCACCTCCTTCGCTAGCATGACTGCTTCGCAGAAGGAGGTGAGAGTAATAAGCCTTACTCTACGATCAACGTCAATCTGACCAAAGTTTTAAAAATAATTTGAAGGCTCGCGGGACGTCTATATTCAGCAGTGGAGATATTTCAACTGAGATGATGATAAGCGTAAGCACAATCAGCCCATAATTTTCTCACTTCTGGGACACAGGCCTCTCTGCGAACACCACGCGGGCCCAGAGCGGCACCCTAATTGCGTAACACACAATCAATCTCAATCTGAATCATTTTGAAGGATATTGCTAATCCATTGCTTCATATGTTCAAAAAATGTGTCATGTGTCTGCTCAACAACGTAAATAACGCAATGAATGTTGTTGAACTGTCAAAATGAAAACGAATTCCGATTGATCGTGTGTTACGCAATTAGGGTGCGGGTTGGCGGATGTCACCTGTCATCGAATTTTTGGTTCTAAGGCATGCCGGTTTCCTAACGATGTTTTCCTTCACCGTTTTGAGAGCATAGATGATAATATACGTCAAATAGACGCGAAAGTGATGGTGTAACAAACGACACACTGAATACACTAAATTCTAAAAAAAAGTTTTATTTTAAAGCGGGGTTATTTTCCTTTCTCATAATAACATGAGCTGCACGTCCCGTATGCAAATTACCATGTTTCATTTCGTCGAGCACGATTGAGTAAGAAACAGACTTTTACATTCATAATGTAAGGAAGCAAAATAGCAGTAGTACTAGTTTTAGAAGCACATGAAAGTAATACGACTAATAAAGAAAATCATTCAACTTCTATCGTAGCAACAATTCTTTAACGCCCATAATATCAAAAAAGGTTCGTATGAATCTCACACACATCATCACCTGTAATTCCCCAAAGAGTTCAGCAGAGGTGTAGTGTTATACCACAGATTACTAAATAGTTAACTCTGTTCACGAGGTTAACCGTTTTTTGACAGATCGAACTAGTGAGCAATTATATTTATTTTGTCAAAACTAATACACTTACGGTATTATAATGTCTATAAGAAGTCATAAATAAGATAATTCAATAAGATTAGGCAGTTTATACATTTATTTTACTACGCATTTTAAAGTTAACTTTTACGTGATCTGGAATATGTACGTTCTAAGACAGCTGTCAAAACCGGTCAACCTAATGGACAGGGTTTAGTATGTGCAGTTATATTTAAGTACCATGTAATAGGGGCGAGCCTAATGCCATTCTTCTTCTAAGCGTGTCGATAGCAATCTAAATGGACCGGCCCAGAATTCGGCCACTTGTTTGGCGTCATCACCAGCGTCTATTAGATCCTGTAACCTGCAGCTGACAGGACACGCAGGACACAATATTAACTGTTCCATGGTTTGTAGACCATTGTCATTGTCATTAACTAAGCCAAACCTGGGGCTACTACTATAAATACCTTATAGAAAACCCAAAAACACATTGCCCAACCTGGGCATCGAACCCAGGACCTCGTGCTGTGCTCATGCTGCGTGTACTGTCTTTAATTTTTGTAATTAGTTAAGTATACACCGTATTAACCCTTCATATGAAAAAATACTCAAAATTTCGAATATCGACACGTAAAGCTAAACTTTAAAGACAAAGATAGTTAAATTAAAGAAAGGTAAAAAAATCAATTGAAGATTTATTTACCAGATAAGGATGGAAATGGAATGGCAGTGGCGTGTATAATGTGGATGGGGGGTGTATGGGTGACGATGTGCGATAGGTGGGTTGAGGAGGCTGAGGTGGAGTTGCAGATGGAGCTGAAGAGGTAGACCGACGCGAGACACAATGGCTTTTTAATTGTGCCGGTAATTACGGCATTCAAATTCCGTAATTACAGACACAATTAAAATGTTGTGGTCAATCGCTGAATGAGCTCAATGACAACTAAAATACTGCTATAGTTTCAGTATACATAAAAACAACGTTAGGCACACAGCCGACTTCTAATCGAACAATTAGTCATCAATCATCACATTATCGCCTTCCGTATCCGCGGCTCAGCAGCTCGACACACGCAATCATAACCAACTAAACAATTCTGTCGTCAATCGCGTGCCAAACGTCTACTTATTGTCCATTTGTAGCCATTACTTATTGTGTATTTTATTTATGTTTTTGCAAGATTCTTGTTGAGCAGTGGTGGCCCAGTGGAAAAGTGGTGGCCCAGTGAGCAGTGGTGGCCCAGTGAGCAGTGGTGGCCCAGTGAGTAGTAGTGGCCTAGTGAGTAGTAGTGGCCTAGTGAGCAGTAGTGGCCTAGTGAGTAGTAGTGGCCTAGTGAGCAGTAGTGGCCTAGTGAGTAGTAGTGGCCTAGTGAGTAGTAGTGGCCTAGTGAGCAGTAGTGGCCTAGTGAGCAGTGGTGGCCTAGTGAGTAGTAGTGGCCTAGTGAGTAGTAGTGGCCTAGTGAGCAGTAGTGGCCTAGTGAGCAGTAGTGGCCTAGTGAGCAGTGGTGGCCTAGTGAGCAGTAGTGGCCTAGGTAGCAGTAGTGGCCTAGTGAGCAGTGGTGGCCCAGTTAGCAGTAGTGGCCTAGGTAGCAGTAGTGGCCTAGTGAGCAGTGGTGGCCCAGTTAGCAGTGGTGGCCTAGTGAGCAGTGGTGGTCCAGTGTGCAGTAGTGGCCTAGCGAGCAGTAGTGTCCTAGTGAGCAGTGGTGGCCCAGTGAGCAGTAGTGGCCTAGTGAGCAGTAGTGGCCCAGTGAATAGTAGTGGCCTAGTGAGCAGTAGTGGCCTATTGAGCAGTGGTGGCCCAGTGAGCAGTGGTGGCCTAGTGAGCAGTGGTGGCCCAGTAAAGCAGTGGTGGCCCAGTGAGCAGTGGTAGCCCAGTAAAGCAGTGGTGGCCCAGTGAGTAGTAGTGGCCTAGTGAGCAGTAGTGGCCTAGTGAGCAGTGGTGGCCTAGTGAGCAGTAGTGGCCTAGTTAGCAGTAGTGGCCTAGTGAGCAGTGGTGGCCCAGTTAGCAGTGGTGGCCTAGTGAGCAGTGGTGGCCCAGTTAGCAGTGGTGGCCTAGTGAGCAGTGGTGGTCCAGTGTGCAGTAGTGGCCTAGCGAGCAGTAGTGTCCTAGTGAGCAATGGTGGCCCAGTGAGCAGTAGTGGCCTAGTGAGCAGTGGTGGCCTAGTGAGCAGTGGTGGCCTAGTGAGCAGTAGTGGCCTAGTGAGCAGTGGTGGCCTAGTGAGCAGTAGTGGCCCAGTGAATAGTAGTGGCCTAGTGAGCAGTAGTGGCCTATTGAGCAGTGGTGGCCTAGTGAGCAGTGGTAGTGGTGGCCTAGTGAGCAGTGGTGGCCCAGTGGATCATTGGTGGCCCAGTAGAGCAGTGGTGGCCCAGTGAGCAGTGGTGGCCCAGTGAGCAGTGGTGGCCCAGTAGAGCAGTGGTGGCCTAGTGAGCAGTGGTGGCCTAGTGAGCAGTGGTGGCCTAGTGTGCAGTAGTGGCCTAGTGAGCAGTAGTGTCCTAGTGAGCAGTGGTGGCCCAGTGAGCAGTGGTGGCCTAGTGAGCAGTGGTGGCCCAGTGAGCAGCGGTGGTCCAGTGTGCAGTAGTGGCCTAGTGAGCATTAGTAGCCCAGGGAGCAGTGGTGGCCTAGTGAGCAGTGGTGGCCTAGTGAGCAGTGGTGGCCTAGTGAGCAGTGGTGGCCTAGTGAGCAGTGGTGGCCTAGTGAGCAGTGGTGGCCTAGTGAGTAGCGGTGGTCTAGTGTGCAGTAGTGGCCTAGTGAGCAGTAGTGGCCCAGTGAATAGTAGTGGCCTAGTGAGCAGTAGTGGCCTATTGAGCAGTGGTGGCCCAGTGAGCAGTGGTGGCCTAGTGAGCAGTGGTGGCCTAGTGAGCAGTGGTGGCCTAGTGAGCAGTGGTGGCCTAGTGAGTAGCGGTGGTCCAGTGTGCAGTAGTGGCCTAGTGAGCAGTAGTGGCCTAGTCAGCAGTAGTGGCCTAGTGAGCAGTGGTGGCCTAGTGAGCAGTGGTGGCCTAGTGAGCAGTGGTGGCCTAGTGAGCAGTGGTAGTCCAGTGGTAACGGCCGCGACTTGTAGGTCGACGAGTTGTAGGTCGTAGTTTTGAACCCAGTCAGGCGCTTTATATAAATTATTTCATCACCACTGCTCTCAAAACGCTGAAGGAAAACATCGTGAGGCAACCGGCATGTCCTAGGACTAAAAATCTAAGACATGTGACATCTACCAACCCGCAATGGGCCCGCGAGGTGGATTACGGCCAACTCCCTCTCATTGAGAGGATGCCTGTTTCCCAGCAGTGGGAACATTACAGGCGGATTATTTTATGTGTGTAAAGATTCTTAAATGTGCGAAATTCAGAGCGCTAGGACAAGGTGCTGTGTAGGTGAAGGTCACCTACACAGCATCTAATTGACATAGTAATAACCGCCAATGATTATTCCTAGAGAGGAATTATAGCAATGAGAGTACATAACGCATCGAAGTCGGGAGTATATGGAAGTTAAATATGTAACTAAGGCCGAGATCCATAAATGTTACTTCGTATGTTTAAGTAAATGACAAAAATTGACAGTTGTGCGACAGTGAAAACGAAAAGTAACGGCCTCGCCTTACGAGAAGTTCGCTTTACTTTGTGTAGATAACTTCATCATTACATTATAGACCGATTATCGTCAATATTCTGTACCAGGAAAGCTCTTTTTAAAGGAACTGCAGTGCGATTCTGTAACCATCTCACCGTGAAAACTCAGGTGAAGTGAGCGTGGAGTGAGCTGTCATTCCAAATAATGCTAGGGATTGACGCTACTGACAAGCTCACTTCACTTGAGTTTTCACGGTGAGATTTTCACAGAATCGACCGGCTGGTCCTGAAAAGTACACCGACCCAGGACGCAATAAGCAGCGTTTCTGGGAACCAATATGAAGAGAAAGACGTTTCAGATTTCTGACGAGGCACCTGCGGCGATGGTGAATATTTACCACCAGTAAATCTATAATTTTGTCATTTAAAACATGATTAATTGAAACTACCGGCATCACAACCTTTGTTACTTTGCCAGTGCCCAACGAAGGACTACGATGGGCAATAGACGTAAAAAACTATTCCCTATTAAACTACTGCTTCACCTACACTGTGGTGCCTACAGTTTAGGTAACAATGGCAATAGTAAGTGGACTCAAACAGGAACACGTCACTTACGGCTCAGTTCACTCTCTCCAATGAACCGCGAAATAAGATGGTTATTGAACTGACTTGTTAACTTTAAGTAGGTATATATTGTAGTGTCTTTTACTCACAAATATTAATGCTTTAAGGCAGACAATTCTATTCTACGTTCGCAATTTAGTTACAAACGTGTGTTTTTAGAAAAAAACAAACATGTGTTTTTAGAAAAATAATTGTAATGTCAAAGTCAAGTCATTTGTTTCAAATAGGCACATAAGGGGGATGCCCTCGGTAGCCCGCAAAATTCAAATTTTCTTACGTTTTTTTGCAATTTACAGGTCAGTGACTCAGAATAACTCTGACTGTGGAGATTTGTTTAGTTAGAAATAACATTAATTGGAAACCAGAATTTGAATTATGGAATATGGGAGTCTTCAAATCCGAGTGATGGAACTTACCTATTCTAAAATTAAAACAACGATGACTATTGAAAACCCGCACCATCGTCAAACGCATCATCATCAGAATCGGAGTGAAAGGGAGTCTTTATCCACCTCGATTCTGCCCGTAACTTCCGTTCGCCTGGAAGTAAACCATCCCATAAAATCAAACATACCCTAATTCACTCGGCAATGTCTCAAGTTTTTCTATCACTGAATGATTTTTTGTAATCGTATCAATACTTCCAGAGATTACCTCTTCCAAATAAACGACAAATTTTAAAAACACCAGCCTTTCTCCAGTCCTTATGCTTTAGCTGGGAAGAAAAAGTGGCGCAACAAACTCCACAGCATCACAGCTGTCTGTTCAGTTAAAAGAACTTGACTCTATACAATAGAAAGTAATTAACATTACGAAAAACAAAGAATTAAATTTAATTAATTGACACACGCCGATTTTTGAAGGCAATTATTTTTTCTGAAGGATATTCGAATGGGGTGAAATGAGACAATAAATTACTCTGAATCGAATATAAGTATTTTCATGGTCAACATAAATCACTATCGACTATTTACATATAGGACGCTCGCTTTTGCATCAATAAACAACTTGATCGTTAATAATAAAAAATTGAATTAATTTCCTTATAAGTAATGAAGGTTTGCATTTCAGTTCAACATTTACAATTTACAAGCCAACACTAAAATATAAATACATATTATATACAAGTACTTAATTAATTATTTATTTATGCACTCATCTGCCTAGCCTTTTCCCAGGAATGTTGGGGTCGGCTTCCAGTCTAACCGGATGGAGCTGTATACCAGTATTTTACATGGAGCTACTGCCTGTCTGACCTCCACAACCCAGTGACTGCGTAATACGATACTCCTTGGTAAGACTGGTTGTCAGACTTTCGGGTGTCTGACCACCCGTAACGAGAAACGAGTGTCAAAGATCCACGAATGACAGCCGGGACAAACGGCGTTTTCGGAGGCACGGAGGGGTGTTGGTATCTCTAAAGATGGTCACCCATCCACGAACAAACCGCGGCAAGCGTAGCTTAACCTGATTGATCGAACCGTGCGGCTGTTAACTTATTACTGAGCCACAAATTTATAAAAATTACATGATATAATTGTGTATACCTACTACAGAGGCGCCGAATATTCGTTTTATATTCAGTATTCGGCAGAATTATGTATTCGGTTTAATTGATCATTGTAAATCAGCCTTTAGGGCAAAATAAATTAAAGGAATCCCACATTCTAATTGTAAGGGACTCAACCACAGGTACCTAATCAAAAACAACCTAGCATTAATAGTTACATAAAATTAAGTATCTTAGAAGAACTGCACTAAAATCTGGTACCGGTATTGTGTTTTCGTACGCAATGACAGTGGCAGGGTGCAGCGGGTAGCGGGAGGCGAGATACCACTCACTCCGCGCGCGGCGCTTTGTAAATCTAGCGTGTATAAACTTATTTGCGCGGCTAAACTATGGAACGGAGAACCGAATTATCCGGCAGTATATTCGGTTCGGTAAGAACTTAACCGAATATTATTCGGTATTCGGTTATTCGGTGAAACCACTATTCGGCGCATCTCTAATACCTACCTACATTATAAGCAAAAACAATAATAATTTCTATTAGTTGCAGTATCCATAGCCCCAAGCATTATAACCGCACTAAAATCATAATTAATAACAATACTTATATTTTTGAATAATAATAATAAGGTAGCACAGCAAAATTATCTTGGCGTCGACCTTGTCTGCCTCAAAATTGATTATAAAACTACTTTAGGCCAGTCTTTTTGATACGTTTTAAGGTTCCGTTCCGTGTATTAAAACAAAACAAATATAAAACAGAAAAAATATGTATGAAAAAAAGAACAAGAAAAAGATATGAAAAATACCTATTAAAATATTATTTTATTGAAAGAAAAAAGAACCGCCTTCAAGAACCACGAACTCAAAAGTGAAAAATAATATTTTATTCACTTCACTTTACATAACACCTTGTCTTAATTTTAAGAAGTCGGTGCCAAATCCTCCTTTTTTGAAATCGTTCTTGATCTAACATTGATTAAAGTTTCAGTATTATTCTTTTTTAAATCGTGCGTTTCAATTGGTTTACTCTAGGAAGAGTAAACCAATTCATCATTTTTTATATAATTGACTAAAGAAAAAATACGGGTTCAATATTTTTTGATAATAATTGATTAATTATTTTTTTATTTACTGACGCACTAATTAGATTTTTTAGGAAACTAGCCTATGGCGTAACACTGTATCAATCTAAATCTAGATCATTTTGAAAGATATCGCTAATCCATTGCTTCATTATGTTCGAAGATGTGTCTGCTCAACAACGTAGATAACGCAATGAATGTTGTTGAACTGTCAAAAGCTACTGATAGTGTGTTATGCAACTATCCCACAGGTATCTGCATAACAATAAACGTGCCTTAACTTAGGCAGGTATTTACATTTCTGTGACCTTCCATGTAACACAGAAATACACTAAGCACGCCTGTGAAACACGATACTCCACGCCATGTTGCAACTTTTAACTAAGCGAACAGAATACGGAACCCACGGTGCAGCGGTGTAACAAGCGTTCCAAATCATATGTTCTTTGACACTGACCCACAATATTATGTCCAAACACGATAATAATGTGTGTATTTATAATGGAGATCATGTCAGGTACTTATCTGGCTACTGGCAGTTCTACCTACTGGGTTAATTGGATGTTTTAGATAATCATCATCATCATGATTGGTAGCCTTGTTAGAGGCCTCCTCCCTTTTGTGCCATGCTTCCTTGGTCTGTGCGAGTCTCATCCAGGTCTACCCCGTGGTCTTCTGTAGGTCGTCCACCCGCCTGGCTTTTGGTCTGCCAACCCATCTTCTACCGTTTCGGACTATGCGATTAATTAAATATCAGAAGGTCAATTCTCGTAATTTAAAACGTTCAAAATCTAGTCGCAGCCTCATCTCGGCGACAAACACTTGTCAAAAATGTAGGGAATTTAGAGGTTTTTTTGATAGATTGAGACTGAGAACAGACTGTGAACGTTCTTAAAATTTCTCCTCAGGTACTTGGAGTTCAAGAAGTCTCTGAGTTGGTTTCGGTCTTTCTTCTCACAGTTAAACAGTCGCTAATCACTGCTTAACTTTAAGCAACGTTTATGAATAAAGGGGTAAAACCTTATTTTTAAATATTTTTTAAAGTCCGTTCGCATGGTAAATACGAATTAGGTTAAGCAGGGAAACCTATTATTAGCCTTACTAAACTGTAATATCTTTATTTGTATTATATGATATGTATCGCTATTGGTTTTCTAAATAAATAAATAATAAAAAAATACAGTAGTTGGATAGGAATCACCCACTCATCTTGTTATAAATGGTAATTTAATTTGACGTCTATAATTGTTTTTTGAGCCAATTTACAGAAATAGGTACCTATCATTTATCGTTTAGTACCCAGTTACCTACCTAACTTTCAAGACTTTAAGAAGGAGTAATCTAGGGTCTCTTAATACTCCGTATGATTGTTATACCCTGTCCATTGGGTAAACCGTTTTTTGACAGATGGAACTAGTGATTGCAGCGACTCACAATACATTAATTGATACACGTAGGTACGGTATTATAATGTATGTAAGAAGCCATAAAAAAGATAGTTCAATAAGATTCCCCAAAGAGTTCAGCAGAGGTGTAGCGTTATACTATGTCCACTAAGTCCCCGTTTTTTGACAGATGGAACTAGTGAGCAATTATATTTATTTAGTCAAAACTGATACACTTGCGGTATTATAAAGTCTGTAAGAAGTCCTAAATAAGATAATTCAATAAGATAAGGCAGTTTATATATTTATTTTATTACGCATTTTAAAGTTAACTTTTACGTAATCTTTAATATGTATGTACTTTCTAAGACAGCTGTCAAAAAACCTAATGGAAAGGGTATAAACTGGGATAGTATCTACTGCATCTGGTGGCTCTTAAACACTTCTTCCATATCGATTTAAGTCTGGTCACTTATTCTACCGAGTTGTTATTTTCCCTGGTTTCAGGTCTTGTGTTACGCAATTCTTTCCCCTCTCCTTCAATCATTTTTACCATCTTTGTAGATAGGAAATTAGTAAAGACTCTTTTAATGCCACTCTTAGAAGTTAAAAAACTTTTTAATTTCTAAAAGTGGTTGATGCATAATCAATTTTAATGTTCCCACTTCTGGGAGACGGGCCTCCTCTCTTCGAGAAGGAGTGGGCCGTAATCCACCACGCGGGCGCAGTGCGTGTTGGTAGTTGACACATGTCTTCGAATTGTTCGTTCTAGGACATGACGGTTTCCTCACGATGTTTTCCTTCGCCGTTTTGAGAACAGTGGTGATGAAATAATTTTCACAAAGTAAAGCGCCTGCCTGGGTACACGAACCCACGACCTAAAAGTAATATTAACCCCAAAACCCTAACTTAAAAATAAACGTTAAACGTAATTTATAAAAATATTTCGCAAAATAAGTAAATCAAAGCAATCTCATCGAGTACCGACAATGACCGACATGCACCCGTACAAGGCATTTGTTTACATAAAATTATGTCATAAAAATGTTAACATTGATAAAACTCGTTATGGTATTCTATCAATGAATTAGTAGGTAACATGACGACCTAGGCATAAATCTTAGGTATCATTATAAGCACTAAGTACTTACGGTAATCACTAGAGGTGTACCGACTAATCGGGAAAGCCGACTATCCGGCCACCTTTATAGTCGGCAAATAGTCGACAAAAGGACAAATTGGGCTGATGATGAGGGTTTCGTGGCGGTGCAAAGGACAAAGCGCCGATCGCGAACGAACAAGAACCGCTGTGGCAAAGCTCCTACGGAGCCCGAAGTTAGCTTGAGTGCCGCAAAGCCGAACACACCGGTGTACATCTACCGCCTACACTACACCACTAAGGCGGAGGACATCGTGGAGTACGTTCGCCAGAAGACGAGGTACACCCCGAGGGTGCAATTACTAGAGTGGCACCGCAACGTCTTCAAGGCGTTCGTGTTACGCGTACCGAATTGTTATCTGCCCGTCGTCATGGAAGAAGACTTCTGGCCGCAGGATGTGGTGTTCCGTCGTTTCCGCGACAATTACCACAGAACAGCACAAGAACAAGCTAGTGAAGTAGGTTGGTAGGAGGTAGGTTATAATAAAAATATGTATTTTATGTAGTTTAGGTTAAGGTTATCTATGGGCTTCCGTCGACTAAAATAAATGAATAAAATAAAACCCGCCGACGCGTCGGCTCTTTGCTGTATTCATATTTCTATGCCTAAAAATAGGGTGATTGAAGTGATATCCTAACCGGATGCAGCTGAATACCAGTATTTTTCATGGAGAGAGTGACTTCAGTATATTACAATTTGTAGAATCGGTCGACTGGTTCAAAAGTATTTACAATTTACTATCTATTACCTTTTCACTCCTTAACGGCTGTACGATTTTGGATGAAAGGCATACGAATAGGCCATGATTTGGGTTTAGGATATAGAATAGGTACTTTTATTCCGGCATTACGTTCCCGTAGGACGATATCCGACATCCATGCGGGCGAAGTCGTGCGCAATAGCTAGTTAATTATACAAATTAAAACGTAAACATCTATCAAAGACAATTTTATGAACAGAGATTTGAGTATGAGTAATGATGCCTAATATTCTAGATCCATTACGATAAACTTTTTAATAGCTCTATTTCTAATGGCATTCCAAAAACGTTTTAATCTTCATTAACAAGCTACTAAACGTTTCCTTAAAACATAGATCAATGTGCATCCAAAAATGTTGGTTGTTTTCTTGTTGCTCTCTTTGTTATATATCCAGTGTAAAAGTGAAAATGCCTTATCAGTTGAAGTTCTGCAAAACCAAAATTTGATGGTATGTATAACCGATATAGTGGGAACCTACTTTTCTGACGAAAAGACAATAACATACGTTGATATGAACTCTGAAGACTACGAGATCCCCAAAGCAATTCATTTATCAACCGTCACAACAATCGTATTCAGACAGACAACTACACAGTCATATTTTAGACACCAAGGATATTTCATAAACGCAAAGAACCCAGCAGAATTCACAGAATGTTTTAAATATCTTCTCGAAGATCCCACTTGGAACCCATCGTCACGGTTCATAATCGTGATCAGATCACTGGAAGACGACGAACTGAAGAAAATTTTCGACGAGCTATTGCAACGACATGTGTTCAACGCGCTGGTGGTAAACGGTACTAACGACGCTCACCTCTACACCTATAATCCCTTCGACAACTATGCCTGTGGAAAATATTATAACAACGTCTTATGTAACGGGTTGTGCTTGAATACGACAAATAATCTATTCCCAAACAAATTCGTGACTGGTCTGCAGAACTGCACCTTGCTTGCTACTGTCCCGCACCGACCACCTTTCTCTATACACCCTGAACGCGCGGATGACAACCGAATGACATTAGGAGTTGAACAATATATTATTACAGTGCTAGGAGAACAAGAACATTTCAAAGTGAATTTTAGCTTCGACTTTTCTGCTGGAGTATATAATACAATATCCCCTAATATGAAAGTTAAAGGACCTATGGCAAAATTACAAAATAATGAAACTGATGCGATATTGGGTGATATTTTGTTAGTATCGAGTCGAGCAGATGCATTCACATATTTGCACGGGTACCTGGATTATTATGATGACTTACGTTTTTTTGTGAGGAAGGCGTCATCTGTGGCTAACTGGAAAAACGCTTATTTAGAATTCTATCCACTAGTGTGGTGCCTTTTGTTGTTTGTTTATCTGATATACTCAATATTAATGAATACACTCCTCCGTGCTGAAGACAAAACTAACACAATGCTAAAATTATTACAATATTTGCTTTCCAGTGGCTGTAATATGCCCAGACAAATGACTAGTAACGTGAGGTGCATCTTAATAATATGGGTGTGGTTCGCGTCTCTAATGAACTGTCATTACCAGTCGAGTTTAGTTAGTTTGACCGGGACACCAATAAAGGAGCACCAAGTTTCTAATGAAGCAGAGATAATTGAGCACAACCTCAAGTCTTGTACTGTTCCTTCAATGCTAAAATTTATGGAAACAGAAACGAATATATCTACTGCAATAAATCCTGATTGTCTAGAACCAATGCAAAGTCTGAAGAAAGTTGCTCAGTCAAAAGATTTATTTGCAGTTATACCACGATCAATATATAAATATAACAAAGAATTCTACTACGATGAATTTGGTCAGTCCTCTGTCTATTACTTTAACAAACCATACGTCAAGTTTATTTTCGGTGTATTTTTCTACAAAGGGTTTCCAGTTTCAGACAAAATGCGACTAATCGCGCTTCATTTAAGAGAAAATGGTTTGATTGAAAAGAAGTTCAATAATTATTACTATGCTAGGAAGATTAAGTTTCATTTTCGGCAAAAGGAGTTCGAATCTAGGTTTGTAATTCCATGGTTTATTTATGTAGCAGGCTGCTTTTTAGCCATTATTATTTTTATTTTTGAATTAATGTCTACACGCCATAGCGTGTAGATACTAGTTATATGCGCGTAGATAGATCTGTGTAGCAGAATGCACTGCTACACAGATCTTTTGGCGCTCAAATAACGTTGACGGGGGGGGGCGCTGATAATAAACTTTTGTTAAATTGATTTTGGAAATGTATAGAAAAAAACAAGATGGCGGTGCTATTTCCGATTCTGGCCACACGCCAAAAACCTTGTTGCGATTTGCGTTCATCGTTACAATCTATTTCGTACCATTATTGGTTGTAATTCCTATCTTAAAACCTGGCAGTAAAGACGTAGGTAGTTAAGAATTATATGCTAATATCCTTACTCCCCTCAATTTAAAAAATACTAGAGAAGATAATAAACAGTAGCCGCAGCAGCAGCAGTAGTGCAGGTAGCAGTACTGGTATTATCTAGAAAAATCAATCTAGCTTTAAACAAATTATACTTAAATGTTTACTTACCATCGATTATGCACAGACAGAAGATCTTCTTGTTGTCTGCAAATAGAACCACTAACATGCTATTTTACTTTTATTTTCCTAAGTTTTTTTTTTACTTTATACTCATTGTTAATTTATTACATTAAGTATTTATGCACTTTCTAGCCTGAAGCACATGTTCAACCTAGTTCAGGCAAATAAGCAGCTGTGCGCTATTTAAATTGTTATGATATTTATTGTAAATGTGCCCCTTATATGAATAAACGATTTTATGATTAATTATTATTTTATTTATTATCCGATATCATGAAATCACTGAAATTCAAATATTTCAAATAAATAATATTACGGGATAGTTTGTGGAGGCCGCACAATGATTACGTATGTAAGAAACTGAGGTCTATCGAAATGAAACAAAATTCAATTCAAATGTAGAGGTCCCCATTGTAATTTCTCGTCTAGCGCGATTCCTAGGAAAACCGTTTGATCAATAAATTGCAGTTTTTCTCCATTCATTATGATGTCATATTTGCTACTTCTAACATTAGGTAATTTAAATTGAATGCAATTGTTTTTTTTTTTAATTTAGTACCAAATTATTTACCAGAAACCAATCTTGGACCTGAAGGATAGTTATTCTCGTCGTCAATATTTTGTGATCGTCGAATGATGATTTGCAAATAACACCATCTTCTATTGAATTTGAAGTAATTGGGGTAAATCACTAGTGTAAACTATAAAGAGGAATAGACTCAATATTGAACCTCGAGGAACGCAATGAGTGTACGCCGTTTACTTGAACTTTAAGCTTTCTATCTTTCAGGTATGATCTTAGTGAATCAAGAGCTATATTCCTACGAGCATCCCATAGTGATCCAGCTTCAGGAGAAGTGTATGATGGCTTACGCAATCAAACGCCTTAGAGAAGTCGCAAAAGATTCCAATGGCACCTTGTGCTTCTTTACAGGTGTTAAAAATGTTCTTTATTTAGGTGACACAGTGACGAAACATTCGATTGAGCATAAACTTTTCAAACACCTAAAGGAGAACTGGCAGAAACCAAGCCATCATTGCTCCACCGAAAGCTAAGATGGCTTGGCCGACTAGTCATAGTCGGCCCATCATAAGTAATCATAAACCTACAATAGTTCGATCCACTGATTTGTTCCCATTTAAACTTACATATCATGAAATTCAACCTTTTGTTTAGGACTTTTAAGTTGGTTTTCAATTGCTTGTGACCCCATAATTAATAATGGATGGGCAGTTTGTTTTTCTATTTATGGTAAGCCTACTGCATAACGGCACAGAAAAACAATGGCGGTACTTTGTAATTAAGGTTTGTACTTTATTGTACAGTAAAGCAGAAAATAGGGGAAATTTTGACCTGTCTAGCACATTGAAGTAAAATAAAAAATGAGAGAAGAGGTGGAAATAATTATTTTACATACGGCGTCAGTGACACTCCTAAAAATAACTGGCACTTGCTTTGGTGGACTCCGTATCAAAGTAGCGACAAACAAATACGCGACAACTGTTAGGGCGACAGTACGTTATGTCGACCATCAGTGGTGCGACAGCACATCAGCTCGATGTACGTTAGTGCGACAGATTGTTTTCACGACAAATGATGGGACGACGAAACTTTTGATCGACGAACGATAGCGCGACACAATTTTCGCTCGACAAACTATGGAGCTACAAACGTTGAAAAAAAAATATAAATACAAAAAATAAAAAATTGGGAATTGGAAAATAAGTTTTACTCTGTATTTTATTTTTAAAAGAGTGAACCCAGAGAGTAATCAAAAATGCTGTTTTTTTTCATCTAACGCAGATTATTTGGAGACATGTGCAATCTGCTGGGTTAGCCACAAAGTATAGAAACAGCACACGCGCGCGTGTTTTTGATTTTGCACATCAAAAACATCATTTTTTCTGCATTATCTTTTTTGCCACCCTAGGAAATCCCAGCGACGTTGAATACATTAAAGAAGAAATTCTTCCAAATGAGGCTGAAGAAATTATTAAGTGGTTCTCCAAATACTAGTCGTTTCAAAATTTACCGCTAAAAACAAACGAGAATGCAATGATCCTTTGAAATTGAAGGGTACTAACGTGCCACCTGTATTTCAACACAGCATTTGGTCCATCGTCAAATGTTTAGATGAAGCTTTGCCTATTATCCAAAGCTCCGTTGAAAGCTGGCATAACAGGAGGAATTTTTTATTAAGGCAAAAAAAATACATATCCGTCGAAGAACTGCGAAAAGAGCAAAGAAACACGATGTTTAGTCGAAAGGATTAAAGACAAAATAATTAAAAAAATCGAAAAGTAGATTTTATACAAAACTGCAACAACATTTGGCCCAAAAAGATAATTTGAATTTAAAAGATTTTTTGTCAGGACTCGCTTACATATTAAGAAATAGTGATAATAGTGACATAAAATACAGTATGATTAAAAATAAAGATAAAACCTATTTTCCAATTCCCAATTTTTTATTTTTTGTATTTATATTTTTTTTTCAACGTTTGTAGCTCCATAGTTTGTCGAGCGAAAATTGTGTCGCGCTATCGTTCGTCGATCAAAAGTTTCGTCGTCCCATCATTTGTCGTGAAAACAATCTGTCGCACTAACGTACATCGAGCTGATGTGCTGTCGCACCACTGATGGTCGACATAACGTACTGTCGCCCTAACAGTTGTCGCGTATTTGTTTGTCGCTACTTTGATACGGAGTCGCTTTGGTGCTAGTTTAAAGACATGCGTACTTTAAAAGTGTCAGTTATTTATGTAGTGACGAAACATATACAATTAAAACACCAACACGGGAAAATATCAAATTCAAACATTAATCATGTGTGTAATCTTGGACCATTAATCATTAAAAACATAAACTTGAGCAGGCGGCGCCAGCCACCGATATATAAATATAATAGGAAGGTACCTAAATACGTCATTGACCTAAGTACACAAAACTTAAATTTAGTTCAAATTCTGTCAAGTGCAGAATTTGAACTAAATTTAAGTGTATGGAATGTTGTTCGCATCAGAACAAAATAAATACTAAAATTGCAACAAGGATCTTTTTTTGGCGCCTGCATGACATTGGCAGAGGGGCGTTTGTTGCTCTGTCAGGTCACTGAGTGACCTTAGGGAAGACGGCGCACAGTGGTCACGTGCTGTCATGAACACTTGCACAGTTAGGTTTCGGGGAGACCCCTCCACAGTCTTCCCACAGATATGCAGACAGGCGTTGCACGGAGAGGGTTTCGGATTGGTCTTTTGAGAGGTCACAGTACCCCTTCCATGAGCAGATGGTGATTATACTAAATCTATATAATACGAGTATAAAATTCAAAGTCCTGACTGACTGATATATCAACGCACAGCCTAAGCCCCTGGTCCTAGAGACATGAAATTTAGAGGGTGTATTCTTCGTGAAGATTAGGTATGCACTAAGAAAGGGTTTTTCGAAATTCCGCCCCTAAGAGGGTGAAATGGGGGTTTTTGTTTGTATGAAAAATCTTATTCCTTGAGTTAGTCAGTCATGACTTTGAATTTTATATTATATAGTAATATAAAATTCAAAGTCCTGACTGACTGACTGATATATCAACGCACAGCCTAAGCCACTGGTCCTAGAGACATGAAATTTAGAGGGTGTATTCTTCGTGAAGATTAGGATTAGGAAACCCTTTCTTATTGCATACACTAAGAAAGGGTTTTTCGAAATTCCCCATTTCACCCTCTTGGGGGTTTTGTTTGTATGAAAAATCTTATTCCTTGAGTTAATAAACTTGAAACATGGCACGAATACTTATCTAAGTAAATTATGAAATCGGCCATTTTTTGTTTTTATAAAGTACCCCCTAAAAGGGAATTGGGGGGTTTCAAAGTTTGTATGGAAGAATTTTAGCGCGCGGTCCGATATACTCGAAACTCAGTATTTATACCTAAAATTGAAAGTAAGGAATAATGTGTATCAGGGTTTTCTGAAAATATACCCCCGACGGGCTGAAAAGAGGTAGTCGATTTTTAAGGGGAGTATTTTACAGCGTGGCTTGATTAACTCAAAAATTGGTATAAATAATCTCTTTGAGTCAAGTTATGAACTCATCTCAAACGATTTTTCAAAATTCCACCCCTGAGGGGGGAGAAAGCGGGGACACAGTTTATATGAAAAATCTTATTCGTTAGGTTAGTAAACTTAAAAATTGACATGAATACTCGCCTAAGTAAGCAATAAAGTTTATCATTGTAAGTTGTTCAAAACTACCCCTCAAAGGGGGATATCGGGATGTTGAAGTTTGTGTGGAAGTAATTGAATGCGCGGTCCAATTAACTTGAAGCTCGGTTTTAATACATTTGACAGTATTTGGTCGAAAATTGACCCCTGACGGGGCAAAAAGAGGCAATTCGATTTTTAGGCGCGGATTTGAGCTTGAAACTCACACCTAAACCACTGAACTTCTGATTTGGCAAAGAGATAGATGGCATCCTGGGGAAGGACATACTTTTTATCCTGGTAGCACGTTCCCGTGGGATAATTTCCGACATCCACGCGGGCGAAGCCGCGGGCAGAAGCTAGTAAAATATAAAGCTATCTATCATCTATCAAAGACTATTTTATAAACAGAGGTTTGAGTCTGAGTAATTGCTGTACTGTACACTTGCACAGTTAGGTTTCGGGGAGACCCCATTACAGTCTTCCCACAGATATGCAGACAGGCGTTGCACGGAGAGGGTTCCGGATTGGTCTTTTGAGAGGTCACAGTACCCCTTCCATGTGCAGATGGTGATTATACTAAATAAAATATAAAGCTATCTGTCATCTATCAAAGACCATTTTATAAACAGAGATTTGAGTCTGAGTAATGACGCCTAATATTCTAGATCTATTACGATATACTTTTTAATAGCTCTATTTCTAATGGCATTCCCAAAACGTTTAAATCTTCAGTAACAAGCTACCAAACGTTTCCATATAACATAGATCAATGTGCATCCAAAAATGTTGGTTGTTTACTTATTGCTCTCTTTGTTATATATCCAGTGTAAAAGTGAAAATGCCTTATCAGTTGAAGTTCTGCAAAACCAAAATTTGATGGTATGTATAACCGATATAGTGGGAACATACTTTTCTGACGAAAAGACAATAACATACGTTGATATAAACTCTGAAGACTACGAGATCCCCAAAGCAATTCATTTATCAACCGTCACAACAATGGTATTCAGACAGACGACTACACAGTCATATTTTAGACACCAAGGATATTTCATAAACGCAAAGAACCCAGCGGAATTCATAGAATGTTTTAAATATCTTCTCGAAGATCCCACTTGGAACCCATCGTCACGGTTCATAATCGTGATCAGATCACTGGAAGACGACAAACTGAAGAAAATTTTTGACGAGCTATTGCAAAGACATGTGTTCAACGTGCTGGTGGTAAATGGTACTAACGACGCTCACCTCTACACCTACAACCCCTTCGACAACTATGCCTGTGGGAAATATTACAACAACGTCATAAGTTACAGCTCGTGCTTGAATACGACAAATAATCTATTCCCAAACAAATTTGTGACTGGTCTGCGGAACTGCACCTTGCTTGCTACTGTCCCGCACCGACCACCTTTCTCTATACACCCTGAACGTGCGGATGACGACCAAATGACATTAGGAGTTGAACAATATTTTATTACAGTGCTAGGAGAACTAGAAAATTTCAAAGTGAATTTTAGCTTCGACTTTACTAGCGGAATATATAATACAATATCCCCTAATATGGAAGTTATAGGACCTATGGCAAAATTACAAAATAATGAATCTGATGCAATGTTGGGTAATATTTTGCTAGTATCGAGCCGAGCAGATGCATTCACATATTTGCACGGGTACCTGGATTATTGTGATGAGTTACTTTTTTTTGTGAGGAAGGCGTCATCTGTACCTATGTGGAAAAACGCTTATTTGGAATTCTATCCACTAGTGTGGTGCTTGTTGGTTTTAGTTTATTTGACCTATTCAATATTAATGAATATACTGCTTCATGCTGAAGACAAAACTAATATAATGCTGAAACTGTTAAATTATTTGCTTTCTAGTGGCTGTAATATGCCCCATCAAATGACTAGTAATGTGAGGTGCATCTTAATAATATGGGTGTGGTTCGCGTCTCTAATGAACTGTCATTACCAGTCGAGCTTAGTTAGTTTGACCGGGACACCAATAAAGGAGCACCAAGTTTCTAATGAAGCAGAGATAATCGAGCACAACCTCAAGGCTTGTACAGTTCCTGCAATGCTAAAATTTATGCAAACTGAAACGAATATATCTACTGCAATAAATCCTGATTGTCTAGAACAAAAGCAAAGTCTGGAGAAAGTTTCTCAGTCAAAAGATTTATTTACAGTTATACCACGATCAATATATAAATATAACAAAAAATTCTACTACGATGAATTTGGTCAATCCTCTGTCTATTACTTTAACAAACCATACGTCAAGTTTATTTTAGCTGCATTTTTCTACAAAGGGTTTCCACTTTCAGATAAAATGCGACAAAACGCGCTTCATTTAAGAGAAAATGGTTTGATTGACAAGAAGTGCAAAGATTATTATTATGCTAGGAACATTAAGTTTAATTTTCGTCAAAAGGAGTTCGAATCTAGGATTGTAATTCCATGGCTTATTTATGTGTCAGGCTGCTTTTTAGCCATTATTGTTTTTATTTTTGAATTAGTGTCTACACGCCATGCAATGATACAAAGATCTTTCGGAGGTGAAAATAATGACGTTCACAGTACATAATGCATTGAAAAAACAATATGGCGTCGTTAATTACGACGTGGGCCACGCGCCAAAATCCTTGTGCAGTTATAACAACTATATTTACTAATACAACGAATACACGGCTACACAGATCTTTTGGCGCTCGAATAAGGTTGCCAGGGTGGCGCTTTTAGTAAGCATTTATTTGGCAATTGTTTTGAAATGCATCATACGCCGGGCTCAGCCATTGTTGTTAAGAAAACTAATAAACACCATCCTTTATCAGGCTACCGATCCGAGCACATTCAAGCTACTACTGTTGCCATCAAAGACAAGTTAGGGTATACGTTGGTATTACCCACTGTTCAACTTTAAGTAGTTGAGCAGTGGGGAAGAAGCGATTAATATACCTTCTGTATATTGACCACCTAAACACATGATAAGTGAGACTATGTTCAACCAGTATTTGTCAAATTTGGACGGACGCATCATATCAGAGTCTTAACTCGCGGAAGGAAACTTAAAAAGTCAGTTGACAACACAAATCTCAAAACACCGTCAACAAAAGAACCAACGCATTATTATATATAAAATAGAACTGAAACCGGTATTACAAAGTGCTCGGTGACTGAGACAATGGACTAAATTTAGACTTTCAGGATGCCTAGGTGAAGTACTGAAGAAAATCCAAGTAACAGGAAACACAACTTTATTCCTTTTTCACGACCAGCTCGAGTCAGAATGCTCAACCGACCTCTTCCCGCCTCGCAGGTTTTTTCCATTTCCGCGGTAAAATCGAGTTCTGTGATTGGTTAACGATTTAATGTCGTCAACCAATCACAGATGACAATGTGCTGGCCGTAGATTGATAAGCCAATCAGAAGCATCCAACGGCCAACTGTCAAACTAAAGTGTTGTCAGTACAGAAATATTCGAATCAAATAGCTACTGGCCTGGAAACTAGTATTTTTGCGTTTCAATTTAATTAAATAAAAATGTAAATTAGCGAACCCTAACATATACAACGCAAATACACAACGCAACGCAAATATTGTATGTCTGGTCGATCTGTTGGTTAGCCAACAGATCGACCAGACATAAAATATTTCTTTATTGTCCGAGAAATGTCCCGACAGTATCGCACACTGAGACCTGTCTAGATGGATCTTTTAACTTCACGCCGATAATAGTGACCGTCAGCACCACCGTGATCAACCTCGATAAACCAACCTCCCTCCACAATACGAGTAATAAAACCGACTGGACTGATTTCCGACACTACCTGGGAAATTATATAAAATTAAATATTAAGTTCAAAACAGAAAATCGACGTTGAAGAAGCTACTGAATATTTCACTAAATTAGTCCAAGAAGCTTTGTGGAAATGACACCGAGACTGCAGACTAAAGCCTAAAGAACTAAACGCGTACTGGAAAAAATGAGACTGCAGGGTATGGCACACAAGTAAACAACCCGATGACAAGGAAAACCGCAATAAAGTGACAAAATTGCTTAAATCAACACTCCATGAAGCAGAGGACCTTACCCTGGAAGCACAGCTAGAAAGCCTAACAGTCACATCTGCCACAAAATATTCCTTAAGGAAATATACAGCAAAATATGACCAACCATTGTCGTATAGCGACAAGTAATACTAAGTCAAAGGGACAGGGGTAATGAAATTAAAGAGAGGGAGGTAGAGAACAATTAAAAATATATTTATAAACAGTTTAAAAAATGGAGATGGGTTGAAGAGTGTAGTGTAATATGTGGAGGTGGGGTGTAGCGATGACGATGAGTGATTAGAGGAGGCTGAGGTGGAGCAGTTGCTGGCAACAGATGCGGGTACAGAAGTCCAATTCAGATGTGGGTACAGGTGAGGGCAGGTGCGTGCGCGGCACGGAGGGCACCCGCAGGAGGGCCCACGCAGCAAAGCAGGTCGCCGCATGGCAGCAGGAGGAAGAGGCACGGCGGGCGCTGACAGCCCACCAGGTAAGGCGGCCCTCAGAAGTTGATGCGTGGGCGGCGCTGACAGCCCACCAGGTAAGGCGGCCCTCAGAAGTTGATGCGTGTGCGGGCACGGAGGGCACTCGTAGGAGGGCCCACGCAGCTAGGCCGGTCGCAGCACAGCAGCAGGAGGAAGAGGTACGGCGAGGACGCACCCTCCAGGTAAAGCGGGCCACAGACAAGATGCGGCCCGACAGGTTCAGATCCGTAGCCTTGAGGACGGAGCACGGAGGTGTAGTAAGGTGGCTCTGGAGAAGACAGGCGGCTCTGGAGTATCAGGCCTTAACCTTAGTGTTCGCTTTAGAGGCGAAACTCGAACTCACCACTACATTGCGTGGATCAATAAGGAAAACTCGTAGAACAACATCATGTAGAAAATATGAATTTGAAATATGAATGCGAGCAGTATTATTTCTGTGGCTAAGTATGCATATGTTTAAACCTGGCAGTTAAGCATTTGATGCTGGCAGCTAAGGATTTAAAAGCAAACGTTACCATGACGTTTCAAACATCAAATGCCAGAACTGTCATAATAAAATAAATATTATTAAAATACAATAAAATCTATAGTTATTACGTAATAAAAGTATAGTGTTTAAAGGAAAAATGATATGAATCAATGTGGACGAAATTATCAACCCATGGTAGACACTGAATCGTTGAAGTCATATGTTAAAGTTTGTCTGTGTACTAAATGTGGATAAAACGTGTCCTGGTGTCGTGAGAAATAATCAGATCAGCACCTAACGGTAAAGGAATGCTTATTCTGACCTGGAGGAATGAATTAAAGTAACTGTGAGTATGTACATTATGTTACACCATAAGTAAGCTATGCTGTATTTGTCCCAAAATGAACCAAGGAACCAGACTCGTGACATAGACTCAGATATAGATGACTCAGATGATGATAGATGAAATCCGACTTCCAAATGGAACAACACATATAAAAATTCACAAGGAGAGGAAAGCTTATTACAAAGAAAGTAGAAAAGTACTTTTTAATGCAATCCTAAGAGTGGGTTATTTCTCTTCGCAGTAAAAGTATCATAAATTAAAATGATATGCAAGCATGGAAAACTAGAGAATGAGATCACTTCGTAAAGACCAATCAACTTGTCGCCCATCAACTCAAAATTGGAAAAGCAAAACCTGCACTGTCTTAAACCACTACTAGCACAGATATACGTGATATCTGAAGGCCAATTCTCGTAATTTAAAACGTTCAAAATCTAGTCGCAGTCTCATCTCGGCGACAAACAAATGTCAAACACTTGTCAAAATGTAGGGAAATTAGACATTTTTTGACATACTGAGACTGATATCAGACTGTGAACGTTCTTAAAATTACGAGAATTGCTCCTCTGATCTTCAGTTCAATTTGGGTTCGATGAGAGAAATTCCATAATAGAGCAGTGTAAATCGAGTGTGCAACAGAATACGATAATCATTTGAGCTAAGAGAATATTTCGCTTCTGCATTATTAGTTGTGCATTAGGCATTTAACCAGAGTGCAAGAGGCACTTGGCTTAATTGATGTATGTCTTGAGAAGTGGAGAATTACCGAAAGCACAACAAAATCCACGCAAGTGACATTCACACTCTGGAAAGGTGACTGCTCTGCGGTTAAGCTGAGAAGCAATGAGTTGCCACACATACCTAGACGTTGTGATGTACCTGGGTATGAACTGGGACAGGTGACTAACTAGGAAAACCAACAATTAGTATGTGCGGTTCTCACTTGAGTCTTGCATACCAAACCATGAACCAGACAGCCCAGTTGCTTATAGCCGAAAGGCTAATTGCAGATACAATAAGATAAACTTCATATCGCCAAAGTACGGGCAGACGGCAGATACAAGTTAATACATGAAATCCCTATAATTTCATTTATTTACAATAATGGGTGCGGTCTGCGTTCCTTGTTAGAATCGATTTTGTACCACTACATTCATCAAATCACTGAAATTAAAATACCTATTTCAAATAAATTTTATTTCTGAAATCATTAATTATGTCTTTGATTAATTAGGTATTTAATGGCAGGTTAATAGCCACGTTTAGTCTGGCTTAGCGTAGCTATTAACCTTCCATCGAAGATCATTTTATGAAAGAGATTGGAATCTGAGTAATGATGCATAACACACCATTACGATAAACTATACTTCAAATGAAATTTCACTTTAAATACTGCAATCATACCTAATCAAAAAACATATTAGTCTTCATAAACAAGCTACCTAGCGTTCTCCAAAAACATAATAAAACATAATTCTAGATGTTTCTACAATGGAAGGTTCTAGGACAATCTGCTGCACTTTAATAGGCCCATATAAAACACATACAATACGTATGTGTTTTATATGGGCCTTGATGCCTGAAATAAATGGATAAATAAATATAAGCCGCGATCGACAGTGTTCGATAAGCGACACAGGCGAATACATCGAAAGCGATCTTCAAGTGCGACTTAAGTGTATTTGTGTTTTATAATTAGTGTGTTTGAGTTGTTATTAGTGTCGATTAATTAAAGTGTAATTTTTGGTAATTTATATCGGCAGTTTTTATTGTCACGAACCCTAAGCTCGTAACAGTATTCAGGCAGACACTACATAGTCATATTTAAGACACCAAGGATATCTCATAAACGCAAAAAATGCAACTACATTCACGAATTGTTTTAAATATCTTCTCGAAGATCCATCATGGAACCCGTTCGTCACGGTTCATAATCGTGATCAAATCACTGGAAGACGACGAACTGAAGAAAATTTTCAGCGAGCTATTGCAACGACATGTGGTCAACGTACTTGTGATAAACAGTACTAATGACGCTCACCTCTACGCCTACAATCCCTTCGACAACTATGCTTGTGGAAAATATTACAACAACGTCATAAGACTCGGTTTGTGCTTGAATACGATAAATAATCTATTCCCAAACCAATTTGTGACGGGTTTGCGGAACTGCACCTTGCTTGCTACTGTCCCGCACCGACCACCTTTCTCTATACACACTGAACGTGCGGATGACGACCGAATAACATTAGGAGTTGAACAATATTTTATTACCGTGCTAGGAGAACAAGAACATTTCAAAGTGAATTTTAGCTTTGACTGTACTAACGGAATATACAGGGTGGAATTTTGTAATGCCACCTGAAGGGAAAGTACTCTTAATACTGTAGATAGACAATTTTACTCAAAGAAAACATTCCTTTATTTTTTAACAGAAAGAAAACTGCATTCAAAGATTTTCAAAAATTCGCTTGCCACAGCCGGGAATCGAACCGACTAAAATCTGTAAAAATTACACCCTGTACTTTTATTGCATTGATCGTTAGGATCAATTATAAGGATGAAATCTCTCTAACAAACTTGATAAATAAAATGATAGGAAAACTATAAAATCTTAAATTATTTTAATTATTTACAAAAAATTGTAAATTAGCATGTCATGGTCATTTAAACACTGTCAAGTATCTTGAAATATTGGATCTCTTAAGAAATGAGTTAAATGGTTTCCCCGAGCAAGAGCGAAACCAAATAATTCTACAGCAAGATGGTGCTCCAGCCCATAACAGCAGAATCACTACTGCCTACATTAATAACCATTTTAATACCTGGATTGGTACAAACGGCACAATCAGATGGCCTGCGAGATCACCAGATGTCACCCCTTTAGATATTTTTTTTGGGGATATGTGAAAAATCAAATTTACATTAAATCTTATGCGAATGTAAACGAGTTGAGAGTTGAGAATACGATTTATAACATTCACCACAACACGTTATTAAAGGTTACTAGAAATGAATTCGTTAGAAGAATACATTTGTGTATCCAAGAAAATGGAGCCCATTTCGTGCAAATAATTTAAGATTTTATAGTTTTCCTATCATTTTATTTATCAAGTTTGTTAGAGAGATTTCATCCTTATAATTGATCCTAACGATCAATGCAATAAAAGTACAGGGTGTAATTTTTACAGATTTTAGTCGGTTCGATTCCCGGGTGTGGCATGCAAATTTTCGAAAATCTTTGAATGCAGTTTTCTTTCTGTTCAAAAATAAAGGAATGTTTTCTTTGAGTAAAATTTTCTATCTACAGTATTAAGAGTACTTTCCCTTCAGGTGGCATTACAAAATTCCACCCTGTATAATACAATATCCCCAAATATGGAAGTTAAACTGATGCGATAGTGGGTGATATTTTGGTAGTATCGAGTCGAGCAGATGCATTCACATATTCACACTGGTACCTGGATTATTATGATGACTTACGTTTTTTTGTGAGGAAGGCGTCATCTGTTAGCCACAGATGACGCCTTCCTCACAAAAAAAAAATGGAAAGACGCTTATTTAGAATGATATCCACTAGTGTGGTGTCTTTTGTTGTTTGTTTATCTGATATACCCAATATTAATGAATACACTCCTCCGTGCTGAAGACAAAACTACCACAATGCTATAATTGTTACAGTATTTGCTTTCCAGAGGCTGTAATATGCCAAAACAAATGACTAGTAACGTGAGGTGCATCTTAATAATATGGGTGTGGTTCGCGTCTCTAATGAACTGTCATTACCAGTCGAGCTTAGTTAGTTTGACCGGGACACCAATAAAGGAGCACCAAGTTTCTAATGAAACAGAGATAATCGAGCACAACCTCAAGGCTTGTACAGTTCCTGCAATGCTAAAATTTATGCAAACTGAATCGAATATATCTACTGCAATAAATCCTGATTGTCTAGAACAAAAGCAAAGTCTGGAGAAAATTGCTCAGTCAAAAGATTTATTTGCAGTTATACCACGATCAATATATAAATATAACAAAGAATTCTACTGCGATGAATTTAGTCAATCCTCTGTATATTACTTTAACAAACCATACGTCAAGTTTATTTTCGGTGTATTTTTCTGCAAAGGGTTTCCAGTTTCAGACAAAATGCGCTTCATTTAAGAGAAAATGGTTTGTTTGAAAAGAAGGTTAACAGTTATTACTATGCTAGGAAGATTAAGTTTCATCTTCGTCAAAAGGAGTTCGAATCTAGGTTTGTAATTCCATGGTTTATTTATATAGCAGGCTGCTTTTTAGCCATTATTGTTTTTATTTTTGAATTAATGTCTACACGCCATAGCGTATAGATACTAGATGTATGCGCGTAGATAGATGTGCGTGTAGCGCCAAAAGATCTGTGTAGCAGAAGGCACTGTACACAGATCTTTTGGCGCTCAAATAACGTTGACAGAGGGGCGCTGTTAGTAAACATTTGACAAATTGATTTTTGAAATGTATTGAAAAAAACAAGATGGCGGCGCTATTTCTGATTTTGGCCACACGCCAAAAACCTTGTTGCGATTTGTGTTTATCGTTACAATCTATTTCGTACCATTATTGGTTGTAATCCCTATCTTAAAACCTGGAAGTAAAGACGTAGTTAATAATTATATGCTAATATCCTTACTCCCCTCAATTTAAAAAATACTAGAGAAGATGATAAACAGTAGCCGCAGCAGCAGCAGTAGTGCAGGTAGCAGTACTGGTATTACCTAGGAAAATCTATCTAGCTTTAAACAAATTATACTTTAATATTTACTAACCATCGATTCTGCACAGACAGAAGATCTTCTTGTTGTCTGCAAATAGAACCACTTTTTTTTTTTTTATGTTAGCCTACGCTGTCCCACTCCTGGGCAAAGGCCTCCCTCCACTCCTTCCATCTTCCGCGAGCCCGCGCGTCCTCCTTCCAGTTTTGACGGAACCTATCCAGCTCGTCCCGCCATCTCCTACGTGGTCTGCCGCGACCTCGCTTCGCTGTCTCAGGGCACCAATTCTGTGCTATTTGGGCCCACAGTTTGTCCGGCATACGGCAGACATGTCCTGCCCAGTCCCATTTCAGTTGGGCAGCCTTTTGAGCCACGTCAGCTATCTTTGTTTTGGATCGCAGTATTGTGTTTCGAACACGATCCGTTAACTTAACACCTAGTATACTGCGCTCCATTGCTCGTTGGCAGACCTTGAGTTTGGACTTCTGGATGTTAGTCAAAGACCAAGTTTGGGCACTATAGGTTAAGACGGGAAGAATACACATGTCCATGAGCCTGCGTTTCAGTGCCATAGGCAACTCACCTTTAAATAGCTCCTTCAAGGACCAGTAGCTCTTCCAGGCGTTTTCCGTTCGTCTCGTGATTTCTTTATCTTGTCTCGCCTGGAATGAGACTACTTGGCCCAAGTAAAGGTATTCCTGGACATGTTGTATTATCTCCCCGTCTACTTTTATGCTTCTAGGTGTTGTTTCGTTACACATAACTTTGGTCTTTGACATATTCATCTTTAGTCCAACTTCAAGGCTTGCATTGCTAAGTTCTTGGAGCATCCGTTCAAGTTCAGTGGCTGAGGATGAAAAGAGAACAATGTCATCGGCGAAACGTAGATTTGTCAGTCTCGCTTCGCCAAGGACAATGCCTCTTTTCCTCCATTCGGCTGCCAACTTCCTGAAGATTTCTTCAAGGGTACTGGTGAACAGTTTAGGAGATAGCGGGTCGCCCTGTTTGACTCCTTTCTCTATTTAAAATTTTGGACCGGTGGTTTCAAGTTTTATTGCGGCTGTACTGTTTTTGTAAATGTTGCGTAACAGATTTATATAGGTGGGATCAATGTTTTGCTTGCTTAAGGCGTCAAAAATGGATGTGTGTGAAATGCTGTCGAAAGCTTTGGAATAATCAACAAAAGCGAGGTATAATGGGATTTTATATTCCTGGTGTTTTTCTATGAGTTGATTGACTGCATGCAGATGATCTGTCGTAGAAAGGCCAGGCCGGAAGCCTGCTTGCTCGGGGGGTTGGTGTTTATCTAGTTCGCCAGATATGCGATTTTCAATTATTTTTATGAACATTTTGTAGATATGTGATATTAAACTGATGGGCCTGTAATTATTAATATCGGATTTATCACCCTTTTTGTGGAGCAGAATAATATTAGAGTGACAAAAATCTTTAGGAAAGTTACCTGAATGCAGAATGCTGTTAAAGAACCGGGTGATGTATGGAAGGAGAATAGGTTCGCCTATTTTCAGTGTTTCTGTGTTAACGCCATCTTCGCCACATGATCGATTATTTTTCATTTTAGTGAGGGCTACATGAACCTCGTATCCGGTTATAGGTGGAATACTGTCAGGGCAGAAATAATCGGGTGTTGAGGGTGGTTGAGTGTCGTCGGAGTAGAGGGATTTATAAAATGTTGTACATATATCTAATACTTCTGATCTATTCATTTGTTTCTTACCATGGCCATCTTTTAAATATGTGATCCATGACTTATAATTAGAAATACCCTGTTTTGCTATTTTCAGGGAGCAGTTATTTTCTAGAGCATCCTGAACTAGTCTATTGTTGTAATTTCTAATGTCTTTTCTGATACTACGTTTAACCTCTTTATCTTTAAGTCTATATAGTAAATCTCTGCTTGTATATAAATTCTGCCTCTGATCTATTAATTTGACAGTTTCGTTTGATAATTTTTTGAATAGAACCACTAACATGCTATTTTACTTTTATTTTCCTAAGTTTTTTTTTACTTTATACTCATTGTTAATTTATTACATTAAGTATTTATGCACTTTCTAGCCTGAAGCACATGTTCAACCTAGTTCAGGCAAATAAGCAGCTGTGCGCTATTTGAATTGTTATGATATTTATTTTAAATGTGCCCCTTATATAAATAAACGATTTTATGATTTAATATTATTTTATTTATTATCCGATATCATGAAATCACTGAAATTAAAATATTTCAAATAAATAATATTACGGGATAGTTGGGGGAGGCCGCACAATGATAACGTTTGTAAGAAACTGAGGTCTATCGAAATGAAACAAACTTCAATTCAAATGTAGAGGTCCCCATTGTAATTTCTCGTCTAGCGTGATTCCTAGGAAAACCGTTTGATCAATAAATTGCAGTTTTTCACCATTCATTATGATGTCATATTTGCTACTTCTAACATTAGGTAATTTAAATTGAATGCATTTGTTTTTTTTTTTTTTAATTTAGTACCAAATTATTTACCAGAAACCAATTTTGGACCTGAAGGATAGTTATTCTCGTCGTCAATATTTTGTGACCGTCGGATGATGATTTGCAAATAACACCATCTTCTGTTGAATTTGAAGTAATTGGGGTAAATCACTAGTGTAAACTATAAAGAGGAATGGACTCAATATCGAACCTCGAGGAACGCAATGAGTGTACGCCGTTTACTTGAACTTTAAGCTTTCTATCTTTCAGGTATGATCTTAGTGAATAAAGAGCTATATTCCTACGAGCATCCCATAGTGATCCAGCTTCAGGAGAAGTGTATGATGGCTTACGCAATCAAACGCCTTAGAGAAGTCGCAAAAGATTCCAATGGCACCTTGTGCTTCTTTACAGGTGTTAAAAATGTTCTTTATTTAGGTGACACAGTGACGTAACATTCGATTGAGTATAAACTTTTCAAACACCTAAAGGAGAACTGGCAGAAACCAAGCCATCATTGCTCCACCGAAAGCTAAGATGGCTTGGCCGACTAGTCATAGTCGGCCCATCATAAGTAATCATAAACCTACAATTATTGTTCGATCCACTGATTTGTTCCCATTTAAACTTGCATATCATGAAATTCAACCTTTTGATTAGGACTTTTAAGTTGGTTTTCAATTGCTTGTGACCCCATAATTAATAATGGATGGGCAGTTTGTTTTTCTATATGGTAAGTCTACTGCATAATGGCACAGAAAAACAATGGCGGTACTTTGTAATTAAGGTTTGTAAGTTATTGTACAGTAAAGCAGAAAATAGGGGAAATTTTGACCTGTCTAGCACATTGAAGTAAAATAAAAAATGAGAGAAGAGGTGGAAATAATTATTTTACATACGGCGTCAGTGACACTCCTAAAAATAACTGGCACTTGCTTTGGTGCTAGTTTAAAGACATGCGTACTTTAAAAGTGTCAGTAATTTATGTAGTGACGAAACAATTATACAATTAAAACACCAACACGGCAAAATATCAAATTCAAACATTAATCATGTGTGTAATCATCTTGGACCATTAATCATTAAAAACATAAACTTGAGCAGGCGGCGCCAGCCGCGGATATATAAATATAATAGGAAGGTACCTTAATAGGTCATTGACCTAAGTACACAAAATTTAAACTTAGTTCAAATTCTGTCAAGTGCAGAATTTGAACTAAAGGAGATGGCTAAACTGAAGTATGGACGAATCTCCAGCAATGTCTAGACATGGTACCTAGCAATATGTAATGCTGAATAGCTGAATATTAGTATTTCATACAGAAAAAGTTTCAGGCGCTTTTTATATCTTTATAATCCTGAAAATGAAATCGTGTAACTCCTACGTCAATAGGCATAAAAAACTGCAAATAAATTACATTGCTATGAACTTTTACCTAGGTGTTACCCAAACAACACTAGATTTTTGTCCAAAACCAAATCCCTATAGTAAATGTACTCGAGAGATGGGTTCTGGACGCTGAATGGGGCAACGCGCGCAAGAAAACACTCAGGCGGCAGGATTTTTCTGACTTGATTTACATTGGTCAATACAACCTACACGAATGTATAGCTAAACCTTCCGGAAGTGACAACCCCATCAAAATATGTTTGTTGAAACATCCGTACAGACAGACAGACAAACGCGCCAGGAGGACTTAGTTTAATTAGTATGTGGTGATTGTTAAATCCTGCCTAAACTAGATAACGAATACAGTGAGTAACCAAGGACTTTAAAAGATCATCATCATTCTCCTGCCCTAATCCCAATTTATTTGTGGTCGGCGCAACATGTCTTTTTCTTCCATACTCCTCTATTAGCCGCCATCTCGGTAGTCACCCCCTTTCTAACCATATCATCATTCACACAGTCCATCCATCGACATTCATACTCAAAACTACTTTAAAAGATATTGAAATAAAACAACAAAAATGCGATTAATTTATTTATTCTGTGAATCTTATAAGAACATTATATAAAAAAGTTAGCTTAGGTTATCTGTCTGTCTGATCAAATCATTCTGATTGGATGTTGCCCAAATAACACAACCAGAGAGAGAGAGGTCAGGGACAGTAGTCCTGACGATTTGTAGGCCGAGAAACTGAATATCTGAAGAGGAAGATGATAAATGCTACCGGACGGGTATGTAAAGATAAAAAAACACACTGTGTTTAAAAACATTTTATTTAGATAATAGAAAGCTGGATGTGACGTTGGTAAATTCTGCAAAATTGAATCGTTTCTTTCCACTGCATGGCGTTGTATACTTCTCACAGAACGGCCTCAAGTTATGCGCACTATTGTATGACCAAATAAACGTACATCACTAGTTGCTTCTGAATTCAGCAGCTCATAACAAGGATGACAAATGTTGGCATCCCTTGGAACCTAGAACAAACTTAACTACCTTATTACCCACATGAATTATTTATAATACCTACACATTTGATTATTATGACATCTAAAGCAACCAGTCGGTTGTAGTCGTGACGTGTTGAGACGAGATGAGTCTTTCTGATTCATTGCCATTGAGTTCATTATGTATTTTGAAAACACGGTAAACTACTTGAAGTCACATTTGTTCGATGTTTCTTATATTTATCGGTTCTAGAATGATTCTAGCTGTAGATGACTTACCTCAATTGTTAACCATCGTGCTAAGATAGTGAGTAGAAAAGCAGGCAATGAAGAGGCGATATGCTGCCGCAGCCTTTGCCTGGTTACACCGCAGTTTATGCATCGCAGGATGAATTGATTGCAAGTCAAGTCCGTGTCGAGTAGCAAGAGGTAAGTAGGTAGGCAAGCACACACAATAAGCAAGCGAGGGTCAATGAAAATCCAAAATGAAAAACCACAACGAACAAGCAAACGGCAGTGTTCCAACGATGTCTAACATCTGACGTTTGTTTTTTTTCATAGAGATGGGATTGAACGTCAAGTGTAAACGAATCAATAAAATAATCGATTGGGTTGAAAAATAAAAATATACTTAAATAGTTTTTGTCGACCTGTATCGACACAAAATAGGTAGTACATTAAACGTAGAAGCACATTCTGAAGCTTTCAATTATTTTTATTTGATTTTGATACGAAAAGAGTGGAATTGAATAGAGTCGATTGTCACTTAGAAACAACCCCGTTTCCCTGTGAAAACACAATAAGAAGCAACTAAACAGGACACCGAATTGAATTCCATCGATTCCCGCCAATAACTCTGATTGCCACTTCTTAGTTTCAGAAAATAAATCGTTTTGATACCTGTTATCAAAAATCGATATAAGTATAGTTTGATTTGACATTTTAGAAAAGCGACATGACCCGTCCCTAGTTGCAGTACTGTATTATTATTCCCCTTGAACTTGTCATGTCAATCAAAAAAAGCAACTAAGATACTTTTTTTATGTTTAACAGTTCACGAAAGCGCTAGGAAATTATTAAACGCTTAATAATTCATGAATGAATATTTAAATATTACGAGTTAATGTGAAGTTACTAGACATGCTGGGGGCAGTCATTTAGCCATGTCCTTTAAGTGTATGGAATGTTGTTCGCATCAGAACAAAATAGATACTAAAAGTGCAACAAGGATCTTTTGGCGCCTGCATGACATTGACAGAGGGGCGTTTGTTGCTCTGTCAGGTCACTGAGCGACCTTAGGGAAGACGGCGCACAGTGGTCACATGCTGTCATGAACACTTGCACAGTTAGGTTTCGGGGAGACCCCTCCACAGTCTTCCCACAGATATGCAGACAGGCGTTGCACGGAGAGGGCTTCGGATTGGTCTTTTGAGAGGTCACAGTCACAGTACCCCTTCCATGAGCAGATGGTGATTATACTAAATCTATATAATATAAAATTCAAAGTCCTGACTGACTGACTGACTGATATATCAACGCACAGCCTAAGCCGCTAGTCCTAGAGACATGAAATTTAGAGGGTGTATTCTTCGTGAAGAGTAGGTATGCACCATTAAAGGGTTTTTCGAAATTCCACCCCTAAGAGGGTGAAATGGGGGGAATTTGTTTGTATGCAAAATCTTTTTCCTTGAGTTAATAAACTTGAAACTTGACACGAATACTTATCTAAGTAAATTATGAAATTGGCCATTTTTTGTTTTTATAAAGTACCCCCTAAAAGGGAATTGGTTTCAAAGTTTGTATGGAAAAATTTTAGCGCGCCGTCCGATTTACTCGAAACTCAGCATTTATACCTAAAATTGAAAGTGAGGAATAATGTGTATCAGGGTTTTCTGAAAATATACCCCTGACGGACTGAAAAGAGGTAGTCGATTTCTAAGGGGAGGATTTTACAGCGTGGCTTGATTAACTCAAAAACTAGTATAAATAATCTTTGAGTCAAGTTATGAACACATCTCAAACGATTTTTAAAATTCCACCCCTGAGGGGGGGGTAAGCGGGGATACAGTGTATATGAAAAATCTTATTCGTTAGGTTAGTAAATTTAAAAATTGGCATGAATACTCGCCTAAGTAAGCAATAAAGTTTATCATTGTAAGTTTTTCAAAACTACCCTCAAAGGGGGATATCGGGATGTTGAAGTTTGTGTGGAAGTAATTGAATGCGCGGTACAATTAACTCGAAACTCGGTTTTAATACTTTTGACAGTATGTGGTCGAAAATTGACCCCTTTTTTTTTTTTTTTTTGTGGATGGGAAATTATCAAATGACCCCTCCCGCTCTGGGTGGAGCGGAAGGGAGTGTCAGACTTTTACTGACTAAAACCCACCCGTGTTCCTTCCTTAGCCCTTTCTGTTCCAGGGCAGCGGTTAATCTTTCGGAAAATCCCGCCGCCCCGGCAGGCTTCGGCCCTATGGGCCCCCGTCCTCTGCTGACATCTCTTTGAGGCGCGCGTGGTCCTGATCGGACGGTGAGCTACCCATTACTCACCGCCCGCAGGCCCGCGCCTACGGTGGCCGGGAGTCGTCACGCGGCTCCCGACGCCCGGAGCGTCTCCCGCGGCGGCTGAGGCGTGAGGTTCTTTCCCTCAGCCTCTCAGCCACCTCCTTCGCTAGCATGACTGCTTAGCAGAAGGAGGTGACTGCCTCCCACTCCCTCTCGCCCCGGACCATGGCTTGCACCAGGGCCGGACGCGATAGGTCGCCGCCGTTGCCGATCGCCTCTACGAGGACACGGCGGGGCTCCGCCCAAGCAGGGCAGACCGCCACCGTATGCTCCACCGTGTCCTCCGGGCGATCCTGGCAGTGGTGACACCCGGGCGTCTCCTCCCGCCTGATTATGTGCAGGGAAAATTGACCCCTGACGGGGCAAAAAGAGGCAATTCGATTTTTAGGGGCGGATTTGAGCTTGAAACTCACACCTAAACCACTGAACTTCTGATTTGGCAAAGAGATAGATGGCATCCTGGGGAAGGACATACTTTTTAACCTGGTAGCACGTTCCCGTGGGATAATTTCCGACATCCACGCGGGCGAAGCCGCGGGCAGAAGCTAGTAAAATATAAAGCTATCTATCAAAGACCATTTTATAAGCAGAGGTTTGAGTCTGAGTAATTGCTGTACTGCACACTTGCACAGTTAGGTTTCGGGGAGACACCATTACAGTCTTTCCACAGATATGCAGACAGGCGTTGCACGGAGAGGGTTCCGGATTGGTCTTTTGAGAGGTCACAGTACCCCTTCCATGTGCAGATGGTGATTATACTAAATAAAATATAAAGCTATCTATCATCTATCAAAGACCATTTTATAAACAGAGATTTGAGTCTGAGTAATGATGCCTAATATTCTAGATCTATTACGATATACTTTTTAATAGCTCTATTTCTAATGGCATTCCCAAAACGTTTTAATCTTCATTAACAAGCTACCAAACGTTTCCATATAACATAGATCAATGTGCATCCAAAAATGTTGGTTGTTAGCTGGTTGCTCTCTTTGTTATATCTCCAATGTAAAAGTGAAAATGCCTTATTATTTGAAGTTCTGCAAAACCAAAATTTGATAGTATGTATAACCGATATAGTGGGAACATACTTTTCTGACGAAAAGACGCTAACATACGTTGATATGAACTCTGACGATTACGATATCCTGAAAGCAATTCATCTATCAACCGTTAAAACGATGGTATTCAGACAGACGACTACACAGTCATATTTTAGACACCAAGGATATTTCATAAACGCAAAGAACCCAGCGAAATTCACAGAATGTTTTAAATATCTTCTCGAAGATCCCACTTGGAACCCATCGTCACGGTTCATAATCGTGATCAGATCACTGAAAGACGACGAACTGAAAAAAATTTTCGACGAGCTATTGCAACGACATGTGTTCAACGTGCTGGTGGTAAATGGTACTAACGACGCTCCCCTCTACACCTACAACCCCTTCGACAACTATGCCTGTGGAAAATATTACAACAACGTCATAAGTTATGGCTCGTGCTTGAATACGACAAATAATCTATTCCCAAACAAATTCGTGACTGGTCTGCGGAACTGCACCTTGCTTGCTACTGTCTCGCACCGACCACCTTTCTCTATACACCCTGAACGCGCGGATGACAACCGAATGACATTAGGAGTTGAACAATATATTATTACAGTGCTAGGAGAACAAGAACATTTCAAAGTGAATTTTAGCTTCGACTTTACTAACGCAATATATAATACAATATCCCCTAATATGGAAGTTATAGGACCTTTGGCAAAATTGCAAAATAATGAATCTGATGTAATGTTGGGCAATATTTTGCTAGTATCAAGCCGAGCAGAAGCATTAACATATTTGCACGGGTACCTGGATTATTGTGATGAGTTACTTTTTTTTGTGAGGAAGGCGACATCTGTACCTATGTGGAAAAACGCTTATTTGGAATTCTATCCACTAGTGTGGTGCTTGTTAGTTTTAGTTTATTTGATATATTCAATATTAATGAATATACTCCTTCGTGCTGAAGACAAAACTAACATAATGCTGAAACTGTTAAATTATTTGCTTTCTAGTGGCTGTAATATGCCCCATCAAATGACTAGTAATGTGAGGTGCATCTTAATAATATGGGTGTGGTTCGCTTCTCTAATGAACTGTCATTACCAGTCGAGCTTAGTTAGTTTGACTGGGACACCGATAAAGGAGCACCAAGTTTCTAATGAAGCAGAGATAATTGAGCACAACCTCAAGTCTTGTACTGTTCCTTCAATGCTAAAATTTATGGAAACTGAAACGAATATATCTACTGCAATAAATCCTGATTGTCTAGAACCAATGCAAAGTCTGAAGAAAGTTGCTCAGTCAAAAGACTTATTTGCAGTTATACCACGATCAATATATAGGTATAACAAGAAAATCTACTACGATGAATTTGGTCAATCCTCTGTCTATTACTTTAACAAACCATACGTCAAGTTTATTTTAGCTACATTTTTCTACAAAGGATTTCCACTTTCAGATAAAATGCGACAAAACGCGCTTCATTTAAGAGAAAATGGTTTGATTGACAAGAAGTTCAAAGATTATTACTATGCTAGGAACATTAAGTTCAATTTTCGTCAAAAGGAGTTCGAATCTAGGATTGTAATTCCATGGGTTATGTATGTTATAGGCTGCTTTTTAGCCATTATTGTTTTTATTTTTGAATTTGTGTCTACACTGCTACAATGATCTTTTGGAGGTGAAATGACGTTGACAGTACAATGCATTGAAAAAAAAGCATGGCGCCGTTAGTTATGACGTGGGCCACACGCCAAAATCCTACTCAAACTCAAACTCAAATCATTTATTTCAATTAAACCATTTACAGGCACTTTTGAATTGTCAAAACTACACATTACTGTGTTAGTTGTTATTACATCACTACATTACTGTGTTATCAACTATATTTACTGATCTAACGAATACACGGCTACATAGATCTTTTGGCGCTCGAATAAGGTTGACAGAGTGGCGCTTTTAGTAAACATTTGTGCAATTGTTTTGAGATAAATCATACGCCGGGCTTAGCCATTCTTGTTAAGAAAACTAAACGCCATCCTTTATCAGGCTACCGATCCGAGCACATTCAAGCTACTACTGTTGCCATTAAAGACAAATTAGGGCATATTAATATACCTTCTGTATATTAACCACCTAAACACATGATAAGTGAGACTATGTTCTACATATGTTGCAGTATTTGTCAAATTTGGGCGGACGCCTCATATCAGAGGGAGACTGGTATTACAAGGACACTCATTGAAGATCAAGACTAGTCACAACCCGCGGAAGGGAACTTAAAAAGTCAGTTGACAGCACAAATCTCAAAACACCGTCAGCAAAAAAACCAACGCATTATTATACAACGCAATTACACAACGCAGCGCAAATATTTTATGACTGGTCGATCTGTTGGTTAGCCAACAGATTGACCAGACATACAATATTTCTTTATTGTGCGGGAAAAGCCCCGACAGTATCGTACACTTTTAACTGCACGCCAATAATAGTGACCGTCAGCACCACCGTGATCAACCTCGATAAACCAACCTCCCTCTACAATAATAAAACCGACTGGAATGGCTTCCTACACTACTTGGGCAATAATATTAAATTCAAAACAGAAAATGACATTGAAGAAGCTACTGAATATTTCACTAAATTAGTCCAAGAAGCTTTGTGGAAATGACACCCGAAAAAGACAGAAAAATTTAAACTTTAAAGCCTAAGGAACTAAACGCGTACTGGAAAAAAGGAGACTTCACAGGGTATGGCACACAAGTAAACAACCCGATGATAAGAAAAACCACAATCAAGTGACAAATCTACTTTAATCAACACTCAAAGAAATAAGAGGACCTTACCCTGGCAGCACAGCTAGAAAGCCAAACAGTCATGTCTGCCACAAAATATTCCATATGGAAATATTACAGCAAAATATGACCAACCCTAAGCTATGCTGTATTTGTCCCAAATGAACCAAGTAACCAGAGTCGTGACATAGACTCACATATAGGTGACTCAGATGATGATAGATGAAATCCGACTTCGAAATGGAACAACACAGATAAAAATACACAAGGAGAGGAAAGCTTATTACAAAGAAAGTAGTTATATTTCTAACAGTACTTTTTAATGCAATCCTAAAAGTGGGTGGTTCAATGAGAGGCATTCCATAAGTAAGCTATGCTATGTTTGTCCCTAAATGAACCAAGGAACCAGACTCGTGACATAGACTCAGATACAGATTACTCAGATGATGATAGATGAAATCCGACTTCCAAATGGAACAACACATATAAAAATACACAAGGAGAGGAAAGCTTATTACAAAGAAAGTAGTTAAAAGTACTTTTTAATGCAATCCTAAGAGTGGGGTATTTCTCTTCGCAGTAAAAGTATCGTAAATTAAAATGATATACAAGCATGGAAAACCTGAGAATGAGATCACTTCGCTTCACTGTCGCCCATCAACTCAAAGTTGGAAAAGCTGAACCTGCACTGGTTTAAACCACTACTGGCACCGATATACGTGATACCTGGTCTACAGTTCAATTTGGGTTCAACGAGCGGCATTCCATAATAGAGCAGTGTACATCGAGTGTGCAACAGAATACGATAATCATTTGAGCTAAGAGAATATTTCGCTTCTGCATTCTTAGGCGTGCATCAGGCATTTAACCGTGTAAGGGATACTCTTCAAAATAATACAAGTAGGATAGTTACAAGTAGAATAGGATTTTTTTATGAATTGATAGTACATAACTGTGAGCAGTGTACTATAGAATTCTTACTTCTTACTCTGAGTTTCACGAAACAAGAGCAAGAGTTCCACAAGACCCTCCTCTGGGCCCCAATCTCTACACTATCTTCACAGAAGATATACCACAAAATATTGCAAATGTTACAATTGCTACTTTTGCCGATGACTCTAGCAGAGAAAGATGCAAGAGGCACTTGACTTAATGGATGTACCTCTTGAGAAGTGGAGAATTACCGAAAGCACATCAAAATCCACGCAAGTGACATTCACACTCAGGAAAGGTGAGTTGCCACACATAAACGTTGTGATGTACCTAGGTATGAACTTGGACAGGTGACTAACTAGCAAAACCAACAAGTGCTATGTGCGGTTCTCACTTGAGCCCTGCATACCAAACCATAAACCAGACAGCCCATTTGCTTATAGCCGAAAGGCTGATTGCAGATACAATAAGCTATTTAACTTCATATCGACAAAGTACGGGCAGACGGCAGATACAAGTTAATACATGAAATCCCCATAATTTAATTTATTTTCAATATTGGGTGCAGTCTGTGTTCCTTGTTAGAATCGATTTTGTACCAGTACATTCATCAAATCACTGAAATTAAAATATTTAAAATAAATTATGTTTCGGAAATCATTAATTATGTCTTTGGTTAATTATGTATTTAATGGCAGGTTAATAGCCACGTTTAGTCTGGCTTAGAGTAGCTATTAAACCTTCCATTAAATACCATTTTATGAAAGAGATTGGAATCTGAGTAATGATGCATAACAAACCTGATCCATTACGATAAACTATAATTCAAATGAAATTTTACTTTGAATACTGCAATCATAATCAAAAAACATATTAGTCTTCATAAACAAGCTACCTAGCGTTCTCCAAAAACATAAACCAATGTGTGTCCAAAAATGTTGGTCTTTTCCTATTTGTTCTCTCTGATATATTTCAGTTGTAAAAGTGAAAATGACTTATCGTTTGAAAATCTAATGATGTATAATATCTGATATATTAATAAATTACTTTTCTGACGAAAAGACGTTGACGTCCGTTGATATAAACTCTGAAGACTACGAAATCCTTAACACTTTCGTCACCACCCACTTTTCATAGAGCTCATACGCCATGCCGCCATACATATTGCAAGTGGACCCTCCAGTAGGGTCACCGGCATTACGTTTGAGCTAAAGTAAACCCTCGAGGAGGGTCGTAGGTATTAGGTTTGAAACCGTATTATAAAACACTGTAAAACGAAGTAAAATTGTGTTTTCGGAAAGTCTTGTTGCTATATTTAGTATTCCTAGGGGTATTAACATTAGTGAGGCGGAGACGTAAAATAACAAAAAATATGAAAAAGTATAATCACTCGCTCTGATCCCAAGACAAGGGTATCCAACCTCTTCTGAAATTGTCACGCAATGATAATTTTTATTTTTAATAATTTAATACATATACAGGGTATTGGAAAAACACCAACAACCTCTTAAGAGGTCATTGTACTCGTCATTATGAACAAAATCAGCAGTTCCCTACATTTTGACGAGTTAACCGAACATACATGTAGGGAACAGCTGATTTCAGGTTTGGTCCCATAGTAAAAGTTGTATTACAATTAATTAATACACGATCAACATAAACACACAACAACACAACTTGCGTTTTTGTGTGTTTATGTTGTTGTGTGTTTCGATCAACATAAACACACAACAACACAACTTGTGTTGTTGTGTGTTTATGTTGTTGTGTGTTTCGATCAACATAAACACACAACAACACAACTTGTGTTGTTGTGTGTTTATGTTGATCGTGTATTAATTAATTGTAATACAACTTTTACTATGCAACACAAAAAAATATTTTAGTTGTAGTTTATTTTTAGGCACTATAATTGTATGGGAAATTTCCCAGTCTTGTACACCTTTTGTAAACGTTTTTATTAAATATATTATTATTATGCTTTGACATATCTCGGGACCATGAGTTCTCGGTCCTTTGGAAGGCGTACGAGGAGCCGAAGCCAACTCGCAGAGGCCCCTTAGGATTTTTTATTGAAATGTATTATTATTATTAAAACATATTTATTCAACAAAAAAATCTTCTACGATGAATTTGCCGGAAGCACTGTCTATTCGTTTAACAAACCATACGTCAAGTTTATTTTTGCTACATATTTCCACAAACGGTTTCCACTTTCAGACAAAATGCGACAAAACGGGCTTCGTTTGAGAGAAAATTGTTTGGTTGATAAGAAGTTCAGAGATCTATGACTATGCTAGGAAGATTAAGTGTAATTTTCGTCAAAAGGAATTTCAATCTAGATTTGTAATGCCATGGTTTATTTATATATCACGGCGGCTTCTTGGCTACTATTGTTTTCAATTTTGAATTAGTGTCTACACGATATGCACTGCTACAAAGGTCTTAAAGATCAGATATCTAGAAGTTTACAAACGTGAACTTCTATTAGTCAATGACGAACCGTTTTTGAACACTTATCGTCACGACGGATGATGATGTTCATAATATGATGTGTGAACAAAACGTTACCCATGTATCTGTATTAAATGATTAAAGTACTTGATACCTAGTCTTTCATTAATCAATTACTCGTCAACGTGCAGATTTAATGTAAACTAATTTTAGTATTCATAATCGTCATGTTTAAAAGTGTCCCTACCTACCCATTACTCTCCTGTTCTGCGAATTCTTCTCCATATCATAGTGTCTTTTATTTCGATATTTGTGTGTTTTTCATTTTGTTTTTTTTTTATCGGCACCTTGTTTTATATTATAATCATGTGGGTAGTTTGGTTATCATCTAATAGTGTACTTTTGTGTGTTGTGCTGTCTTTTTTGTGTGCGCCAAATAAATGGTTTATCTATCTATCATATGAAACTACACATTAGAGTGGGTCATTTAATTCAATTCTGTTCTCATCTGACTTTCAAAATTGCCTATGATTGGTCCAATCCATTTTTTTACTAGCTTTGAATTTCGTTTCATATAGCCAGTGTTTTCATTTATTGAATGATACATACTAGCAAAACTAGTGCATCGGTAGTATTTAGATGTTATCAAATAAATCCTAAAAGAGAAATAAAAAAGTCAAACAAATAAAATATGGTCATGATGGTCCGACTATGTGTTTTGCCGATCCGCCGACTAGCTATAGTGACTGTATAGTCAAAATTCAATCAAATATATTATATTCAAAAGTATTTTTGAATATAATATATTTGATTGAATTTTTTTATGCAAACTGGGGATGTCATTAAACGAAGTTTAATTTAATGGCATATGGTCAGACCCACATTGCATAATCCATTAGCTATTAAGCGTCCATCAAAGACAGTTTTATGAGCACAGATTGAAATCTGAGTAAAAATCCGTTACATACTAGATCCATTACCATAAACCATTTAATTTCCCTATTTCTAACGACAACTTACCTTTTATTATGAAATAATAATAAAAAAGCAATTTATTTTCATATCACGTCGCCAATAACACAGATCAATGTGCAATGCGCATCCAAAAATGTTGGTTGTTAGCTGGTTGCTCTCTTTGTTATATCTCCAATGTAAAAGTGAAAATGCCTTATTATTTGAAGTTCTGCAAAACCAAAATTTGATAGTATGTATAACCGATATAGTGGGAACATACTTTTCTGAGGAAAAGACGCTAACATACGTTGATATGAACTCTGACGATTACGATATCCTGAAAGCAATTCATCTATTAACCGTCAAAACGATGGTATTCAGACAGACGACTACACAGTCATATTTTAGACACCAAGGATATCTCATAAACGCACAGAATGCAACCATATTTTTGGATTGTTTTAAATATCTTCTCGAAGATCCATCATGGAACCCGTCCTCACGGTTCATAATCGTGATCAGATCGCTGGAAAACGACGAACTGAAGAAGATTTTCAACGAGCTAATGCAACGACATGTGTTCAACGTGCTGGTGGTAAACGGTACAAACGACGCTCACCTCTACACCTACAATCCCTTCGACAACTATGCCTGTGGAAAATATTACAACAACGTCATAGGTTACGGCTTGTGTTTGAATACGAAAAATAATCTATTCCCAAACAAATTCGTGGCTGGTCTTCGGAACTGCACCTTGCTTGCTTCCGTCCCGCATCGACCACCTTACTCTATACACCCTGAACTTGCAGAAGACGACCAAATGACATTAGGAACTGAACAATATTTATTAACAGTACTAGGAGAACAAGAACATTTTAAAGTTAATTTTAGCTACGATTTTAAAAATGATATATATACTACAATATCCCCTACTATGAAAGTCATGGGACCTATGGCAAAATTGCAAAATAATGAATCAGATGCAATATTGGGTAATATTTTGCTAGCATCGAGCCGAGCAGATGCATTCACATATTTGCACGGGCACCTGGATTATTATGATGACTTACGTTTTTTTGTGAGGAAGGCGTCATCTGTAGCTATGTGGAAAAACACTTATTTGGAATTCCATCCACTAGTGTGGTGCCTTTTGTTGTTAGTTTATCTGATATACTCAATATTAATGAACATACTGCTCCGTGTTGAAGACAAAACTAATATAATGCTGAAATTGTTAACATATTTGCTATCCAGTGGTTGTAATATGCCCCGCCAAATGACTAGCATTGTAAGGTGCATCTTTATAATATGGGTGTGGTTCGCGTATCTAATTAACAGTCATTACCAGTCGAGCTTAGTTAGTTTGATCGGAAACCCAATAAAAGAGCACCAAGTTTCTAATGAAGCAGATTTAGTTAATCACCACCTCAAGTCTTGCATTAGCCCAAAAATGCTGGAATATATACATTCTGAGACGAATATATCTATTGAAATAGATTATGATTGCCTAGATCCATTCCAAAATCTAAAGAAAGTAGCTCTATCAAAATATTTATTTACGCTTTTACCACTATCAAAATATAAATATCACAAAAAAATCTACTACGACGTACTTGGTCGTTCTCCTGTATATTACTTTAACAAACCATACGTCAAGTTTATTTTTGCTACATTTTTCTACAAAGGGTTTCCACTTTCAGATAAAATGCGACAAAGCGCGCTTCGTTTAAGAGAAAATGGTTTGGTTGATAAGAAGTTCAGAGATCTTTACTATGCTAGGGAGATTAAATTAAATTTTGATCAAAAAGAGTTTGAATCTAGGTTTGCAATGCCATGGTTTATTTATGTAGCAGGCTGCGCCTTAGCTAGTATTATTTTTATTTTTGAATTAGTGTTTACGCGATATAACAACCTTTTTGGCTAATCTCATAAATACTTTTTGAGCATATCCAGATTTGGCGTTCTTCAGTAAATTTGCCATAAAAGCTTAACGTCGTTTTCTTATGAGCGATCGGGCAAATGTATGCTACTACTGTCGGATCTAAGGTAATATATCAATGAGACTGTATATAACCCTGAGATGTTGATTTTCTTAGAACCAACCAATTATATATTATGAACAGATAGGCAGACACATAATAATAATAATAATAAATCCCTGGACATTTCACACAGCACCATTTGTCCCAAGCTAAGCAACCTAATGCTTGTGTTATGGTAACAAGATGGCTGATAAACTACTTATATACAATTTTTTTTTTTTTTTGTAAATACATACATATTATAGATAGAAAAACACCCAGACTCGGAACATATACATGTAGGTCATACAAATATTTGTTCCGTGCGGGAATCGAACCCGCGACACGCAGCGCAGCAGTCAATCGCTTAACCACTGCGCCAACTGTGCCGTCAAGCACAAGCACATACATACATACATAAGCTACTCCTAATGAGCGAAAATCCCATTTTTGTAATGCCTCAAGGCTGCCATAAAAGTAATTTGCTTTAAATACTAGTAATCATAGCATCTAATGCTGACGAACCAGGGCTCATTAGAAATAATGTCCGAAAACTTATACAATCAGCGTCAGATTTGAAGAGTAGACCTACACATAAGCTTTGATTAATGATAAAATAAAAGTTCACTTGTTTCAAAAAGGACCACCATACGATTTCGAGTTCCACATCTCAAAATGTTGGTCGTGTACTGGCTAATCTGTCTTTTATACTACAGTGGGAACTGTTTCAAAATACCAATACCTGAATCACCAAACAACAAGAAACAAATACAATGTGTTACCAATATAGTCAATGAACATTATGCCGAAACTAAAGCCTTATCATATCTTGCCAATAAGGTTGAAGATGAGAGTCTCTTAAAAGCTATAAACATTGCAAATACTGTTTCTATATTAATATTATCAAGAAAATCTGCAAACGCTTTGTTTATTCAACACGAAGTGTATCTATTATATATTCAGAATGCATCTTACATTGCTCAAAAATTTCCTAATATAACCAAAGTCGCTTCATGGAATCCACTGGCTAAATTTTTGGTTATTGTCAAAGATCTAAAAAAAAGTGACCTGAGAATCGTCTTCGACACATTTCTAAAATTGCACGCAAGGTACGTGGTGGTTATGAACGCAACCGAAGATGCTCATCTGTATGGTTACAACCCGTTCGATAACTACGGCTGCGGTAAACGCTATGATGACATCATCAGCCACGGGGAGTGCTCACAAGCATGGATATATGATTTGTACCCGGAGAAAATTGTCACCAAACTACGGAACTGTACATTTGATGTCATTATAACCCAGTGGCCGCCCTATACACTATTAGCCTCGAACGATTCAGACTCATCTGATCTACTTCGTTATGGAGCGGAGACACACCTATTCCAATTAATTGGCAGAATGGAAGAATTTAAAATTAACATTATAAAGGATTATAACGCTGTCGATGAATACCCCACGGTATCAACTGACATGGAAGCAGTTGGATCATTGAAGAAGATACAAGACAATGAAGCGGATGCTGCTATAGGGGGAATGTTACTGACACCGTCTCGTGCACTGGCGTTCTCTTTTGTGTACGCTCATCTGGCTTACACTGATGAGATACGATTTGTAGTCAAACGAGCCCCAGAGGTACCTGCATGGAAAAATGTTTATCTGGAATTTGAATCGACTGTATGGGCGCTAATAGTACTGAGTTTCATATTTTACTCGCTGTTAGTAATAATTCTGCTTCGCACGGAAGACAAAAGCTACGTTGTTTTAATTCTCCTGGGTAATCTTGTACTTCAGGGGCGCAGCATTCGAGGTCGGTTGCCGGTGACATGTGTTCTCATGTGTTGGATGTGGTTCGTGGTCCTGGTCAATACTTTCTACCAGTCCGGTCTTTTCAGTCTCACTACCAACCCTGCTGAAGAATATCAAATTTCAAAGGAAGAAGACATAGCTAAATTCAAACTTAAGCCCTGTTTTAGTACAGCAATGGAGAAATATTATATGGAATCAGTAACATCAGATGCTGACTATAAGAGAATGGAAGACTGTGACGGTATGATAGAAAGCGTAACAACGGTAGCGAATTCGAAAGATCTTTACACGATCTTTATGAATGGACAATATCTCTACAATAAGCAGGATTTTTTAGATGAGTATGGTCATTCTCGTGTTGTAACACTACAGAAGCCATATTCCAACGTTATTTTCTCAATTTTCTTGTATAAAGGATTCCCTATGATTCACAATTTACATAATAATGCTTTTCGACTGAGGGAGTTCGGTTTGGTAGATAAAGTTATGGATGAAGTGAACTACCAGAAACAAGTAAAGTATCATTTTCACGGGAAAGAGAAAAACTTTCAGACGCGTTTCGCTATTCCATGGCGAATTTACATTTTTGGATGCGTATTGGCTATTGTGGCATTTATCATAGAACTTAATATGCAGAAATAATTAATTTTCCACTAACCAATTTTCGATGCAAGTGAACCAATTACCAATACCAGATTTTCTGTCGCGAATCTTTAAACTGAACTTAAAGCTATGCGCCTTCTTGTAGATATGCCTATCTTTATGAAGGCGCATAGCTTTAAGTTTCTTGACAACTCAATCTAGGTTTAAAGATAAAATTCTCAAAAAAAAAACACAGTAACTTACATGAGAACAATACTTAAAAAATTAAATTATATAAAGTTCGTAACAGACGTCACGGTAGCAATTACGAGTATGATACACCCATCTAATGCATTCAGTTTTTAGGGAGGGTGTTATTTGTGTTTAACTATTATGCAGCTAATTGAATTTTTAATGCATTGAATGAGTGCAACCTCTTTGTACATGAGGGTATTTTGTTATATAACTGTGCTTCTTCAAAAGTTAACATTTTTTTGCCAAACTTAGTTCTCATCTTCGGTAAAATCAGAAAACTAGCCCGGTGACTGCTACATTGGGTTACTTGTTTTCCTTCTTAAAATAAGTTAGTCTGTATACTTTTGTGGAGTGCCTTACGAATGAAAATACATGTATTGTAAATATATAACTGTCTAGTGTTCATTATTTTGGTTTCGTCATAAATTTTGCACGTTGATGTTGAATATGGGTAGTTGAAAATCATTTTTTTTTTTTTGTGCAACTTGGAGATTTGCTAGCTTCGTCTTGGCCGCACTGCCCCAAACTTCAACCAGATATAGTAGGTGTGGTTTTACTAAAGCGTTGTAGATGGTGTGACGCAGTCTATGTGGAATACATATAACTTTGTTTCGGAGGGATCCAAGTAGAGACATAAGCTTTGTTTTTATATGTTCCAAGTGAACAGTCCACGATAGAGAGCTATCCATTTTCAATCCAAGATATTTCTCACAAGTTTTTTTTTTGGTACATTGTTGATTACTAATGGATTATGTGGAGGTATTATTTTATTTTTTGCTTTAAACAAGATATAGCACGTTTTAGAGATATTAATAGTTAATAAATTGTATTGAAACCATGAAAAAAGGGTGTTTAAATCATTTTGGGCCTGGGAAACTAAATCATGAATGGAAGATCCGAAATAAAATAAGCAATGTCATCTGCGTATAAAGTAAGATGGCCGTGCAATGTAATTTCCTGTAGGTATATTATTTATGTAGATTAAAAGAGCAAGGGCCCCAAAATTTATCCCTGGGGAACTCCACACGTTATAGGTAATGCATCACTTTGAAAATTATTATCCATTCTAACTAGCTGCGACCGGTTTTTTAGATAGGAATCAAACATTTTTAAGGCACTTCCGGTAATTTTGATGGTTTCTAGTTTTTTAAGTAGCAATTCATGACTTACGGTGTCGAACGCTTTTTTGAGGTCAATAAATATACCAAGGACTATGTTTTTTTCATCTATATTTTGCTTGATTTTAGTAACGAGGTCGACCGTAGCTGTTAGTGTGCTACTTTTTGGTCTAAACCCGTATTTTCTGTCTGAAAGAAAGTTAATAAAAGTTAAATGTTTATCTAATCGGTTGTATAGGATTGTTTCCAATATTTTTGACAATACAGGCAACACTGAAATAGGTCGGTAGTTACCTGGGTCCATTTTTGAGCCCGATTTGTAAATGGGACAGAACTTCGCCATTTTTTTCTTTCTTTCTTTTTTTTCATTTTCAGAGTATCGGGAAAATTACCTTTAGCTAAGAGTTTGTTGAAGCATTTGCTCAGGTTATTTGCTATATTTTGTATGCATTTTATTGCTTTGGTAGTGATTCCATCTAATCCAGTACCACATTTAGGTGATTTTTGTAATTTAAGTTCAGAACACGGATCAAGAGTTGATAACACTGGAGTGCTTTCGGGAGGAGTTTTTGGTAAAGCATGACATGTGTATCATCATCATGAAATGATCTAGGTATTTCACTCGCTAAAAGGGGACCTATAGTGGCAAAGTACTCGTTGAAAAACTGGCAAATTTCGGTTGGGTTTGTAATGTGTTTGGAATCGATCAATAGTTTTGAAGGAGCACAATTTTGTTTAATTTTATTGTTTGCTAGGATATTTACCAAATTCCAAATTTTCATAGGTTTATTAATGCAATCGCAAAATTTTTTGTAGTAGAAAATATTCTTTGTATCTTGCATGTGCTTGGCAACATGTTTTCTTTTTGTAATAAATTCTGCTTCCAGCACCCTAATTGCGTAACACACGATAAATCGGAATCGGTTTCATTTTGACAGTTCAACAACATTCATTGCGTTATTTACGTTATTGAGCAGACACATGACACATTTTTTGAACATATGAAGCAATGGATTAGCATTTCAAAATGATTTTCTTCAAAATGATTCAGATTGATTGTGTGTTACGCAATTAGGGTGCTGGTTGGTGTCATTCGGATTCTTCTTTAGTTCTGACCACAATATGTTTCTTTGGTTGATATCATGTATTATGTTTCTATTTATCCAGTCGTTTTGGGGTAGGTTCAGAATTTTGGTCTTTGTTGTTTCACTTTTATCAATTAGTGATTTTATTTTGTTTTATAGTAGTGCGTAGTCATCATCTAATTCTTCCAGGTTTGTTGTTTCTAGCCTAACATGTAGTTTCTTGAAATCAATTGCTTTGTATTGGTATTGTAACTCAAAAAATCGAAATCCCCTGGAAAAATACGGAATTTTTCCAGGGGACTTCGATTTTTTGAGTTCAACATATATTTGTTTCTGATCTGACATTGAAGAGTCAGCTATTGCTATGTGGAAGTGATCGTCTTTCAGGTTGAAGCTGACATGGTCTAAAATAGATTTTCTAGTATTCGATTCTCTTGTACAATACTTCTTAGTGATTTTATTTAGTTATGTATGTCCAGTTCCCTTCAAGAGTTAATTATATTGTTTAGTCTTTTTGTCTTTGATTAATAGAGAAATGTTAAAATCTCCGAACACTATTGCCCTCTTTTTTTGTTGTAGTTGGAACTCATAAACCTCAACAAAAACCTGTGTAGTTAGTATCGCCGGGGTTGTATACAACTCCTACTTCGTCCAGTGCATATCGCTCTAGTAATATCCATAAATAGTTGTTTCCTCCTGTGTACTTAGACTCTGATAAATTATGTTTGAGGTCATTGTGGAGATATGCTGAAACTCCACCTCCTCTTGAATCGGTTCTGTAGTTGTAGTAGTGCAAGTATTTGTTTATTTGTAGTTCCAAGGCTTGTGTTTCAGTTCTTATCCAAGTTTCACTCAGTAAAATAACATAAATATCGTATTAGGTAGCAATTGTAGAATGCATTTAAGTTCGTCAAATTTTCCTTTTTTGCGTATACTTCCAGCGATAAGGTAGAAAAATGTGAGCCGTGATTTGTGGCTTTCTATATTTTGGTAATTGTTGATTACTTGGTAGGTATTGCTAGCGATTGTCGTAGGTTTTGTATCGTTTATTGTTCGTAGTTTTTTGCAGGGTTTTTATTATTGTAGGTGTGCCATTTACATATTTTATGGTCAGTCCAGACTCTCCATCATTTTGACGACGTATTAGTTACTCTTTAAGATTTTTTAAATATTTTTGCTGTGCTGGTGTTTGGTCTTAAAATATTTTAATGTTTTGTGGCAACTTCTCTTTATTGCGAAGGAGATTCTTGGCGGGTGCTGAAGTGTCGTAACATACCTTGATTCTGCGGCTTTTTCCCGGTGAGTATTTGCCTATTCTGAAGATTTTAATCGGTTTTGGGAGGTCTTGACTCACTAGTAGAGAGTAATTTTAAAAATATTGGCGTCATCTTGGGATAATCGATCTTCCGCGTCAGCAGTGGTCTGTTCGGGCAGGCCCACAAAAATAATATTTTTTTCTCTGCTATTTCGATTCGCTACCTCCTTAATTATTTGTTCGTTCAGGCATAGCTGGTTTTGAAAGTTTAAAGTCGAAGATTCAGAGGTGGGTTTAAACGTGTTAAGTTCTGACTCAAAGGATTTTATCTTATGTTCTCCCAACGATAATTGTTTTTCCAATTGTGATACAGTTGTTTTTATTTGTTTATGTTCAGTTATCATGCCAGATGTCGATGATTTAATCTCATTAATCTGTGTTGTATTTTCGCGAATCATGCCTGCAGTTTGTTCGTTGCATGACTTCAATTCAGTGATCTCAGCTTTGACCTCTGCTATACTTTCCTGCATTTTAGTCATAATCTGCTCATTAGATCCAACGTATTTTTCTAGCAACGAACCGATACGGGACAGTTCCGATCGCATTTCTTTGATTTCGGTGGCGCATTCACATTCATGTTTCCTTTTATTACGATAGGTAATTTACGAGTCAACCGCTAACACGCTTAGCTTTGATAAATCGGCATGCGTTCCACTCACTACCTGCGCCGGCGACAGTGCCGGTAGCCTGGCGCGGTGGCGATCTTTGTACATTCATAATTAAATAGTGCGACAGTATTCAATGCAAGCTCAACTTCAATGATGAGGGCACGTGTACTTATCAGTGATTTACTTGATTGGAGCACCGTATACTGTGTGTGCGCCGAATCTCTGCATCAAAAGAGTGCATCTATCACAATGCTTGTCGTCGTACCTATGATAAAAAGCACGGCAATGTCTTACTTACAAAACACGAGTGAACAGCACTAAAACAAACAAAATAACAAAGTACGTACTATGCTGTACAAATATACCTACCCAGCAAAGTGGTTATCTTCCTGCATAAGTCATGATTTGGAATGGGGTGTCCTAGAGTAAAAAATATAATTATTTTTGTGAAAGAGCGAATAGGTATACTCATATCCATGAACAATTATTATTCTGAATAAGATGTATGATTATTCTGAGAGATAGGTTTATGAAATACTAGCTTCTGCCCCCGGCTTCACCCGCGTGGAAGTCAGAAAGGATAAGAAGTATGTCAGAATGCCATCTATCTCTTTGGCAACTGCTGGCAGGCAATTTTATCGAAATCCGTTCAGTGGTTTAGGCGTGAAAATATAACATTCAGACAGAATTTATAATTTTATATAGTATAGCACTTTGCCCGCGACTTTTTCCGCGTGTACTCTACTCTAAAAATTTCGAAGATGTATGTTTACGATTTTTATCATTTATTTATTTAATAAATATTGCCCAGTATCAAGTTTATTAACCATAGGAAAAAGATTTTTCATATTATTAGTTCATATTATGACTCAAAGAAGATGTATACCAATTTTTGAGTTAATCAAGACGCGTAGTAAAATACTCCCCTTAAAAAATTAATCACCCCTTTTTGCCCCGTCAACGGTAGATTTTCGAAAGACCCAAAAGATGATCATCGTTTCTTTCCTGTCAAAAGTATTAATACTGACTTTCGAGTTAATCGGATCGCGCATTCAAATTCTTCCACACAAACTTTAACACCCCTATATCGCCCTTTGTGGGGTAGTTTTGAATCTTATAATGATAGACTTTATTGCTTACTTAGGCAAGTATTCATGCCAAGCTTCAAGTTTATTAACTAAATGAATAAGATTTTTCATATAAACTGTATCCCCGCTTTTCACTCCCACAAGGTTGGAATTTTGAAAACTCGTTTGGGATATGTATGCAAAACTTGACTTAAAGATTATTTATACCAACATTCGAGTTAATCAAGCCATTCATTATAATACTCTCCTGTAAAATTAACCACCCCTTTTCAGCCCGTCAGGGGTAGATTTTCGAAAAACCCTGATACACATTATATTTTACGTTCAATTTTAGGTATAAATACTGTTTCGAGTAAATCGGACCGCGTGCTAAAATTCTTCCATACAAGCTTTAAAAGCCCCCATTCCCCTTCTATGGGTTAGTTTATAAAAAACGAGAAATGGCCAACTTCATAATTTACTTAGATAAGTATTCGCGCAAAGTTTCAAGTTTATTAACTCAAGGTATAAGATTTTTCATACAAACAAAGTCCCCCGACCACCCATTTCACCCTCTTAGGGGTGGAATTTCGAAAAATCCTTTCTTAGTGGATACCTACTCTTCACGAAGAATACACCGTCTAAATTTCATGTCTCTAGAACCAGCAGTTTAGGCTGTGCATTGATGTATCAGTCAGTCAAGACTTTGAATTTTATAATAAAATATTGACACTAGCTGTGTCAATATTATATAGCTAGCTGTATAAAACATACAAAATAACCTTTGATTGATGTAACTCCACGAAAACATGTAACTATGAAATAAATCATAGTAATGTCGTTCTGCCCACTCCACGTATTGATTCTGTTATGACACCAAGATTGTATTGTGATATTTGTAGAGCACCTAATGTTAATAATCATTAGGACATGTTTTAAACCATAATCTTTATACTATGTTGTGGATGGCATGGATGGACGGGAAGAGGTAGACCTAAAAAAAGACAGATTGTGAGGATTGTGGATTGTGGGAAAAAATTAATGATGTGAATGATAACAATACATGACAGCTGACAAGATAAGCCATGACGAAAGAATGGAGGAGAAATACTTTCTGCGCAGCAAGATTTAAAAATGATTACTTGTAATACTAACTATGTTCTTCTTTTTGTGTCGACGGTAGTTTGATTTATTTATATTGTTTGAGCCCAGAACGTTAATTGCAGCATAGATGGCATCAGTGGTCATGTGCGCTTTTATAATTTCTACCATGCCACGGACGGCATCGCGATAACACAGAGAAGTAAAATATATGGAAATATATGAAGACGCTTTTATTCCGACAATGATATTGTTATAACGTCCACGTTTTTCCATACATTTAATGGAAGCGAACGTCCACGATAATATCGTGTCGTCCCGTCAGAAGTTATAAAAACGCAAATTCTTGCAATATTAACCATGTGATGTTGTTCATTATTTTATACAACATGAATAGGTAGGTAAAGTAAAATAAAGTTTTCTCCACAACATAATCACAATAGACTTTGACTTAAGTGCTCATATACACGAGCGACGCGTTGCTGCGGTACTCATATACACGGGCGGCCAACGGCAGAGATAAATGCAGCCGTCCACACTAGTCGACGGCAGCTGCCGACGCGACGACGGCCGCTCGTGTGTATGAACACTAATACCAACTTCATTACCTGCAGTGCACTAGTTTCACGCTTAAATATAATTGTTCAAGCAGAAATTAAAATAAAAAACACACATGTAATGTTAAAGTATCGCGTGGCCTTGTAACCATTACTTTTATCATTTTCGATTTAAATAAAATCATAAAAGGAAATCCTGTTTTATTTTCTCTCCCCAACAAAACTATTTGCTCGAAGAAAATTAATGTGATTATAACAAACACACATTATTCCAAATAATGATAATGTGTAAAAAAAACACGGTGAAGTATCTAAAGAAAATAATATATCTGTCTGATAATGACGTACTTTGGTATAAGAAACTGTATTATTATTCGGTAATAATAAAGTCATTAGGAGTGAGAATTAGATTATTGTTTATATAAAAACTGTAATTCGTATCAGTACATTACGATACATTGGTATCGGCACCTGAAGTGGACAACCTTCTCGTTGTTCATGTGTTAATTTAGAAATGCGAATTTCATCTATGAAACTCAAGTTCTTTTAATCAAAAATTTTACAATGACTCAGCAACTAAACTGAAGGACTAAGTGCGGAAACCAAATCCATAGAAAATATAACAAAGACTAATCGTGCTAATTCATCGATAGAAAATTAAATACAAAAGCGATTCACGCGACCACGGAAATCGTTTCAAAACACGGAAAGATAATTAATATCCTAATCATCAAATGGGCGTCAAATGTGAAACAATCACTGACGATTATACGCTACAAAATGTTAGTCGCGTGGTATTTGATTTCCGTGTTCTACGTGGTTGGACATTGCCAGATCGCTTTGCCACCGTGCCATCTCGAAAAAGAACAATTGATTCAGTGTTTAACCGGTGTACTCAACAAATACTTCACTGAACAAAACGAATTCACGTACGTCAACATGGAAATCGATGATGAAGAGCTACTCAAAACAATTCATTCAACAAACAACTTCTCGCTGGTTACCAGAAACTCGACTTATCAGTCATTTTTGCCTAATCAAGAATATTTAATAAATTCTAAGAATGTGACTATTTTCACGGAATATTTCGAGTACCTAATGACGGACCCAACGTGGAATCCATACGCGCGTTTCTTGATTGTTGTCGAATCGCTGCAAGAAGACGAACTTCATGTGATCTTCGATGAGTTGCTGAGACTACATGTCAACAACGTGGTGGTTGTGAACGGAACTGCGGACGCTCACCTCTTCACCTACAACCCGTTTGATAATTACGCGTGTGGAAAGTACTACGACGACATCATCAGCCTCGGGTTATGCTCACAAGCTTCAGATAACCTGTACCCAAACAAACTAGTCACCGGACTCAAAAACTGCACCTTTAATGTATCTGTGGCTCACCGACCACCTTTCAGCATCAACCCATTAAGATCTGGAGGTGATAAAACCATATTAGGCTCAGAAGAATATATATTCAAAGTTTTAAGTGAAAGAGAACAATTTAACGTAATTTTTAACTACAGTTACGACGCCGACATATATTCTTCAGTTGCTCCAAATATGACAATAAGCGGTCCCATGATAATGCTTCGGAATAATGAAACCGATGTCATATTTGGGGGCATGATGATGGTGTTAACAAGAGCCCAAGCTTTAACTTGGCTTTGCGGGTATCACGATTACAACGATGAGCTACGGTTTGCAGTAAAGAGAGCAGCATTCATTCCTATTTGGAAAACTGTGTACATAGAATTCGATTCTACTGTGTGGTTGTTGTTACTGCTATCGTTTATCGTTTATTTTGCAATGATGATATTTCTCCTCCGAGCAAAGGACAAGGGCTACATAGCGTTGGAACTGTTAGAAAACCTGGTGCTACACAGCCGTGATATTCGTTGCTCGATGACTATAAAGTACATACTCATAATATGGGTGTGGTTTGCATACCTCATCAATACGTTCTACCAGTCCAGTCTGGTCAGTCTAACTACTGACCCGAGCAAAGAATACCAAGTCTCAACTGAAAAAGACATATTGGAATATAAATACAAACCCTGCTTCAGTCCTGCACTACTTAAATACCTTTCGACTGAGCGTACAAAAGATTTCTCAAAGAAGAGCGCTGTGCCTCTAGCCGCTCTGGAAACAGAAGGGTGCAACAATACGCTTCAAGCCCTCACCACAGTTAGTCAAAATCAAGACCTGTATTCACTAATACCACATTATGTCTATTTATATAACAAGGGAAGCTTTAACGACAAGTGGGGCAATCCAATAATTTACTATTTTGATAAGCCATATACGAAATTTTTGTTCGGTTTTTATTTTTACAAAGGTTTTCCGATCACGCATGCGTTACAATTGAACGCGTTGCGGTTGAGGGAGAATGGGTTAGCAGACAAGAGCCTGCATGACCAATACTTTTTAAGATCACTGAAACAAAGATTTTCTCAGAAAGAGTTCGAAGTTCGCTTCACCCTGCCGTGGTGCGTGTACGTGGTAGGCTGTACAGTGTCTATTGTCACTTTCTTAATTGAATATTTACTGAAACATCGTGTGAAGCAGCGTTAGTGTTTTCTGAAGAAATTGGTGAGAAGGACAGAAGATTACTATTGACGTATTTTTAGTTGCCATTTTTTTAATCACGTCTAAACTGTCTATGGAGTATCTTAATTTTACAAGACTAAACTAATATTTATCTTCTGTCCTTTTCTTAATGAAATAGGAAGAAAAAGATGCACTGAACTTAAATTTAGGGGCTCTGCCTCACATAGGGTATTAGCATTATGCTAAGCGATTGCCGTTTTACGTGAATGTGATGCATATTTTCGCCAAACTTGTTCTTTTTTTGAGTTTGTGTTCTTTCTCTGCGTCATGTTTACCGCAAATAAACGTATTTACTCTCTTTCTAACTAATGTAAGTGTAGTAGGTACTACATCTTATCACTATAAATACACGGTGCAGAAAACGACGATGGTATCAAGAACATCAAGACAACTTAATTTGAATCTTATAACGGTCTCTTAGTTAAGTACCTAAATAAACAGCTAACTGTTTTTTTTTACCTTTTATAAAAAAAACGTTGCCCCACACTAGGAATTACTCCTGTATCGTGGGTGTGTTAACAAACATTTAAACTCACATACACAAATAGCCAGACCCGAAACAACTACCTGTAGGCAATACAAATACTTGTTCCGTGCGGGAATCGAACCCGCGACACGCAGCGCATCAGTCGTTCGCTAAGCCACTGCGACAAGCGTGTCGTGTTGCATTTCAACAGGAAATATATTTATTTATTTTATTATTTATGTACACACAGTAAAATACATAGTGATATGACATAGATATAATGTGAGTACAAAGGTACTGCTTATTTCTTAAGAAATTTCTTCCAGCAGACCTGCGAAAGGAGAAGTAAAAAAGAAATGTAGACAATAGTGTGTGAGAACAAGAAGAAAAAAATATGAATGTGTGAAGTCTAAAACATCACGATACACAATATAATATCACGCGTGTATATTCCGAGGAGTTCGACAGGGGTGCGCCTATAACACCCGTCACACCACACCACACCACGCCACACCTGTACAGCCACATTGCGCCAGCTATGTCTTGAGTCCCATGTAACAAATGAGCCTATTGCCATCAACTAGGCATAAATCCCAACTCCAGCAACCCGGGGTTGGGATTTATGCCCGTTAAGCATGCTCTAAAAAATTCCAGATGGAAAACCCAAAAGTGGCGTTTCTTAATGATCTTAAGTGAATTTGTGTTTTCAGTTTCCTTGCCAATCTTTACTATGTCATCAACGACAATTTATTACGCGGACAATATTATTGTCAATTGTATTGCTTAGTTATTTATATTGCGGGTATAAGGGGAATGCAAATAAAACTTTTCGAAGACTACCTTACAGACCGTACACAGACCGTGAAGATAAACAATCACATAAGTTCCGAGAAATTTATTACGCACGGAGTTCCACAAGGCAGTGTGATCGCCCCTACTCTATTTTTAATTTATATTAACGATCTGTGTACGCTCAATCTCGACAAAGGCAAAATCTTCACATTTGCGGACGACACTGCCCTAGTATTTAATTCTACCACGTGGCGCAGCGTTTTCGAAAGTGCTCAGTCTGGCCTGAATAAGGTGTCAAAATGGTTGCATGACAACGTCCTTACCCTGAATGTAGACAAAACTAAATATATTGACAAAACTAAATATGTTTTCTTTTGCTGCGAATATCTAGAGAAGGCCATTGTAAATTATCTCCCTTCTGATCACAGCGGTCAAACCGTTTATTTTAAGTCCAACACACCAATACAAAAAGAGCAGATTCAAACTAGACCAATAACATCGGGTAATTTGAATAAGTTTTATATAACTATAAATAGCAAGTTAAGTGCTCAGGGCCTTAGTATGACTAATGGAAATATTTTGTATGAAGAATTATTTTCATTAGTTAAAACAGAGTTCACTAATTATTTTAAGCAGAACTCTAAAACTATTTGCCCTAAGTTTTTATTCAGTGACTGGGCAACTAAAGGAATCAGAAAAAGTAGGAAAAGATTATTTGAACTGTATGGCCTTAAGCCGTATATAAACACGGATACTTTTAATAAGTATGTTGCTACTTATTCTAAAACTTTTAAAAATATCTGCAAAGCAGCTAAAGCTTCATTCATTAGTAACAAGGTTAAATCAGCAGACAGTAAAATAAAGACAGTTTGGAAGATTATTAACAATGAAACGAACAGGAACAAAACACGTAATACTGATTACACTCTGAACACTTCCCGCGCTCTAATTAGCGATAACATCGATGTTGCTCAGGAATTTACAACTTTCTTTACCAATATCCCAATCAAAACTACAGAAACTTTAAATTCCTCGCCCGCACTAGCTATAGAATTATGGAGAGCGAATGTCTTAGCCTGTAACTGTGGAATTTAAATTTAAACATATTAACCCTATAGTCATTATAAAGGCATTTAAGCAACTTAATATCAAACTTACCGAAGATCTGTGGGGCATGTCTACTAAAGTTTGTCAATCCATTATTGAGACAATTGCACCCTACTTAGCTTTAATATTTAATTTGTGTGTAGATCAAGGGGTATTCCCGGATTTAATGAAGTTCAGTAAAGTTATTCCACTTTTCAAATCTGGGGACAGCAAAGACACAAATAATTATAGACCCGTATCGGTTTTGCCGGTTTTCACCAAGGTGAAAACCGGCAAAACCGATACAAATGAAAAAGTAATGTTAAATCAAATTTAAATCGTAACAACATCCTACACGATCAACAGTATGGTTTCACCAAAGGATGTTGTACAACAGACGCCCGTGTCACCTTATTAAAACACATCTTTAACGCATGGGAAGAGGCACAAGATGCAATAGGCATCTTTTGCGACCTATCCAAGGCATTTGACTGCGTGAATTACGAAACACTGCTCTTGAAACTTGAGCATTACGGACTGGGTAAACTAGCTCTTAACTTAATAAAGCATATTTAAATGATAGATTTCAGCGAGTTCAAATAAACGGTGCTAATTTATTGGGTTTAAAAGTCAAAATGGGTGTACCGCAGGGCTCAATATTGGGGCCGTTCCTATTTTTAGTATATATAAATGATTTACCTCATTTACTAAAAACCCGACCACAAAAATGATGTTATTTGCTGATGCCACATCACTGATTTTTAAATTAGGCAGACGTGCACAAGAGCTTGACGACGTAAATAACGCTATGCTTAATTACAATATTATTAGAACTTAACAGTGTACCTACCTTATTTACCACTCGCCTAAACCATTTCCACCGTTTTGAAAGTGTCAATCACGGCACTAGATATGGTCGGACATGGTTAGGGTTGCCAACTATACTGTTTTAAACAGTTATATACTGTTTTTCACTAAATTACACTTTTTACTGTTGAACAAAAATAAAGTATACAAAATACTGTTTTCAGCATCAAAATGCATTATTATTTGTTATACTTTGACGCTCACAAAAATTTGTTTTTATTTAGTCAGAGGGCGCTCACTGCTCAGTGCAGCGCAGCCACAAACAAATCACACTGAGTTTCTGAACGAATCTGTCAATGTCAAATATTCAAGACTGTCACTCACTGACAGACATGCGAGTGAGTGTGTACAACAATTCAGAAGAATTTAAAAACATAACTAAAATTGTCTCATATCTACTTTCTGTTCCCGCCACCTCAGCATTTACTGAAAGAATTTTTTCAGTAATGAATGCTAAGTGGCGGGAGGATAGAAAAAAAAACATCTATTAAATTAATAAAAAATGAGCTCCTCATTTATTTTAACTTCAGTTATAATTGTGATGAGGCGTATGAAGTTTTTAAAAAAGATTGTAAATTAGTAAGTTGTGCGAGAAGCTCTAAAAATATGTATATAAAACAATAAATAAGAAAAAAAAATACTGTTCATTTTTCTAAAATACTGTTTAATATTCTTCATAGACCTGAATATATGTACTTTATGTCTTGAAAAAAAAAGTTGGCAGCCCTAGACATGGTAGAGATATCACATGTCAAATATATCAAATTCACAATCATGGCTACTAACAGCTAATTGGGTGTAATCACCGTCGTATTTGAAATAGATACAGACATTATCCAGTAAACCATGATTTATGAAGAGAAGGCAACTTTTACGTTCATGAGAATAATTGTTCCCATAACCCAAAATGCGGGCCGTGTATTTGCTTGTGTTACTAATATACAGTGGAAACTGCCTACATATACCACTACCTGAGTCATCATACAGCGAAGAACTTATTAAATGTGTAATAGATATAATCGGAAAATATTTTACAGAAGCAAAAGAAGTGACTTGCGTCGGGAATAAAGTTCGAGATGAAGAACTTCTGAAAGCCATTAATAACGCGAACTTTGTGTCATTGGTGTCAAAACGAGCAACAGCCAAACTACTCGTCCCACACCAAGCATATTTCATATTTTCAAATAATGTCACTTCTTTCGTTACTCATTTTAGTAACGTCATCAAGGAATCAACATGGAATCCGAAGGCTCGCTTGTTACTTGTTCTCAAAGATCTAAAAGAGAGTGACCTCAGAAACGTCTTCGACACATTTCTCAAACTGCACGCAAATAACGTGTTGGTGGTGAACGCCACCGCTGACGCTCACCTCTACACGTACAACCCTTTTGATAACTACAATTGCGGTAAACGCTATGATACCACCACCAGCTTTGGGAAGTGTTCGCAAGCAAACTCACTTAACCTGTACCCAGAAAAACTTGTAACTGGCCTACAGAACTGTACGTTTAATGTACAATTAACCCAGTGGCCCCCATACACAATACTGCCTTCCAAAGAATCATCTACCTCACCACCTGCACTTCGAAATGGCGTGGAGCCATATTTACTGCGTTTAATGGGGGAAATGCTAGGATTTAGTATAAATATTGTAAGCGATTATGGCGACGCTGATGAATTTTCCACGGTATCAACCGACTTACAAGCGGTAGGAGCATTGAAAAAGATACAAGACAACGAAGTGGACATGCATATATCGGGTATGCTACTGACACCGTCTCGTACAGCGGCATTCTCTTATATTTACGGTCACCTAGTTTATACAGATGAGATAAGGTTTGTTGTGCGACGAGCCAGAAATGTGCCACCTTGGAAGAATACTTATCTGGGATTCGATTTCACTGTGTGGATGCTCCTAATGCTGGCTCTCGTGATTTACTCGGTATTAGTAATCGTTCTTCTTCGCACGGGGGATAAAACTTACATTGTGTTAATACTACTGGACAATCTTGTTCTTCACGGGCGCACTGTCCAAAATCGGTGGCCGGTGAAGTGTGTTCTCATACTCTGGGTGGTGTTTGCGTATTTGGTGAACACTTTCTACCAATCCAGTCTTTTCAGTCTCACCACAAACCCTGTTCAGGAATATCAAATTTCAACAGAAGAAGATATAGCTCAATTTCAGCTGAAACCATGCTTAAGTTCAATAATGGGAAGGTATTATTCTGAATCGGTACAATCAAGTGCAGAATTTGACGGTTCGGATGTGTGCCATCGTCTATTGGGAAGCGTCGAGACAGTGGCGAAATCTGAAAATCTATTCACACTTCTTTTAGATGGTATATATAGATATAACGAACAGGCCTTTTTTGATGAGTTTGGCGATCCGCGGGTTATATCACTAACTAAGCCTTATTCTAAGGTGATTTATGCTGTATACCTTTATAAAGGGTTCCCTCTGATAGAGAAGTTATGTCACATATCCATTCAGTTGCGGGAGAACGGTTTGGTAGAAAAAGTGATGCGTGACATGATTTATCTTAAAAAAATAAAGCATCGTTTCCACCAGTACGAATTTGTGAGGGGGTTGACTGTTCCATGGTTAATTTATATATTTGGGTGTACGGTGTCTGTCATAGCATTTATTTTTGAAGTTATATCGAAACGAAATCAAAATCTTTCATAAAATCAAGGTATCATAATATATTTGACTTTGAGACTTGGTTTGCACTCTTCCACAAGTACGCACATCATTTGCGAGTGGATTCTTTAACTGCTTAGGCCCATCACTGTACAATAAATTGAACAAAATCTGCTTGATCTACGGATTGTCTTACTTTGTGTAAAAAGACTTTACGTACATTTCTTCAAAATAAAAGCTATGATGAAACAGAAAAATATCTCAGTAAGTGACAGTGACAGATCAAATATTACATTACACTCTCTCTTTTACTCTGTCACACACACACACCCCCCCACACACTCACACACACACCACCTCACACGCCCCTTACCCTTATACAATCACTCACACATACTCACACACGCGCGCACGTACTCAATTATAATCATTGCTGTAGTATTAAAAAATATATATATATATATAAATTTAAATAATTGTACTAGTTTATTGTAACTTTTTGTAAGGGTTAGGGACTGCTATTCCTTAATACAGGTTATTCTATAACCTAGCTAGGAAAGCTGAACTTCACCCACCAGATTGTGTTTGACATGGTACAAACTTATATGAATAACTTTATGTATGCCTCATGTACTACAATCTCCTTTTTATGAAATAAATTTATTATTATTATTATATTTTATCTTTCTTCTATATCATTCTCTCTCTTTCTATATATTTATTTGTCTTTCTTTCTGTCTGTCGATGTAATGAAGAGTAAGACAAAATCGTTGATTCTTGAACACAATCATCATTATCTCATCTTTTCAGCCAAAACACGTCCACATTAACACAAAATAAAAATGTATTTCAGCAGAAAGCACGTGATTTTATTATATTAGTAGGTATCCCATATTCTCGATATTAATTAGCAAGGTTCGATGAAATTATTGTGTGTGCTTTGTTAATAAAGAATTAATTTATGAATTCACATGTTGTTTTGTTTTTGTTCAGAATTTATTCTCAACTCAATTTTGACAGTTATTTCTTACAAAAACTGTCAAACGTCGATTTTATTCCTGAAATAAAAGTTATCTGGCGACGGAAAAATCAGCTCTAAGTTGTTCAACCCAGAAAAAAAGTAAAACCTAGGTACCTAACCGCACTACATTATATACATAAATGACAATTGTTACCAAAAGATGGGTTGGTTACTACGCACATAAAAGTATAATTATATTCTAGTAACATAAGTATCCTAGGTATTCCTAATACAAAAACCTAATATATGTACACCTACAATACCTAATATAATTATGTAGTTTGCCTCAACTGATATTATGTTTCTCAGCAAGGTTATATTAAGAAAAGAAATTGTTACTATTTTAAGTGATCTGCACCCTAATTGCGTAACACACGATCAATAGCAATTGGTTTCACTTTGACAGTTCAACAACATTCATTGCGTTATTTACGTTGTTGAGCAGACACGTCATGACACATTTTTTGAACATATGAAGCCATGGATTGGCAATACCTATCCTTCAAAATGATTCAGATTGATATTGATTGTGTGTTACGCAATTGGGGTGCAGGCATCTAATAATTAAGTAATGTTTACTTTTAGCCTGTTTATTTAGGTCCTGGTTATATAGGTAGTATATCTGTTTAGTAATATGTGGATAACGTTGTGAGTAGTGTATTTGTTACCTTTATTAAGTTCTAACCTATGTTTACTTAGTATTACACAACTGTTTGTTGTCCCTAAATAAATAATAACACTTAGCCTGACCCATGAATCAAATCGAGGACTTGAGGCTCAGCTGTCGGGCTTGCGTGCACTAAACCAAAGATTTGAGATGAGAGGCGACCAAGAAGGGCAAGGGAAACACAGGTTTCTTAACGCAGCAGGTACCTAAGTACGAGTACCTCAAGGTTGCTCTACTTTCGACAACCACTCACTTTCCAGAAATAAAACTTTATTGCATTAAATAATTAGGATATTAATATTCCTTTATTGTACGGACACAGGAGATTGCACTATACAGGGTTATTGGAAAAACACCAACAACCTCTTAAGAGGTCATTGTATTCGTCATTATGAAAAACTTTTACCTACTATGGGACCAAAACTGAAATCGCGAAAAAAAATCAGTTGTTCCCTACATTTATGTTCGGTTAACTCGTCAAAATGTAGGGAACAGCTGATTTTTTTTTAACTACCTTTGTAGTTAAAAAAAAAATCAGCTGTTCCCATGCAATTAAATATTATTAATTAAATATGTTTCATTATTAGGTGTTCAGAGCTTTCTCTGAACACCTAATAATGAAACATATTTAATTGCATGCCTTCAATGACGCGATTATGAGATTGAAGGAAATTAAAGGTTCGAGCATGAAAAGTAACCTAGTAACCGATTTAATGTGAAACAAACAAACCAGATTATGGCTGATCTACCAAAGCCGAGAGTGACAGTATCTCGCCCTTTTACACATACAGGTGTCGATTTTACTGGACACGATGAGATCAAGGCAAGTAAGGGCCGAGGCGTCAGAACACTGCAGGCGTACGTTGCAGCATTTGTTTGTCTAGCAACAAAAGCCATCCATCTAGAACTGGTATCAAACCTATCCAGTACAGCATTCTTATCGGCTTTCAAGCGCTTCTGCGCACGCCGAGGTAAGCCACGGGACATGTACAGCGACAACGGCACGAATTTTGTGGGTGCAAATCGGATCTTATTGCAACAATATAAATGCATTGTAAAAAATATTGACAACTTCTTCTTGGGCAAAATATCAGAGATGGGAGTTAAATGGCACTTCAATGCCCCGGTCTGGCCAAGCGCAGGCGGACTGTGGGATGCCGCTGTGAAGAGCATGAAATATCATCTCAAACGGGTAATTGGAGATCAACGTCTAACTTACGAAGAATTTACCACACTGATATGTCAGATAGAAGCTTATTTGAACTCACGACCACTATGCACTGTTACAGAGAACGCCGAAGAAATTATTGGTGTTTTTCCAATGATCCTGTATAATGTGATGTCGGTCTTAAAGTTATTGACATAACATAGATTTAGGTACTTGTCCCGAGGTCGAGAACAAAGGTAGGTAATATATGTATAGGTGATTGAAAATTTTTATATGGAGCCTGGCATACCTACTGTTGCGCCATTTTGTTTTTTTTTTCATAATGGCGGTCACACATGAAACCTATAAATCGATAACTGACATAAATATAAACAGAAAATAAAATGTGGCCGCCATTTTGGAAAAATGTCAAAATGGCGGATAGGTAGATATGCCACGGATCTTCAAAACTCTTTAAGCTAAGCGCACATTACACGGTCGCATCGGACCGCTGCTGTAGGAGGATTTTCCATTTTTCCGCCCAAATATGCGTCATCCTTTATAGGTAAACAGGAAACAAAGTCCTTATACTTAGCATAATCAGTCTATAACGTTCCCACTGCTGGGACAAGCAATGGGCCGTTATCCACCACGCGGTGGATTACGGCCCATTCGGCGCTCAGTGCGGGTTGGTAGATGTCAGCTGTCTTCGAATTTTTGGTTCTAGGACATGCCGGTTTCCTCACGATGTTTTCCTTCGTCGTTTTTGAGAGCAGTGGTGATGAAGTAAATTACACAAAGTAAAGAGTCTGCCTGGGTTCGAACACACGACGTACAACTCGTAAATCGGGGCTATACCACTGGTCTACCTCTGCTCTCCATCGCTCCTTATACTATATTAATTCTAGTAAGTTACCTACGTTTTTATAATAATAGGTGTAGTAGGTACCTAGGTACCTTTATTCAAATTTTATTTGTTTCGAATTGACGTTATTTCAAGTTAAACAAATATGAACTTTATTTTAATGGCAATTAAGTTGACTTCAGAGTGACTAGCACGATTGAAAAAGTTATAAAAATGTTAAAAGTTGTAGCGTAAACTGAACTTTATTATGTAGGAATTAAAGTTATTTTTCCATAAACTCATATTTGTTTACATTTTTGGCGAATATGTCGCCATTTTATTTTACATACTTCATCATTATCATCAGCCTACAGCAGTCCACTGCTGGACATAGGCCTCTCCTATTACACGCCATTCAACTCATCGGCAACCCTCATCTAGCAGCCATCCTGCAAAGATCGTCGCTCCACCTAGCCTGAGGGCGTCCTACCTTACGTTTGCCGATTCGCGGTCTCCACTCAAGAACACGTCTACCCCAAGGGTAGGTAGGTAATATCGTTTTAATATAGTATTGTAAATCATTCGAATCATAAATGAATCATGATCATGATCAAAATGATAGCAGAGATGACCCACCTCTCTGTTGGTTTCATACACACTATTCTTCATGAACTTCTTTACCTTTCAAAAGTAAGTGCAAGATGGGTGCCGCGAATGCTCACGGCCAGTCACGGCGCCTCAAAAGCAAGTGCGAATCGAGTGCTGTAGGGAGTTTTTAGAGCTCTGTGGTGAAGTCCCATCAAGTATTTTCCATCGAATTGTTACTGGAGATGAATCGTGGGTTCATCATTATGACCCTAAAAGTAAGCAAGAGTCCATGCAGTCACAAGAAGGGTACTGCGCCCCCTAAGAAATTCAAAGTCGTTCCGTCCGCCGGAAAAATCATGGCCACAGTGTTGTGGGACTCAAAAGGAATTTTGTTGATTAAATACATAAAAAGGTGAAATCATAAACGCAGCATCCTACGCATACACTTCACAAATTTACGGGAAGCAATTAGAGAAAAAAGACCCGCGGGGTAAACTGACCACCGGCGGTGTATTGCTTCTTCACGACAACGCCCCGGTCCACACGGCGCGTGTTTCCAAGGCTGCTGTACGAGATGGTAGCTTTGAAGAAATTAATCACCCACCCTATACCTATACATGAAGATCTCTAGGCAGCAATAAATGCGCATTTTTCAGAGGAAGAGAAAAGTTTTTTTTACAGGGTATTGAAAAGTGAATTTCTGGATGTAATAAATGCATTACGGTAATGGGATCCCCCATTACCGTAATGCATTTATTACATATACACAACATTGAAAAATAAAAATTATTTTAATTGAATTTACGTCTTTTTTCATGCCAATACCGAGAACACATTGAACGCCCCTCGTAGGTCTAGCTAGATAGAATAATCTGTTTGATAGTTTCACACGCCTCCAAACTGCAGGGCTAATAATATGTGATGCCCTGCACCACAATTCACTAAATGCATTTAGCGCTTAACGAATTTAAAACGGCTTATGTTTAACTTACCACCAGATATAGTAACATATAACAGACAAAAATAGTAAATGATCACCAAAATTAAACCCGCATTTAATGTAAACTTATAACCAAAGTTTTAACATCTCGCTATCCTATTTAAGCAAAATGACTTCAAATAAATCATGTTCGGTTCTCGACCGCCTGCAAAACATAATCTCTTATTTTCCATATTTTTTTTTTCTATACAATCTAGTCGTTTCTGGCCGTAGGAGGTCACAGTTTTAACCTAACTTTTTTTTTTTTTTTTTTTTTATTGACAATGGGCTCACTCTTGACCTCAATCCAGCCCAGAGGCAGGGATGAGATCTACGGTGGAACGAGCTTGCCCAGAAGAAGCCTATTCACTCTCGCCCTGAAGAGATTAGGGTTGTATGAACTCGGGAATGCAGACGCAGGCAGACAATTCCACTCCTTTGCTGTGCGCATCAGAAAAGATGATGAGAAGCGCTTAGTGCGTATACAGTATGTTACAAAAACCCTGTTGTTCCAAGTAGGGACGTTTTCAGAATCGATATCCGATGGTAATTACGTAAGTCAATTAAAAAAATATTGAAGAAAAAAAAATCAAAATAAATATTTTATAATAAATATTTGAAAAGTAACACTGATTGCTCACCCCTGCAAAGAGAAATAGGTAGCAAGTAGCAACCGGTCGCTTTGTCGCCGCCCGCCGCGCCGCACACTACCATACTACACTAAGGTCATGAACTCGTCACGTGTCGTTCACATCACTCAGCTGTTTGACTGTTAGATAACACTTTGGGAACGTTAGTTTGAATTTTTCAAAAAGTTGGCTTATCAAGTTTGACGATTGATAATGACAATAAACACATAACCAGGCCTCCGTCACTCCATGTACTTGCACGTTATAATTACCTACCGCCCGGCCGAGCGGTCCGGGCCGGGCCGTTTGCGGCCCAAATTCAGTGCTGTGGGATCGCGCCAAAGAGTATAATAATAATACGGGAATCGCACGGTGTGAAGCAATCACAACTGTACATTTGAGTATTTAGGCACATTTTAGAATGCAGCGGTTGCTGACGAGACGGAGTAGGCTATTATAGCAGTAGGTAATTTTCTACTAAGTGAAGTATCTGTTACGTAGTAACTATTTAGTCATTTGTGACATAACTAACACTTTAAAATTAATTTATTTACCCACAGAGCATGTACTTCCGTAGGGTCTTCTTCAAACATCACGAGGATTTCTTCCTCAATGTCATGGTCTCGAGTCCTCGGTTATCCTTCGTCAATACGATGTTGGTCTCGACCGTGCACAGACCCAATGTTGAACGTCCGTATGTGGAGACGTTGGGAAGCCATCGTCGACGCAAAGTTATATTCCTTGGAGTTGCGAACGTTCTTGGTATTGGTACACTACAATATTCCTCATTTGAATAAGACATTTTGGAAAAAACGCACACACAGAATTCACTCACAAAATCAGAATAATTTGGTTCTTTTTCTAATGCTGTCAACGTACGATACATCCGTCCGGGAGTAAGTTGCGCGGGCGACTGAGGGGCAGTGAGGGAGACAATCGGCTAGTGGCGGTCGTCGTACAAAGGGAGTTTGTGCGTGCCGCCTGCTTTGTGTTTTGGCGCCAACCTGTCTAGCTATCGCGAATCAAAGGGGCCGCCGCCGGCGGCGGCAATCTTTATCGACCGTAGGCTAGATCCATTAGTACTTGTAAGTTCAGATGTTAAAAACATTTTGTAACAATGTATCGAATTTAAAAACTATCTGATTATGGACAATGTTCGGCCACCATTGTTTTTTTTTAAATTATAACTTCAATAATGGTAAGCCTCTATGTATATATATACGCTCCTACAAGGAACAACAGGGTTTTTGTTACATACTGTATAGGGTATATTAACCAAATAGGGGTGGTATCCCGGAGTGCGTCTGGACTCTCGATGGTAAAAAGGTGAAGGCGGGATGAGCTCATGTAGCTCTTGAGCACACTCCCCGAGGTACAGTCTGTAGAAGACGGACAGACAGGCAACACTTCGCCGGTGAGCCAAACTGTGAAGTTTTGCCTCCACCAGCTTTTTATCGCCAATGAGTCACTTAACCTAACCATTTTTTTTTTATTAACCTCGTCTATCTACATTACTTAATATGGCATCATAATACTTATTTGGTAATAAACCTACATTTTATGGCAATCATAGTGATTTATTTAGGCAGAAATAGCGCATTAATTTGCTCGCTAAAATTTAGTGATCATTTACTACATTTGGTGTTCGAATACAATTTGAATTGCAAGAACTAAGGGTATCAAAGCATTTTATGGTGGTCATTATATTTAACCCCATTTAAAACATAATTTTCTTTCTCTCAGTCGTTTGAATATGACAGAGACGGAAAATGCGTTTAGTGTTAAATGCATTATTGGCCCCGATTCCCTTGTTCATAATCTAAACTAAATTTCAGTTCAGTGCATCTTTTTTTCATTAAGAAAAGGACAGACGATAAATATTAGTTTAGTCCTGTCAAATTAGTCAGCGCCTGACGTAACTTGACGTGTTTTTAGTAGCCATGTTTTAAATCACGTCTAAACTGTCTATGGAGTATCATAATTTGACAGGACTAATAATAACTTAATATTTTATCTTCTGTCCTTTTCTTAATGAAATAGAAAGAAAAAGATGCACTGTACTTAAATTTAGTTTAGTTTGTGAACAAGGGAATCGGCGCCAATGATTAGTAGTGCAAATGGAATTAAGTCTGGAGAAGCAGTTCCTTCTAGAGGTACGAAATACAATTTCTTTCTCATCTACGTTTTATACCGACCGAAACACGGTGCAAATACCTAATATCAATTAAATGTATGAGCACGAAAATGATTCCCTTCCTCTTATACCTCTCATCAAAAATGATGAAAGAAACAGCCTAGGCCAATTGCAAATGATGATCATGATGGAACAGGTCACACATGGTTGAACAGCAGCTCTTACAAAGTTTCAATAGGTATGTGCCAATGTTTCCTCGGCTGAGTGCTTTGGTACTGCGATAGCATAACATCCCGGATACAAACGCAAGCGCATCTGATTGAGGCTAGCCGATAATAGATAGCCGTTACTTAGCGCACAGTTGAATGGCTCGGCCTTGGGTAAAATTGTTCCTTTGAAGATACTGAATTTTTGCATGTGGCAACTGCAACAATGTGTTTAGCTATAAGATAATTTATGCAAGGTATAATTTGATAGTTAGTGGGCAATCAAAAATACAATTCAGTTGGCATGCAACCCAAACTGCAATGAAGATTTTATGTGCAATCAAAAAATTTATACTAATTTACAAAATTCAATTCAATTAAATATTTGTGTATTTATGGCAACTAGGCCCAATTGTTGGTAACATTGTTCTTAAAAACTATTGTTAGTAAACAAAAACACAGAGACAAAAATAAAAGAAAATTTATTGTAAGTTTAGCAATGGGGCCTTCTGACCAGCACCTCCACAGCGTGCGACAACCAACGGCATGGTATTTTTCCATCAACATACTTACTAAATGTATTTAATTTATCTTTATCATGCAATCACAATATAGCATGCAACCCTAATTGTTTTTTTTTTTGTAAACATAGCATCCAATTGGATTACATTTTTTGAAGTTAGGTACATGCAATCTAAATGCAGACCATAGGCCTCAAAGTTTATATAATACATTAGTCAACGATTTGAATCTTTGCTTGCATGTCATAACATCCCAATTCGATGAACAATGTAGGTAGGTAGGTAGGCCAATTTTTGCCTTAATAATCTTTTACTCTTCAGAAAGATCAGGTGCGTAGTAGGTACAGAAACCAGTAGGTAGGTCAAGGTACCCGAAACTGTCAAATTTTCCCAATCAACCTTGAACTTTAAAGCTTTAGAGATAAAGTTGAAAATCTATCAAAGAAATTTGACAGATTGTAGTAGCTCGATGTGCTTGGCGTCTGTACTCGCAACCGGCGTGCGTGAATGACCAGAGTGGCCATTCTCGTAATTATAAGAACGTTCACAGTCTGATCTGTCTCAATCTGTCAAAAATACCTCTAATTTCCCTACATTTTGAAAGGTTTTTGACATTTGTTTGTCGCCAAGATGAGACTGCGACTAGATTTTGAATGTTTTAAATTACGAGAATTGGCCTTCTGATGTGTGAACGTAAACGAGGCAAAAGGAGTAAGCATCGTAGCAGGTGGCGTTCTGTAGTTTCTGACTACCCTCATGGGAAGAAGGCGTGAGTCTCTGTATGTATGTAATCTTTTACAACAGGGAAGGTTGGTTAAAAACTAGGTTAACAAAGTCATTAACAATATCCAAATAAAAACCGACATGTTTTATATTACATAAACCATTTATTTAAAAAATATATAGGTACAAAACATCATACATTCTATAACCATTAAATCTAACCGTATCAATAATAAATTGGACCTTGTTATTTATCTAAATAATTACATCACTAAGTACAATGAATATTACCATGATCCCTGAATGCGTAACGTAAAACTATTTACTTAATGGCAACGGTAATTTGGAAACATCTGAAGTTAGTAGCTGACCAAGGTAATTCAACAAATAGGTGGAAACTTCGTCTTAGCTCAGTCAACATAAGCTCATCGAACTTTCGCGCATGTTCACTCACTCATATTTGCTTTACGTCAACATTTGGTGCCTAAAAATAGTAGTGCGCAGCCTTCTGCGCGAAGTTCGGACCGGCCATGATTCTTCGGCCATATTGGACATTGTAACAATTTGACAGCGCCTTTATTTGACAGCAGTTAGGGCAATGTTCAGATTTCATGTGTACTACTGACATAATAATATTTGAATTAAGAAATTGAGATAATTTTCAAGTTATGGAACAACAAACTGAATATCATACCTAACAAAGTTCAAATTCCATTGCAACCAAAAACTTTTGAGGACCTTTTTGTTAAAAATGGTCACTCAAAAATCAACTTAGAATACATCTCACTAAAGTAGACAACTGATTAAGTGGCGATGGAATGTAAATTATCTGATCATATGAACACTGTTATAGTTGATCGTACGTTTCAAATCCGTCAAATATAAGCAGACAATTGTTTAACAAAACTTGGTCGACTAGTATAAAAGTAGATACTCAAATAAATAAGAATTTATTTCTATTTGAAAAATGGAAAATTAAAATAGTGAAAAAAATCATGTTAGCATTATTTTAATGATTCAGAAATATGTCTGAATAACACAGCAGTCTTCATAAATTGTAAGTAAAATTAACAAAACTAAATTACCATTGCCACATAGGCTAAAATTACGTCTATCTTTGATATAAATTTAACGGCAAGCCTGTAAGGCAAGATATATGAATAGTTTATGAGCAAATTAATCAATTAATTATTTAAAGAAATATATTTTCTAACGACTTTATTTCATTAGTTTCTTGCATCGCTTGGTTTCAGATCTTACTATTATAAAGAATGTTATAAAATCTGCATTAAAATCACACTTTATGGATGGATATTTTTAATCTGTATAGTATTAAGGAAATAAGGCCACTGTGGAAATAAAATCAGTGTTTATATAATATTATAAAGTATTGTATAAATGCTGTAATTTCTATAATTTTGTGAACATTATCAGCATATCACACGTAACTATCACATTTGGTAGCTTTCTTTTGCTCATAATTATAAATCTGTAAAGAAATTAAACTTTTAAATGAATGAAGTATTTTTACTTATTAAAATTAGGTCTTTTCTCATTTTCGAAGTCCTCACGAAATGATTGTCATGAATACAATAATTATTTGAATGAATGATTTTTCGAGAGCACACTTTCTTTGTTATTATATTTCATTATTTATGCATTTTAATTATATTATTTTTTGTGAAACATGATTACAGGACGTTTGTTTACAAGTTAGACCTCTAATTGACACGGAACCGAGGATCCATTTTCTCATAACATATTCGAAATGTACAGTCCGTCCGTTTGATTTTTAATTATTATAGTATAGAACATATCTTTATCACATTAACTGCGTAATCATAACTACCTACAGCGATTGTAACTTTGTCTTAAATATCATCTCTATTAGAAACATTATGAAACCAGTTGATCGAGTTAAATTAGCGAATTTTAAAAGAAATAAATAGTTTTGTTACTCCAATTCCTAAATAAGAAAATATTAGGACCTTTGGCATAAATTCGATATAGTAAAAACCTCTATCGCTTTTAAAACTGTATTATAAACTCAACCTGCACCATAATAAGTCAACATCACATCTATACAATTTTGTGTTCCGTGACAAAGTGACAACCTTTACTTAAAATAGCTTGTCGTTTGATTTTCTACCCTACTTAAGAGTTAACATAAGGTTTATTTTTGCTTATCTGGTGGCTTTAAGCTTCCAGCGTAAGAAGAGGAACGCAGATATACGTAGAACCACGAAGATGAGGCACAGGGCTGCAATGTCCAGGGTGAAGTCTGCGTTCAACATGTCCAGCTCTTCTAGGGTGGTTTCTGGGTTCTTGAAGTGGCAGTAAGTCTGGAAAAGTAAAGTAGTATTATTACACTGATCATGCGTCAATGAGGAAGACTGAGGATAGCAAATGGCTCTACATTTGCAATCTACCAAACCCGTAGTGGTCTGCTATTTACTGATTATGATGTTAAGGTTCACATTTGCCTAGAAATTGTAGTGAAATTGTATTGTATTCGACAGCGATGCGGAATTTTTCAACGCTATATTTTAGTTTGTATATAGTTTTAGTTAATTTAGGATATAATTTTGTTATTTTAGTGTTATCTTGTAAATGAAAATAAACAAAGTATCTGAAGTGAAATAGTAAGAATGCAATGAAAGCAGTTGGCGGACTTGATGAAATTATTGTATAGCCCTGCTACAGTTTCTAAGTTAACGAAAAACTACTTGAGAGAGTAGTTTTACACACTCTCTCTGTCTCTCTCATGTGGTTTCTCAATCTGGGTACCGAATCAGACTCTTTATTAGTTCATTAAGATTATTTATAACAATTAGACTGCATTACTATTAAGCTTGTAAAGGGAATTAACGCGAATTTTGCTTTTCAATTAATTTAGTGAGTATCAAAACAAAACTATGAACTTCTCTTACCTGGTGGCACTTCAGCTTGGGCCTGTCAAAGGAGTAAGTAGCGAGCGCAGTACCCTCGAACCCGTATCTGATGTATGATAGATATGTGATCCATCTTAGGTACACCGGTATCGCGTTGAATGATACGAAGAAACCGCTGAACAACAGGAACGGTACTGACATTACAGGGGCCAGGAATACGCCGTTCTAAGGGAGAAAAAGAAACGTTATTAGTGCATTATGAGTGATAAATAGGTTGGCGGCCCATCTAATGGCAGGTCACTGCCACCACAACTGCGATACCGATAGCTTCATAGAAACTGACATGGCATGGAAACTGTTTCTTAAAAATCGGTTAAAGATTGGAGAATATAAAAGTTTTATTATGACTTTAAAACCCCTCATCGCTCACTAAGTGACTTGTAAGTGAGTTTCGTATATGGAGTCAAACATAAGGCGCCATCTCCACGAGCGAGAGAATCGCAGCGATAGTCTCGCCCCGTGCCACCAAATTCACACGGCGATATCATCGCGACGATAATTTGATGGCATCGCATGACTATCGCCGCGATTTTCTCGCCCGTGGAGATGTAGCCTTACAGTTCTCATATCTTTTTTTCAATTCTATGAAGCTTTTAAGCTGAGAATAATTATATATGCATGACTGTAAAAAGTAGTTTGTACCTTCCCATGCTTTTCGTTTCTTTACGTAAAGCTTACGGAACAGATAGTCTAATTACAAATAAGTATTTACCTGAACATTCATAGCAGCACCAACAACGAGACCAACGCTCTGTGCCACGAAGGAGATGAGCAAGCAAGATGAGAGGAACATCGCGAACCGGAACCAGACGGGCGGCTGTGACGTCAGCAGGTACACTATCACCACGTAGATTATGCAGAATATCGCCTGGGAAGAGATAATTGATGGTTTTAATAAATATTGGCAAAATGGAAAATGTCAAATATTTCGACTTCTCTCGAGTGAAGGGATATTTATGTTTCATACGACGTTCACACGAAACCGAGAAAATTATATACGAATGAACGTTCTCCTTTCATATCATTTTTCGATCATTCGTTAGCCTTATCTTTCACTCCAAGAGCCTTACAGCATTGTTAGATCGGCTCACTATTTAGATATTTCACTTTTGATTCATTTTGTGTTCAGACGTTTCACTTAGAGTGAAAGATGCCGAATGAAAGGCAAAAATTAACGTCATATCGGCTTTACTCATTAATAGTTATGTTAGTAAAGTGATAAGTAACCAGGGGGTCTACTCCGAAGTGCAAAGTGCGAATGTTCGGATCGGACCGACACATGGCCGAACCGAATATTATTGAAAAATGCGAAAAAAGTTCGGATCGGCTCAGTTGGGTCGGGACCATAGTCAATATTCGAAAGAGTGTAGGAGTGTAGGATCGGGACCGACCGAACCAAATAGTAACTTCGTAGCAGGAAACGGCCGAACACTCGGCCGTTTCCTGCTACGACGTTTCTTTGGTTATTTATTTATTTATTTAAACTTTTCGCACAAAAAAGGTACAAAGGCGGACTTAATGCCTTAGGCATTCTCTACCAGTCAACCAAGGGTGGTGAAGAGATTAGATGGCAGGTGCTTTGGTTGAGAGGGACAATGATAAAAAACTTAAAACTATGTATATAAATAGGTTATATACACATACATACTATTACTATAATATATACTTATAATATATGTATACCGGTTATCGATGACGACAATAAATTAAAGACGCTAGTCTAATACAATAAGGAGTTCCTTGCGTTTAAGAGGGAAAGACGAGTTCGATGACTTGGGTTCTAAGATAAGTGCGGTCAACGGACTTACTATATAATATAACTTCATACTTCTTTATCCATTGATTGATTGATCACTGTCAAAAGCAAATTGATCTTTATTTTCGTTAAAATAAGGTTGCGATTGGGTTGCTACCACTCACAAGCCTGTCACAATCGCAGTGATCTTTATTCTCTTAATTATAAGGTTGCTATTGAGCTGCTGCTGTCAGAAGTAAAATAACGAGGACTGTAACAACTGTGTTATAACTGCACTGCTGTGTTTGACGGCACGGTTGGCGCAGTGGTTAAGCGATTGACTGCTGCGCTGCGTGTCGCGGGTTCGATTCCCGCACGGAACAAATATTTGTATGACCTACATGTATTTGTTCCGAGTCTGGGTGTTTTTCTATCTATAATATGTATGTATTTACAACAAAAAAAAATGTATATAAGTAGTTTATCAGCCATCTTGTTACCATAACACAAGCATTAGGTTGCTTAGCTTGGGACAAATGGTGCTGTGTGAAAATGTCCAGGGATATTATATTATTATTATTATTAACTGAAGACCAATTCCCTTATTCAAAAACGTAGAAGGCCGAATCTGAGGGGAAATTCTGGTAATTTTAAGAACATTCACAATCTGATCTGTCTGAATCTGTCAAAAATAGCCGAAATTTCCCTATATTTACAGTAATTGTCGCCGAGGTGAGATTGCGACTAGAATTTGAACGTTTTTAATTACGGGAATTGGCCCTCTGAGCGTCATTTAATGTCTAAAACGTGTCAAAAATGTAGGTAAATCAGAGGTATTTTTGATAGATTGAGAATGAGATTAGAACGTTCTTAAAAATCCAGGAATTGCCTCTATTCACAAATTAATAACACTACAACAGCCATTTTCTTAGAAAAAATGAACCACAAATTACCTGGAAAGGTATATCAGATACGGTGATCGCCAAATAGTAGGACCGTAGCGAGTACCATCGATTGAAGTGTTCTTTTATCAGCACAGGCATCTCAAGGGGAACTGGAAAATACAAACATTAATTAATAAACCAATTAAAAACTAATAAAAGGAAAAAGTTTAAGGAAATTTCAATTTTATTCTTTAAGAGTTAGAGTTCAAAATTGTAAGCCCCTTTGCTAGCTTAAAAGACCAATTTTTCATGTTGTTTTTGTACGTGTTTTTTTATATAAAATACTGGATCTGTCCACGACCTTGTCAGTGGTTTTTGACATTACTTTAGGACACGAGGAAATGATTCGAGCATTAATTCTCAATTCAGTGGAAGAAATAAAACCTGTTTGGCTTGCCATACCATATAATATTATCCTTAAACAGTACATCATTTGGTATTTGTAAGATATTGCAGGTAAATAGTTTTGGAATTTCTCTTGAGAAGGAAAGGCAAATGCCCTTTTTCCTTATGCACGACAAGTCAAGAACTCATTTCATTATTCGTATTAAAAAATCGCCATTCAATCTCACTACTTTTACCCTCGACTAAGTATTGAAGCAAACGACGGCACGGTTGGCGCAATAGTTATGCGATTGACTGCTGCGCTGCGTGTCGCGGGTTCGATTCCCGCACGGAACAAATATTTGTATGGCCTACAATAGTTGTTCCGGGTCTGGCTGTTTGTGTATGTGAGTTTAAATGTTTGTAAACGCACCCACGATACAGGAGAAATTCCTAGTGTGGGGCAACGTTTCCATATTGACCAGGGCAAAGGCCCCATCTCATACAACGAAGGCGAGAAGGCATTAATCACTATCCTGCTAGTTCAATAAACTTTTTGCACTTTGAACTCAAGAGTCAAAGCTTTTATTACACATTTAAACTTACGCCTTTTTCCCATGGGGGTAGGCAGAAACAATACAACGCTACATTGCTTACATACTTCTTCCACATGCACACATCTGAAGGCCTAACACGAACGCGAGCAACGAACCACTTTTTCATTGTGCTTGTCAAACCAGAACGCAAGGTAAAGGATAGTTGTATTTTCGATCCAAAAATCAAATAGAATACATTCACATTAGTGGGTCCAAGCTGGCTATTTTCACGTAACAAAACTTTTTGATACTTACAACTAAGAATAGTGATGGTCATCGAGGTGTACATGAGGAACAGCATGTTGAAGAACAGGAAACCGAGGTTGGAGAGTACTTTGGAGCCGTCGTCGCCAATATCGTAGTAGAGTGCACCGATCAGGAAGCCGACTAGGATGTGAGCGAAGAGACGGAGGTACATGAGAGTCTGTCGGGGAAAAGGTGTATGTTAGAAAATATAAAATTATACATTCTTTTGCAATTCAAAAACAGAAGAAAAAGAAAAATTGTTTAATGTGCATAAATAAGACACACATAAAAAAAAAACATAAAATAATCTAAGTAACCAAAAGCCCCGAATCAACAATAATAGACAAAAAAAAATTAACAATATTGTCTATTGCTATAAGAGCGTTGATAAGAGCGTTTCTGCATTACAATGCAGAAACGCACGCACAAGCGTGCAGTCGCACTATCGTGAGTCGCAGTACAGCTTTTTCGCACGTCCATTTGTTGAAGTGTTATTCGCACATCCATTTGTCGAAGAACCGCCATAAAATTTTAATCGGACTGTACTTTGTCGAATAGAGAAATTGGCATAGTTTCACTTGTCCCAATATTGCGAGTGTAGGTAATTGGAATCTTCACACATAGCAACGAATTTGTACACTTTCAATGGTAGTCTATAGTGCGGCCAACGAGAGAAGGCGTTCTTGACAGTTGACACCTGTCAGATTCATACAAACGAATACGTGTTTTGTAAATTTGATCTTTATTAGCTACTAGAATTGTCGCACCGACAGGTGACAGGAACGCATTCTCTCGACGGCCGGAATGTAGTAGCATTGAAAGTCATCATGAGTAAGTGTGAAAAATAATTTTAGCATGACCTGGATATGTAGCGTGTCCAAATATAGCCTAAATTGATCAATTAACACATTGGCAACATAAGAATCTTCGATAGAACTTTTGTTTGTCTAAAAATCATATAACATAATCAGCCTATAATGTTCCCACTGCTGGGACACAGGCCTCCTCTCTGTGAGAGGGAGTGGGCTGTAAACAACCACGCAGGCCCAGTGCGGGTTGGTTAAGTGTCACATGTCTTCGAATTTTTGGTTCTAGGACATGCCGGTTTCCTCACGATGTTTTCCTTCATTGATTTTGTGTTTTGATGTGGATGAAGGTAAATGGTGAATCATTCTTGATTCGCACAAAGTGAAGCGCCTGTCAGGGTTCAGCCTAAAACTTGTAAGTCAGAGCCGTTGCCACTGGGGCACGACTATTCAAAAATCATATTATAATTAATGCTATATATGCACCGTTACTTTTAACTTGTTAAAAACTACGGTCATTGGCCCAAGAATGTATTTTTTTTATAATTTCTGACATGTTATTTTAAAGTTAAGCGCTTTAAACAAAAAAAAAACTAACGGTTCTAGACATATATGTAAATTGACAATCAATATTTAAATATTTAGTATGTAGGTATGGTTGTAACAATAGATGACTAAATAATGCATTGCTGTTTATAAAAACAATTACCGTCAATACTTCGCCCTAGCAAGTCGAGAATTGTTTAAAGGAATATTTTAATTTATTCATACAATATTAGCTCTTATATTCAAGGCAATATTACCCAGAGATTTGACAGTTGAAACTTCTATAAATCTAATGTATTTTCCTGACATCTTGTCCTTTGTAACGGAAACACACTTTGACACAAAGTCATAATTATCTCTGATACAATAATGTATTGTCGTATTCATACCAACAAAGATATTAAACAATCTTAACTGAATAACTGTGTTATTTTAAACCGTGACCCACAACTGTGTCATTGTTCATAAAACATATTTTCAGAGAAACTCTTCTATGTAATGCAACTTTCACGATGTTGTTATTCGGACATTAGAACAGAAACTTCAATTCTATTTATTTTTATATGTTATAGATTTAGTACACTATCAGGGTATTTAGTATACATATCGGTACTCGGTACACTTACCCAATCTCTTCTGCTGAACAACAGGGTCCTCTTGAGTACGACCCAGAACTGTGTGAGCTCAGACGTGGCATACCGTCTGGGGGAAGCCTCACCTCCTAGTAAGGCGACTTCTACATTGTCCTGTTTCTCTGTGTCCATTTGGACTACCAGCGGATCACCTGGAGACAAGAGTTTGGAGGTTAGAAATGTGATGGTTTAGGGGAAACATTTAATAAGTAACATAACACAAGGCCTTAGGGCTACTAAGGGATAAGCAGAAGTATATCGTACACCGATATTTCGACAGTAATTATTATTTAATCTGGGGGGCGAGCCCCCATTAACCGGGCACAAATCTCGACTCCGGGTTGTTACTAAGATATTATTGATGGTATAATCTAATATCACTTTGCCTGACTCGGGAATTGAACCCAAGACCCCACGTTTAGCAGTCACATTGATGACCGTTGAACAAACGAGCCGTATTTTAAAACTTTATGCTCATTAATGTTCCGCTAGAAATGTACCTATGCAACCAACAGTATGAATACGCCATTAACTCATACATTTTGCAAACGAAAGGACAGCTACATTGTTGAGCAATTACTCTAAGGTCAACTTAGGACATAAATTGCAATTTCGAAATGTTCGTTTTAGTATTACATCATCCATCTTCCACGTTTACGACGTCTTAAACAGAAAACATAGTTTAAAGTGTTTTTACGCTTATTTAAGTGGGAAATAGGAAATAAACGTTTAATAGCACAATAAAGGCCTTATCATAACTGAATATCCTCTGTTTCGACGACAAGATAAGGTTCAGAGAATCATTCCTACTTACTGGCAGTCATACAACCGAACATAAGGCAGTGGTGGCCCAGTGTTAACAGCAGCGACTTACGAGTTTGTAGGTCGTAGGTTCGAACCCAGACAGGCGCTTTACTTTACGTAAATTATTTCATCACCACTGTTCTCAAAATGATCAAGGAAAATATCGTGAGGAAACCGGCATGTCCTAGAACCAAAAATTCGAAGACATGTGCCATCATCAACCCGCACTGGGCCCATGTGGAAGATTACAGCCCACTTGTTCGAAGAGAGGCGGCCTGTGTCCCAGCAGTGGGAACATTATAGGCGGATTATGCATGCAAGCGCACGCCATTAAACAAAAAAAAAAATAATGAGGAAATTCTGAACACTGAACAGCCTTTGTTTAGTATCGGAGACAACACGGTAGGGCCAAATGTCAAGGCACGAGACCGTAATGTTATCACGTGTATACAGCACAGCATATATTAACAAGATGTATTAATGTATTAACACGCGTCAGCCATTTAATAAAGGATAATAAAGTTAGACCAAAGTCCGTATGTCAACGCAAAAAGTAACGAGTTGAAGCAAAAAAAATCAAACAAGTTACAATTTTTACCTGAGTGCGTCAGTAGAAGAATTATTTAAATGTATGGTTACAATATTATAAAGGTCACAACCAAAGTTGTCGACATAGCTCACACAATATGCGAGCTGAAGTGGCAATGGGCCGGCCACATTAGCCGAGACCGCGAATCGGTAAACGTAAGGTGGGACGCCCTCAGGCTAGGTGGAGCGACGATCTTCACAGGATGGCTGGTAGTAACTGGATGAGAGTTGCCGAAAATCGAGTTGAATGGCGTGCCATAGGAGAGGCCTATGTCCAGCAGTGGACTGCTATAGGCTGGTGATGATGATGAAAGATCACAACATATCATAAGATCACGCCTGTATTCCCCGAAGGGTTAGGCAGAGCTGTACCAATAGTACACCCACATTTCGCCAGTTATGTTTAAGTCCCATGTAATAGTGGCGAGCCTATTGCCATCAACCGACCACGAATCCAAACTTCGGGCTGTTACTGAGAAATTCCAGATGGAAAAATCCAATACCATATAACTTAGATGATCCGGGAAGCGAACCCAGGCCCCCTATTACAAAACAAGGTTTTTCTTTAGATCAGGTTTAAACCACCGCGCCAGTTATTGAATTAAGAACCTAACTTTTATAGAAAATGACAGCTTAGTTCGGTGCTAAGTTGTCATTTTAGTATTAAGAACTTTATCTAAATCGAAATAAAGTTCGAAATATAAATACTGCCTCAGAGGTTTAGGCTAGAACTAAAGTTAGATTTCGTTTTGTAATAAGACGGACCTCTTGCTCAGCAGTAGCTCTTGAGACCAACGAGGACCAAAGATCATTGGAGTATACTAAACTGCCAGGTACAGTTGGCCTTAACGGTTGTCATTAAAACTCTTTTACTGTGATTTATTCTTTAGCCCGATACGTAAAACAATGACACATCTATTTTCGCATAATTTTTATAAAATAATATTACATAGCACGCTATGACTAATATACAAGGAGATATCTAACACATAACAACGGCAATTTGTCACGCATACATAAACACAATTTCCGTAAATCGTCCCCTGACAGCATTATAAATAATTTAGTTTATAATAACAGTATATTATATTACAAAACTATAGAAAATTACATAGCTGTTGCCTGCAACTTCATCTGCGTGTATGATCATTTTTAATACAAGTGTTCAGGGGTTCTACTCCGAAGTAGTATCGGCTGAATGTTCGGCCGTTTCCTGCTACGAAGTTACTATTTGGTTCGGTCGGTCCCGATCCTACACTCCTACACTCTTACGAATATTGACTATGGTCCCGACCCAACTGAGCCGACCCGAACTTTTTTCGCATTTTTCAATAATATTCGGTTCGGCTATGTGTCGGTCCGATCCGAACATTCGCCCTTTGCACTTCGGAGTAGACCCCCAGGATAAAAACAGCCTATGTTCTTCTCTAGGTGCCACGTTATCGATTTGACATATTTTATAATGAACCGCCGATCGATTCTGTAAAAATCTCATCGTGAAAAGTTAGGTGAAGTGAGCTTAGAGTGAGCTGCCAATAATGTCAATCCTTAGCATTTAGTTTGGAATTACAGCTCACTCCACGCTCACTTCACCCATGTTTTCACGGTGAGATGGTTACAGAATCGCACTGCCGTTCAGGGGTTCAGGCGTGAAAAGTTAACAGACAGACAGAGTTACTTTCGCACTCATCTCTACTACTAATAATAAAGCTGAAGAGCTTGTTTGTTGGTTTGAACGCGCTAATCTCTAGAAACACCGGTCGGATTACAAAAAATATTTTTGCGTTTGGTAGCCAAACTCTTGAGAATGGTTATAGATTATTTAACATCACGCTAGGTCTATTAGGAGCTGAGCAAAAAGAATGAAAGTCAGAACGGTAAGCGAAAACGAAGTAATAGTGCAGGCAGCGATGCGACGAGGTTTTTCCCCACACTAGGAATTTCTCCTGTATCGTGAGTGCGTTTACAAACATTTAAACTCACATACACAAACAGCCAGACCCGGAACAACTACCTGAAGGCAATACAAATATTTGTTCCGCGCGGGAATCCAACCCGCGGGTTGGTTCGACGACGATCGACGACGACGTCGATCGCTCAACCTCTGCGCTAACCGTGTCGTCGAAACTCGTCTTAGCTCATAATAACCTTAATAAATTACTAAACTATACATAATACCGTTGATAGATTAAAGGTGATTAGGTATTACTAACCGGTTTTGTCTCTTATACGAAAGTCATTAATTTAATTCAGGTGTTGGAAAAATCAGAAGGCCAATTCTCGTAATTTAAAACATTCAAAATCTAGTCGCAGTCTCATCTCTGCGACAAACAACTGTCAAAAACTTGTCAAAATGTAGGGAAATTATAAGTGTTTTTTGACAGATTGACACTGAGATCAGACTGTGAACGTTCTTAAAATTACGAGAATTGCCCCTCTGGCCTTCATCAAATAGTACCTAAACAATTTTCTTCTGGAAACATTTTCTAGACTTGCATGGAAATCTAAGTACATAGTTAATGAAAACTAATACCTACAAGCATTAGTTTATCGCCGTTCAAAGTTCATGTTACGTGTTGTGGGTCGTTATCAGTGTGCCGGTGCCGTGGAAGTTGGTTGTGTTAAACCCAGCCAATGCCGCGGGTACCCATAGTTTAGACTTTATACTACCGTATTATATTACTTCCCTTTTTTGCCGGATAGGAACATTTATCGGTAAATGTCGATTAAAACATGTTTTTCATAACATGTGAGTCAAATGAACTGTTTTTTATCGTATTTTTTGTGTTTGGACAAATCCTCACACTGACAATAAAATTGATCTCTCAGTATATATTTATGATCTATGCATTCCTAAAAACCATTGTCTTTGGAAGTTTTCAGAAAAACAAACATTAAATAAATGACAATCGTTCAGTATCAATCAACCAAGCCTTTGCCTAACCTTTTCCCAACTACATATGTTGGGGTCAGTTTCCAGTCTAACCGGATGCAGCTATATTGAATACCCGTATAATACCAGTATAGAGAATAGGCTGAATATAATGATAAATCTATTTAATAATAAACAGTATAAAACGAAGTTGTTTTTCGTGTCTGTCTGTGTGACAGCTTTGTTCCTCTAAACTACACAATTGATAAGTAATATACACTCGAGAGCAATGAATCCGGGTCACTTGAAGAATCCTAAAAATCTCGGAAACTAAAAATGCTAGGTTAATGCAATAAATTGTATTTAATAGACAATGTAATACTCCTTAAATGAAGTTATTAAAACTTCTTAGTTATTGTAAAGTTATATCATAAAAAAATCAAATTTGAAAAAGGGCCACTTTCGAAGATGGAACTACGAAATTACAGCATTTGGTTTTGCTTTTGTTTGTAATCTGTCATTTATGTGGGTACATAAACCATGTTGATAGTGCTCTATATTCATTATTCAAGCTGAAATTATGTCGCTTACGCCTGAAGAATGCACCAGAATACTTACAATGCTGGAAACCGGCCGGAGTCAGCGCGATACAGCCAGGACTGTCGGTGTGTCGCTGTCAACAGTACAAAGAGTTCTCCGACGTTACGAAGAAACTGGTTCTAACCTACGCAGACCAGGAACGGGCAGAACCAGGTGTACCACAGCACGAGAAGACCGATACTTGGTGAACACCATGCTTCGAAATCGCTTTCTCACAGGAACTGAACTCACAAATCAGTTTCGACGCCTCGGAGGAAGTAACCCAAGTGCATGGACAGTAAGACGTCGGCTTGCTGAATCTAACTTAAAACCCCTTAGACCTGCAAACGGCCCTAAACTGGAGCGTGGACATCGTATTTCAAGACTAAGATATGCCCAGAGCCACGTAAATTGGAGTATTGAAGATTGGTCAAAAGTTATGTTCTCCGACGAATCAAAATTTATGCTCTACAAGCACGATGGAAGACACAGAGTGTATCGAAGACCAGGGGAAAGATTCAAGCAAGCATGCATCGAAGAAAAAGTAGCCTACGGTGGTGGGTCTGTACTTGTGTGGGCCGGAATTTCTTCTGAAAGTCGCACAGGGCTGGTGATCATAGAAAACGGCTCTTTAACTAGCGTAAGATATTTGGAAGAAATCCTCAATGATCACGTTGGTCCATTTATGGTCAATTTAGGTGAGGATGCTATATTTATGCATGACAATGCCCGACCTCATACAGGCAGGATTGTGAATGACTACCTTCAAGAGATGAACATTACTCGTATGGAGTGGCCAGCGCGCAGCCCGGATATCAACCCGATCGAGCATGCTTGGCACGAGCTAGGCAGATGCGTAAAACAACGAAACCCTCCCCCAATCACGCTTCGTGAGCTCAAAATTGCTCTCACAGAGGAATGGGAGAATATTCCCCAAAATCGTATAAGGAACTTGGTGTACAGCATGCCAAACCGCGTAAACGCAGTAATGGAAGCACGAGGAGGCAATACGAAGTATTAAAATTCAAGAAAATCGTAATAAAGTTCAAAAATTTCATGTTTCCTATTTTTGTTTTAAGGAGAGATCAGCAGTTTTTTTCTTTATGTAATTTTGTGTTAATAAAGTGTATGGTGACTCATATTTTTTTTTACTTTCATTTAAGGAGTATTACATTGTCTATTAAATACAATTTATTGCATTAACCTATCATTTTTAGTTTCCGAGATTTTTAACATTCTTTAAGTGACCCGGATTCATTGCTCTCGAGTGTAATATATTGGCATAAAAACAAAAGAAACTTTTGCAACTAAAACACAAACTTATCTAACGAGTTTGTAAATATCATTAAATTCTAGGTCTTCAATGATATATTATTAATTTAATATCACAGACAAGACATTATTCTAAACATGATCAGCACATCAGACACAAACAGGATGCATAGTTACCTATGATCTCTGTTATCACTGTTATCAGTCCTCAGTCCGACGCAAACGCATACCCCTTTATCATTTCATTATGAATGTTGTAGCTTTGATGTACACAGTATACCAAGATTAGGAAACACGTGGAAACGGGTTATCTCATTGATAAGAGCATTTCTATAATGAGTAATCCATAGTACCTATCTAGATTAGTGCAAGGTTATATTTGTAATATCTGTGAAGGTCAATAAAAAATAGAGGACAGATGTTTAGCATAGTGATATATTTTTTTTTTTATTGGAGCTGTTTTCGGTTTTTCTTCTATTCTAGTGAATGCCAAATAGTTTGCTGCATAGCATACACATATCTTCTATATCTATATAAATAAAAATGCATCACCGAAATGTATGTACGCGCATAACTTCCGATGCACCAAATTGGATAATTCTTTTTTTTTGTGAATGTTCAAACTCAAACTCAAATCATTTATTTCAATTAAACCATTTACAGGCACTTTTGAATTGTTAAAATTAAATAGTCGGTCAGTTAGTCAGAAAGTTGAAGCTAGTCGCCCATTCCAAAAACGTAGATCTCTATGGAGAAGAACGGGCAAGAAACTTATTAGTAGTATTGTCAGGACAAGGTTGTATAGTATAAAATTAAATCAAAATCGGGATCGAAACTCATGCGGGTGAAACCGCGGGGCGCAACTAGTGACACATAAGTTGGACTGTTTCTGATAGTAATATTTTCAACTGACTAATATGGTCACGTTAATAAATCTTTTATTTTTCATTTGTATTCTATACATGTAATCATGGGCTAGGCAGATGATGATGCCATGGAGTATACTTAGATGCTCACTAACCTTACTGCGGGCTTACCATAGGACGGGATTTCCACATTTCCTACGACCGCAAAAGGACCAAACCAGGGGGTCTACTCCGAAGTGCAAAGTGCGAATGTTCGGATCGAACCGACACATGGCCGAAGCGAATATTATTGAAAAATGCGAAAAGAGTTCGGATCAGCTCAGTTGGGTCGGGACCATAGTCAATATTCGAAAGTAGGAGTGTAGGATCGGAACCGACCGAAACAAATAGTAACTTCGTAGAAGGAAACGGCCGAACATTTGGCCGATACTACTTCGGAGTAGACCCCCAGTTTCTAAAATGGCTACCGAACAACATCTGTAACGAACATCTCTATGCAAATCAGTAATTTATTATTATGTAAGAGCGAGCACGCAACCTAACACGCGGGAAATAAATTAATTCACGACTGTATCAATCGCATCCGGAAGTATTAAATATTTATTACGGTGACGTCATAATCTATGTCGAGGCTGTCTATGTTAATAACTGTCTTATGGACCCTTTTACCCGTGGACTTAATAATCAAATAAGTTTTCGATTACTTACGAGTATCTCATATTTTGCCAAAAATTGATATATTGATTGAAATAAATTGTTGTTGTTGTTGTCCCTCCTCCTTTTAATCCATCCAAAGGTTGACTTAAAAATCGTTTTTTGCGATAAGATCTAATTTGACCACCAAATAAACAAGCCAAAATTATATTTCGCAAAAGTAACGCAATTAACATTTAATTAAAATAACTGGTTGGCACCACACCCGCACTGGGCCCGCGTGGTGGATTATGGCCCACTCCCTCTGACAGAGATTAGGCCTGTGGCCCAGTAGTGGGAACATTAACAGCTAATTATGCTTACTGGTTGGCATAGTAACTTAGGCGCGGCACCAATTCTTATCGTACTTATCGATTCTTGCATCCGATAATAATATAGGCATCACCTTTACACCTTTGAATAAGAATCAATTAAATGCTTTCATAGTATACCAGTAGGTTTTAAAGTGAATTGTAACTTGGTGAAGAATTGAATTCACTAACACTAGACGACACCGGAATGAATGCCGAAATAAAAGTGCGGTGTTGGATTTTCAACTTTCGGCGCGGAACCGACGAGTGAAAATGCCAAAAGCATGATTAATGCTTTTTTGAGCTGCGTCTTTCGGAATTGGTACGGTCGGTGTTAGAGACAAAATTATATTTGTCCCCCGTTTTGACCACAAACTTTATTTTTACAAAAAAGCACCTGGTCGGTTTCTAATCTAACCGGTTGCAGGCACCATCTTAACCAAAGAATAAGGAAACTAATAATAGGAGTGAGATATGAGTGTGTGAGTGTGTTTCATGCTCGTTCTAACTAACCGACTCCTTGACAAGTAAAAAGTGCCTGTAACCAGAGTGGCAATTCTCGTAATTTTAAGAACGTTCACAGTCGGATCTCAGTCTCAATCTGTCAAAAATACCTCAAATTTCCCTACATTTCGACAAGTTCTTGACATTTGTTTGTCCCCGAGATAAGACTGCGACTAGATTTTGAACGTTTTAAATTACGAGAAGTGGCCTTCAGGTTAATTAAAATAAATAATTACCTCGTTGGTCTAGTTTTGCAAGCTCTACTGTTGAGCATGAGGTCATAGGTTCGATTCCCTGGTCGGGCAAAGCTTTATTGGACTTTTCCTTCGAAAACATTTCAGAAGCAACCCGAAATTTTGACAATAGGCAGGAGGCTCGCCGTATTACCTACATGGGACTTTACAAAAAAAATTGGCGAAATGTGGGTGTCGTATAGGCGCACCGCTGCCTAACCCTTCGGGTATTACAGGCGTGATGTTATGTAAAAGTAAATGGTTTGAGTTTGTTTTATCTCCTTCTTACCTTTAGCAATTTCACTGGCAGCATACTGCAGGATCCCGTTCTGAAGGTTTCCATTCCCGTTGGTGTTGTTCCCGTCTCTGAACTTCTCCTGTACTTGTGAGAGGTCGTTCTTGTTCCACTCCTTGTTCAGGGATTCTTCCATAGCCTTCTTGTTGTTGTAGTCTGGAACTTTGCTGTCTGGGAAGGGCTGGCCGTTTCTGTGAAGGAATTAGGATTAATGATGTAGTTTTATTAAACCTAAGGTCCATTTTGCAATGCTTTTAATTAAACTTACTACTCGATTATAATTCTATAAATAAATATTTGTTACGACCGCCAATCATATTTATATCAACATACAACTTTATACTGACCTACAAAGTGCTTAAAACGCAAGACAATTAGTATTACGCGGGCTACCCTGAAGCTTTCGCCTTATGGTTATTTTTAACTTGCTTTTAACAATTTTTCCAACTACGTATTGCCAACATTTAGAATGAAAATAACGGAAAAGGTGACAAGGTGCATAGCGGGTTGAACGAAAATTGCTTAACGTTTTCTCTCGTTGGCCGTACATTTAAATACCTTTACTCGCAGTGGCTATTATATATGTAGAATAGCATAGTAAGAATAGTAACCACGAGTAACCCAGGAAATACCAATTTATCTTTCATCTCACCTGATATCATTCTTGCCGTTGTCAATAGCCCGCACTAGCTTGCCAGTGTTGTCTCCGTACTCGCCGCACGACACTTCAATGATGAAGGAAGCTGGGTTGTGGTACGAGGGACACTGCAGGCTTAGGCTGCCGAGCCATTCAACTGTTGGGAAGACAAATTTGGCGTTAAAGATTTATGACGTCTTATTTTTCAAAAAATGAACTATATAGGTCGTTGTAGGTGCGTAAGTTATTGAGACAGTTAAGGCACGACCACAGACAACATGATTGAAGATGTCTAATGGTATTTAAAACAATATAAAAATAACAAAAATAATTTCATCAACATTCTCGTGCCTTTATCCCCATTTATTTGGGGTCGACGCAACATGTATTTTTCTTCCATACGTCTCTATTAGGCGTCATCTCGACAGTCACCCCCTTTCTAACCATATCATCATTCACTCATTCCATCCATCGTTTCTTTGGTCTATAAGTACAGTCACGACCAAAAGTATGTATACACTCGGCTTTATACAAAAGCGATTTACTCCTTTATTTTTTAATGAAATTGTATGTTGTTACGAATATAGCATTTTCGAACCCTTAGGTTTATGTAATGTGTCGTATTTCAACGTTGCATTCATTATTTCACGAAAAAATCGCAATTAAAAGTTGCCAAGTGTTGACATATTGGTGGTCGTGACTGTACAAACATAATAATGAAAAGCAAATTCGTAGGCGAGCAATGAAAAATTATTAGCGTCGACGACATAGGCAACTGCAACCGTCGAAGGTCGACGTCTAGTACGGGTACGAGAGTACGGTGCTCAAATACACGAGCTGCATGTTGTCAGCGGTTGGAGTTGCCTCTGTCGTCGGCGCGTGTCGCTTGTGTGTATGGACTCTAAGGCTAACTCCAGTCCAGGGCTATACTGAAAGCTTGTCTCTGAGCGGTAAAGTACCTGTCAAATTCTATGTTGATGATCGACCAAACTCAAAACCGATTACAATTAACTGACACGATTCGAGTTTTAATTCATTATTGAGTGTTTTAAAAACAAAATGATAAAACTTAAACATAACATAGCGAAAAGTATAACATACCAAGTCTTCCCGTACTGCCTTGGTAGACACACTGCCCATCAGCCAAGGTGTACAAATGATCGAACATTTCAAACAGCCTCGCAGAAGGCTGATGAATAGTACAGATGATAGTCCTGCCTCCCCTCGCCAAGGTCGCCAGCAGCGATATACATTGGAAGCAAGAGGAGCTGTCCAGGCCAGAAGTAGGCTCGTCGAAGAACATGATAGGAGGGTTGTTGACCAGTTCCAAGGCGATTGAGAGACGCTTCTTCTGCCCTCCAGAGAGATTCGAGGTCATTGTCTTGTGGTGCTCTGACAGACCCAGTGTTTCGAGGATTTCGTGGATCTGGAAGAGAGGTTTTTTTTTTGTAATTGGGTGTCTTGTAAATGTGTTGATTGTAATTAGAATCTGCCATCAAAATGTTGATAGAATGACTCAAGTTTTAAAAAGATAATGTGGGGTCATTATCTTTTTTCTATTTTTGTCTCGAAGACTACAATGCTTGTGTGAGATAAAATAACATCGGAGTCCTATCATCACCATCAGCCTACAGCAGTCCACTGTTGCACACAGGCCTTTCCGATTGCACGCCATTTAGCTCGATTCTCATCCGAGTCTGTTTGCCGCAAAACGAAGCGTTTACAAAAATAAGACCATAATGTGAAACCCGAGTTTACCTAGTCTTGTCGTCATTAAAATATCCATAGAAGTACTAGTGCAACGTAAAATACTACTTTTCAGATCATGCATACCATTTAGTTGCTTCGAGCCTATGTTGTGTCCATGAGGATAAACGAAGACAAAAGAGGACAATGAAAAAAATGAGGACAATTATGTCCTTATCTTCTTCCTTTCAATATAGAATAGAGAATATCTATCTACTACATACCACTTCTTCCTTATCAGCGCTGGTGGTAGCACTGGGCAGCTTCAACGCTGTAGCCACTGACATGGCTTCCTCTACCGTCAGGTTACCATGCAGCTGATTATCCTGCATGATGTAGCAAGAGAGCTTGCGGAAACCCGACAGGTTGCGCTCCATTCCGTTCACTGTGACGCTGCCTTCCAATCCTGAGGTTCTGAGGAGGGGAAAATTATGTTAGGTTGGATTGTGACTAAGTTTAATTGTGATTGTAGGTTGGTCTAAGCCTTTGGCGCAACAGCAGTGGATATATTTTATTTATTTATTACACTACTAGCAACTCGCCCATGCTTCGCACGCACGGGTGCAATCTACAGATGTGGCAACATGACAAAACATTGCAATTTCTAAGTTAAATATTAGTGTATTATATTATTATTTTATTAAATATAAAATCTTCGCTATACCACACTATCTGAAACGACCTTCCTTCGTGTTTAGCCAACCAAATCCTAAATTATGCATTCAAGGCTATTGGTATGTGCATTGGAAATTATTACTAGACGCTCAAATTAATCTGCACAATTCGAAAATGCTTGGTGTCACCTTTGTCGTTCAAATAGCTGCGATTGCGACCTCTAAAGCAGAAGTCCCGTCAATGAACATTCTTGCATTTATTGGGTCGAAAAGGCTTAAAATATTCTGTTGAAGTTTTAATTGCTTGTGTACCTAAGATAAAATGATTGTAATAAATATCTAAAGGTTAATGCAATAAGTTATTTAATAAGTAACTTCTAAAATAATCTAACTGTAAAATAAATCAAAGCTATGTTTTTACTATAAAAACTTACAAGATCAGAAATAACAAAATTATATCCTAAATTAACTAAAACTATTTACAAACTAAAATATAGCGTCGAAAAATCCATCCGCATCGCTGTCGACTGGTAATGTACCCAATACACTGGCGGCATTGCCAGTGTATTGGGTACATTACCAGTCGACAGCGATGCGGATGGATGGAAAAGCCAGCCAGCCAGCAAATTTAACTGTTAATTATTATTTAATCTAACTGTTAGGTTGATTCATGCTAAATACCATGCGCTTGTATTATTTAAATGGTACACCACAGACTTACTACAGTATCTGTCTCGCCTGCCCTTTTTAATCCATCCAAAGGTTGTCTTTAAAAGATCGCTCTCAGTGATAAGACCGCCCATTGCGTCATCCTTTGTAAAATTTATATATTTATGTCTGTAGTTATATATGGTGTACATAATAAATACTATTCTATTCTATACTATCAAAATTTCAGTATCAGCTGAGTGATTTGGTCTGACTCATCTAATATACTTTGGTACTCTGTCTATAGGTATCAATTTAGGCTAGGCATATGCGTAATAGTGTGGGTGGTAGCAGAGGAAGCTTGTCAGCAGTGGGAACATAGGCTGATTGTACTCGAAAAAGCTGGTGGTTGGCCACTTTTTACCGTTGTGACCCCAATTGGCATGGCTAAAACACCGATGACTGAACTTAACAAATTATGGAGAGACAAAGGTATCACCAATCTGACAAAGAAACACCTGGTCCGCACACTTGTCTTTTCCATCTTTCTCTATGATGCAGAGACTATCAAAGCTACCGACAGGCCAAGAATTGACGCCTTCGAAATGTGATGCTGGCGCCACCTATTAACGATACCATGGACAGCCCATTGCACAAATGTCTGGATCCTTGAACAACTGTCTTGCAAAGCACAAAAACTGTCTTCAACCTACCGGCAACGTGTCGTGAGATACTTCGGCCACATTGCCCGCAGACCAACAACATGGAACGTCTAATAGTATACCTAGATAGAAAATAGAGGGAAAAGACCTACACGAAGCCCAAAACGGTGGTCGGATCACATATCCGAGCAAGTGGACATAACTTTCAGCGCCGCAGACCAGGCCACCGATCGTAACAGATGGAGCGAGACCGTTGACATTTTGAAACGGAATCACGATTCTTAGCAGTGAAGGGGCAATTGAGAAGAAGAGACCTCAGAGGGGCAATTCTCGTAATTTTAAGAACGTTCACAGTCTGATCTGTCAAAAATACCTCTAATTTCCCTACATTTTTGACATTGATTGTCGCTGAGATGAGATTGCAACGAGATTTTGAACGTTTTTAACTATGGAAATTGGCCTTCTGGTTTCTCAATTAGGTTGAAAAATGGCTTAACGCGAACTTTGTCGACTGTTCGTAGGCACTAAATGATAATGCATATTCTAGAGTTAGTATTGAAAATGACATTGGGTTTATATCGATTGCAAGCACATGACATTGACATCGTCACCCAGTGGCCTTATAGCCTGCAGTCCATACCTACCGATGCGATACAATTCATTATCTAATCGATGCTAACAAATTACTTATTAATGCAGCTAGGATCGATATACAGGACAGTAAAGTTAGCTTTTTATGCGAGTTAGAAGAAATATGATACAGTATTATTATTATAATTGAATGCAGTAATTAAGAGCGTTTATAACGTACGGCATTTCATACAAACTTTCAAGTCCTTGTTTTTCGAAATGCATGAACCGATTCATACGCATAAGCAGGATTCATACGCATAAGCAGGATTCATACGAGTAGGTCTAAAAAGTTAGTAAAGAACATTTACGAAATGTCTTATTTAAAAAAAGATAATTGGAAATCTCTGTTTCTATGGAAAATTTAAAATCGGTCGAATTTAGCTGTAACACTATTTTTCGAAAATGTTCTCAATTAACTTTTTAGACCTATATTATATCCTGCTTATGTGTAAGAAGTTTCATTAAAATCGGTTTATCCATTTCGAAAAACAACGACTTGAAAATTTGTATGAAATGCCGTACGTTGTAAACGCTCTTAAAACCAAATATCAGTTCATATTTTTGCATTTTTATTTGACTGCTTGTTAGAGCTTGAATAATAATTTTCTGTAGGTACCCTAAATGTTTTTTAGAAAAAGTTTTTATTACGATAGGTACCTACTTAGTGACCTGCTATATTAGTTTTAATTTGCAGGTATCGATCGGTTTCTTAATATAACTTCATCAAGTTTTCGGTGCACAAATGAAACTTCTTCGAAGCACTGTTGTCGTCCTTATTGTGTATTGAAACAAAGGCCTTTGTCTTTAAGAGGTTATATCAAGATGTATATTTTATACTCTGATAAATAAAAAAAATATGAAAAATAGCTAAATAGAAGAAATTTAATTAATGGTTACGATAATTTTGAATGAATTTTTATGTATTCAACATCCTACTAGAGTTTTCCTCATCGTAAAAAATAAGAAGCTCACAAAGGGCTCAATATTTATTTATTACTAGCTTTTTCCCGCGACTTCGTCCGCGTGAAGCAACTTTCTTATTTTTTTTTTCCGTAAGAACTACAAAGTATTTTTTTTAAAAAAGATGGATGAAATCGGTAAAGTCGTTCTCAAGTTATGACGTGACCAAGGGAAACAGGTATTCATTTTTATATATAGTATAGATAGATTAGCCAAAGCAAATGCCTCTCTTCTTTCCACTGCTCTGGCTTGAGTTAGTGTGGACCAATCATGTCTGTAGGCGTCAACCTCAGAGGTCGATAGCCAACACATAAAATAAAGCTCATTTATTGACTTTTAAATTAAACATGATTTAATGCATAAAAACTTTTTAACAAAAAAATTAAACTTGATTAAAAAAGTAATTTTGAGTCGCCGCCAAACAATCAATAAACAAAGATCACTAAACGGCGCCGACTCAAAATTATTTAGGTATACTTAAATTAGTTTAAGAACTTAGTTATTAAGGTTAAATAAAAAAGGTTTATTATTTTTTGCTTTTCAGTTTTATCGGCGGTTTAATTTTTTTGTTAAAATGTTTTTATTTTATATTTTTTTGTGGCTATAATCTACTAATTGTTTGCCAAAGGGCAGGCTTGTGGTACTGAGTAGAGTAATAATACACAACTCAGCATTCAAATCTGTGAGTAAACAATAAATCACCCCTTTTTCATATCATATCCATTTTCCCACCCTTCGGGTTGAAATTTTTCTTTCAAATTTATATGGGACCAACTTTGGGGTATACCCTTTCCAATAAAAAAGAATTATCAAAATCGGACTACTCTGTAAAAAGTTATACGTGGTCATACATTAAAAAAAAAAATATATATGCGTCGACTTGAGAACCTCCTCCGTTTTTTTTCGTCGGTTAATAAATTTACCATTCAGTTTCTGTTTACCTACTTTGCACCGAAACGGGAGTTTCGCAAACCCCCAACTGTGGTTTGAATAGAAGCTGATTTTGGATTTGCAACAAAACAAAAAATTTTGACATTAGTGATTAAGTATAAAAAATTCAAAAATATATTCTAATATACTAAGGCAAGGCATTATATTCATGAAGTTAAAAGGCTATTGTCCTTTTAATGTACTCTCAGAGTAACTCAAATAAAGTCATTGTCACTCGATATTGAGGTAGGTATTTCAAAAGTCACAGTCAACTCAAACAGCTTCAAGCATTAAAACAAGTTTTTTATTCGTCTATCTAAAATCACATTTAATTGACAGACAACAGACTCGATCGAGACTCTTCGCTTTATCTAAAAGGAAAAATACTTTAATGAACTACAGTGTAATATGCAGATATTGACATACTTATTATATAGGTAAACGTCCAACTGCTACACGGGATGAAATGAAATGTTTATTTCTGTAAGATCATAGACACTTTTAAAATATTGACTAACAAAATCTTGACGTGTAAAAAAAGATGGCGCCGGCATTTCCTAGCTGATGTTCCAGACTTACTAGAATTATCGAATGGCAAAGGGCGCATCCCTTTGTTTAATTCCATTGACATTATTTAAGAAACCGTATCCTCTATATGTTGTAAAATAAAATATAATTATAATAAAACAAACAAATATTTAATGTTTACAACAAAGTTTCCGGAAATCGAATCACGCACAAGCGATAACATTCAAGTAACTTGACTACAATAAGTCAATAACATACGTTACAGACTGCATACATATTATTTGAAGTTAAAGTCGCCATGTATAATTTTATAACATTACCTCCTTGACATATCTCGAGACCCTGGGGTTCCAGACCTTTGGAAGGCGTACGAGGAGCCAACTCGCAGAGGCCCCTTAGACCATTTAAGTGTTGAAGTTTGAGGCACATTACCTCCTAATAATAAAATTGTTAGCATAATATTACTCAATCACAATGCTATAATAACATTAAATAAGGTGAATTGCTAATCGTAGTAAAGAATATGTCACGACACCTGCACCCTAATTGTGTAAGACTATCAATCTCAACCTGAATCATTTTGAAGGATATTGCTAATCCATTGCTTCATACGTTCGAAACTTTTGTCAGGTCAACAAAGTAAATAACGCAGTGAATGTTGTTGAACTGTCAAATTGAAAAACATTGCTCTTGATAGTGTGTTACGCAATTAGCTTTAATGTTTGTTATAGGTAAACTGGTAAGTACACACGGCTACACATCAAGCTATACATTTCCAGTTTTAGCTGACCTCGCATTGTATAGGTTTTTCGTACAATCAATAGTCAGCTTATACTGGTTTTGTATAGCTTGATCTGTAGTCGTGCGTACAGTCACGAGCACCAATATGTCAACACTTGGCTACTTTCAATTGCGATTTCTTCGTGAAATAACGAATGCTACGTTGAAATACTACACATAACATAAACCTAAGGGTTCGAAAATGCTATGTTCGTAACAACATAAAATTTCATTAAAAAATAAAGGAGTAAATCGCTTTTGAATAAAACCGAGTGTATACATACTTTTGCTCGTGACTGTACATGGTATGTAAGTATAGAGCTTGCAGGCCATCAAGCGCGCAGTAGGTATGTGGTGATTGCAGCAATACAATCCGTTCTACCATGTGTGATTACCATGAAGCTACTTCCATGGAAGATACTTTCTTTGCTGCACTGCGTTTGTGTGCCAATTCTACTAATAATATCAGTTATAAGGCCAGTCACTATGATTAATAAGGCACTTATTTATATTAATAGGCCATATGAATCGACAGACGCTGTCCTATCCAAATTTCAATCATACATAAAAAACCCATATATAAATGATGTTCAGTTTTACCCAAAAGTCAAGTCAGTTCAAGTTTTCTAATTATTCTTTCCATTAAACCTAATTCGGACTATTACGAACATTTTAAAACTAAAAATAGCCAAATCGATCCGGCCGTTCTCAAGTGATGCGCTTACCAATAAACAGCATTTCATTTTTATTTATATGATGATTTGTATGTAAGTGTAGTCAAACTCAAACTCAAATCATTTATTTCAAATAAACCAATCACAGGCACTGTTGAATTATCAAGGAGTCTATAATTATGGGCTGATTTTTCAATCGACATATAATTTTTATTCGTGAAATAAAATTGAGGTCTGACCGATTTTGTAACGAAAAACTGTCAAAAATTAAAAATTATTCCTCGGATAAAATTATCTGGCGTTGGAAAAAAAATAACTATCTGTCCGTACTATCATATCTCCATATTAATATAGATACTATATTTGGAACAGATAAATTAATTTTAAGATCCATAAATTATTAAAATGGGTCAACAAGTCATGGGTCATCAAATCGCTGTGATTATTTATCTCCTTCAAAGAAAGAAAGAAGGAAGTACAATTATAAATGTATGTTGTATGTAATGTGTGTTGTATGTTGTTGTATGTATGTATGTATGTTGTTGTTGTTGTGTGTGTATGTTGCTGCTTATATGAATCACAATGATAATGTAATAAAATGTTCTATAATGCACCTATAAGTACATTCCTCAAAAAGGTGACTGACCACGTGTCCATGTCATACAATGTCTTGAATTGCATTCAAGCGTTTTGTTGACGAATAAAAACAAATAAGTACAATAACAATTGAATTTGATACTTCATATCATAATGTGAAAATACAAAACAGTTGATAAATTAATAAACATACATAACATAACATCACGCTTGTATACCTCGAAGGGTTAGGCAGGGCAGGTATGTTTAAGTCCCAAGTAATAGGGTGCGAGCTTGTTATCATCAACTGGACACATTCCAGTAAACCATAAATATCCCGTAAAAACAACTGTCAGTCCTCCATTCAATTTTAATTTCAAACTACCGACCCAAAAAAAATCGCTTTTAAAAGTGGCCAGACTCATCATCATCTGCCTAGCCTTTTCCCAACTATGTTGGGGTCGGCTTTCAGTCTAACCGGATGCAGCTGAACACCAGTATTTTACATGGAGCGACTGCATAGCTGACCTCCACAACCCAGTTACTGGGTAATACGAACCCTTGGTAAAAAACGTGGCCGGACTAAGTCCTTTTCAAAAGCTAATCAAGATTTTAACTTCAAAAAACTTCTTACATTCCAAATTAATGCCTTGTGACGTCAATCGTAAGATAAATATTCCGTATTCATTAAAAACCTGTTTTGATTCTACAACAAAATCAAAAAAATGAACCAGAATAAAAATAAATAATACCTACTTAACTGAAATCTGTTTATAGTTTTGCCATTGTACCTAATGATTCCGACACATGAAAATACTTAAAACATGGAATAATATGCAAACAGAACATATTTACAGACTATAACAGTTATTTTGATGTTCGAAAAAAACTTGGGCTCTGGGAAACTGGCGAATTGTGGGTATATTAGAGGTACGCTTCTGCCTAATCCTTCGGGGAATACAGGCTTGATGTTGTGTGTACAAAAACACTATCTTACTACAATTCTACTGCCTGCTCATTAAAAGAAAACAGCCTATTTTTTTTTTGTTTTTCTTCGCCCGTCAACGCACTTGCGGTTTGTTCCTTTTACTGTTAAAATTGTTACTACTCTGAGTAAGATTAACGTTTGATAAGCAGTGCAGTGAGAGAGACAGTAGTACACCTCTCTTTCTAGTACATAAAAATGTTTGCAATAGTACGCAAACTGCGTAAATGGCCGCGCTCGGACGCTCGACCCACTTTACTGCTAGCTTTGATAACCAAGTCCGGTTTTGGTGATGAAAACAATATTATTTGTTTTATTCCATGGATTAGTAATATCTGTGGCGACGATAAGAACTGTGTAGTTAACAGACAAAACTGACCTTTATCATGAAGGCAATTGTACTAAAAGCGAGAATAAAGGATGAAGGCCAAGTCTGTGTTATCTATCACTGTTATGAGAATGACCTATAAACTCTGAAAAGGTTTTTGACTGCATCTTCCAGCATGTTCTTTGTTGTTTAAACAGCCATGTATAATTTGAGTGACATACAGTCAATGGATAATTCATCGATAGAATTATAAACAGGGTTATTGGCAAAAGGACTGACAAGATTGTTTTTACCTAACCATAAAAACAACTTTTTGTTCTTTGACTTTGTATTTAACTTAAAATCATCTTGTGATGCCTTGGCTGGCCGTCATTGTTAATTCAGTACTTAAAGAAAAAAATATTTATTTACATATTGACAAAGAACAGTTATTAGTTTAAATGAAAACAATAACCAGATGCAATTCCTTCTCATTCTAATCTGTCTCGTCAAAAATACCTCTAATTTTCCTACATTTTTGACAAGTATTTGGCATTGATTGTCGCCGAGATGAGATTGCGACTAGATTTTGTACGGGTTTTAATACAAGAATTGGTCTTAAGGTATAAGATACAAGTTTGGTGATATATTTCTCATATCCCTGTATAATTTACCTTCCTTCCTTAATTTACCTACCTTTTTTTCGAATGGGAAATCATCAAGTGACCCCTCCCGCTCTGGGTGGAGCGGAAGGGAGTGTCAGACTCTTACTGGCTAAAACCCACCCGTGTTCCTTCCTTAGCCCTTTCTGTTCCAGGACAGCGGTAACCCTTTCGGACGATCCCGCTACCCCGGCAGGCTTCGGCCCTATCGGGCCCCTTCCTGTTTACCTACTTACTTAATATTTAAAATTAATATCTCCATAGAAACCATAAACATTTTTCTTTCAAGAAAACAACATCATTATTTCTAGATTAATTAAGATTAAGACTGACAGTTAGTAATAAATGGGTTCGTTAAGTGATTACTTAACGATGTCAATTAAAATATTATTTATACTCTAAGAACCTTATTTAAAACCATTTTCATATAAAATTACTCTGAGGCAATCACAATACCATGTACCAAGAAAGAATGGTAATTTATGGCAATTTATGGCAATTTCGAGGCCCATGTACCAAAACATCTATGGAGATTTGAGAAAGAAAGAGGCTAACAATTATGGTGACATAAACTTCTTAAGTCCATCCAAAGAAACTGCGGATGCGTCCATCACTTTGGACTTAGGACCCTATGCTTCACAGCAATAGGTCTAAAGTTCATCACATTGTATAAAGAAACTTTTCTACTAGGTAACCAAAATGTTACAAATCTTGACTTCCGCATCAAAACTGTTTGTTTACCAGCCCTTTGACCAGCTAGTTGTGACATTGAAGCAACGTCGCAATGTCACTAGATAGAAAATGACGTAGGCCTATCTACTTTATAAACGACTAGCTTTTGCCCGCGACTTCGTTTGCGTTAAGCAACTTTCTTAATTTTTTTTTCCGTAACGTATTAGAAAACTTAAAAAAAAAGATGGATGAAATCGGTAAAGTCGTTCTCAAGTTATGACGTGACCAAGAGAAATAGGGATTCATTTTTATATATATAGATAGATAGTAGCAAAACGTGTGTTTTAAACGTTTAATTCATCTGATGTAGGTACTAAAATGTATCTGATATAAACATGGATACCAAGGATTTTAAAAGCTTGTTTTTTTTTTGTATTTCCTTCGCATGAGATGTACAGGCATTGAATTTAAATCTATATCTACCTATACATATTATTAATTAAAACCGATTTTCGTGTTTGTCTGTGTGATCGCGTTGTTCTTCTAAACTACGCAACGGATTTTGATGCGGTTTTCACCACCATTTAGAGAATTTATGCCGGAAGGTTCATTTGTTTCATGTACAAAATACATTAATAAATTATTAAAAAATAGCGATGTTTTGTCAAGTCGAGAACCGTGTGAAGCAGGGGAGAGTTACTAGTATACTTAGTAAATAAAGCAGCGTAGGTAAATAATGGCCACATTTAAGTCTTAAGAAAGATGAATTTACTAAATGTCCTTTATATATAAATCCAATAGACGTCATAGATAGTATGAGAAGGAAAATATGACTCATTCATTGCATTTCAGAAATGGATGACCCTTGGTGACACTGCCAGGAAGAAATCAGTTCTTCTATTTATACATTTACACAAACAAATATAATTGAAGTGTCTTTGTAATGTCAAAATAATAGCTTTTTACTATAAGCAATGAAAGTATACCTATAATATTATACGGTACTAAAAAAAACAATTTAAAAAATTTTTGTCAGTCTGTGTTTGTCCGGTTAATCTCCAAAACGACTAGATCGATTATAATGTTTGATATGGGGATACTATGAACCCTGGGAGGGGGCACAGGCTACTTTTTATCAACATACCACGCGGGCAAAGCCGCGGGTTGAAGTTAGTTTAATAATAATAATAAATATTCATATAAATTCAAGTATGAACGTATAACAGCATAACGCAGAACTTATACATAGAATGACATACATAGTTTGCGTATGCGTTCAAATTGCATAACAGCTGTCGCAAGTTGCCAACTATCCTAGAAACGATGACACTAGGAGATCACAAATGTACATAATATGTACATGAGTAAGTACAAGAGATTTATTTAGTACAAATGACGTAACTTGGGAAGTTGTGTAACATATATACATGATGGGTTTAAAATTGTGGAATGACTTCTAGTACAACTGTCGTCTGGAGTGGGTTGGTCAGATCGTTTCTAACGCCTTCTACTAATAAAGCTAGAGTATTGTGGTCATTTCATTCATCCCGACTGACAAAAGTGCAAAAGCGAGCTCTTAGTGTTTAGGGCGCAAAATAAAATGTATGACGTTGTACCACCGGTTACCTTGGGTGGAGTTCCGCTGAAAAGAGTCACTCGTTTTAAATACCTGGGGCACTGGGTCACCGATAGGCTGTCGGATGACGATGATTTAGAGAGGGAACGTAGAGCATTGGCTGTCAGGTGTAACATGTTGGCCCGCAGGTTCGCACTATTATTGATTTTATTATGATTTAAGTATCATTTGCACTTCCATTATTTTACATTCAACGCATATTAATAATATTAAAATTACGTTAAACTCTGTACTTTTGCATGCCTTGTAATTGGCAAAATATGGCTGTTTCTATATTTATATTATGTACCATCATGACCTGTACCCATATTTGCAAAATAAAATATCTCTATCTCTACGTACTTGGTTTTTTGCATCAAACTGCATTGTTCTCTAAATTGTCAATTCAAATCTTAATTTCACGAGCATTCCGCCATTTTGTAATCGGATTCCGTCGTCAAATGAGCATCATAATCAATTCGAAACATCAACTATCTGTGTTTACCAATTTGACACAACATTTATGCAATTTGCATTTTACTAATTGGCATACTTTATCAGGTATTTCCTGCGAATCCAATGTGTTTGTTTGTTGTATCCCCTAAACATGGTTAAGTCCAAAATTCTTATGATCTAGCGGATCTACATGAGATCACTACATCTTTTCAATGTCTTACTACCCCTACTACTTATAACTATAATATATAAACATTATTCAAGGTGGACACTACAATACGAAAATAAATTAAATGACGTTCCCAGTCTGCATACGAAAATTCAACCAAATATATCCAATAGTTTAGTCACTATTGCTATAATAGTCCTATAGCTATTATAGTCGACTGATCGGCCAAATTCATAGTCGCCCATCACTACTATTTAGTTTATATGAAAAATTTAGATGTTGATTTATTTAATAGTTCCAAAATACTCTTATGCATTTGTATTTTACGTGTTTTTTATGTATTGTCCTGTTGTTATCTCAACATTGTATGGCACCTTATAAAACTACCTAAAGCCTGTAAAAGATGGAGGCTTCACAACTTCTTGTGGCCGCGACTTCGTTGGCGTAGATATCGGAACAGAATAATGTGTCTCATTTCATTACTACTTAATTCCTTCTCTAAAACAAAAGTAGCCCATATGACTCCTTATAACATCAGCTATCGCCAGTGAAAGTCCCGTCAAAAACAGTACAGCCGTTTCGGAGAATCAAACAGACAGACAAAAGTAGTTTTTTTGTTATAAGAACCGTATATACTTACATAATAGGCATTTAGTATAAAGCTGTTTTTGACATTACAAAGAGACACTTCAATTTTGTTTATTGGTACAGAAGATTCTACCAAACTGACAAAACGAGTTTAAGATTAGCAAAAACAGAATCAAGACACGCCGTCCGTCGCAACGTGCCCGGTGCCAGGTTAGTCTCTAAATCTGGTATAATATTGGCAGGACTACAATAGAATTCTTCACTTACTTGTATCCTGTGAGAATGTTGAGTAGTGTGGATTTTCCAGCACCGGAGGGTCCCATGATGGCAGTCAGCTCGCCAGACCGTAGTCGGCCGGAGACCGACTTGAGGATTGTCTTCACATCTAGGAGAAAGAAAAGGTTTGTTAGCCAAAAGGTATGAAGAAGGATAGTAGCATTTATTCGCAGTGACAACCGTTAAATCTTAACCATTAAGTTATTTAGACCCTATCTCTTAGTTTTAGTTAGACGAGCTGGAGAGCGCAGCTCTACGTCTAAGCGCGTTTTTTGCGTACGGGTGGGATAATCGATTATTCGTTCCCCCCCTCAAGGAAGGCCTGAGACCCTAACTCTTACTTCATCAATGATCAGCATAATGCACACGTCGGTCTTCAGGAAAATAGAGGATATGGACATCCTTAAACTAATTAGGAACTAGGAACCTCATAAGTTATAACATCAGCCAAAATTTTCTGATTGGATCAGTCATGAGAATTGTCGACATTCCTTTCAAATTAAAAGATTAAGCAACAGCAAAAGCCTTCAAAATTCAAGCAATTACAGATCATTAAATTATTAAATATGCTGTTGCTTAGAGGTCGTGTTTTTATACAGTTCACAGACCCGCTTGTGCAAAAAATGTTATATACGTATTTAATATGAGGACGACGTCTTGCCTGGAGATCCCAGCATAAGTTTAATGTCGGAACTCAGAAATAGATTTGCCTTCCTCGTTTGATGCTTAATCTGAAGTTGTGAGTTTTTATAAGCAATCATGTTAGTTAAGTTATGAGGTTTTTCCGGATTTTATGAACAACACTACGTTGTTATCGGTCTAATGCTGAAGTTGGATTCGATCACAATTCACCAGCGGAGTAATTGCATTTATAACACACTATCAGTTGCAATAGCTTTAATTTTGATATTCATTGCGTTATTTACGTTGTTGAGCAGACAAATTTGTCGAACATATGTAGCAATGGATTAGCAATATACTTCAAAATGATTCAGATTGGGATTAATAGAGTGTTACGCAATTAGGGTGCTGGCTTGGCTCATGGATTGGGGATTCTAACTAGAAAGATTAGTAGGATAATGCAGCCGACCTCAATTAAGGTAACGTAAATAATGAACTCTAGCCAGATCGTTTGAAAAAACTAAGTCTTGCTAAACAAACAATATGTCCATGACAATGTACCTAATTTTAAAGTCAAATTAATAACTACTTTAATAGCATTCCACGTCAATTGTTCTTGCCGGCTATACAGTCACACATATTTGCTAATGATTTCGAATGAATTCACAACAAAGTTGTTAGGTAAACCTCAAGATATCCAGGTCTGCCAAATTAGCAACTTTCTCATGTCAATGATTGCAAGTTTTTTACAATCATTGATATGAGAGATGACATACACACGATTGTCGCTCGTGTGTATGTACACTAAGGGAAAATAAAAAGTAAGTACGATGACCACTTGATTATGTAGGTATCTTTAAGTTCAAAGACCGTTCAATTTTCAATTAGTATTCAACATTGTTGCTAGAAGCCATAAAACCCTAGATATTCTATTAATGATGCATAATCACACGTTCCCACTGCTGGGACACAGGCCTCCTCTCTGTGAGAGTGAGTGGGCCGTAATTGGTAGATACCAACCCGCACTGGGCTCGCGTGGTGAATTACTAGTTTCCTCACAAAGTTTTCCTTCGCCGTTTTGAGCGCAGTGGTGATGAGATTATTTTACACAAAGCAAAGCGCCTGCCCGGGTTCGGAGCCACGACCATTCACCTCGTAAATCGGGGCAGTTACCGCTGGGCCACCAGAGCTCTTAGTGAATGATGAACGTAATGAAATTGAAAAAGATATTTCACTCTCTGTTTTCAACGTATACTGCTGTGTTTGCCTTGAAATATTGCAATTGCACGCTGTGGTTGCTAGGTAAACACTTACTAACACCATTAGAGCAACCGGTTCTCCTCGCCCGATGTCTTGAGTCTCACTTACTTTAGGTACATCTTGCGCAGTATAGAAGTTGATATCTACGCTTGCATCTTCTCAGATCCGCTTGGAGATGGGTGCTACTTTATTATTCTTATTGTATGTAGGACTAACATTTTTTATCATTCATCATTCACTTCACATCAGTCATTGCGCATTTTCGGAAGAGAAGGCATCATGTACCCGTAGACATCCCAAAGACGACGCAATAAGTAGTTACTACGATATTTCCAATATTCAGTCCATATATTAAGATATTATTGGATAGAGAGAAAGATAATCCAAGTCGTTCTTTTGCGCAAGCAGAAACTGTAGTATATCTTCTATACGAGTATTTTAATGTCCTATATCCTACTTCTTACGATACTCGGAGACAGTAATTGGTATTGAATAATCTAGCAGTATAATGAACCCAGTTGTAATAAAGTATATGTAATTAAATATTAATATTCCATTAATTTATAAAATCAATTATTATTTATTTACGAGTGTTTGTCAAAATGCATGATTCTATTATTATTCAGGTTTTAATTAGGAATGAGATTTATTTATTTTATGATAACATTGTAATTAATTTCAAAATGATTTGGGAAATAAAAGGCTTAAATAAATACGAATAATAATAATAATAATAAGATGACCACATGTAAACACTTGAGTTCCTCCTTCCTATTTGCTAAGCAAACAGTTCGTCTGAATTAGATTCTGTTCAACGCCGCAAAAGTTCAGATTTGTATGTAACTTGAATATAAATAGACGGTTTTACATACGCCACGTAAGTTAGTCCTTTGTTCGTCACATCAAACGTTACTCATGCCTAGCAAAGTCCACTTCCCATATGGGCTTTAGATTGTACACTATCGATTGTATTGTTACATTCCTTGCTATTTGTTATTCTAATATTATGTAACATCTTCAAGTACTCGTGTGAAAGCACGAAGAAAATTGTACAAGGAAAGATGACCAAAGAGGAATAAGGAAAACTATATATCTAAAAGCGAACATCTCATTCTGTCGTTCAGAGAATTGTTTTTCTAGAGAGTCGGATTTATTCATTTGAAGCGAAAAGCCTAAGAATTGATTGTATCTATGCCTGATTTACACGGTGCGATCCAATTTCTAGTGCTTGGTATGCCGCGTACCATAACTCTAAGCAAAAAGAAAAGTTGCACCGTCCAAACACTGTTTAGCCGATGCAAATCTTTTGTTGCTATTGTATGCCACAGGCAAGAAACATAATGTAAAAGGATCTAAGTCTGTTGCTAGGAGAGAATTTGATAAAAACTTTCTTAAATTACTATTTTGCCTGCTGATATTATAATAAGTACGAGTAACCTAAGCAACTACTATAAAAGATTGTTTCACTTCTGCATCTTGATTAGTGTCGTAATAGCCGACTACAATAACATTGCACATTGCAGTAGGTACAAGGGTCAAACGTACACTTATAACACGTTACACTTCATCATTAGTTGCATGCGAACCCATAAATTTCAATTACACCGCATGAAATTACTGAAGACATCATTCTTTTAATTAATCCTTGTCTTGCCTTTAATGCTTTTTGCTTAGTAAAGTGATCCTGGCTATTTTTACTGTCAATTACTGTGTGATTCTCACCTCGCAAAGACAATAACGTATTCATTAATATTGTTTCTATTCTTCGTCATTCAACGTCGTTATTGTTCTAAGTTTTGTCAAGCTATAAATGATACTGAATCGATCGGCTGGATATAAGTAATACTAGTTCTATATGGATTTCTCAGTAGCAGCCCGGGGTCTGGATTGCATCCGGTTGGTGGCAATAGGTTCGTGGGTGTACAGGTACACCTCAGCTTCACCCTGTTTTTTACAATAAGTAGTTGCGCTGCTATAATCATAATCTTCTTACCGTCCATTTAAAGTATCTGTATCTACCTACTTAGATGTTTAATCAGACTGTTGATACCAAATGTTCTAAGACGAGCGCTAATCCTGCCGACAAACTGTCACGCAGTTTGGCAGGTTTATGAAATGTGTACAAAGTGTTTGGTTCAATTTTCGTTTCTTTTTTTGGGATTTCAGGCGTGTTGTTATGTTATGTGTGTAGTTTAGCAACTTGTGTTATTATTGTAAGGCTTTCTAAGGCCCATGACTATAGTTAGACTATATAGCAATCTTAATGTATCTATATCTTGCGACCGCCTAAGCTTCGCACGCATTAATAAAATATTTATGAGTGTTTTCAATGATAAAATTTGATTCAAGGTAATGTCTAAACAAGCATTTATAAGTACTAAAGGAATATACAGACAAACGGCTGTTTTGTACTGTGTAGACATTTAGAGACAAAACTGAAAGACTCTCCCTAGATATAGTATTTCTGGTTTATGTAAATCGAATCGAATATAAATAATCGAAATTATTTTTTTGTTATGAAAGAATTTTTCGTATTCGTATCAGGAGTTGCCACAAAAATAAATTATGCAACTATATCGATAAAACTCACTCAAGTCCAAAGTTTATTGTATTTGTCTACGTCATAATATATGTCGCAGGTTTTTCATAAAATTAGGTTTTTGATCAAAAACCTAGGTTTTTAATGAAAAAATGGAAGATGACACATTTTAAACTCAATTTCATCATAAACCTGTAACAATCCAGATTTTTGATCAAAAACCTGAACTAGTTTTGGTTTATGATCAATCTGAAAAGCAAGCTTTTTTTTAATTTTGACTCGGTTTAGTCGTATTTAATAGTTACGAAATTTCATTTTCGCGGGTTATCGAAATCAGATTAATATATGTACGTGAAATTGAAATATTTCATTTCATAACTGGATTGAAGTAGGAGAATATTGATTGGACCATGGATGTAAAATTTTGATAAATACATAGGTACTTAATTGTTTTCTTTCTACTAAGTTACAAATGATGATGGATTGTGTAATTTATTTCATTTAAATTTATTTAGCTGTCATAAAACAAAGTAAACCCGTGATTTTGACAAGAACTTTATCATAAACCCAAACTAGTTCAGGTTTTGATAAAAAATCTGGATTGTTACAGGTTTATGACGAAATTGAGTTTAAAATGTATCATCTTCCGGTTTTTCATTAAAAACCTAGGTTTTGGATCAGAAACCCAATTTTATGAAAAACCTGCGACATATACCTACATACGTGTACGATATCACGAGCCATTTGTATTTCTACTATATTAAAATCAATTTTCTATTATGAAGAAACATGGTCCCCAACCACATTTACCTCTTTTATATAGATTGAATTAGATGGAGCCAGTAATGGCCTACGCATTAAGAGCTATCGAGGTCACGTAAAAAATATAAATTAGATAACGTAACTATAAAGCTACATCAAGCCAGCTGATCTATTAATACTTACGGAATAAAACTAATCGTTTACTTTATTATAATGATATGAAAATATAATTCAAATTGAAGAAAATGCAGTCCAATACTTGGATCACAAAAGTAAACACAAAGTTTGTGACACGTTATTGAACAGACGCCAGCACATCAAGCTACCCTAAACCGTCAAATTTTCCCAATCAACCTTGAACCTTAAAGCTTTAGCGATAAAGTTGAAAATCTATTAAAGACATTTGACAGATTGTAGTAGCTTGATGTGCTGGCGTCTGTACAGAAATAAATAAAAGTTTTAAAGTTTTATACACCTATATCCAGTATCTTATAATAATGATAAATATGACCACTATGGTCCAAGAACTATAATTGGACTGAAGAGTGAAACACAAAAAGTTGGTGTCGTTTTTCAACTCAAATTCATTCAAGCTTTCTGCAATAGTTCTAGACTTAAGCGTATATCATTACCAAATCTAAGGAATTTTAAATTTTAATGAAGTATAAATTATTGGAGTGCATTTTGACACTTCAGCAGATCGCTGCAACTGAATGAGGATGCTGACTCAAAGAAATATTGAACAAACAAGCACTTTATCTAAAATATTGTGTTAATTGAGCATTTATTAAGGATGATAAAAATAATATATACATTGGATACACTTCTAATACTAAATTATAATAACCTAACCTAGCTAAAACTATTAACAAACTAACATATGGCGTCGGAAAATTCCTTCGCATCGCTGTCGACTGGTAATTTACCCAAGAGACTGGCGGCATTAGAAGGCATCCTTCTACTTAAATGCTCATTAAAAAATAAAATACATAGCGTACAAAAAAATAAATTATTATAAATACAAATATTTATGTTATTTGTGACTAAGTGGTGACTAAGATCAATGCTCTTCCGTTAATTCTACCAGTTGTTTCGAACTCAAAGAAAGTATTTGACATTTCCGTTTTTTTAATATTTTCCTCTTCCTGTCACTTCCAAAGGTCGAGATCAACAAATTAAAGTGAAATGTCATCCATTTCACTGAATTGTCATTATTACGCTACCTGTTTACCTTCCTTTAAGTCAACATTCGGTCATTAACCTGCAATCTGCATTAACATTGAACATTTTCCCGTATCTTAACATAAAATACCAGAACGTGTAAAAAAAGTATACCTAATATACATATAGTATGTTTCATTTTCCTACCTGAGTTGATTAATGATTTTGACGACAGAAGAACTCAGATTCATAATTCTGAATGTCAAATTAACACACAATTTATTGCATGCTTCAAATACATCCTATCCCAATTTAATCGTTTGAGAAGTTTGTAGCGGTATCTACAACGCCACATGCAAACAACGCGTCATACTGACGTCACGCAAATCTTGCATCTCGCAAGCAGAGTTTACCGCGCAATTAGCATAGATACAATTTCCCAACATCAATCGTTGGGCAATTGCCCGCCAGACACAACACCCGTCTGGTTGGAGGATCCTCCCTTTTCAATGGAGGATGAGTGAACTTTACACCCTGTTCCTCATACCTCCAAAAGTTCATCATCATCATCAAACTCTTGCCATTATCCCAATTTATTTGTCGGCCATGTCTTTTTCTTCCAAAATTTCTCTAAGTATTAGTCGTCATTTCGGTAGTCACCAACTTTCTAGCCATATTATTTATTTATTTATTTAAACTTTTTCGCACAAAAAAGGTACAAAGGCGGACTTAATGCCTTAGGCATTCTCTACCAGTCAACCAAGGGTGGTGAAGAGATTAGATGGCAGGTGCTTTGGTTGAGAGGGACAATGATAAAAAACACAATTCAAAATTAATTAATTGTAATTATCTTTCACACAGTCCATCCATCGTTACTCTGGCCTTTCCCTACTCTTATAGCAATCCTAATTCATGCTCAATGTTGAATCTTTCGAGAATTTCTACCATAAAACATTAAAGATATGCCTAACAAAACAACGATAGTGTGGCAACCTCACAGTCACAGGGCTATGTCAGTCGGCAACAAGAAACTACAGCCTTGGTCTAGAAACGCATTACCTTTATCGCTATGAACACGACCAAATCTTTCCTTCGTATACTTTGATAGATGATATCAACATTGAAGAATTCGAAATGAAGCAATTCAAGCAAGTACAATACTATATCAGCAATACTGAGAACTGGGGGTCTACTCCGAAGTGCAAAGTGCGAATGTTCGGATCGGACCGACACATGGCCGAACCGAATATTATTGAAAAATGCGAAAAAAGTTCGGATCAGCTCACTTGGGTCGGGACCATAGTCAATATTCGAAAGAGTGTAGGAGTGTAGGATCGGAACCGACCGAACCAAATAGTAACTTCGTAGCAGGAAACGACCGAACATTCGGCCGATACTACTTCGGAGTAGACCCCCTGATCCTAACATGATTGCAAAAGGCTAAAATAGTCTATGTACTTTACTAATAATAAAGCTGAAGAGTTTGAACGCGCTAATCTCTGGAACTACCGGTCGGATATGATCTTTAATTTTTCATTTGATAGCCCAGGATCCTACACTCTTTCGAATATTGACTATGGTCCCGACCCAACTGAGCCGATCCGAATTTTTTTCGCATTTTTCAATCATATTCGGTTCGGCCATGTGTCGGTCCGATCCGAACATTCGCACTTTGCACTTCGGAGTAGACGCCCAGTTCTTGAGGAAGGCTATAAGCTATTTAACATCTCGCTATGACCCTTAGGAGCCGAGCCAAGAGAAAAATAGTGAGAACGCTAAGCTAAGTGATGTGATGCGACGGGGTGGGTCGGAACAAGAAATTTCACGCGGACGAACCCACTCGCAGAAGCTAGTAATTATAAATTAAACTAGAAAAATCCAGGCCTTTATGAATGACCAAAGGGAAAACATGCTTTGATTTTTCAGTCACAGAAAGAGAAACATGTACCGATACAATGAACGATTGGTTTTTAAAAACAGCAGCCTTTGTGACAAATTGCAGACTGATGAGGTTATTGTCCCACGCGAGTCATTATATTCAAATTATACAAAATAAACTATTCAAACTTGATATCGACGAGGTAATTCAAAAAAAATTCTTCTCGAAATAATCTGTTTCGTAATAAAATAATCTCATTAAAGAAATTCTTAAACTAACAATTAATAATTATAGGTAATGTTGTCAATAATTTAATGTCTTTGAGGTAATGCAATATTAACCATTATCAAATTGTATCGATTGATAAGATTCGCTTCTTATTACTGGCGAAACGTGTACTATTCGGTACCTCCCCTCTGCTCAACCCTTCGGGGATACAAGGGGTAATGTTATTGTAAAGAAAGAAAATACGTTTATTTGCGGCAAACATGACGCATAAAAAGAACAGAAACACAAAAAATAATAAGTTGGCGGAAAACCAGTACCTAAACCAAATTTAAAAAGGAAGTACTGGATTGATGGATGTCTTGGTTTATTTCCCTGTTTATATTAAATTTAAGCAGAGCTACAAGAATGCCATGGCTACTTAACCATCATCCTGAAATTTTGCATATACGTTGTCAGGTGTACAGAAACGGACAAAAAACTACTGACTATAATTTATTTTTCGGGAACAGCACTTTTTTTCATCCCGAAAAAGAGTGCTGTTCCCGAGGAAATCAACAATAATATTATTGTGATAATAGATGGCGCCACGTGGCTTGAGCTCGAATCATGATTGAATTATATTAGAAACTTTAGAATTGATTGTCAAATTCTAAATTAACGCGAGCGAAGCCGCGGGAAACAGCTAGTACAATAAATATAGCTGTTCGTTGTGTATACTTCAGAACTCACAATTAGTTGATATATGCAATTATCGAGAGTGGAGCTCGATTTATAGTTAAACACACAATTATTTACACAGTAATAAAATATTTGATAACAGTCGTGAGAAAACTACTAATTGTAATTGGGTTAAGTAAGATAACTTAGCCAAAACTATGATAACGTTAAACATAACATCCAAAGACCAAGTTCATAAGAGACAACAGGAACAACAAACAACAATTATTACCATTTATGTTGAGATAAAAGAAATATTCCAAATTTATCAGTTCTAGCTGACCTCGCATTGTATAGGCTTTTCGTACAATGAGAAGTCAGCTTATACTGGAAATGTATAGCTTGATATGCCGTCGTGGTTACCAAATACATACTATGAAGCTACGCAAGTTTTAATCCCTACCAATCATATTACTGATCGCAAGTATGGAAGTATCGTAAATATCGTGTATCGTAATCTTTCATATTACGCAGGTGTAATTAAAATTTGTCCGTTTCTCAATATTCGTGCCTTGACTATAACGATAAGAATTACCTGTTCTTATCAAAAGATTAAAGAATCAATGTAAATTATATCGTCCATCTTGACTGTTTGACTTTTAAAATGCGATATTCTTGTAAATAAATTCCATAGGGGTACAGATTATGTTACCTTATCTTCGGTGTTACTACATCCGATTTTAGTACAATCAGCAGTGCGATTCTGTAACCATCTCACCGTGAAAACTTAGGTGAAGTGAGCGTGGAGTGAGCTATCATTTCAACTAATACTAGGGATTGACACTATTGGCAGCTCACTCTAAGCTCACTTCACCTAAGTTTTCACGGTGAGATTTTTGCAGAATCGACCGGCTGTCATTCCAATTAATGCTTGGGATTGACACTATTGACTGCTCACTCTAAGATCACTTCACCTAACTTTTCACGGTGAGATTTTTACAGAACCTATCGGCAGTACACCTGCCTATGATAATAAAGTGAGCTTCAAGTGAGCTGTCAATAGTGTCAGTCCCTAGCATCGGGTGGAATGACAGCTCACTTCAAGTTTTCAAGGTGAGATTTTTCGGCGAATTGTCGACATCGCATCGGAATCATTGCCATAGATGAAAATAGAATAGAATAGTGATTTTAGGCGAAAAACCTTTTTCGTCTAAAACTTAATAAGTGCAAAAAATCCAATCAAAGCATTTTGTTTTTTTTCTTATGGGGACGACCAAAGAAACGATGGATGGACTGTGTGAATGATGATACGGTTAGAAAGGGGGTGACTGTCGAGATGGCGGCTAATAGAGGAGTATGGAAGAAAAAGACATGTTGCGCCGACCCCAAATAATTTGGGATAAGGGCAGGAGAATGATGATGCTATCTTACTTCTCCTAAACTAAAAACACAGACATAACATTTTTATCTATCAGTGTCATGATCCACGGAAAGATTGCCAATATGTGGACCAATACCTATACGCTAATTAATCATGCAGGATACGTAGATAGTAAAATAAGCTTGCCTAGGAATCAATCACCGTCGTAGTATTTTTAGGAAGCAACCTTCAACAATTATCTTTTGAATCAAAGTAAATAATTCAGTGAGAAAATGGTAATCTATAATTACAGACTAATCATTAACACTGTTAATAAAACATTTATGGGGACAATTACACATCATACAGAAGCAGCATAAACAGCTAATGTTATTAATTCCATAAATATTACTAAGAATAATATTTCAAAACCACTAGTGCTACTGTGCATAATAAAGGCATACGACCGGCCATTACCAATTACAACGGAAGAGGTAAATTGCTTGGTGGACGCCTACCTATACGTACCAATGAGTATTTCCTTAGCCGTTCATTAATAAATTACTAGTCGGCTAGCCTGGTTGACGATGGGACGACCCTCTATAGGAATTGCAAGAAAACACGTCTCGAATTTCCTGGTCTATTTTTACATACCTAGTTGGCAGTTCAGATTATGCTAAAGGAACTAGAAAACTTGGTCTATTAATAAACAGATCTGCACCCTAATTGCGTAACACACGATCAATCGGAATCGGTTTCATTTTGACAGTTCAACAACAGTCATTGCGTTATTTACGTTGTTGAGCAGGCACATGACACATTTTTGGAACATATGAAGCAATGGATTAGCAATATCCTTCAAAATGATTCAGATTGAGATTGACTGTATGTTAGGCAATTAGGGTGCTGGTTAAACTATGTCCTTTTCAAATAAACTTGCGTTGAAACTTTTTTCGCAAACTGGTTGTGGCGTTGCAGCTACGTACAATTCTGTTTGTGGTAAACTTGTGATGGTCCTGAGACGTAAGCGTGTTAGCATTAGCAATGGAGTTTTTTTTTTTCATAAATATTATGTAGGTTTGCACGAGATCATCAAACTCTCTAAACTTACTTTCACTTTACTAAAAAAAAAACTTTTCAACTGAACCTAGTTACAAATAAACCGTTAGATTTGCGAACACAACTTTGTTTCAAATTCAGCTGAGTGTTTGTGGACCATCTTAACCTTAGATTTAAGGTCGAAGACGAGAAAAATCAAGACAAAAAATTAATGCTATGTAGATATCAGAGTTTACAACGTTGAAATATTTAGATATTTAAATATTTTGATTCAAAATAAGATTGAAGAAGATTGAATCAGGTATTGAATAGAATAACATGCATAATTACTGCCAACGATGGAGCAAAGTCATCTTAACGCTTCGGTCAAGTCAGAGACGTCATAACCTTGACTTGACAAGGATAAAGATATCAGACTGCTGGCTGAGACAGTAATTATAGTCATTTTGTTACAAAAGTTGCAATAATTATAGCTGAAGTTGATACAAAGTTAGAATAAGGAGAGGTGGATACGATGGATTTGGCTCCTGTCCCAAAAACAAGCGAGACAACAGAGCACTGCAATTTGCAGTGGATATAATGCCAATTTCGCCTTAAAATACTGAGTAACCTCGTACGAGGTTACACAGTTTTATTATAAATTATCTCGCATGAACTTTGGAAGTGTCCCCGAAGGTAACAAGATATGCAAACAGTTTTATTACAAACGTGTATTTGCGAAACGTGGATTTAACGTGCATCTGTAGGATAATTTCAATTTTAGATGAAGTAACAGTAATCAAAGTTTAGTATTAAATAATTTCTTGGTAACCCTCGCACGGAATCCTCGGTGGAGCAATAACCATTATCGTAGCAGGAAACAAGGAAAACAAAGAAACAACTCCCTTTGATATGCAACGATAGGACAAAGTTCTTGAGGAAAGCCCGAAACGAAAGATTTTGATCAACCTTGAGCTCAAGTCGTCCTTAAAACGAATTAACTCGAAAATGGGTAGGCATAAAATCACTTTCGTATATAGACGGGTTTGGAGATTTTTTGTTCTGTTGATATAAAAACAGCATTTTTATTAATGTGACTTCAAGTTAAATATAATAAAATTCAAGCTAGACTCAGATTTAAGCTTCTAACAGCGAAGTTGAAAACGATAATACGAATATAGCAAAAATAGACTGTTTATACAGTCATTATAAGAAAAACAGGATATCATATCACCAACAAGAACTTCCTAATTCATTGGGAGACACTAGCACAAACTGCCAGCATAATAGGTGTATTTACAGCCAATGAAACGACGATATCTTTAAGATACGATCAACCTGGTAGCCCAAAACAAAGGTCAAGTTGTGAGAAAAAGCTCTCAATGATGTTATTTTAAGCAGACTTTCGATTCTGACTGTCCCTATACATATTGTAGTCTTTGATTCTGACACATCAAAAGTGTACTCGACGTTGATAAGTGTTGGGTCACCCCAATTCTCATGGTAATGAGGAAATAGAGGATTCGGAAGGGCTCCGAAACGGTATTTGGGCTTTATATTGCACAGTAACCTGCTGTATGAAAGACTCGTGATTCGTGTGACGTTTCGTGTTGATTGAGGATGCCCCTTTTTCGTCATATCATCACCTTAGGTCTTCCTTTCCCCTTCCTTTTACAGGATTGTATTGATTATTCATTAAAAAAAAATCAGTTATTGCTTTCCGTGAGCTTCTCGATATATACATATATCTCTTCCGCTACGTATATTATTTGTTTATTATGTGCAGAAACTTGGCCGAGTTTATTATCGTTCTTTGTCATTTTATTATCTCTGTCACATTTTTCGACCAAGGTTGCCACTATTTTGATTGGCATAACTAGTTTTAATTCGAAACTTGAAGAGCAATTCAGATTTAATGAGCAAAGATGTTGAAAAAATCTGACAAAAACTGTACCTTCAAGTTACCAATTTACGCAGAAGAATATTTATTTGGATTTAATTCTCATGTTAATAAATACAAACATCGAATCGAACGTAATCTTGGAGTTTGAGGAAATATAATCATTGAGGTCATAGGTATATGGCGTCTCATTAACACAGACATAATTTATGATTTAGACATCGTTAGAAACACTCATTATCTTTGTTATTTAAATCATTAAAGACACTTATTTACATAAATGGAATCAATAGCGGCAATCTATCATACATTGCCATTGTTTCGAACTGATTGTTTTCCCAAACAGAGAATAGAATTTTGTACTTACTGCTTTTTCTTCCCTCCTGCACCTTGTAGGTGAGATCAGTGAACGCCAAGTCCACTGGCGGTCTCTTCGGCAGATGTGTGAGGGTCTTGTGCTGTGCCGGGGTGATGGTCACCTTCAGGCTCCCTTTCCTGTCGGAGATAATGGGCTTAGTGTCCACTGGCCCCGGAAGGCACGATTCTTTGTCCACTTTCATTTTGAACAAAACACAATGGATTTTATTTAACTAAGAAACTCAGTTGGTCATTCGTACGTCACAAAGAAGTAGATATGTTTAAATAAATGCGATTGTAAAGACGCGCGTTTCGCGCTGAGACCGCGCGCGCACTGCTCGCAGCCGAGTGTACAACTGAGTGCCTCAGTCGAGTCAGGGACGCTCGCAGCCGTGACGTCGACTGATTAAGTATACGAGTTTTGAACTTTGGCTTCGAATGTCCAAACATCATATGGGCGAATGTTCGCAATTTATGTACTTGTATGTTATGATGAAAGAGTGTGCAGTGGTCATTAATATCCCTGTTTATCTACCTGCATAGTGTCGAAATAGGCTAGCTTAGTGTGAAATTGGGTAGAGATTTCAGCACTCCAAAATGATGGGTGTATTCAGTCTATCAAAACTTGGTGCAAAACCACTTTGAAGATTTTCTTTGAAATCATTAGATGGCTAAGCATAGGGAGCACTGTACAGATAATCAAACATTAGGGTGGCCCAAATAAAAATATTTTCTTTTCTTTTAAATGAAAGCATCAAAAAATCTAAATTAATTTTTAGTTTTTTTTTTAAACCTTCCACTATATCTTTTTACGATTTTAAACTTTATGGTTGAGACAACATGTATCAATACCTACTCTTTTTAAATAAATCTAAAAGAATTATGACAGGTTGACCACACCATAGTGTGTTTGTTTCGGTGATCAGCAGACTGCCTAATCACAGTATGTGTGGACATGACATTACATTTTTTATTCTAAAACTGGATACACGGACTTGAATGTGTAGTATTTAATTTTTATGTGCCATGAAATTACAAATAACTAGTTTCTTTTTAATTAAATAGAGTATGAAACAGGTTCAGAGAACTGGTTGAAGAGGCGGGGCTTGGGGGAAGCTTATGTCCAGCAATGGATCTTTCGGCTGAAATGATGATGATGAAACAGTTTGTATACTTTTAGAGAGAGAATAAAACACAGGCTTAGTAGATACACCATATTACACAGGCTTAGAAGATACACCATATTACACAGGCTGACTGAATTCTATGGCAATCTTTCAGAGAGCTAGTTGTACAGCTTTTTACAATCTTCAAATATTTTAGAGTTGGTCTCGCACTGAGAGGAGGCCTATGTAGTGGTACTGTTGTGGGCTGATTATGCTTAGATAAAATTTCAAAGAGCTGTGGATTTTGTGAATAATAAATAAATAAATGCTCAGTAGAAAACATTGTTGATATTTATTAATATTTTTAAGTTTTGTAACATCAAATATTCCACTACAATACACCAGAAATTGAGAGGACAGCATTTAAGACTTGAATTGGAGTATTTGGTTAAACATGTTTTGTGGATATTATAAGTGTAATTTGAAGGAGGTTGGAGTTATATGGTGTGCTATTGAAAATGGTCTATGACCAGCCAATGGAATGCTTTCGTAATTATGGAAGTGGCAAAGTTTTGGGAAAATAACATTTCAAATACAGTTCTGCCAGCAACACAAAGGCATTTAATTTCTACCTATTGTTATGTGTTATTGAGCAGTAACTAACATCAAGATACAGGATTTTCCTAGTTTGAAGTTCAGGGGTCTTATTCATCTGTAATGGCCATACCCATATTTTCATTCATCATTAAAAAAATTGATTGAAAATATTATACCTTCTTTTTAATTTAGTTTCTAATACATTTATTGTTGTCTTCTTTTTAACCCCCGACGAAAAAACGATGGGGTGTTATTTATGTTTTTAAATTTTTGATGTAAATTGATGGCCTGAAACACAGGTTTTTCATAAACCTAGATCAGGCAGGTCTACATCACAGTTAGAATTTAACTTTTCTCAATTGTAATTAATGTAAATCATATTTTTACTTTACTTTAGACTTGTTTAAGAAATAAATATAAAAAAAAACAACACTGATGTTACATAAGCTAAGTTTTTAACAAAGAAACCAAAGTTTACGCGGGAGTTCCAGACATTAGAATCTTGGAAAGTTGTGTTTTTACACTTGCTTTGTTAGTACAGGACCCGTTATCAACATGATTTCATTAGTTGACAATCAACATGTTTGTAGGTAGATTCACTGATTTATAAGACTCACTGTTAATGGTCTTTACTATAAAGAATTAAGTTACTGCATATTCAAGTATTGCTTACATCAGAATCTGTCAATTGGTAGGTATATCCTGTTTTATTTAATAATTTCATTCAACTGATGACATACAAAGACTTTATAGCACTATATGCTTTGTACTTTTGAAAGCTATTGGTTTACAACTTTCTATAATCATTTCATAATGAAAGGAGTAAGAAAACATTTTAACTTTCTCCTGAAGTTGGGTACCCTATTACTTTTATAATCAGCCGTCTATAAAAATAAGTATGATAAAGAACGCAATGTTACATTCGGTACACAGACACGATAAACACGATGCTTATTGGGTCAGATACGTACATAATAGGTATTTAATATACGTTGCAGAGAACAAAGTTGCGACATACGCACTTGTTTCGCAAGTTTACTTACCTCAAATTGTTGAGAATATACGTGTTATCCATCTTGAACACTTCATATGCCTACCAACTAATCTAGGAATACTTTAAAATGAAAAAGATTTTTAACTTAAACAAAAGCGAAACGCTAACAAAACAAAACTCTTGATGTTATGTGTAAAGTAGACAGTAGACACACATGTAATTACAATACTTTCTCCAGAACAAACACACTGAACGAGACAGAGAATCAAACTCATAGCGAGAGAAACAGAGAAAGAAAATGATAAAGAAAAGATGACATTGACAGCTGACAGCTGTTAGAAAGTGAGCTGTTCGGTTTCACGCATTGACATACAAAAGTATCTCAATGGTTTCACGTCATAATTCGATTGAATTTACTTAAGGGTATTTCAAATATAATTTCATGAGTTTTCACAATATTTTCAAAACAAAAAATAAAATTATAAGGGACAACCAAATTATAGGGGATTCATTTTCGAAGAAGCATCCCAATCTAGCATAAAGGTCTTGAGGCAGACCTTTCAAAAAAAGGGAATTTTAGTTGTCTTAGCTTTGATGTTTAGGACAATAACTATAGCAACCTTTATTTCTGAGTCTGCATGGTATTGTTTAAACGTCGAAGTCAACAGAAATGTGGTCTTACTTTACCAATTTCTACGAAAATGGAAACAGTTATTAGTTTTATAGGTCTTTCACCTGACATAAACCCTGTCAGGGCACACCAATTTTTACCATTTTAAATGATAATTAATATATAGGTAGGCCAGACGGACACAATGCATCCGGAGAGATGGGCAAAGATCGATACTTACTGGACGCCTGAGGCAGGATAAGGATATCGCCGTCAAGGTAGACCAAGGCGAAGGTGGTGCGACGATTCTATCATTTACAGGACCAACATGGCCAGAGGTCGCACACGACAGGGAGGTTTGGAAAAAAAAGGGGAGTCCTTAGCCCAGCTGTGGGACACAAAACAGGCCAATAAGAAATATATCTTATACATATTTTAAATAATTCTATACAAATCTTACATATTTTATTTAAAAACTTAAGTAGATAGATATCAATGGAGTAAAAAAAAGTTTTATGTTTACTTTTGTATCAAAAACGAATTAAGTATGCAATTTGAAGTATAACTATTAAAAGACGAGCTAAGGAAAAAGGGAAACGTCCACAACGGGTAAAAAAGCATTTGTACTGGGATAGTAGGTAAATAAAATATAAGCATTTAATAATTTACAGGTTTTCCAACTCTGTTGACTTGAGGTTCTTTTTTTGTTGAAGACTGGAGGCTTTCGACAGGAATAACCTGATTGGAGTTAAAAAAAAACTCGAGGACGATCTTCCTGACTGAAAAACTTCAGAGATGTTATTTAAAGCATTGATCGTACAATATTGTACACACACGGTTCCCTATCAATTTGCATAACATTTTAAGACATAATATAACATGGGACACTTTTGTTTATCCTAATTATATTTACCTACGCTTAACAGCCTACGCATAATTCTGTTAAGCATAATTTCTCTAATCATAATAATGTTTAAGCATAACATTCTAAAGCATAAAATTTTATTAACTCGTATTGATATTTAAAAAAAAAATTATAAGCGTACTAACAAATATCCTACATACAAAAATCCTAAAATGTTAGACACTAATACACATTTTTATACAATATTGCTATAATGAAATTTGTAGGCACTTTACATTAGATAGAACAAATTATTTTTAATTTTTTCTAAGTAGACGGTAGACGTTATCTTAAAACTATTGTGACAATAAGTCTGTATTATTGCAAAGTTGTAATTTAAACCTTTAAATAAAGTGAATTGTAGTTAGAAATGGAAAATACAGTGCATACCTTTATAACTGAAAGAGGAGAAATCAAACTAAATGTGAATGGTTTCATATATGACAAAAATCAAGAAAATGATAGTAAATATTTATGGTTGTGTGAATTGCGACGGAATAGCAATTATAAATGTAACTCTCGACTTATTACCAAACTGAACGACGATCAACAACATGAAATAGTATCAAAACATAATATGAAAAATCACAATCACGAAGCATTTCTAAAAGAGGTAAGTTTTGTAAATTTGTTATATTATGTGTGTAAAACATATTGGCGGCTGGGTGGCCCTTGGTCCACGCCCCACACACAATTATAATATTGGTTATAGTTCTTTATATAATATTGGTTGTAGTTATGTAAGTATATTGAATTAATCTTTTGCATGAAAATTCAGTATAAATACGTAAAAATAAGTTAGAGGATAATGCTAAAAAGACCCAGGCGCGGCGCAAACGAAATATATCTCATATTTTAGTAAAAAATATAATACCTACTAAATAAAAAATATTGCCAAAATTCTTTTTTAAACGTAAGATTTTAAATTATTTTTTACCAGGAGTAATTTTTACATGGAATTATTTTTATAGTCTACGCGAGCCTATGCGATGCGCAGTCCTTCGTTAGACTTAAGCTGCTTTCAGACTACGCTATACTATATAGTGCCTAGTATAGCAAAGAAGGACCTAGTATTAATTTTAATAGAAAGCCAATAATATACATTGTTATGGACACGTTCACACTGAGTACACACTGTACTGTACTATATAGTACAGTAGTACTATATAGTACAGTACAGTGTGAACGTGTCCATAACAATGTATGGTGCGCGATATTGTTGTGCTATGAGCTATATACTAATGCTATTATATTAAAGCGTAGTCTGAAACCAGCATAAGTTGAGATGTATGCGCTTTATTTTTTTAAATATAACCGACTTTTGTTAACATATCCCGCTGCATACTGTGTACGGTATTAAGACATCCTAACATTATACGGTGTGAGGGTATGTCTAAATACCTTCCTAAGAATAAACTTCAGTCTGTTATGAATCTTGGTTTTATCGTCACGATCACAACATCATCATCATTTTCTTGGTGCGGGTTTCATGAGGAAGGTGGGTGACACGGGCAAACCAGTAAAACGTAGGTTGAAACACAAATCACAATCACGTTTATTATTGTTATCATTAATTACAATGAGCGAATGACTTTATGAGTAGTAAGGACAGAGTACATTTTTATATACCTAGGTATGTACAGACGCCAGCAGGTCAAGCTACCCGAAACTGTCAAATTTTCCCAATCAACCTTGAACCTTAATGCTTTAGCGATAAAGTTGAAAATCTATTAAAGAATTTTGACAGATTGTAGTAGCTTGATGTGCTGGCGTCTGTACTAGTAAGAAACAAAGGCTTGTGTCGCTAGGTCTGCCCGTATATGTTAAGACTCTACCATTTAACAGAATCATGTAATACTAGATTATTATGTGGATCTCTTCTGAGGGGTGTAACTTAGGCAGACGTAGCGAATGATAAGAAATAGTAGGTGATTTTTACCTTTGTAGTTTATCTGCTTCGCTTGTTAATTCTTTATGGAGATAGAGCATGGAATGCAGATCAATAAGACTTGAGAGCAGGGGCCACTTTCACCATCTGTAGATAGATATTATCGATGACACTGACACTTCGATATTTTGAGCATCAAGCTATTGGTATTTACTGAAACCATATGTCAAATATTAGGTTTTATTATTACATTACTCAACAGCTGGAACCCGGTATGGGTTCCCCCCCTGGAAGCTCACTTCCAAGGGGCGAGACGGTGGGCACTCTCTGGCCCTTCATACTGCCTCACTAGTATAGGCTTTAAGGTCAAGCATACCTTTTATTATTACACTACTCAACAGATGGAACCCGGTATGGGTTCCCCCCCTGGAAGCTCACTTCCAAGGGGCGAGACGGTGGGCACTCTCTGGCCCTTCATACCGTCTCACTAGTATAGGCTTTAAGGTCAAGCATACCTTTTATTATTACACTACTCAACAGATGGAACCCGGTATGGGTTCCCCCCCTGGAAGCTCACTTCCAAGGGGCGAGACGGTGGGCACTCTCTGGCCCTTCATACCGTCTCACTAGTATAGGCTTTAAGGTCAAGCATACCCTTTCGGAACGGTGGACACTCTCTGGTCCTTCATACCGTCTCCCTAATATAGGCTTTAAGGTCAAGCGTACCCTTTCGGGACGGTGGACACTCTCTGGCCCTTCATACCGTCTCCCTAATATAGGCTTTAAGGTCAAGCGTACCCTTTCGGGACGGTGGACACTCTCTGGCCCTTCATACCGTCTCCCTAATATAGGCTTTAAGGTCAAGCGTACCCTTTCGGGACGGTGGACGCTCTCAGGCCCTTCATACCGCCTCATTCATCATTCTAATACTAATTGAGATCTCAAGAAGCTTTAGTCTTTCATGTACAACTACAACATACACACTTTGCCAACCTTATTGGTCTGCATGGAATCATCATTCAGCATTTCTGTAATCTATTGAACTATGGGTTCAGTGAATAACATAGTAAGTACTTAGAGAGATTAATTAATCTTAAACATTAGATACTCAGCTTTCAATACAGGGATGCCGCCGGCTCCAACCCCGATACAAACTCACTATCATAGACACGGCTTTTGACTAGTTCAAACACTCAGTTAAAACATCGACATTAAAAATACTGGTTCTTACCGGGTCGGACTGATTTGACAGGTTCTATCGATGTTGCCATTGCATAAAGTTATTGTTGTAATGTTGCTATGTCTGATTATTATTATATTTACATTCGCGGATCATAATCTTCTAAAGGTCCGCGACACTCCCGGCCGGGAAATTAAAGTAATGTTATTAGGTTTTGCGTCCACTCTCTGATCTTCTGCAGAGCTCTCGTGGCCGCAACTCTTCTTTCCTTTGGTACTTCTTTGTCTTTTTTCGTATACTCATTATTCTTATCCTTATCGATCTTATCGTCATCTATCTTATCGTCACCTATCCTCCCGTTAGCCTCTACTGATTCCTCACTATGTATTGATGTATCTTTGACACAGTTGGTTTCGTCTCTTTGATCATTTATAGTTTTACTGGTTTTTCCTATATCTATAGGTTCCATAGCTACGTCTACAGATTGAATGTCCTGTGGTCTCATATTTACAGATGCTTCAATCTCTTTTGCAACTGTAGTTAACTGACTGTGTGTCAGCATGTGTTTTCTCAATGTTCTTTTCATGCAGTTTTTAACTATACCGATTAGTCTCTCATAAAAACCCCCGAACCACGGCGCCAGTTGGGGTATGAATTTCCACTGTATTTCTTTATTGATACAGTATTGTTTTGACAGTATTTCAGACATAAGTTTGAAATGCGTGGCATTGTCTGATGTTATGAGTGTTGGAATGCCTCTAGTAGCTATCATTCTCCTCAATGATAGTAGGCCTTCTTCTGCCGTTAGATCTTGAACGACTTCTAGGTGTATAGCTCTTACTGCTAGACAGGTGTAAAGACAAATCCATCTTTTGGTTTCTCCATTTTCTCCTTTCACCAAAAGGGGTCCCATGTAGTCCACTCCTACGAAAGTAAATGGTGCACTATAGTTCACTCTTTCTGGCGGTAGCGCTGGTGTAGGTGGAAGCTTAAAAGGCCCCCCACCATGTTTCACGCAATTCGAACATTGTCTCAGAAGTTTCTGAACTTGACCTTTTCCTTGAGGGATCCAGTACGATTGACGTATGATGCTCAAGGTGTGATTTACACCCACATGATAATTTTCATTGTGTGTTTTCATTATAATGTTATTGGTAAATTCACTCTCCTTTGGTATGAGAATAGGATAGCGTTTTTCAAAGGTCCAGTCTGCATTCATCATGCGACCTTTACAACGTAAGATACCATCTACGTCTTTAAATAATCTCAAATTGCGACTTAAATTAGTCTCTTCATCGTTGTATTCATGTGGGAAATATTCGGCTTGTACCTTTTTAATCGTTTCAAGCTTGTTTGACAATCCACTCGTTTGTGCTTGCAAATTTCTTTCTCGTTCTCTCGACTTGTCAATATTCTTTTCCGGTGTATCTTGACATTCTTTATTAACATATCTTTCGACTCGAGGTTCCCTCGGGAGACCCTCCCGGGACAACAGGTTTACGGACTTTGCCTCGCTTGTAGGCCAAGTTTCGGATCCTTGCATCAGAAACGTAGGTCCTACTAGCCATTTATCTCTGTCCTCTTTTGTGCTCACCGATCTTGTAGCAACATCCGCAGGATTGAGTTCGGATGGAACATATCTGATTGTCATTCCTTTGTTTCTCTTGATTTCTTCAATTCTCCGTGCAACAAATGGTGGCAATAATTTATCTGAATTAACCCAGTCGATAACTATTTGACTGTCAGTCCACAATGTTTGTCGTCTTATTTCTATTTTTAGGGAGTCGACTACATATCTCATTAAACGGCTCCCAATTAGTACTCCCAGTAATTCCAATCTAGGTATCTTTAGGTGTTCCTGGTCTTTTATTGGAACTAGACGAGACTTGCCAATTACAAAGGATATTTCACCGTTGGATACTATATAAATTACTGCAGCATATGCTTGCGTAGATGAGTCTGTAAAGCAATGCAAGTCACAGTTATCTCTAGGTAATCTGGCATAACGTCTTGCTAATGTGATTTCAGAGATCTCACTAAGGTTGTTGTTAATTTCTTTCCATTTTGATGCGAAACTTTCAGGTATGGGTGTGTCCCATTTTATCTTTTCTTTCCATAATTCTTGTAACAATAGCTTTCCTGGTAACAATGTAGGCGTGGCGAAACCACAAGGGTCATAGACTGAAGCAATTACTCTTAGAATGTCTCTCTTAGTATTTGCATTAGGTTTGTTATTATTAAAACGTAGTCGTAAAGTATCTTCTTTTAAATGCCATTCTAAACCTAATAATTTTATAGTTTGATTTTGGTATGCGTCAGAAATCTCATGCATGAATTCTTCTGAGTTCGAGCTCCAATCTCTTAGATTCATAGATATATCGTGAAATGTATCTTTACAGCGTTTACCAAGAATCAACGCCTCTTGCACTGTCTGTGCACCAGTCACTAGGTTGTCTACGTATATGTCATTAGCCACGCTCCTAATGACGGAATCTTTTGATTTCATGAGATGATGTTTAATGGTGGCGTTAAGCAAAAATGGGCTTGATATTATTCCAAATGGAACGCGAGTGAATCTCATGCATAACAAGTTATCCTCTGTGACTGGTTTAGAAATATCCTTAAGCCATAGGAACCGTGTAACGTCCCTGTCTCCTTTGTGTAATCCTATTTGTAGGAATGCCTTTTCTACATCGGCTGATAACCCTATTTGATGCGATCTGAATCTAATTAGCAGTTTAGTTAGGTCTTCGAGTATCATCGGCCCGCAATATAAACATTCGTTTAAGCTTTTATGTCCATTAACTTTAGCCGATGCATCGTATACAATTCTAGTTGGTTTTCCTGGCTGTTGAACACCGTGATGTGGTAAGTAGTGTACAGGTCTATCCTCATGTGTAGTTTCACTAAATTCGGGAACTATTTCAATTATTATTTTCTGTCGCTGATCTTGCAGCGTTTCATCATATGACTGTATTGATTCGAAATTCATTCGTTTGATTAAGCTCTTGAGGCGGCCGAATGCCATTCCGAAGTTACTGGTCAGATTAGGCGGGAATTCTTTCCAAGGCCAGTGCACGTAATACCTTCCTTCGATAAGTTCGGTAGTATCATTGAAGCTTCGAATCGCTTCTTCTTCCTTTGTTATTTTTGGTGAATCTGTTATCCCGATGGAGTCAAGATCCCACAGAGAGGATATGTTCGCTTGATACATTGGCAGGTCAGGTTTAGTTAACTTCACATCTAGCTCTGTTTGGAAATATGTAGTTACCGTTAAAGCCTCTTTAGTTTCCGGGTTCATTAATCCAGATAATATCCAACCGAACTTGGAATCAACTAGATACAGGTTGTCTCTGATTTGAATCTTCTCAGCTTTCATAAAACTGTAGTAGTAATCGTTACCTATAAGAATATCAACTTGGTCAGATGAACTATCATCAGCTAGCAATTCTTTCTGTTTCCAGTTACTAAGCTTACATGGTGCAACTGGTATTCCTTTACATATCATTGGTATTACATTTGCATAAATTGATTGATTAGACATGTCTCGGGTTTCTAAATTCAGTCTAACTACCGTACTCTTGAGTTCTCGGGGAGCTTCTGCTCCAAAGGTAAAAACAGATAAGTTTTCTTCTTCCTCAATCGGGAGATCTAATTTGCGTGCGATTTTTTGGGTGACGTAGGATCTTTGTGACCCAGAATCCAACAAGATTCGACATTTAACCTGGTGGGAAGTATCTCCTTCCTTTGAGGCTATAGCAACTGCCGTTTGCAGCACAGTGTCCCTTTTATTGTTTATTGCTGACAGCGTAGATGACTTTACTTGAGAAGGAAATTTATTGGGACACAATGCTCTATTGTGTTTCCCGCGTTCTTTACAATGAAAGCATGACCTGTGTGATTTGCAACTTTGGATGCTATGGCCAGTACGAAAGCATTGATAACAACGGTCTTTGATCATATTCTTTCTATCTGTAGAAGTTTTATGTTTATCGCATTGGTCGTTGAAGTGGGTACCATTACAGAATATACAGCTTAACTTCATCCTCTTCCTTTGAGGTTCTGCTGATGACTCGCCCTTCGACGACCTTGTTCCTTTATTATTGCTCCTACTATTTTCCTTTGCTTCAATGGGATGTCTCCTGTTCTCTTGTGTAACATGCAGCGTTTCCACAGTGTAATTCTCAATTACCTTCGGGTTTCGTTCTTGTGTTATTCGACTAGCATCTTCACGAGCAGTAATGATGATTTCCAAAAGTTTCCTCAGCTCTTGAATAGAGTTCTCAGTCGATTTCATCTTAAGTTCATAAATTAGGTCTTCGGGAAATTTTTCGAAAATTAGATGTCTCAGATGATTATGGTTTATATCTTCACCAAGTGACTCTAGGACTCTTAAATGTCGTTCTATGTTGTTTAGTACTTTCCTGCACTCATTTGTTGTTTTATCAACAGTTTTTACTCTAGTTAACGCAGAGTAATGAGCGTCGACTAAATGGCAAGTCTTCCCATATCTTTCTTTCAATGTCCTCAAAGCAATCTGGTAGTTGGCGTTAGTAGTGTCAAAACCGTCAATAACCTGCTTGGCCTCCCCTTTTACAGATGCTTTTAGGTACAGTAACTTATCGACATCAGTGATGTTTCTGGCGTCGATGTTAGAACTGAACTGGTCCCAAAATTGATGCCAGTTCAATACGTCCCCGTCGAACTCAGGTAGGTTTAGTTTTGGCAGGCGGCTAGAAATGCTGCTGGCTTGGGTGGCCCCCTGTTCGACTATATTGTTTCGAGAAGAAAACATTTTAATTTTCACATTCAATTCGGCGAGGTTCTGTTCAGCTTCAAGTTGAACTTCGCTCATTTTCCCTATGTCGTCAGTGGAAGGTATATCAATCATACGAAAGTAGTTAGTGAGGTCTTCGTTAAATCTCTTTAACGACGATTCGAGTTTAACCTTTATAATTTCTGCGTCATATCTTGTCTCATCATTATGTATAGAGAGGCTGGAGGATAAGCTAGACTGATGTGCGATTTGATTTGCTAATAGTTGCAAGCGGTGCAACAATAATTCTTCCATATTTGCACAGGTCCTGTAACCGAAAATTGCATCACACCCCTGCTGTTTACTAAAATGCACTGCATAATCGTTTTTTTTGAATTATTGTTTTATTACACAACAAACAATAATAAGAGAATTCCCCTTTTCTCATAAACTTACTCTAGAAGTGTATGAGTTTATGAAATAAATTAAAGCCAAACATTGTGATTTGATGTCATTACCTCATTTGTAATAGTCTCTATTCAGATGTTTGTGAAATTCTATCAGTGTACCTACTTACCACTATTATTTACTTTTAGTTTGTTAAAAGTTCTTCAAATCTGAGTTTGGCAAGTATTTATTTATAGGTAAGTACTCAATAATTACTAGTAGGTACTTGCTACCTCTTTTGTTTTCAAGTAAGAAACATTTACTTTTAAAAGATATAGATATTCTACATTTTAACTAAATATTCTCTTGTGATATATCTAACTTTTAGTATTGATCTTACCCCCCTGTTATGTGAGGTGTAATATTATTTATGCATTAGTCATATTAACAATCTCATTTGGGTGCTTGGTGCTCGCTGAACTTTCAAATAATTAAATCATCAGATTTCTGCCAGTGTCAGTTACTAAAGGCAAGTAAGTGAATGGGTAATCTTTATTTGAAGAAACTTATTTCTTTGTAATTTGTATGCACGCTCATGGCATAAAAATTTATAGGGTATGGTTTCATCTAGGTACCAATCATAATAAAAGTCTATTTACCTCGTAGTAGTGTAGGTAGGTAGGTATCCGTAGTTTCGTCTACGCAGCGGATCGTACTCAGAGCTATCCTTTCCGATAGGTAATAGGTCGTAAAATAATAGCCCAAGTTGGTCGAGGTGTTTTCTGTAAATCCCCGATTATCACATCAATCCTTATGTTTTTTACAAAAACAATATGGCAATTCTCATGGGCCATTTGGTTTTTATTAGGATACGATCATAGATGACGAAACAAATCGCTATGACTATGATTATTTATTCAGATCGAATTTACAATTCACTCAACAGTAAGTTCAATCGTTCAAATTACATATATTCATATCAATAACTTACCAATAGATTCTAACTTTTTTGGGTCGGTGAGTCCTCTTTGGTTTTACGACAGATGACAATATTTCAGCAGCAAGGCAAGGTATTCATTCAAACTTTCCTCGCGGGTAAATAATCCGCTCCATGCGTCACAACACAAGTAAAACTTTTCCGACCATAGAGTATAATAATAGTGTTGCCGATATTAGTGGGGTGATAGTTAACCGTATAAATCGTAACGACAATCGATTTTCCTTTCCAAAATAGATTTATCATTTATCGATTAGATTAAAATTCCAGACTTAAAATTAAACATTATCTCGCTCCTAATTTTATGTCAGATACATTAGACATCAAGTTCACGTTAATCGAGCGTTAAAGACAAACCTAAATTAATCGGAACCACAATCGATTTAAGCAAGCGTATTAGGAATAATGCAAAACTCGATTCATTGTCGTACATCCGTCGGGACTAATACGTCAGCTGAAATACTCTTAATTATTTCTTACATAATTCCTAACTGAATGGTAACTTTGTCTAAACAAAAAAGAACTTAATTAAATTTTATTTAATTCAAATTCAGATGATTTCAGGGTAGAATTTTCATTCTAAAATTGACGCGTCAATTTTGTTATTTGACAGTAAAATGCTTACGGAATGGACGAACTTCCGGCCGGATCACGACAATCCTTCTTAAAGAAGGCATTGAGTAAATGACATGTTACGATTCAATGTAACTGAATAAAATGATATAATTGTTTAATTACGCAACTTGCGTAATTGCAACGTTTTCTTTTGAACAATAATTACACATTCAGGCAACTAGTGCCATCTAGCGATTCATTCGGAAAACTTCAGTTACAAACAAATGTTATTAAACTTTACAATTTTATGGTAAAATAATTAAAACATGATAGATCTATAATTCGTCGTGGTGTCGGTGGCCTCTGCTCCATCCCGTGTGCTCTGTTTACATTAGTGCATACTGCAACTAAATCTTTATTCACAACTTCTAGTGTGGTTTATAAAGCTTTAAATAATTATCTAAATGATAATTGCTACTCTCCACTGTTGGTGATAAATTGTCAATTCATTTCTCTCTTACTCCTGGTCATGGTACTGCTGCCATGCCTGCATTAGGCTCTCTTGGCACTCATAATATTCATGAAACCAGTTTCAAATCCCAGCATCTCCACCATGTCGCTAGGTCTGCCCGTATATGTTAAGACTCTACCATTTAACAGAATCATGTAATACTAGATTATTATGTGGATCTCTTCTGAGGGGTGTAACTTAGGCAGACGTAGCGAATGATAAGAAATAGTAGGTGATTTTTACCTTTGTAGTTTATCTGCTTCGCTTGTTAATTCTTTATGGAGATAGAGCATGGAATGCAGATCAATAAGACTTGAGAGCAGGGGCCACTTTCACCATCTGTAGATAGATATTATCGATGACACTGACACTTCGATATTTTGAGCATCAAGCTATTGGTATTTACTGAAACCATATGTCAAATATTAGGTTTTATTATTACATTACTCAACAGCTGGAACCCGGTATGGGTTCCCCCCCTGGAAGCTCACTTCCAAGGGGCGAGACGGTGGGCACTCTCTGGCCCTTCATACTGCCTCACTAGTATAGGCTTTAAGGTCAAGCATACCTTTTATTATTACACTACTCAACAGATGGAACCCGGTATGGGTTCCCCCCCTGGAAGCTCACTTCCAAGGGGCGAGACGGTGGGCACTCTCTGGCCCTTCATACCGTCTCACTAGTATAGGCTTTAAGGTCAAGCATACCTTTTATTATTACACTACTCAACAGATGGAACCCGGTATGGGTTCCCCCCCTGGAAGCTCACTTCCAAGGGGCGAGACGGTGGGCACTCTCTGGCCCTTCATACCGTCTCACTAGTATAGGCTTTAAGGTCAAGCATACCCTTTCGGAACGGTGGACACTCTCTGGTCCTTCATACCGTCTCCCTAATATAGGCTTTAAGGTCAAGCGTACCCTTTCGGGACGGTGGACACTCTCTGGCCCTTCATACCGTCTCCCTAATATAGGCTTTAAGGTCAAGCGTACCCTTTCGGGACGGTGGACACTCTCTGGCCCTTCATACCGTCTCCCTAATATAGGCTTTAAGGTCAAGCGTACCCTTTCGGGACGGTGGACGCTCTCAGGCCCTTCATACCGCCTCATTCATCATTCTAATACTAATTGAGATCTCAAGAAGCTTTAGTCTTTCATGTACAACTACAACATACACACTTTGCCAACCTTATTGGTCTGCATGGAATCATCATTCAGCATTTCTGTAATCTATTGAACTATGGGTTCAGTGAATAACATAGTAAGTACTTAGAGAGATTAATTAATCTTAAACATTAGATACTCAGCTTTCAATACAGGGATGCCGCCGGCTCCAACCCCGATACAAACTCACTATCATAGACACGGCTTTTGACTAGTTCAAACACTCAGTTAAAACATCGACATTAAAAATACTGGTTCTTACCGGGTCGGACTGATTTGACAGGTTCTATCGATGTTGCCATTGCATAAAGTTATTGTTGTAATGTTGCTATGTCTGATTATTATTATATTTACATTCGCGGATCATAATCTTCTAAAGGTCCGCGACAGCTTGTACGGTGAACATGACAGTTTCGATCGTATGCTCTCAACTTTAAAAAACTTTTTTGCAAACAAAAAACAACTGACTTCCAAAAAAGACACTAGGTTTAAAGTGAAAAATAAAGTAATTTCGGAAATCGGTGTCGTTGGATTTGCATTTTCGTTGTTTGCCACCAACTTCTGAAATTAAAGTTATTTTTCAGTTTAGTGTCTTTTTTGGAAGTTGTTTTTTGGAAGTTGGTTGTTTTTTTTGTAAAAAAGTTTTTATTTCGGTTACGTTTTTATTAATTTAGAAGCTTGTTTAAAAAAAAATATAATATTTTCATTTTTTCTCAGTAGGTATATTTTACACTTTAATAATAAATTAAATGCGAAAGTAACTGTGTTCCATTATCATGTCTAGATTAATGAACCAATCTTTATGAAACCCATAGACTAATATATATAAAATGAGATTAGACCTATGTGAAATATTCAAATAGTAGTAAACAAAACTGCTTATCACAGTGATTATGATATTTTGGTAGAATTTCGTAACATCGCATCGTCGTCCCAAAACCATAAGCTACCATACCATTTGTTGATGCCAAATTGTCATTGTGTCACTTTATTTTACGTAAATTTACGTTACGCGGTTACGTCAAACAAAATTGAACAAAATAATGTGATTAATTCACTAGAAGATTGAATAATGAAACTGTGAAAAAATTAATTCAAACTCAAAATGGAGAGCGTTTCAGTGAGTACTATTTTGACTGAACCGTGGTGATTACGTTGTTGTTGTTCATTGTTCTTATATTTTATTGTTTCAGAATTTTTCTGTATCGCTTATCAAAGGTTTCATAGACAGCTTACGAGGTGTAACTGTACTCTTATATTTAGATAAAGAGATTAATGAGCGTGCTCGTCGCTCGCCACAAACGGAATTTGAAAACACAAAAAATAAACAAAAGCAACCAAAAGTAAAACAGTAAGTTTCAATAATCTTTTTTATTAAATATTTATTAAAACTAAAAGACCACCTGGCCGTATTGTATGGCCAGGTGGTCTTTTTCTTCTGTAAATTAATTCACGAAAACTAGAAGGCTGTGATAAACAGGATGAAAATAGGCGAAAACTATAAGTTTTGCTTGTCCTTATAGCAGTCCTGAAAAATATTGGCAACTTCTCTATAACCTCACTTTTCTTTTGTTTCAGGGAATCAAAAGTACTTACAAGGGTGTTACAATCATGCATTCTCAATGGCTTTATATTTTTGCTTAGTATATTAATTTTTGAGTATGTTCTATTGCCTGCGGTTAAGTACTTAGTGACAGTGGTGTTTGGTCACAACCCAGGGGTTGCACACAATGTGTGGGCATGGATGCAGCCGTTCTTGTCCATGACATTCCGGATGATATGGGTGCTCCCGTTGTTCTTGTTGAGCAAACTCGTTAACAGCTTGTGGTTTCAAGTGAGTGTCTTTTTTTTTTTTCATTGTTTCCAATGCTATTAACCTCAGTACAACATGTGGTAATTTTGTTACTCAATACATATTAATACCCGTATTTGCATTAAACTCAAGGTGTTTATTGTAGGTGTTAATATTTTGTAGTTGTGCTGTGTCATCTATATTTTAGTTTAGTTTTTGGTTTATAACATTAATAAAATGGGAATATTCTATGATCTAAATACTAGTACTAGCCGACCCGACAGACAATGGCGCCAATTCCCTTGTTCATAAACTAAACTAAATTGACGCACAACTAAATTTAAGTTCAGTGCATCTTTTTCTTTCTATTTCATTGAGAAAAGGACAGACAACAAATATTAGTTTAAGCGCTTATTACACTGTCCAATTTTAAGGAATGCTAACTAGAAAATCGGCAGATGTAATCGTAGTAAGAACAGTACTAACTGCGATTACATCTGCCGATTTCCTAGTTAACATTCCATAAAATTGGATAGTGTAATAAGCGCATAAGTCCTGTCAAATTAGTCAGCGCCTGACGTATTTTTGACGTGTTTTTAATCACGTCTAAACGTGCTATGGAGTGTCCTAATTTGAGTTTGAGTTAATTGTTGCAAATGACGGACCCGTTTGCAACAATTAGCTAATTAGTTAAACCCATTTGCAACAATTAACTAACTATATGCCATTGCAAATTTTACTATTTGCCATTGTAAAATTTTGAGTTATATATGGTACCAAAGTTCATGTATGTGGATGATTCTTTAATATTTTTTCGGTGCTGTTTATAAGATACCCCCGAGCCAACTCTTTTTCAGCCAAAAATAGTAATTTTCGGCTGAAAATTACTATTTTTGAATTACTAATTTTAATTATTATACTTTTCAAATAATTACCCAAAAAATATAGTACTTAGATAGCGAAAAAATGAAAAAAAAATATAGTAAGTTTTCAAATACTTTATTTCTTAAAAGAATATTTTTTGCTACTTTTTACCTTCATAGCTATTAGTGCAATTTAAATTTAAATTATGAAATACCATTAGCTCCGCTTTAATTAATTTTATACTGGCCCTATTGCGTTCAAATCGCCATTTATCATTAGATCAGAAAATATTTGGAAGAAAACTTTCATCAGGAAGAAGAATATCTAGAATTTTAGTCTTATTTATTTCCATATACAAATCATTAAGTAGCTATTTTCAAAACACAAACTCAGAGGAGAGGCGCGAAATTGACAATCTGTCAAACTCAAAGTGACATAGGTACCAGAATCGTCAGAAATAGATACTATTGCTTAGTGGGTTTTATGCCTAATAATAATAATAAAGTAGTTTCGTCTACTATATTCCTTTTTTCAGAAATATAGTAGTCGGGCCTCTAATACAGTAGGTATTATACATCTCAACCCTACGTGGGTTGGCTACCACAAGTGATAATATTTTGTGAAAATATTTTGAAGCAAATTAAGCATTTTGCTTAGGGTCTAATCCGGAACTGGCCAAAGGGCACACAGAGACCCAGAACTGATATCGAACTTAACATGATTTTTATTATGATCAATCTCAAAAGAGGCTATAAATAAATAAAATAAATGTTAATTGGAGTGTAAATAATAAATTTATATTTCAATTAGATATTTGTTTCTCTTAAACACAGGTTATTTTGTAATATAACTAGGAGAGCAGTACGGCACCCACTAACTAGATTAAGAAACTTTATGCTTGTGCATTATATTATATTACTTTCCCATGTAATCTGATCCTAGTTGAATAATAAATCTATATAGTACGTATCCTAGCACAGAAACTTCGTTAAATTGACATATCGCCCCATTGCACCCGTATAAAGCAGGTCACGGTAGAAGCATACCTACGAATTTCTGTCTAGTTATGAGTACTAATCATTAATACCGTTTGCCAGGATATAGCAGACAGCGCGTACCGCCACCGACGCGGGCGACCACAATTCATGTCGAGCGTCAGCAAAATCATTGCTGACTCCCTCTTCAGTTTGCTGGTGCAAGCGCTATTTTTAGTACAGGTATGTTATCATGATACTTACAAAATTACAGGCCTTAAGTGTCCAATTTAGACAAGTAAATTGATCTGCAATCCTAATGTGAAGTGTTCACTTGCACTTTATTACACTGTTGATAAAAAAAATATTATTGCTCTACTCCTTGCTTTTTTGACGGCACGGTTGGCGCAGTGGTTAAGCGATTGACTGCTGCGCTGCGTGTCGCGGGTTCGATTCCCGCACGGAACAAATATTTGTATGACCTACATGTATTTGTTCCGAGTCTGGGTGTTTTTCTATCTATAATATGTATGTATTTACAAAAAAAAATTGTATATAAGTAGTTTATCAGCCATCTTGTTACCATAACACAAGCATTAGGTTGCTTAGCTTGGGACAAATGGTGCTGTGTGAAATGTCCAGGGATATTATTATTATTATTACTCCTTTTTTTTTTTTTTTTTTTTTGTGGATGGGAAATCATCAAATGACCCCTCCCGCTCTGGGTGGAGCGGAAGGGAGTGTCAGACTTTTACTGACTAAAACCCACCCGTGTTCCGTCCTTAGCCCTTTCTGTTCCAGGGCAGCGGTTAACCTTTCGGAAAATCCCACCGCCCCGGCAGGCTTCGGCCCTGTGGGGCCCCGTCCTACTCGTCGCTCTACTCCTTAAGACTTCAAAATATGCTGATGTTTTAAAGGATGCTAAACGATCACGATATCTCATTCCTTTTTAATCTTTTAGTAAATTATATCACACTCAGCTAAGTCTATTGTTGGTTTGAACGTGCTAATCTCTAGAAATACCAGTCGGATTAAATTTTTTCTTTTTTTTGCATTTGAACTGTTAACATCACGCTACGACACTAAGCAGACGAAAGACAGAAAGAACGCATATTCGCCAAAAATGTAATATGAGCATATGGAAAAATAATTTTAATTCTTACACAATAAGGTTCAGTTTACGCTACCAGTTCAAACATTTTATAACTTTTTCAATAGTGCTCGACACTCTGAAATCAACTTAATCACCCTCCACCACGTCTCAGTTTTCTGAGACGAGCCATCGTTGTTGTTAGCCATGTACGCTGGTTTTAGCCTATCAATGGTTACGGTTAAATGTTTTCCTTGGACGTCTATTGTGAATGTTTTTGGTCCTCTTTCTATGACTTTGTGCGGACCGGAGTAAGGTGATTCCAATGACCTTTTTAAAGGTCCTTTTCGCAGGAAGACGTAGTTGGCTGTACTAAGGTCTTTAGGAACATAAAACATTTTCTCACCATGGGTGGATGTTGATGAAGGTGATAGTTTCAATATATGTCTTCTTAGTCGTGCTGCGAAATCTGCTTCATCTGTTATGTCGTGGGTAGTTGATGGTTTCAAGAACTCACCAGGTAATCGAAGTGGCTCGCCGTACACCAACTCAGCTGTAGAGGTTTGGAGATCATCCTTCCAGGCGCTCCTCATTCCCAGGAGTACAAGAGGAAGTACCTCCGACCATTGCGTGTTGTTATGGCACATTATGGCGGCCTTGAGCTGTCTGTGCATTCTTTCTACCAGGCCGTTGCACTGTGGGTGGTAGGCTGTAGTAGGACAATGGTAAGCGCCTATAATCGACGAGATGCACTGGAACAGTTGAGAGTCAAATTGTTTTCCGCGGTCAGTTGTAATCTTCTCTGGACACCCGAAGCGCGCGACCCAGCCAGAAATGAAGGTGCTAGCGCAGGTCTCCGCTGTGATGTCTGCTAGAGGGTAGGCTTCTGGCCATCGAGTATACCTATCTACAGCTGTAAGGCAGTACCTGAAACCAGAAGAAAGTGGCATAGGGCCTATTATGTCAAGGTGGACGTGGGAAAAACGGTTGGAAGGAACAGGGTGTAAAGTTCACTCATCCTCCATCACCATTAAAATAAAGTTGATATTTGTTTAACTTGAAATAACATCAATTTGAAACATAAATAAAATTTGAATATAGTGGGGCACAGCTTTAGGGTATATGTACTATTGCCAAAATCTATATCTGACCACCGTAAGGAATTCCTGCTTGCAGCGCATATGATTAGTCGACCTAAAAAGGATCCTCTTTTGTTTTACTTACGGACGTAGTTGTGGTCATCATGTGCACGGGATTTTGTTTTCAAAATGGTCAAATATAGGTTTTGGCGATAGTGCCATATATACAAGAAATTTCACCCGGACGAAGTCGCGGTCAAAAACCAGTGTGTAATAAATTCCGGATGCACCTAATAATATCTAACTTTTATTTTCAGAGTATGTTAGTAAGTATGCTACCAATAACGTACATAGGCGAGCTACTCTGTCTAGTCCACATGTGCCTGCTGTACTCGCTGTACTCGTTCGAGTACAAGTGGTTCAACATGGGCTGGGAGCTGCACAAGCGGCTGACTTTCATCGAGACCAACTGGCCTTACTTCCTCGGCTTCGGGCTGCCCTTGGCTGTGTTGACGCAGATACCACAGTCTTATATTATAAGGTGAGACATAACATAACATAATTTGACGCTAGATAGGATAGGCTTGGTGGAGCGACGAAGACTGTCCGTGGAGTTTCTTGCCCGTTCTTCCCCATAGGTACATACTACGCTTTGGAATGGGCAACTAGCTTCATCTTTCTGACTGGCCAACTCCTTGACAATTCAAAAGTGCCTGAGTGTTTATTTTATTTGCGACGACACGGTTGGCGCAGTGGCTGAGCGATCAACTGCTACGGTGCGTGTCGCGGGTTCGATTCCCGTACGGAACAAATATTTGTATTGCCTACAGGTAGTTGTTCCGGGTCTGGCTGTTTGTGTATGTGAGTTTAAATGTCTGTGAACGCACCCACGATACAGGAGTAATTCCTAGTGTGGGGCAACGTTTTTAAAAAAAAATTGAAATAAATGGTTTGAGTTTGACGATCTTCGCAGGGGGGCTGGGCAGTGGGATGACAGTTGCCGAGAACCGAGTTGAATGGCGTGCAATAGGAGAGGCCTATGTCCAGCAGTGGACTGCTATAGGCTTATGATGATATTCCGAAGGGATAGGCAGAAGTAATGATACAGTAATATTTCACGAGTTATGTCATATAATTCCCATATAAATAGGCGAGCCTATTAAAATTATAATAGGCGAGCCTATTATAATTATAATTATGAAAGTTGCAATCCATGGTTTTGATTTAGGGCTGATTTTTCAATCTACAGATAATTTTTAATCGTTGAATAAAATTGACGTCTGACAGTTTTTGTATGGAAGAACTGTCAAAAATTCAAAATTATTTCTCCGATAAAATTATCTGGCGTTGGAAAAATCTGCCCTTAGTAGAACGAATTTCACCTACCTACTTACTAGTTTTACATTGCTTTGACTTTAAACATTGAGATAAAGCAAAGTACTTTGACTTAATTTACCGATATCCATTGAAATACTATTGTATGAATAAATCAGGAAATATTGTAGTTTCAGCTGTGTCCTATAAAGGCTATGTTAAAACAGCTGTATTTAAATATGACAAATAATATTAAGCAACCTTTATTTATAAGAACGAATGAATTCATTATATGTATATTAATATAGAGGGGTTCAAAAAGTATTCAAGCAGTTCTCTCAGTTTAGTGGTTTCAAAACGTTTTTAGGAGACATTTGAAGTTCAATTTAGAACTTGACATTCCTACAATTAGGTACATGTGTCGACAAACGTTTCAATTAGTGTTTATTTGAACAACAAACTGAATGTCATACTTAACAAGGTTCAAATTCCATTGCAACCAACAACTTCTTAGGACATTTTTGTCAAAAATGGTCTCTCAAAAATCAACTTAGAATACATTTCACTAAAGTAGATAACTGACTGAGTGGCGATGGAATGTAAATTATCTGAGATTATGAACACTTTTATAGATGACGGGTTAAATATATAATACCTACATAGTTATATTATAATTATGATGTAACGCGGAGCTCAGCATTGATAGGAAGATGTGAAGAAGTTTCAATCAAACAATGATTATAATAGTACAGCTGACAGCATGACCCGCACCCTAATTGCTTAGCACTCGATCAATCGGAATCGGTTTCATTTTGACAGTTCGACAAAATGACACATTTTTTGAACATATGAAGCAATGGATTAGCAATATCCTTCAAAATGATTGAGATTGATTGTGTGTTACGCACTTAGGGTGCCGTTTATTACTCCACGCATGGAATGTTTGTAATAACTATATTACCCCACCTATATTATCTCACTGCTGGGCAAAGGCCTCCCTCATATTCTTCCACCATTCTTCTTCACCACTATTCATATACAACGTGTTTTTTTTTATATCTCATAACTCTAGGGGGTCATTGTACTCATCATTATGAACAACTTTTACTACGGGACCAAATCTGAAAGCGCGAAAAAAAAATCAGCTGTTCCCTACATTTATGTTCGTATAACTCGTTAAAATGTAGGGAACACCAGATTTTTGTTTCGCGGCAAACATGACACGGAGAAAGAACACAAAAAATAACAAGTTCGGGGAAAATATGCGTCACATCCACGTAAAACGGCCATCGCTACGATCTTATGCGAGACAGAGCCCCAGCGCTGGTTAAAACTTCTGTTGTATCACGTTCACTGTCCTTCAACCGATAAAAGAATAGGATAAGTAGATGTCAAAGTCCACAAACATCGGTATCTTAGCAACTATACTCTTGAAATAAGATTAGACATTTAAATAAACCTTTTTTTATAATCCGTTCAACCGATTTTGACTTCTATACCGTAGGCAATAAGGATGGCATTAAAAGCAAAAAAGTGGTCACAATACCAACTGTTTACTGCAGCTGGCATTTGTCATGCCACCAACGCAATAGGATTCAAAATCGGTTGAACGGACTGTAAAAAAGGTTTATTTAAAATTTTAAATGTCTAATCTTATTTCAAATGGAGTGTAGTTAATATGGGCTCCCAATGACCGCTAAAAACAAAGGTCATAGTACACATTGTCGTAATCAGTACGCTTCAATGACGATTGATGTAAGTACGTAATCACAGCATCTTTGAATATCTAGGAAGGCAGTATAAAGTCTAGACATAATCTCTTATCGACTTCTTATCTAGTGTTGGTACTGGTTTGCGATATGCTGTTTCATTGATTACATAACACCACGCCTGTGTTCCCGCCACCCGGTGGGAACTGGGAATTTTATTCCCGATTGCCACCTGGTGGCAATCTATGTGGGGGCGACTGGGAATATACCGTTCCCCGAAGGGTTCGGCAGATGTGTATCTTACACATTGATTTCGCCAGTTATGTTTAAGTCCGATGTCATGGGGGTGAATCTATTGTCATCCACAGGCAGTAATCCCGGAAAAGAACTCAATAACACTGAGCAGTGTTACCAAGGTAACAGACATTGCCCGAAGAATTGCCAAACTTAAGTGGCAGTGGGTAGGCCACATTGCTCGCAGAACACATGGCCGATGGGGCCGAAAGTAAATACAAGGCGTAAGTGGCCCAGGTGTATGAACGTAAACGAAACAACGAACTTTCTATCCATTGATGTACCCAACCCTATTTTGTGTTAGGTATGGTTGGGTACAACAAGCTGCAAACAAGAAGGGATTTGGCACTTATTTTTAAGTTATTGCGTGGAAAGATCTCTAAGCCGTACCTTCTAAAGGATGTGTGTCTAAACGTCCCGGATAATTACGTGTGTCGGAGACGGAAACCGCGGTTACTGGCGGTGTCTCGCGGCCGGACCAACCTGCTGGGTAAAGCACCTTTGACGCGCGCCTTGCATACACTCAACGAAATCGCGGAAAGAGTGGATTTATTTACCTGTTCTCTGAATGAGTTCACAAAAATTACTTTACATGTGATAAGCTGTACATAATGGAAAAAATATCGTTTAATACCACGCTACCGATTTGGGGCAACCTGTAATGATAGTTGTGTTGGGAATAATAAATAAATAAAGGCAAGCGGCGTTCTGTAGTTTCTGCAAGTGATACTAAGATATTTATAGTGTAATGCTTTTTTTTTTTGTTACAGTGGCTGCGTCTTCTCCATATTCTTCCCCGTATTTATATTGAGTGGTAACGAAGCTAGTCCCGTTATAGGAAGGTGAGTTTTACTTTATTGCAATTACTAACGAAATATTAAAAAGTTGAGAGTAATTTTTCGAAAATATGCTTTGAAATCAGTAGTTTTTGTTTCTCTAAAGGCTGCTTTTTCAATCGACATATAAAATTCGTAGAATAAAATTGACGTCTGACACGTTTTCTATGGAAAAACTGTCAAAAATTCAAAACTGTTCCTCGTATATAATTATCTAGCGTTGGAAAAATCAGCCTTTAATCTGAAGGCCAATTCTCGTAATTTAAAATGTTCAAAATCTAGTCGCAGTGTCATCTCAGCGACAAGCAAAATGTCAAAAACTTGTCAAAATGTAAGGAGGTAAGGTATTTTTGACAGATAGAGACTGAGATGCGACTGTGAACGTTCTTAAAATTACGAGAATAGGCCCTCTGATGTAACTGTTGTATTACCGTAGTTACTAAAAATACTGAAGACCAAGCCGCTCTACGAGTGTATGTATGTAGGTATGTCTATACACATATCATATCTATAGATGGATTGGACTTTGGATTTGGATTTGATGAAAAACCAGATAGTGATAGATAACATAAACACAGTTAATTTATTTCCGATAATGAAATAAATTGACATTGGGTAATTACTAAAATTCTTGGGCTATCGTTGAAATGTGTGCTTTGTGCTTTAACCTTTTCTGTAAGGTTAAAACAAAAAATAATACTGGCAGCTGTGTGTATACTAGTTAAAACAGTTTTATAAGCACCACATTTTTAGACCTACCCATCAGTTTTTTTTTTTAATTTCAATCTCATGTGAAGTTTGATTGATTGTTGTTATTATTGCCAACCAATTTTGAAACAAAGAAAGAAAATAATTTATTTGACCCAGGCACACAATTAACACAAACAACTTAGATAAAAAACAGTATTGTATAGGTACCTCACGGTTGCGCCAAATATACCCAAATTAACAGCTACATAATTATGTACTGTTTTCCATTAGCTCTTTAGAATCTTACCATATTTCTTTCTCTTTTTCAGCGAATACCCTCTCCGTCTATTCTCGCCCGTGGTGGCGATATCGAATGGAATGTTCCGGTTCGTGCGACAAGGGGCTGAAGCAGTGACGCAACGGAATAGGTGACTGCCAACCAACACCTGACTATTATAGAGCCTTTCCTATATAAGGTGGACGGGAGGCAGGGTTGTGCAAACTTAGTCTTGTGATAGTCAACATTTACATAGGAAATAGATTTTTATATATATATATTTTTTTTAATTCGTAAATTCAACCTGAAATCTAGGAATGGTTGTAAGAATTTTGGGGTTGGGTTTATACTAAATTTAATGTGACTGGATAGTGTTGTTGGGCTTTTTAAAACAGGGGTGGCAGGGACATTAACGCGTAAACTGTTACCATGAATTCAGCACATGATGCGGCAAAAAATTTAACGCAAGAAGGTCCAGAATCATGTACTGTTTAAAAGATTAATGCTTATTAATAGGTATTTTAGAATTTAGTTTTCATTATTACTTAGTTTTGTGAAAATTGTTCGAAGATCCTCAACCTAAGTTGGGTTTTAGTTCTGAACCCAGCTTTTGGTGGTGATCTTACGCTTTGAAAAGCCCAGCAACGCTGCCTTAAACTGTTGTTGAAAAAACACTGTAGAAAAATCATCACACTTATTCAGCATCAAAGTTACTAGTCAGTTCGAACCATTTATATATTTAGTTTTAAATCATTCGCAACTTAAAATCTCAACAGAGAACATGATATTAATATTTATCGACTAAGAAATCAAATTGTTTTTACGACAATCATCCTTCAGAGTGGCAATTGTCGTATTTTTAAGAACGTTCAGTCTGATCTCAGTCTCAATATGTCAAAAATACCTCTAATTTTCCCTACATTTTCGAACATTTTTGAAAAGTTTTTGACATTGATTGTCGCTGAGATGAGATTGCGACTAGATTTTGAACGTTTTGAATTACGGGAAATGGCCTTCTGTTTGTATACTCCTTGCAAATTACGAGCGCACTTCATGTGACTTCTAAGGACGTTGACATAAGGTTTACATTCCAATGATTGACGTCCGCTTGTTAATTGAAACAACTATAATAATAATAGTATATTTTCATAGGAATGTTACGAATTTTTACATATCGTTCAAAGTTCTGCCTGCCAACTAGCTCCCACGCTGTTGTAGTTTTAAACCTAGTGACAAATAAGCAAAAAGAATCTATTAAATTAAAGAATATTTAGGATTTTGTTTTAACAGTCTGTTAACTATGATACCCTGTATAAGGATGTTTGTTTAGTATTTTGCGGCAGATATAGCACGTTTCGTATTTTATTAATTCAATATATTTACTTTGAAGATTTGTACAAAATAAAATTATTAAAATCTTTTGTTACTTCGCATTATACGTTATATCTCACTAGAACACCAGTGGCGGCGCAACCATGGTCGCACTGCCAAAAATATATGGTTGATTGCGCAATCGATTGGACGCCTGATGAGATATCCAACATAAAACTGTATATTTTGCTGGTAGCGCCGCCATGGTGTCGTAGTGAGAATTGAGATATAAGCTTTATCCTAATGAGATAGGGTTCTTTCGTTCGTTCTACAAATATAATTGACGTGTAAAAGTGTGTGTGTACAAACATACGTACAGAAAATAAATCATTTATCATTCTGAGAGGCTCAGTGTTGAAACAGGTCCTAAATACACGTCAAATTTAATTTGCTAGCGAAACTTTGCAGACGTGTCATCAATATCTAAAGATAAACAAAAAAAAATATTAATTTGATGATTTTTTTTTGTGGGGTCGTCGACCGCTGTTAGAGTATTCACTTGTAATAATTTTTTTTGTGTAAACTTCACAGACATCACAAAAAAAAATCTCAACTCATGCTTCAAGTAACAACCCTACCAGCGCAGCGGGTCAAATGTTTTTAAATTTTATTTTCAGGTTTCGATACCCATCACGTCTGCAGAGTTTCGCTAGCTAATTTCATTTATAATCTATTCTGTAGTTAATTTGCACAACCCTGTATCACCTGTATGTGACTAAGGGCTGATTGTTCCATCGCCAGATAACTTTTATCCGAGGAATAAAATTGACGTTTGACAGTTATTGTATGAAATAACTGTTAAAATTTCAAAATTATTCCTCGAATAAAATTATCTGGTGTTGGAACAATCAGCCCAAAATGGCAATTGTGTTGTCAAAAATATATTTATGTATATTGTGCTCATAAATGTTCGCGTTGCTCATGTTGTTATGTAGTTACGGGGAGGGAAGGATTTGAGTGACTATCCTTTAAAATTTTGTGATATTTTTGTATGCAGGTAAAATTAGCGTAAGTGATCATCACCTGTTTTACAATTTTGTGGGTATAGTTCTAAATCTGGAGTGTACTAAATAATATTTGGTTAAATGTGAAGAAAATTATATATTAAAAGAAACACGAAGGGTTCCTTATCATGAGGTATGAACGCCAAAAAAAACTTGTTTCTGATATTTTACTTTATTTTAATTTTTTGTTGTAGTGGCAATAGAAATACACACTGTAAATTTCAACTGTCTACCTATTAGGGTTCATGTCCTTTTTTTTATTAATTTGTAATTGAGTCCTAATTGGCACCCTTTGGGTACGGAACCCTAAAAAGTCGCCTCAAATTGAAGTTGACACAAACAAATAAAATGTCCGAAATGATGGTGGCTCCATCTATTTTCATTTTTTTTTTAAATTAAACTTTTTACTATTTGCCAGTATTTATTGTATTTGGATATGGATAGTCACTCAAAAGTTAAAGTTTTATAATTATATCAAAAATGGTGCCTGGAAATTATTCACATTTTTAACTTAAATACATAATTTGAGTAATCGCTTCGTGTAAGGTGTAATTATAGTTTATATATTACAAATAATATAATTACAATCATTCTCATTTAGAAATGTCTGAAATTGTGATTGTTTTTTTTTACATGACATCATTTATTAAACGGACTGACTGATCTATTCTTGTTTACTTTTGAATCTTTATTATTAACTAGCTGACCGTACAGAAGTTGTCTTGTTTCTAGAACTCGATCGCAGCGCCACCACCAATTCGGTCCAATTGTGAATCTAACTAAACCATTCAACCACCGACTGGATTTGAGTGGATGGTTTGACACACACTGCCGCACACAAAATATTTTATCAAAATCTGTCCAGGTGATTAGGAGTTCGGTGACATACACACGTACAGAAGAATTATATATACATATCTTAAGATATGCTTTAAAGTTTGGGTAAAGCTTGAATAAAAGACTTACAAGAAAATCACAAACCTGATGGCGGAGTTCTCATTTAACTAATGGATTGGCATCCATTACGTAAATCCAAGACAGTACGTACTTAAATCGGTAACCGCTAAGCCCATCGCACATTACAGCCGCAACACAGTGCCGTGTGGCCCACCTGTAGTTAAGTGTGCGGTGGTTCATAGAAAATGTACGATAGTGATGAAGGAGGATTTTTGCAAAGCGTTGCGTTGCGGCGCCGTCCACCCCAATCTGCCTTATCCCCTTGCCCTGCCTTGCCTTCCCTTGCGTGCCTTTTTATTTCAAGGCTTTCAAATTAAACTTACATAATATATACATAATGCTGTAAATCTACTACATACCTATTTACTGTGTACGTCCTTTTTTGACAAAATCCTTGGTCTCTTTTTTTGACGTCAAAATGGCATTGAGATACTTCAGCAAGCTATTCACTTAATAAAAACATATTTCTTTAATGAAGCGCATAGAAATTTTATCATCATTCTGTTCCTGACCTTATCCCAATTTATTTGGGAATAAATCAATAATAGAAATAATACAAACGCATTGCTTCACATAAATAATTTATTTTAAAATTTAATTAAATTCATTCATTCGTCAACAAATTATCACAAGTTTATAAACTTTCTAATTGAGTTCATGTCTGGTTATAGTGCATAGTAACAATATATAATGCATTCTGCAACGGTGTAGTTATGTGCAGCTTCAACAGATGGCGCCACTGTGAACTTCATCGTTCTTTTGTTTATTTAGTTCAAACACTACTGTGTTTTTAATATTTTTATTTATAATAGTATGATATAGTATACTTAGAATGTAGTTCACAAAATTGACTGATAAGTTATCAACAAAAACATTTCTTTCTCTATATACACGTAGTTTTCATTATACTATACAAATTATTATATTCCCTGTTTTCATGTCATATAACGCAATGAAAATAGAGTACCGATTTTATAAATACATACACGATCACTTTGTTACTACTACATAAACAATATAAAAATTATGCACATCAATATTAGACGGGGACGCGCTAAGGTAGCGCGCGAAATTCAAATTTTCGTACGTTTTTTGTGATTTGCAAGTCAGTGTCAGGTTGTATGTTGATTAAAATATGATTCGCGACCGTAACAAATATGACTTTACATAATTATTATTTATTTATCATCACACTGGAACGCCATACAGCAATTACACCAAATGGAGCAAAAAAATCACTTCATGCGCTGTTTTCCATCCATCCTGTGCGCGGGGGACATCGAACGAGTGGCGATGGATCATTATAATCATTAGAATCAGCCATACAACCCACTTAACAGATTGACTGCCACCGCGGTCACACGGTGTCCGCCAACAGTGTCTGTTGTCTGGCAGTCAACGTGTTAAGTTAAAATTGGCCTGAAATGTCATGATATCATGAAATAGTCATTAAATACGGTAATAGGAGCTTAGAGAGATGTATTGATGATTCGATGATTATCCTACTAATATTATAAACGTGAAAGTTTGTGAGGATGGATGGATGGATGTTTGTTACTCTTTCAGGCAAAAACTACTGAACGGATTTTGATGAAACTTCACAGTAATATTATATGCTTATGCATCAAAATAACACATAGGATACTTTTATCCCGATATTCCCATGGGACTGACGCCCCGCAGTTTCACTTGCTTAAGTATGCGGGTGAAACTGCGGGGCGCTGCTAGTAGTTATATAAATTAATATTTATTATGACCGCGAATCATATTTAGTCCAGTATACAACCTGATACTGGCCTGCAGGTTACAAAAAACGTAAGAGAATTTGAATTTCGCAGGATATCCTGACGCTTTCACCTGATAAATAAATCTACTGTTATTATACAATTAGAAGCGTCACTTTAAAATCCACGCACATTCTTATAAATAACAAACGTAAATATAAAATGCATTATAATATATCTTTGTGGACAATTGTACATAAAATCCGAGGCTACAATGACAGTAGGAAGCCATTTTTTTTGCGGAATTCAATTTTCGGAGGAAATTCGAAAGTTACAAAGAATATAAGGATGTTTTTACACAAAATAATTATAAAAAAATATATTTACAAAGTAAAAAAATATTACAGTTACCTATGTAAAAAAAAAATGTTAAAAATCTTTACATGTTTTTTACTTACTGTTTAACCTAATAACAGCATTTTACAACTGAATATAAAACTTTTTGGACTGAGCACCTGGAAGGAGGTCCTTAAAATTAAAATCAGGTACAAAACTGTTTTGTATAATAATTCAAGACCACACATGATTATACGTACATACATTGCTATACATCGATATAAACTTAACCGGTTATTTGAACTACCTAAACACATAATTTAAGCCTAAGTATTTGAGATCCATAACACATTTGCGAAACTGAATTAATAAATTGTTGTTAACCTTTATTGTTGTAAGGGCTGATTTTTCCATCGCCAGATAACTTTTATCCGAGGAATAAAATTGACGTTTGACAGTTTTTGTATGAAATAACCGTCAAAATTTCAAAATTATTCCTCGAATTTAATTACCTGGTGTTGGAAAAATCAGCCCTAAATGTGTTAATTCCAATAATAAGCAAAGTATGGAAGCTGTCTTTCATTGGAATTATATTTCTAAGAATATCACTCTTTCCATAATTTATTCCTTACACATACACTTGTTCTTCTAAACCTATGATTTTATATAGATGATATTAAGTTGTTTGATATTACAATTTATAAGTGCTAGATATTAATTACCTTTTAAGGTTTCTTGCCGCATTTAAAAAGCGTCAAGTCACATTCAACAAAACATCAAATCCAAATGATGAATTGATTTCATAATTTCTTAAAACAATATTATTTAATTAAAAGCTATACGGGCAGTAACATCAATATGGGAATGCTCTTGTTATTTTTTGCGTATTTTGCATTTAATTTCTACAATAGACAACCATACCGCAGTTTATAAAGGAAATTAATAATTGTATGGCTGATAAGCGTAAGAAAAAATAACTAGTCAACAAGCCCGTAATTAAAAAAAAAAAAATTTTACTGCCGACCAGTTAGATTTTAAGAAATGGAAAATTTTAATATACCTACGAGCTTTTTAATCCCAGATATTAATCTGACACTTAAGTTTTTTGTGTTTGCGTTTTTTTAGTATAGAAGTTTGACATTACACCTGTCAAATTAGTATCTGGGTTTAAATTAAAAACGAACTTTATTAATATACATTATTCTAAATAATAAACAATCATACAAAATGTATGGAGACGACCAAAGAATATCTACGCAAATACTTTACACAAAATAAACTCTGTATCTTGTGTTTAAAAATCTGTTTCGATTAGTCGATCTTTGATAATATTTATTCCATTATGCCTAACATATAGTATGGGACGCTTGATAGAGTATTAATGTTACACATAATATAATTGTTAATGTTTTTATGAAACGAGTAGCGCCCGCGGCCTATTAATACTATCGCCTGGTACGTAATCCAAGAAATAATGTTCTTATCTAATATGGAAAATGGGCACTACATTCTACTAGTAGGGATTTGTAGGACTGCAGCTTATTTGTCAACTCTAAAACAATAAGTTCGTTCTTTTTAAATAATTTCAGAGAGCCTTTTGCCCAACAGTGGGATAGCATAAACAAGAACGAAAGTGTTCCACAAAAAATCTTAGATACTTCTTGAAGTAACTCTCTTTGTTTTCGACGGAAATCATTACGATTCCTTTGGAGCATTCAATTAATTCAATCAAGATTGAATCTAGCTTTATCTGCATAGTACCCGGTCCCAGTTTAGGAAATTAACGAATAAATACTGAGTCCTATCAAGTTCTTACACTCCAAGAGAGCTCAAACATTATTCCTGAGACCACATACCCTCCTTCCTACTTCCTAGCACGCATAGTCAGGTGTTTATAGCAGGTGTACGAGCAGCATGCCCACAGCGGCTCCGGCGACCAGGCCCACGCTCAGCATTGTAGCGATCAGTCCGGATGCCTTCTCACGTTCGTGCAGTTCCACCACTCTGGAAAGATAGTGTTGAATTATAGAAAGGCATGATAAATAATACGCAAAAAGGTCGTGAACGTCAGAATCGCCGGTCAACAGTCTTATTTAGATTTGAAATTGTGTCTAAAAATTACTTATCAATTGCTTATATTTGCTTACCATGATAAGAGAATTGCTTATTTCATAATTTTATAGAATTAAAACATTTAAGATTGACCGACCATTCTGATGTCAGAATGGCTGGTTCTGACGTTCACAAAAAGGTCTCCATTATTTCCAAAGGACGGAGGTACAAGCAGCCAACGAAAATGCTAATGACACTTTGATTCTTATTAATGAACGTGGGGTAAAGTTCCACCACCACCAAACCACAGGATAGTGCAAACTAATACCACGAAAAATGTATGGTTAAACTGACAGCTTGTCAGATTTAAAAATCGAAACGCACAGAGAAAGTACCTATCCTAGACAAAGAAGGTATTAGTTTTTTTTTTTATTGTATGCTACCCCCGGTACAAGTAGTAAAGGTCAATAAAGTAAACAAAACAATTCATAAGTAGTTTACTACAATTTTCCTCATCAATTTCCTTCTATTTCTAAGTCCTGATTTTCTTCAGGTTTTCCTTCCGTATTTTGAATAGAGGATAATTAAATTGATTATCATCCATTACCTATGTGCACAGTTGTTATTACTGGGATTCTATTCATTCAATAATATTTATGGATTTATTTTAATTACATTCCACTCCATTAATCCATCTTTACATACCGAGACCCCTCCGTGCCTCGGAAAGCACGTTAATCCGTTGGTCCTGGCTGTCATACGTGGATCTTTGACAGTTGTTACGGGTAGTCAGAAGCCCGAAAGTCAGATAACCAGTCTTACCAAGGGGTATCATATTACCCAGTAACTGGATGTGGAGGTCAGATAGGCAGTCACTCCATGTAAAATACTGGAATTCAGCGGCATCCGGTTAGACTGGAAGCCGACCCCAACATAGTTGGGAAAAGGCTAGGCAGATGATATATGTATTCCCTAAAGAGAACATACAATAATATTAAGTAGCTTATTTACCTAACGATTTCAAAACTAGGTATTCCGACCAATTCATGAATATTCACATTTATCATAGAAAATTAGTGATAACCTCATTACTAACTATGCAATGCACTGTACATTCTAAACCTATGTACCTATACTGCACATTCTATCTAGTCGGGGTCACATAGATAGTCAGCCACATGTTCATTAGAGTGATGGATTATTTTGACTTTGGTAATAGAAATGTATTGATGACGCGATCGGAGAGAATTTTGCGGTATTGTTGATAAGACGCATAACATAATATAAGCAATGTTAGCAAATTATAAACAACTAGGTATAAGCTTTTGTCCGCATCAAATTCATACATATTTACATTCGTTTTTAATTAAATAGATAAACATTGCAGAAGTATGTAGTAGAACTGAAGATATAGGGCATGTGCTGGCGTTACTGACCGTTGCACAAGTTGCACAGAGGCACTGTCTGAGCGTTGCACAGGCATTTTACCTACAATAGTTCAATATATTGTTACCTGGTAGAATCAATAATCACAATATTAGTGACATATCCGTTGGTGATCGCAAAGTCAATAATGGTGATGTACTCCCAATCACACGCAGCAAACAAACAGAACGGGTAGATGTTTGCACAGTAATATGTAAGTATGTAGCAGTATCTTACCTAGTAAAGTTAATCATCACGATATTAGTGAGAAACCTGTTTGTGAATGTGAAGACTATCACGATGATGTACTCCCAACCATAAATAAACACTACAGGCCATTACTTACACAGTTGACCGTTGCACAATTTGCACAGTAATGCCTAAATAGCAAATAAATTACCTAGTAGAGTTGATCATCACGATATTAGTGAGATATCCGTTGGTGAACGCGAAGACGATCATGATGATGATGTACTCCCAATCATAAGCGAACAAAACGGGCAGATGTTTGCGCGGCTGAGCGTTGCACAGCATTAACATGGGCACGCCGATTATACGGAGGATGCTGGCTCCGGCGATTATCCATTGGTTGTTTGGCTGTAAAAAAAAAATTGTTAAGAAAATTTAAACTAATTCCGACCTACGCACAATTTGGTGACACATTGCCTTCTCATCTACTAGATGGACTTTCTCATATACCACTAATACATCGATTTTACTGTCATTAAAATTTGGTAGTGATGATATATAAAGAAGGAAATAGATAATATTTTATTTGGGACACACAGGAAATACAAATAGTAAAAAAAACATTTAAAAGTAACAGTTACATTTAAAACAACCAAAAAAAGTAAATAAACAAAAAAAAAAACCTGTCTGAGGCCAAAAGGACTCCTATCTTAGCATAATGCTGCGATATTTAAAAAATAAATACCACAGCGCTAGTATTCTAATAGGGCCCGATATGAAAAACAGGTAGGTACTCTAACTCAGGTCTTGACCCAGAGTTTCAAATTTTCCTGGACCCTGTTTATGGCAATAAAGAATTTATTTATTTAAGGAAATTAAAAGAGTTAATTGTCAATAACTTTTTCTTATCCTTCAACTTTATAAGTCAAATGTAGGAAAACCGCAGTAAACCGTGCATTACTAAGTCTCTTTTTTACTGTGTAACAGTGGTAAACACTAGCTAAACCGCAATGGAAAGTATGATTTAATTCTATAAGGTTAAAGTGTGCAAATCTACAATGACTCATAAATATGTTCAATGCGACGCGATAAAATATTTTTACAAACAATGGACGACTGCAGTACATTACTGATACGCAACGGACACAATCAATTTGATAAATATAAAAATACAGATTATTTAATCTTTAGTTGACCGTAAGAGCTCGTGACTAAGTAATAACAGCCGCACGGGTCGATCGATCAGGTTAAGCTACGCTTGCCGCGGTTGGTCCGTGGATGGGTGACCATCTTTACATACCCTTCCTTGCCTCTGACCCTTCGTGCCCGGAAAGCACGTTAAGCCATTGGTCCGGCTGTCATTCGTCGATCTTTGACAGTCGTTACGGGTCTTCAGAAGCCAGAAAGTCTGCCAACCAGTCTTACCAAGGGGTTTCGTATTACTGGGTAATACGAAATCCCTTGGTAAGACTGGGTTGTGGAGGTCAGATAGGCAGTCGCTCCATGTAAAATACTGGTACTCAGCTGTATCCGGTGAGACTGGAAGCCGACCCCAATTTAGTTGGAAAAAGGATTCGGCGTCGTTCGGACCGCATTTTAAAGTTTTAAGGCATATAATAGGCATTGTGACACAGAACATATAAATAGACACTCTTGTCAACTTAGAAATAATGGCAAAATCTCGCGACGTTTTGTTTTATTTTATAATGATGGTAAAGTCAGGTAAAGGATGTCAGCTGATTGTAATTTATGATGGTAGGTAGGTAGATACTTACTCGCAATAGGAATCCAGCAACCAATCGTCCCGCGTAATCTCCGCAGTTGAAGATCAAATAATTCACAACGGGAACGAAGTATATGTCTGAAAATAAGAATAAAAACGAATGAATAATTCTGTTAGATTTATGAGCAGGTGCTATCGCCAAAACCTAAATCTGACCATTTTGAAAACCAAATCCAGTGCATTTGATGACCACAGCTGCATCCGTAAGTAAAAAACCGGCCAAGTGCGAGTCGGACTCGCGGACCGAGGGTTCCGTACAATTTAAAATGATTAAAAATATTTTTATTACCTATATTATGATGTAACTAAAAATTTACGGTTTTCGCAATTTTTCCTTTATCTGTGCTATAAGACGTTGCTTCGTACCAAATTTCAAAATTCTGAGTTCACGGGAAGGACCCTGTAGGTTTTGATTCCCTTGCGAGTGTCGAAAATTTGCGGCATAAACGGCTGTATCTTTTGATAACGTTGGCTTAGAAGTTCGATTTTGTCACAGCTCCAAGGAAAGAAAGAAAGAAAGAAAAACGTTTATTTGGACACAGTAGACCAAGGGTCAGTAGACCTGAGTATTTGATATAAATTCCAGCATGATACCAAAAAGGGTCTTGACAGACAGACAGACGGGCGGACGGACAACAAAGTGATCCTATAAGGGTTCCGTTTTTTCATTTCGAGGTACGGAACCCTGAAAAAGAGGATCCGTTTTAGGGCGACTTGCAAACAGGAATATTCCTTGAGGTGGTCAGATATAGATCTTGGCGATAGTACCTAACTAACCATATCCAATATTCATCTGCCTAAGCTTTTCCCAAATATGTTTGGGTCGGCTTCGAGTCTAACACTATAATGGAAAACAAATAAGTTCGAACTCGGGAGAAACGCTGTTTGAAAACCATGCTTTGAAGCCATGCATGTTTTACATAATCTAGACGGAGCGGAAATCAATTTCCCACTTCCCTTTTTTATAAAACGGGAAATAATACAGATAACTAGAAAAGCAAGCCTTACAAACACACATTTTACTATAAGGAGAAACCCGGACACAATGGCTGCAATTTTCCCGTTAACTGTAATAGGCACTGCATAATGCAGCTGTGGGAATGATAGAAATCAAAGTTTTTTTTTATGATATTATCACGTCATTTGCTCACACGAATGTTGGTCGTTGGGGTAAATAGATAATAGCCCAGTAAAGTTCTAAATATAACATCACGCCTTGTTTAACCGGAGGGTTGGGCAGATGTATACAGTACGCCCACATTTTTCCAGTGAAGTTTCAAGTCAAATTTACTAGGGGGCGAGGCTATTGCCATCAACGAGGCACAATTCCAGGCTCCAGCCGATCGATTCTGTAACAATATCACCGTGATAACCTAGGTGAAGTGAGCGTGGAGTGAGCTGTCATTCCAACTAATGCTAGGGATTGACACTATTGACAGCTCACTTCACCTAACTTTTCACGGTGAGATGGTTACAGAATCGCACTGCTGGTGGCTACTGAGAAATTCCAGATAGAAAATTCCAATAACACTTCGCCCGACCTGGAAATAGAACTCAGGATCTCATGCTCAGCTCTAGCGCTTGCGACCACTTTTTTATATAAAAATAAATAAAATAATTGCAGCCTATTGCTGTCTCACTGCAGGACAATAGCCTCTTCTCATACAGAGAAAGCATGAGCATTAATCACCACGCTTGTTCAAGGCGGGTTGGCGATTAGAGCAAAGGTATATGTTTTGTATCAACGTCTTCCAACTCTTTTACCTACATACTCCAATCACCAATCCATTAATTTACCTTACTCATTTTTGACTGTGTTTAGTTTAGTTTGTGATCTTCCTGTACGAGTCGCAATAAATACATTTTCTTTCTTTCTTTCTAACTTGCTTTTGCGACAAAAACATTACTAAATCGTTTAGTTGTATTTAATGAAAACTCGCCCATAACATCTTTATCTGTATAAATAAGTTGAGCTGATTATCGATATTTATTGTGCATTCGATTGAGTTATCTCTTGGCTCGTGCATTCATCATTATGTTATCTTTATGTACCTAAGTACATAATATATACCTACCTACACTAGTATGTTTTGTTGATAAAAATTATAATATCAACAATTAGCATGTAATTATTACATTGAAGGGCAGAGGCTACTTTTCATATTGCAAAGCATTGAGCATATTAATCACTACACATGCTTACTGTGTCCATTAAACTCAAAACTCAAACTCAAATCATTTAATTCAACTAAACCAATTACAGGCACTTTTGAATTGTCAAAGGGTCGGTCAGTCAGAAAGATGAAGCTAGTTGATTAGATTAGAGACCATTGTTAACGGAATAGTCTTATCATAATTATGTAAGTATACTGTCCATTAGGTAAACCGTTTTTTGACAGATGGAACTAATGATACGGTATTATAATGTCTGTAAGAAGCCATAAATAAGATAATTCAATAATATAAGGCAGTTTATATATTTATTTTATTACGTATTTTAAAGTTAACTTTTACGTAGAATACATAGTTACGTTCTAAGACAGCTGTCAAAGAACGGTTAACCTAATGGACAGAGTATAATTAGTACTATTTCCCATCGGCAAAAATGACGAACTTTCATACAAACTTTCATCCCCTATTTAACCCCTTTAGGGGATGAATTTTCAAAAACCCTTCCGTAGTGCTCACGTTGTCAGTGAATGAATTGAAAAAAAAAACAATAATTAAGTAGACAGCCCCCCGCGGTTTCACCCGCATAAGTTTCGATCCCATGGGAATATCTGGATAAAAATTATCCTATGTGTTAATCCTGATTATTAACTATCTCTGTGCTAAATTTCATCCAAATCTGTTCAGTAGTTTTTGCGTGAAAGAGTAACAAATATCCATCCATCCATCCTCAAAAACTTTCGCATTTATATTAGTAGTATTAACCAAATAAAAGAATACTCACTATTCCAATCAGTGCCCGCCGTATCCGGATGAGATTCCACCAAAACAGTCACAGCTGGGTACACAGCCATACTGATCCCGAACACAGCGAATATACTGAAGGCGTACACCCAGACCTTCTTGATGATGACGGTCATAAACACCTCCCTATGCCTGTTCGCGGCTATACCACCGCATCCTCGCAGGATATGATATGTGAAGAAGTCAATCTTGTATAACATGACATATGATATCAGTGATGTTATCACCATAAAATCGGCTATGATGAAGTATATCAGAGCACTGTGGAGTGGAGATATTTTGAAGGCCAGGGATATAATTTGGGCCACAGCGGCTATAATACCACCTAGTGATTGTCCGCTTACGACTGCGGCCATGTATTCTTTGGAGAATCTGCTTGCGATGCCTACTAGGCCTCCGATGAAGACTGCACTGGCAGCTGGAAAAGAAAATTTGGTTTTAAAGATCAAGTATGATAGGTTATGCTATGGTTTTCGCAGTTGAGGGGTAACTGCCTATCAATTCTGTAAAAATCTCACCGTGAAAAGTTAGGCGAAGTGAGCTGTCAACAGTCTCAATCCCTGGCATTTAGTTGGAATGACAGCTCACTCCACGCTCACTTCACCTAACTTTTCACGATGAGATGGTTACAGAATCGCGCTGCTGATGCCTAGTTGTAGACTGCTATTATAATTATACAGACTAGATTAGATTAAATCTTAATCCTGATGCAAATAGCCTGTCAGGCTTATACTCTCCTGTGCAATATACATAATTAACCTTTAATATTTCGGGTGCTTTCAGCCAGGGCCCATTCGCGATTACCACTGTATTTCAAACAGTTCCTTAAAAAAAATTGAGCTCTCAAAGTGGTGAAAACTTCGAAGGAAGAATGAGTACTCAGTTGGGCATAATAAAAAAATTACTGTAAATCCTAAATCTTACATATCAAGTCGATGGACAAACAGCTCCGATTAGTCCTTATAACATGGGGTTATATGAGTCAGACGAGACGGTCGTTAAACCAGAACAGCGCCATATCCATAACCAGATTTGGGCTTAGGTGTTGGAGATAATTATGTTTTTGCATGTTTACCTGCTCAATTAACATTGCAATGTCAATGAGGTCACCTAGTATTTATTGTGCACCATATTAATATTAAATTATGAATTTATCCTAATGTGTGATACTATCAAAATGAAGAAGAATAATATTTACTATTTTAATTTAATTCAGTTGCCTGCATTCCTCGAAAGGTTAGGAAGAGGGGTTTTTATTCAAAACATAAGCAATTGAGCAGGCTGTATTAGAAACTTAGATGAAAATGGCCTGGCAATTTTCGCCTACAGTCAGTTATGATAACGAGGTCAAATAGTACAGACGCCAGCACATTAAGCTACCCGAAACTGTCAAATTTTCCCAATCAACCTTGAACCTTAATGCTTTAGCGATAAAGTTGAAATCTATTAAAGAATTATGACAGTTTGTAGCAGCTTGATGTGATGACAATGATATTAATGTTTAGCATTTTCTTTATTAGCAACATAACTCATACTCTACCGACCGTGAAACTTAGGCTAGGTCAAGTCTCAAAGTCACGCAACAGAGACCAGGCGTGCTGCGACAGTTAGTAAAGCCTAGATTCCCGAGTGTATTGACTCGCTACGTGTGACTTTGGAAATCCTAATGACTCATATAGCACCACCTGCTTTGTTAAATTCAGTTTTATAACGGAAACAATTAGGGCCAGTTTACTTAGTGATTGCAATAAAAACAGCAAATATGGGTAAACCTTATCTCTTACGTTTTGTTATCTTTATTTGAAGTGACGAAAACAAATGTATGAAAATAGATGAGTATCTTTTATTCGCATCTATAGCAACGCTATTCGAGCGAGATCCTTATCGATTTTATTATCCACTAGCTGCGCCCCGCGGTTTCACCCGCATAAGTTTCGATCCCGTGGGAATATCGGGATAGAAAGTATCCTATGTGTTAATCCTGGTTATAAAGTATCTGTGTGCCAAATTTCATCCTAATCCGTTCAGCAGTTTTTGCGTGAAAGAGTAACAAACATCCATACATCCATACAAACTTTCGCGTTTATAATATTAGTAGGATTAAAACGGGTTGAGTAAAGTCATGGTCAATTCTTTTATTTATAAGTACGATATCAAAAGTAAATATATTAAAATTACGCGTTTTAGAGCATTAATTAAAAGAGCTTAAATCAAGTCAAATCAAACGTTTATTTGCTAGAAATATTTTGATAAAGGTTAGATTTTAGGTATAACCACTAGTGAAGATTGCTAAGCACGTCAGGTGCATCCTAGGCGTGTAGCTAAATACTGCTTCACTTTGTTCTGACCAAGTCAGACCCACATCGATCCATCATATAGGCCTAGGGGCTATGACCTCTGGGTCATTTTCTTATAATGCCTTGTAGGTACCTAAGGTATATCGACAATAATAGTTAAAAAAGTGGTCACATATGCGGTCACTTGGCATGCCGCATGCGGATTTGGTACGAGTAATGCTGGCTTACATGCAGCTTGCCATGGAGATACATGTTAAAAAAAATATCATCTCACAACGAGGATTCTAGCTAATTACGTATTTGGCTAAGTAGCCAAATACGTAATTAGCCAAACATTATATTAGATTACATAGAAACAAAATACCTATAGGAACATGAAACGTGACCCAGATAATATAAAACAAACACTATCAAATGCATCAGCACTCGAGGTAGTTAGGTCAAATGCACATCTGCAACTTTAATGAGTTATTTACTTTATGATAAGCAATCATTTGTATGCCCTATCAAATGGTTAATTTGTTTGATCATTTATTTGAAAAGTAATTCCTTTACCTAAATGTTTATTATCTGGGAAAATAAATGTTAATAATGGCCCACTAAATTACTTAATCCGCGGGCTAATTGCGTAACACATTAAGCCGCGTACGCACGAACGAACAAAAACATGGTGAACACGAACATCGAACACTTTGTTCGCACGTGCGTACCACTAACTAACAGTGATGTTCGTTAGTGGTACGCACGTGCGAAGAAAGTGTGTTTATCAGTAGGAATGGCTTTCATTTTGACAATTCTACCACATTCATTGCGTTATTTACGTTGTTGAGCAGACAATTTTTTCGAAGATATGAAGATGAAGCAATATCCTTCAAAATGATTCAGATTGTGATTGATAGTGATAGTGTGTTACGCAATTAGGGTGCAGGTTCTAAGTATTTCGAAAAGAAACCGCCCTAGGTAGGTTCTGTAACCAGAAACAACTTTTTTATCCTGTATTTTCCCACAGTTGAGCAAAGACCTGTCTAGTCTACCTTCACCTCTCTCTGTCCGGAGCCTACTCCGAAGTAGTATCGGCCGTTTCCTTACTTTTAGTTACTATTTGGTTCGGTCGGTCCCGATCCTAAACACATACCTACCTACACTCTTTCGAATATTGACTATGGTCCCGACCCAACTGAGCCGATCCGAACATTTTTTCGCATTTTTCAATAATATTCGGTTCGGCCATGTGTCGGTCCGATCCGAACATTCGCACTTTGCACTTCGGAGTAGACCGCTTTTTTTTTTTTTTTTTTGTGGATGGGAAATCATCAAATGACCCCTCCCGCTCTGGGTGGAGCGGAAGGGAGTGTCAGACTTTTACTGACTAAAACCCACCCGTGTTCCTTCCTTAGCCCTTTCTGTTCCAGGGCAGCGGTTAACCTTTCGGAAAATCCCGCCGCCCCGGCAGGCTTCGGCCCTATGGGGCCCCGTCCTCTGCTGACATCTCTTTGAGGCGCGCGTGGAACACAACGCGCCGTCCGGCACGGGCCTGGTCCTGATCGGAAGGTGAGGAGTAGACCCCTGCCACGAACAAATCTTTGTAAAACTATTTGTAGTTCGTTATATGTGGTTGTAACTATTATAAATTATGTTATTCATAATTGAAATATATGACAAAAATATTATCGACAGGGGCTTAAAGGGGATCAGGGAAACGGGGGTAGGGGATAGATAATAAGTTACAAAATTATGATAAAAGTCATGGTCGGAAATCACACAGTCAGCAATTGTGAAATTAATTTTGATTTTTATCTAGTTTTTTTTTTTTTTTTTTAAATCATGAATTCATGATTCACTTTTTGCATACTATTAGGGTAAAACAATATTATAATTGTCGTTATCAAATCGAATTAATAAAAGTAGGTAAATCAAGGTTTCATTTTCCGTTACAACTCTATTTCCATCTTCGCGTTTTTACTAGCCTTGCGAGGTTCGAAGGTCGGGGCTCGAACCATACGGCATTATGTATTTAAATTTAGATAATAATATTTATTAACTTGAAAACATACACAAGCAGACAATATCGCCCCTTTTGTGTTTATTTTATAATGTGCGTCTTATTTGTGCAGAATAAACCATTTTCATTCTTCCTTAGTCACCTCTCAAAATAGTAGGTATTTTGAGAGGTGACTAAGGAAGAAAAAGAACTATCTGTAGTCTGTGGAATATGACGTCTTTTCATAGACCACAAGGCAAGCTAGCAAGGTATTACTTGGCAAGTTTGTAACATTTTGTCATTATGAACTGTTTTATTTGAAATTTTGATGTTTGTTTTGTAGCCACATTTATCTTTTTCTGATTCACTTAGGCCTATTTGAAATTTCCTCATGGAGCAAGTTGTTGTCATAGCTGCATATCACAAATTGCTCCATAAGGAAAATTGCATCAACATTTATGGCTAATCACTAGGTACCATTATTAAATGAACTAAGTCTTAGTTATTCAATGAAAATACATAACAAAATGACTCACCCGTCATAATGACGACAGACACCATGGTGATGATAAAGAATGTGTTCTGCCATTCATCAGTATCCACCTGCACGAATGAGGTCGTCACCAGAAAGCATATGGTCACTATTACCAGGGAGCCTTGCAGCCGCGCTTTCAGTGGTATTCTGGAATTTATAGGAAATATGTATTACCTGGATAAGGAATAATAGTGTGCTGTAAAAGAGAGCTCAGAAAGAATATAATTCAGTATTAAAATAGCCAGTATTATTTTCCATGGTCAAGGATAAAGAGGAATGACCTATGAAGATATGACCAATGTCTTTTTTAAAATTAATTGAAAGCTGTTAACCCAATGAAGAGCATTGTACAAGACACAATAAAAGTTCTATTGTTATTATTTCTGGGGGTGTTGATTGTCCCATTAAGTGTTAAACAGGATGTATAAAATCACAGTTCTTACTACATTATTTCAGTATAATAATGGACTGTATTCTGTACAAAATAAACTAGTGTTGGGGCTAGGCATGTCTCTACCAGACAATACAATAGGCAGAAAAAAAAATAAAGCCTAGGTAATTTCATTACGTATAAATAAATAAATACATACTATGATTTTATGAAGTAGCGAGCAGACAAGAAAATAAACTCATTTTCTACTTTCCTTATATTCGAAATGAAAAGTAGAGTGTTCAACATGAGCGAAAGTCATCAATAACTCAGACTATAGCCGTCTAAATACTTTGTATGGGAATTGATTCCTTTCGACCATATAACAATCTACTATACTTTGCTGTTGTTGTTTATGTTCTATTGCCTAAATATTTTTTCATATAAACTTTGAAAATATTTACACAGACTCATATTTATATTTTGAGTAGACAATTTCTTCCTTGCTACACCAAAACATTGTTAATAACACACATGTGTTAATTATTTTTATCGTAAAACATCATAATTAATTTAAATATTCAAACTCAAACTCAAATCATTTATTTCAATTAAACCATTTACAGGCACTTTTGAATTGTCAAAGTTAAATAGTCTGTCAGTTAGTCAGAAAGTTGAAGCTAGTCGCCCATTCCAAAAACGTAGATCTCAATGGAGAAGAACGGGCAAGAAACTCCACGGACACTCTTTTAAATCAAGATATTATTACAAAATCCTGGGTACATATTCTAAGCATACTTACAAGTGTCCATAGAGAGAGTTCAGGATAAGGAACAGTAAGTTAGGAATGGCGGTGGCCACATTGAGGTATGATGTGAACTCTGCCTGGAACGGAGTCTTTCGTACCACCATCGTGAGATTATTTGGCGTGACATCCCGGAACTTGTACATCCAATACTAAAAATAACAAAGGCCTTTTTTATACTTTATTTGTTTCAAAGGTTTATAAAAAAAAGAGTACACATATGTAAATGTTGTACCTTAATCATAAACAAAGTATAATTTAAAAAATAAACTATTGATATATTAAAAAGATGACTAAGACCCTCTGAAAGAGGGATGTTTTTAAATATTATACAAACAAGGTGCTATCTAAAATGTAATATTTAATATTTGTAAAATGTAATATTAATAATTCAACTTAGAATTAAATAAATTAGACTCGCTCATAGATAACGAATAAGGTCATTATTCCAAAAACAAGAAAAAATAGCCTGAAGGTCGTATTCCTTTGTCACAGATTAGAGACGAAAAAAAAATTCTCACATCATTGGCGGTAATCAAAAAATTCCAGGGCACCAAGGAAGTGACTCCGAAGAGGTAGAAGAGTATATAAACAATGCAATAAGTGTCCCGAGGCTGTTCCCCTGTGTCCAAGACCTTCGTGGAACATGAGTCAGTCACTAACTCTCTTTCCTCGGAATCGTCAATAACCTCCTCTTCATTTTCAATACTCTCTATAGCTTCCGTATTGATAGAGCCTGTCGCATCCATTGTTACCAAAACACAGAAAAATTATTTCACAAAAAAAATCAAATACTCCCGCAGGTATTTTAGTTTGTTTCTCTACTAAGATCTATGTTATGACTGATTTTAAAACACTAAACTCTCACTTAATAAACATTTGTTTTAATTAAGGATTTGCAGTCACTTTCCACTTAAGCATGATGAGAAAAATAATATTAATTAATTCTATGGTCGTACATTATTTGGTTCGATTCGATCGAATATTGGATAACAGAACAGCTGTCAATTTTATTAATGCTGTATTGCTGTCAAATATTTAACGTGAACGAACCATCAACCACTGTGTACGACCACAGACTAGCTAATAATCGGTGAACATGAACGAGAAAACGAGTTGGTTGATGGAACTGTGACTCATATATCCGACTTGTTATTCATTCTAAAATAATATGATAGAATAATCACTCTGATTCATAATATTTTATAGCAATGTTACAAATTGCACGTGGTTTATTAGAATGTAATTAATGTGTTACAAGTTATAAAAAATGTAAGAAAAATATTTTTAAACTCATTCAAATGACAAAAATAGAGAAAAGTTTTTTAAGGGAGGAGCCACAATCGCCACAAATGAGATTAAAGCGAGGGAGCTTAAGCTAATTTGTGCTTAGAGATTGGTGTGATTTCCTGTCGATTTCTCGTGTGTGAGAATTTATTGTCTCGACAGATTGTGACGTCTATCCCTATAGACGTCACAATCTGTCGGGACCTCAGACTAGTGGACGGGACTATAAATTCTTATTTTGTTTAGTTTCTTATTACTTACAGCCCTCTGGAATGCCCCTTTCACACGCTTAATTTGTACCGACCGCGACATAATTTTTCCTTCTTACCTACATTTGCCACTGAGTAGGTTGTTGCGCGGCTGTTGGAGCTGTCGGAGGCTCCAACATCCGCGCTTTTTGTAAAAAGGGCTTAACAGAACTCAAAAGCTGTATCTCGCATGGGTTTGATTAGAAAAGAGATAGGAAATAGGAGCAAAGTAAAATGTCAGTCTTCTCTTCGTCTCATATAGGTATGTACACCCTTATAGAATGACTACAAGTGACAACGCGTGCTTTACTGGTGGTAGCCAACTGCATGTACAATCACGCTGTGAATGTGTGCGTGAAGACAAGTAGTGTCAGCATATAAAACACGCATGCACATACACGCTTCCAACTTCGCCATTGCAGCATTGTCTCGGACGGTACCGAGAGCTGAGAACTTCTGCGCTTGACACACACATTCACAGCCTGTTTGTTTACTTGGTAACCTTAAGTAAAGCGAGCGTCGCTTCGTGAGATAAAAATACTATAAGTAGTACAATCATAAGTTTCAATCGTGCAACGATCGGCTCTTGTTTTTCATTCAGTGGTATTTATCAGCATTAAATATGATTTCAGTGGCAAACCTTGTTACTGACTAATTATCTAAAACAGGAGAGGGAAACATTAAATAAAAAAAAATATTTCCATATGAAAATACTGTGTCAAATTTTATTAATATTTCATCAGTTAAATCATAATTATATTTGCCATTATCAACTATTATTCTAAATTATGATTTACTATTATTCTTGTACAATTTACATTTAAAGCATGAACATTAGGTCATTATATATCTTTATACATGTAATCATGTAAATAACTTAGTTAAATATAAAAAGTGTAAGTAAATAATTTTAAAAAATACGCAATAAAATCTGTTTAGACACAGTTTTTACTGATGTTAGCAAAAGATTAACCTACTACAATTTGACGCGTCTATGTCCACCTTTATTATAAATAATAAAATAATTGCCCGGAGTGTCCAAGATGATGATAATTTGGTTACCTACTTATGTATACGTACAATCATTCCAGACCCAAAGGAATAAAAAATATTTTAAGAAGTAAGAGTTGAGAAGACTTATGATATTTGCTAAAAAAGTATGCAGGTAGATAGACCGGATAGACGCGTCAATATGGAGGAAAAAATCTCTGCAAAATTATAAAAAAAAAGATTGAACATAACATGAACAATATTACGATTTAAAAATTACAAAATATAACTATTGTATAAGGAAAGACTGTCTTTTAAAACTAATTTACAATAAAATTACATATCATTTGTCGAATAAACATTCTTAAGACGTTTAACAATTAGGGACGGACGTGCAAAAAATACGTATCTAATATTGCATCATAATCATTAATTACAATTAAAGTATACGCCTTTTAGGTACTTACTCCTTTTTGTGATACATGCATATATTTCACTTAACAAAAACTTATTAATAAGGCATCCATTTGTCCATAAGGCGCAGCATTAGAATTTAATTTGTTTACTTCATTATGAGATCGATCACCTCTGGTAATTTGTATAGTCATTATGACTTAAAATACTTTATACATACACATATTAACTAAAATTACCTACATGGACAGAATATAAGAGAAAGTTGGAATGTGAGAAGTTTTAAAAGACACTTGTTTAGATAATACGCATGAAACTAAATGCAAGAAACATAAAATATCTCGATCAAGACATCATAACTCAGTCTTTTCATTGCTTTTCTACTTCTACGATAGGATGGTGTGATCAACTCCTTTTTATTATTATACTATTTAATTATACATTTCAAAGGCCATTTTTAGACCATTGTTAAGTAACACTTTACTGAAAAATGTCGTTCATTTTCGAGTTTCTTATGGCTTCCACTACATAGCAGTTTCTAATGGCTGACTATGTGACCGACTTGCTTCCGACATCGGTATCGGACTGGATTCGGAGTTCTCAAAGTCGAAATTTGTTTCTAGTAACGCCTCAGACTTAGATCTATGATGTAGTTCGGGTAACGGTGAATCGTCGAACTCTCTGGAAAGATCGTGCGGACTGGAGTCGTAGCTGGGTATGTTGTCTGATGCAGTTGTATCATATGCACTAGAATATACTGGTGGGTGAGGTGGACTTGGTAGGTTGTCTTCGTAATACTGTTGCTGATCTATAAATAACAATAGGAAATATTAGGTATTTCTTAGGAGTTCAAAAAAAAATAACATAAAAAGAACAGCACGCGGGATTCAATCACTTTAGTTCGGTCTTTATCTATCTGTCAAAATCAAACTGGCTGGCGCGAAACTTTAGTTAGCGTCTTTTTTTGTCACACTTTCATTTCACAGTTCACTCTTTGGCTTTGCACAGACTCTTTGGCGGTTTGGCGCCATTGATAAGACCGAGCTCCGTCTGAGATCATATTTTTAGAATGAAAGCGTATCATAGTAGTACATTACAGTGTATTGGTAGTATATAGATCTATGGATCATGGATCATAGCCCACACAAAGTTGACAGAAGGTAATATAATATTGAAGTACCTACGTAAATACCTATATTATTATCTTGAAATTGTTTTTACATACAAACTTCGCCTAACCTAGAACCTTTTGCTATACTTTTTAGTTACCTGCAACATTGTTCCTTTGGCCGAACGTCGTAGTAGGCACTGCTCCCGCTTGTGGTTGGTCGGGCATTTTAGATCTCAACTCCATTAAGAATGACAATTTCGGCTGTGCACCGTAACTTCCTGCGGGAGCACCATACGGGCCGTATATCTTCCCAGCCCTTTCCAACTGCCTCTTCATGGTATCACCATCATCAGAGTTATCTCTTAACGGTAATGTATCTGATGTGAAATACTGAGAATCGCTTTGTGGCGACATTGTATACTCATCTGGAGGCGACCTTAAACCTTCCGGATGATGTAATATGGGTATTTCTTCAGTGGCAACCGTATTTATGGATGGTGCTCCACTGGCTGTACCAGAATTGTCTCTATACCCTTCGTTTCTAAATGCTAAGTTGTATGGCCTTGTATTGTTCTGTGGCACAGAATATTCTGGAGTGATGGGTTTCTTTACAAATGTGGAGTGTTGGAGAGGCATAACGTTTGGATTGGGGTTGTGAGCCTCGTAAATGTCGAAGCTCTGATTGTCATCTAGAGAGGAATTGAACTGGCTCTTTTCCATAGATTCCATTGATGTTGTCGATGCTAACATCTTTCTGTAGTCTGAGCCTTTCGTTAATGTGTCGGTGGAACGGGTACTACTCTGTAGATAAAGAAGTTTAAAAGTTATTAGTATAACCTGAAAATACTTTCAAAAAAGGTCGATAGACATTTTTGGTTTAAAAATCTTGTCTTACCATTTGTACCATTTTTCTTCTGTAAGGCGTATCAGGGAAGCCACCATTGATGCTGCCAATAGACCGGACCGAGTGTAAAGACTGCCGAATCGAATTGCGCCGCTCTAGTCTTTGGACGTGTCTATGAAAAAAGAAGAATATTTGATTACCTACTTCTATTGTTTTTTTCCTGTGTAAATCCCAATACCTAAATACTTTTTATTTTCCCTTAACAATGATCACCTACCCTACGTGTTCCTGTAGAGAAAATGAACTTGAAAATATGTCGTAATAGAAATAAGTAGGTAATTGGTTGGGCCTCGATAAAGCATTCCCAAAACTTACCCCAACCTAAATGCAGGCAGGCTTTCTATTTAGAAAGTGGAAGATACTAAAGTAAAAAAGGAAGAACACCAATTACACACCAGCAAAAATATTATAATGACGGTAACCAACCTGTGCTTAGATTTGGAATACCAGCAGACAAGAGCGGCTGCAACTAACAATACGGCGGCTATCAACACTCCGATAAACGCCACCGCTAGAGTATCCCCTTGCCACGACATCAGATCGATCGTAATTTTCGGATCTGTAAACAAGAGAGTTTTTGTAGCGAAGCTTGAGGACATGGTCGGCAAACGAAAGAAAAAGACTGCGTGAAAGCGGGATGAAATGTGTTGAACATAAACATAACATCACGCCTGTATCCACATTTCGCCAGTTATTTTCAAGTCCCATGTGGGCGCGAGCCTGTTGCCATCAACCGGCGACAAATCCAGACTCCTGGCTGCTACTGAGAAATTCCTAATGGAAAATCTAATAACACTTTGTCCAACCTGGAAATCGAATCCAGGACCTCGTGATCAGCAATAGCGCTAGCGACCACAAGACCAACGAGTAAATATACACTACTACTAGCTGACCCGGCAAACGTTGTTTTGCCATACCTATACATTATTTCTAGATAATATATATATATATTGTATGAAAAATCAATGTTGGCCGATTCTCAGATCTACCCGATATGCAAACAAAATTTCATACAAATCGGTCCAGCCGTTTCGGAGGATATTGGTAACTAACGTTGCAACACGCAACTCTATTTATCTATCAATTGTATCGCTTGTTATGAATTTGTAAATATTGTCTACTTCTTTTTAATACGAATAATTTATTTCGATTGTATTTGTACGCCTTTCTAGGCAAAACATGTTGAGACTTCTTTTTTCTCTTTTTCCATCTCATTGTAAAACCTACACGTGTTTTTTTTTTTTTGACTAATAAATGTTATCTTATCTTATCTAACACGAGAATTTTATTTAGTAGATTATTTAATAAGTCTTAACAAAGACCATGTCCTATCGTGCCTAAAAGCAGAAGCACAGACGTTTTAAGAAAAACAAAATAACCAAACTCACCAATCTCGCAAATGAAAGCATTCTTCTGATTACAGTCAGTCACTTCGACATTCGAGAAGGCAAACGAAGTACACTGAGTAACATAATCGATATGGTTGACCCACACCCTGTCTCCGTACTGGAACCATTGATTCTGTCGGTTGATGAACTCGTAGAGCGCCGCGTAGTTCCCTGTTACGTATGGCATTGATGCGTTGTCCGACTGGGGAGAAAAAGGGAAAGGGGTTACATAAAAAAAGTTGTTCTGGGGACAAAAAATAAAGAATGGGCTTGGGATTACAACAAAAGTTTTTTTATGAATTTAAAGGCCCATTTTTTCGGCGATGGAAAAAAAGGCTGTCGGGCAAATTAAGCCCATCAGTGTTAATTTGATTTATGATGTCTAATCGTGTGAAAAAAGTGAATCTTCAGTGTTTGTCACTCATAAAAAATATTGATTGTCAGTTATGGTATTGTGATATAGAGGTGAGATATTTATAAACAAGTCACAATCATTACAAGCCAAAACTTCGAGATCGACAGAGAGATCTAAACATTAGTATTACTGAATTTCAATGAAAAGTATCCCTAAAATCCAATTATAAATCTTCGTGACATCACACTGATGTCACGACAAACTAAAATAGATTGGTATAAGTGTCGGATAAAAATATCAGTATCCTTACCAAACAAAACAGCCTCGCCTCTTCATACGTCATTGGTGCACCAACATACATATAGCAGGTCCCTGCAACAGCATCCCATCCTGGAGGGCACTTCCCGCCCCCGAGGACCGTTTGGTTATTCATATAGAACGGCCTATAGTCCACCTCTAGCAGCAGAGGGTTATCACTCTGGTCTCTTATACGACCGGCCACGGCTAGGGTCTCGTTGTAACTCCAGAAGTTATGCTTCGCGTCGATGCGAGTACGCCAGAGATCGAGCGAACTAGAATTGTGAATGGGAAGTTGTAGGATTCGAATGTTTTAAGTTTGGTGAAAACGTGCTAAGTGTGAATGATTTGTTATACGTGGTAACAGATAGAGCTCTCAGTGATCACTACAACAAATGACTTAGTTAATCATTAGTGTTTGTGTATCTATTAGAAAACACGTCGTTAGCAACATTTTAACGATGATATTAGTAGTATTAGTACAAGTAATGGGCTTAGGTATTGTTAACACTGCTAGTTATACTCGTAATAAAAATGGTATCCTTATTATGAATAACCATTTCATGTCTGTGATAGGTAAGTGTTCCGTACGCAAAATACGTGTTTTGACGTTGAGTTGCGGACACCAGCCGGCACCATAATTGCACGGCACACTTTCAATCCCAATGTGAATCATTTCAATATCAAAAGTCATTTATTCAAATTAAGCTGAGAATCAGCATTTTTCGAAAGTCAAAATTACAAGACAAAAGACAGTCCCCAAAACACCCGCCCTTCACCTTTTTGAAGGATATTGCTAATCCATCCATCTCAAAAACGTAAATAACACAATGAATGTTGTTGAACTGTCAAAATGAAAGCCATTACTACTGTTAGTTGTTACGAAATTATCCCACCGTATTACCTAGGTAGGCACCTTTAATCCCTTGCTTGCTTTCATTAAAACGCATCTAGTATGCAATATCTATTGAACTATATCTACTAAACCGAGCATAGGATGCAGTAGAAAAAGCGCGCAAAAGAAGGGTAATAGCGATTCTGCTAAATTAGAACAGTAAGTTAGTTGTTTCAAAAATCTACATGCAGTAAGTCAATTTAATGGTAATTGATGAATTAAAATTTTGACAACGTAGACTTACCTCATGATAGTCGGATTATAGTCAACAAAGCTATGGTCCAGGGGTAGCCATGCAACAAAAACATGCAAGATAATTATATATTTCCTTATGAATATACATATACTGAACTAACGTGCGGGGGTAATAAATATATTGTATAAGGAAGCTTTACCTTCTTGGAATATCCTTGACATGACAAAAAAAAAAAATAAGAAGATTGTCTAAGTATACATATTAAACAATAAACCCAATTTATATTTCAAATATTATATTCCCAATAGATTTTATTACCAAATATGGAATACATTTTCTTGAGAAATATTAATAACAATTGCAAAACCCAGAGGAACAGATTTATCCCGAAAAGCATCTGGAGATAGTACTCACATAGATCTATTGACTGTGATCATTTCGTAATCATTGTCGGGGTTGAAGAAGATGTTGTCGACGTAATTCTGACCAGCTGTGCCTGCTACAACTGTAGCTCGACCTTCACGGTCGGTGGCGTAGTTCCTGAAGGTAAGAAAGATCGCATTTAGAAATCAATGAGCTAGGAAAAATAATAGGTAAAGGAGTCAAGAGTCTAGATTTAGATGATATTATCATAGAAGAATACTTACTTATAAAATCCATTGTGCGAAGTGGTCTGATAAATAGGCAGCCTGACTTTATCGAAGCCTGAAACCTCAAGAATCCTCAGACCGGTGTTATCATGAACGTAGTTGTATGTAAAGTTGGAGACGACCTGCCGCAAGATGATGACGTCACTGAAAGGCACTCGGTTACGCGTGAAGTAATTACGGTATATCGTGATTTCTTGGTATGGAGAAGATTGGCGGCCTGAAAATAAATGAGACTTGTATAAAAACACGAAGTGAAAGAAATAAAAAGAGGCATGAAACATACGGGGCCGTTATGTAGTCTGTACCTTCAACTTTGAGACACGGAAGATCATGGTTGCCAAAGAACAGGTTATTATGTATCCATCCGCGAAGTGAAGTGGCTGATCCTCGAGAGTCCGCTCTGACTAATAATCCTCCAACATTATTTCGTACCAAGTTGTTCTGGAAGAAATTAAATTGATTAGTAACTGACATCATTCGATTTGAACTGCTTGTCTTTTGTTTTGTAGGGACTTTAAAAATAACAAAAGCGGCCAATTAATAAAATCTATATTAGTTTGGTTGGTGTGAAGATTACTCACTCTAAATACCAGCGTCTGTGTATTCTGTACATCTACTCTCACAGCCGCTGGACATGAAGTGAAGTTTCCGTACAATTTCAGGCAGTTGTCCTTGATCTCATTCCTAGTGATAGCCACCAGTGGATTCACTTCACCGACCGACTGATACGTAATAGCCCCATCTCTGTTCTTTATGAATTCACTGCTCGATATGTTATGCTGGACATCACGGTCTGTAAAAAAGCAAACTTTATTAGACGAATTCATTCGTTTTAGCAAACATTTTGGATTAAACGCTAGATGTACGAGTGAACTTACTGAAACCAATAGCTGATATCGGTAATGTAACAATCTCGGCAATAAATCCATGAACAGCGGACGCTCCATTTGCAAACAACGAGACGCTCAAACTGGCACCTTCTGTCTTGAAGAGCTTCTTTTCACTAGGAGACCCATTCTCCAAATAACCAATCATAGGAGCCGTGATATTGTAAATATCACCATCATACAACGCCAGAGAGTCGCGTTTGCCATAATTCTGAGTGTGATTGAAAAGATTGAACTGAAGCAATCTAAACCCAAATGGCTTCACTCTAAACATGCTCTTGAATATCTTAACACAATTGACGGGATTGTTGTCATATTTATAGTACAACAACACTCGCTCTTCAACAGTGATCATTTTGGTACTATCACAAATGTCGATAAGTGAAAACAGGTGATATGGAAGATTCAAATCCTTCAGCGGTGTAAAACTGGATTCATCCGATTCTCTACCTTCCCCATTCAACGATATGGCACTAACACCTTCCCCTAATATATCATTCACGGAATTAAACATCATATTTATTGAATCGGTGGGTGATATTAAATTAATGCCGTGATGAGCGCATTTTGTTATATTTACGTTTTGTATTCTAGGATTCTTGGTTATACTTTGTACAGCAGGAGATTTCTCATTGTGCAGTATACCAGCACCAATTATTTGTACGTGAATTAATACACTTTCAGGTTTCTTCATTGTTTCATGAGTGTGATGGTCGTGTATACGATGCTCGTATAGAGAATATTCAAATTCTGGATTAGCAAACCTAATGCCACCCCAATACTCAAGATTCTCTTCCAAATTTCTTGTACCGCAATGGATGAATACGAAATCAGAATCCCACTTACATTCATGTCTATGACCATAAAGTTGTCCGTTCAGTCTTATAGGGCAATCATCATAACGGTCTTCAGTTCCAACACATTGTAAGGGTTCTGGCCACGACCAAATCCGCGATAAAGAATTACTATGATATTCCACTCGTCGGTCATGTGCAAAGAACACGTTAATTGGATCAAAACCCAACTCCCTGCATACAACTTGAGCATTTCTTTCAGTAAAACGGTTATCGCACATGGGCACCCATTGCAAGGTGGTTTTATTGTAATATTCGAGAAAACCTTCATTGGTTTTTTCTGCTGTATTATCAGTGATAGAACAATTTCTTCCAGTACACAGTCTTATTGAGTTTGGTACAGTCAATGATTCTAATTGACGTCTATGCTTGTGATGGGTTGACAAATACTGCCCGACATCTCTTTTTTCTATTCTGTTAATTTCTACATTACTTCGAATTAAAGGTCGCATTATAATAGGTGCTTGACTGTGACCCATAGCTTGTAGGTTACCCATGACGAGTATGCCAACATTGGGCGCGAATTCCAATATAACACCGGGACTGATCGTTAAAATAGCATCTGGCATAACAGTTATATCTGATTTTACTATGTACGGAGCCATTCTGGATTCAATAGTGAAGTTTGATAATAAACGGCCCCCTAACTCGTTTGTATCCACAATAATCTCTGGGCTGAATGAAGCAGATACACTAGAATCTACACTATCTTCGAGCAAGTAAGGTAGATACGTAGCAATAGCGTGGTTATTCCAATCGTCAAAATCAAATATCTGGTTCCGAATGTCTTTTTCTACAGAGCTTCCCCACCAGTTTTCAGTAACGTCTAACAGATTATTGATCTTCGCTGTTTTAATTCCAGCTAACAATGTATACTCCAACACATTGTTCCCGAACAAATTCCTACTTACTTTTACTTTCTGTATTCCTTTAAAACCTATAACGTATGTCGGTTCAACATTTCTGATTAAAGCACCCCGGCTGACTTGTGATAGCATGTGCCTGTTATTTTTTACTTGGTTGTATATGAAAAGCGCATAAACTAAACCCATAATTTCACTTTGACTGTCCATGTGGAATTTCACCATAAACTGCCCATTATTCCTTTCAATAAAGTTACCATCAATCATCATCTTCTTTTCCATGCCTTGTATAGATATTAACCCAGTTTTACAACTGTTATCAGTGAATATATTCTTTGTTATGTTGACTTCGGCGAAATGGCCATCTACGACTAATGCAAAGTTTTGATTGTTACGCCAAGTGTTATTGTGCATGTAGACGGAATGAGTAAAATTTTCATTGTATTGCCACACGTATGGTAACCCAACATCGAAACCACCTTGTTTGTTCCTCTCTATTGTATTGTCCTGAAGAATGTAGTGATACAGATTGTTCGAGCTTCTCAAATCTCTAGCGAAGTGAAATATTCCTTTACCGTTATCTGTGATCAAACTGCTGTTGACCATTATGGTAATCTCCGTTATGTTACTGTCGTGTATATCCCAGAACGGAGTGTTGACGTAGATAGCTTCTTCTTTGTTGTGCGCTATTTCACAGCTAAATATTTTAATACTTTCGTTAGCTTTCCGTAAAAAGTGGTCACCTAACTCATTCAAATAGCGATTGTAGTATAAAGCTTTGATTCCTTTTGTGTTTCCTTTTATCTTTGAATTGACTACTTGTAGAGTTGGCACCGGCCCCCTAACTATTCTGTTTCTTAGGTTTTGCACCGGAGCTATGATCGTGCTTACGACTAGCACCACTCCCCCTAAGGCATTCGTACCACTTTCATATGTTATCACAACTCCAAAACTGCTACTTGTCGTTGGGAAAGTCGATAGATCACGATTGAGACACCACTTTACACTCGCTTCATTAATATTTTGCGAGTCATATATACAAATGTTTTCCGTTGAAAAATTATGTATAGGATTAAGAAGTTGAAGCCCAAGAACGTATCCTGGATTGCATTTAATATTGTATGTTTTTGATATACTTTCTCCGCTGCGCTTTGTGAAAACTACGTGTCTTGTTTCACCATTCACCAAACTTATGTCTGTTTCATATTCGGGAATCATGATTGGATGATAATTAGATTCGTCCATGTTGAATCCAGGATCTAAATTAAACCAACCAGCTATTTCTCTTTGCTGTGGTCCAGTAATATGCGGGTTGTGTGAGATGCCAGCTAAGTTGTTATTTTCTATGATGGATCCATATACTTTTAGACCAAGTTGTTTGAAACTGATACCGCTTCCTCTATTATTACTAAATTCTGAGTTACGGACAGTATTAACCGCATCGGCTCCATATAAATCAGAATATAGTATTCCCAAACCATCATGGTAATTGTTAGATACTTTAATACTTTCCAAGCTATGTCGAGCAAAATCTATCTGAAGAGCTGGTTTAAAAATATTTGAAGAATAATCCAAAAGACCGGCTTTCTCTATAGTGACGTATTGTAAATCAGCTCTTTCAGAAATAACACTGAATCTGACCCCAGCCCAACTTGTTTCGTAACATCTTATACCAACGTCATTTTCATGAGTACAAGAATTCTCAAAGTGATCTTTAGTTTCTGCTTTACATTTGGTAATATCGTTGTCGAATTCTGAACATTCGACATTGGACAAAATTATATCTTCTGACATACCTGCAGATGGTATTTCGTTAGGTTCTAGGAACCAATCCTCTGGATTCAAGGCAAGGCCAAGTTGATTGCAAACTAACGCCGCGTTGATAATATTCCACCTGTAGTTACACACTGTACCCCATTTGTCATCGATTCTCACTTGCAATCTACCCTCGTGTTGTGTTCTCCCACCTAGAAGTCTTATAGGCACAATAGGCTCAGTATATCCAGGTGTTGTAGGTTCAAAATCTGTTTCATAAACACTTTCGTTAGTCAGAACTACTTCTTCTTTCAAGGTAAATGTAATATCATTGGGTCGTTTACCTCTCGCGTCTAGTTTTCCTGCAACCATTATACCAATAGCCGGAGGAAATTTTAACGTGACACCCGATTGTAAAACTAATTTTCCTCCAGGACGAATATTAATATCTTTATCAACATCATACTCTCCTTGCCGAAGAATTTCTATTCCTTCAACTTCGCCACCAACTACGAAGGAACCGGGTACATTAAACTGTGGCACAAAAAGTGAATTATAATTAATTTGTGTTGCTCCAGGATTACTGCTATGCAATAAATATGGCATGTAAAGTATTTTGGCCAAATTGTACCTATCTTTTCTGTGGAACAATCGGTTGTAAACCTTTTCCTCTTCTCCGAAGCCAAGCCAGTTGTAGGTACAGTTCAATATCTTACTTTGGTCTTCGACATGTGAGCCGATTTCATATTGAGCTTCTGGGTTATTTATAATGTTTCTAAAGACGTCGATGTTACTCGACGCTAATACAATCGTAGCTGCGACTCTACTTCTTGGAGTCAGTCTAGATGATATACCTTCTAGAGGTTCATAGGGTTCTCTTACTTTATTGTCTCGCAGAAAGTTTCTAGAAAATAGAATGTACTGCAGATCGCTGTAAGGAGATAGTCCAAGATTTACAACGAAGGGACCCCTATTTCCAAAGAAGTAATTGTGTTGTATGTGGAATCGAGCTGGTAAGATTTCGAATTCTTCTAGATATTTCCCTTCTATTCGATTCATTATAACGATTGCACCATAGTTACCGTGTTCAAAATAATTATATTCAATCCTTCCATTTATATTGAGGGCTGGTTGGATTTTAAGAGGTACTCTTTGGTTTTCGTAAAATCTATTGTGTCCTACTTGTAAATTGAGCAATCTGGCCGGATTAGTTAATCTCCAACAAGTAGATATTTCTACGGTACTTTCAGCGCTTGTATTAAACCAGTTTCCAGTAATATTAACCCAGCTGTCACCACAAAAGTTTCCGTGTAATATTCCAACGTCCAGATTTTTGAATATTTCTGAATATTCTACTGCAGTGGTTTGATTTACTGGAATATATTCGGTTTCTTGAGTATTATTTATCCATACAGCTATACCGTATCCTTGATTGGAACTTAATATACTTCTTGATATGTTTCTGTTTCCTCCAGTTACGGTAATGTTGATTCCGTCACCTTGATTGAAGGATATTCTACTTTCAGTTACATTTACATCTCCCGCTCCACGCGTGACTTGAAGACCAGCAACATGATTATTATTAGATATAGAAGTGCGATGAATGTGAACTTGTGATCTTAAGTTTTCGATTACCACGCCTCTGCCATTGTTATCGGATATAATCGTGTCAGTTACATTTAAATCATACGTTTTGCTAATGCCTGATGTCAACCTCAAAAACCCTGTAATATCCGTCCTGGTGTTGGCTCGGAATCTCACGTACATGCGGTTCCTCGTTGACGTAACACTTTGTGGTCGCGTGTGATTTCTAATGCTGAATGCCAATAAAAGTCTGTCTTCTGTCGTTAATCCGTCGTATATAAATAATTCACCCGTATTGTTTTGATTGGTCAGAAGTTTAATGAAACCTAAAGTTAAAACGTGGTCCGGTCTAGTATAAAACTTCTGATGGCAATCTCTCTCCATATTAGAGTATCTTGATTGTTCAATTGACATTTGAATAGGAAATGTCTGGCTCGGTGTTGATGCTAATGTGCATAAATCAAATATTTCGCTTCTGTCTAGCCTTTCATCGATGTTCATTTCGTGAACCACGTATTTGACCCCGTCGCCGCCATTGTCGTGTATCAAGCAATTCTCAATTTTAGTCATGCCATACGTAGAGTTCACATAGACACCATATCCTCTATTGTTTTGTATTGTGCAATTGTTTATGACTACGGGAGCGTTAGGCGACGTCACATTTATCGCGTTAAAGGCAGAGTTTGATATTTCTATGTCTTCTAAGACGGGTGGGACTCCTATAACATCTAAGGCACTTGTTGCATTGTTGTCTCTCCCTAGACCTGCATTTTTTATAGTAACGTGTATAAGTTTGGACATCGATGTAGGAACGTAGAGAGTATTTGCAGCGGTGAGGATTCGCTCGAAGACTGCGTTTTCAAAGCGTAGTCCTCTCCAATGCCTTCTAGAGTTTGCGAGGTCATTTACGTCATGGTGGGGTGAGCATTGAATGGCGAGATCTGGGTGGTAGTCACAGACGCCTGAGCCGAGTTCTCTAGAGTTCCAGTCACATTGGAATAGGTCGTATTCCGTTCCTTTGCATTTGGGCTCTTCGAATAATAGTCTTGCTCTTCTGCCGGGCTGACGATCGATCCAGTTGTAGAAGGATCCTCCCATGAAGCCTAATTGTCTGCAGGCCGTCTCCATGTCGTTACGGGTCCAACTGAAAGGGTAGAAAAAACAATATTAATATTTATTTACGATTCTTCCTTTTTTCCTATTTGAATACTAATTAATGAAACAGTTACAATTTTCATGTAATAGTACTTACTTTCTGGAGTTGGTGCAAACTGATCTCCATTGTCCTCGGTGTAACAGCTGCACTCTTCCCACTAAAATTGATGGTCCGTCAACTAAACGGATATCTGGTATAGGCTTAGAAGGTTTATCCGGCTCTTCTGTGCTCGTGAACGTTATACCCTTTTGATGTGCACCCTGAAATTAAGAGGACATACAAAAATTACTACTCTGAATTTTTATATTTATGGTATTTTATATTATGGATGTGATAAATTTTTCTGGGACAGAAACAAAACAGTGCAAATTAAACTTTGTAGTATGAGAACAGCTCACACTTATAAAGTTTATAGTTAAGAAGTTATTAAGCTACACATGACCATCCAGAATCAATTTCATTCTGGTTAGTTCAGCTACAAACAGTAAAAATGTTATTAAGTATATTTTTCGCGGCTGATCGCCTCTAAGAATTACGGTCACCTAGTAATTGAAAAAGACCGTGAAAATCGTTTTATGAGATGTAAAATTTTACATACTACCAACATAAAATTAGGTGCAAAGGTTTCTTGTACAGTTGAAATGCCAAGCAATCAATGAACACAAGGAATTAACTTAAAAGTAGATGACTCACTTGGAGATTATACAATATACTAGCTATGAGCCCACCGGTTTCACTCGCCGTAGCGTGATGATATCCTAAAGCCTATAAACCTTCCTCAAGAATAGGGCTATCAATGCAAAAATAATTTTCCAAATCTGACTGGTACTTCCAGACTATCCAGAGAGAGTGTTCAAACAAAAACACAAACAAGCTCTTGAGTTTTATTTGTTATTTATTTACTTTATATTTAATAAATACCAATAGCTTATGCATATAACATTAGATTAAAACAGTAGACTATAACTTTATCTGTGTAAAATACAAAATTTCTCTATATCTAGTTCGATTTTTAATCCCAGAAACTAATCTGACATTTAAGTCTTTTGTGTTTGCGTTTTTTTAGTATAGAAGGTTGACATTAAACCTGTCAGATTAGTCTCTGGGATTAAACAAACGAACTATAGTTAAAATAGAATTGCTGCTAGACCTACTTTTAACTGCACCCTGCATATCGATATGGATAGAAGATGTCATTGCAATGGCATTTAATAAGTGAAAGGCAGGTGTGCAGATATGTGCAAATGTAATGATCGTATTGTATTGTTGTGTATTCCACAAGGCATCGATTAGAGAGTTGGCCAAGCGCACAAGGGGTGAGCCAAGAAGAATAGGCGGATGTGTAAAACGAGTTTAGCAATATTATTTATTGTTCTTTACGAAAACGTTTGAACTAAGGGCCATGGTAAATCCACCTGAGCGTGACTATACTGTTGAAAGAACAACATTTTTGTATCCCTTTTTTCAAAGCATCCTGTGTAAGCAATATCGTCATGTCGTCTAGAGAGAAAAAGTCCGTTATCTCCGGCAAACGGATGGCAGCCATCGATGCGTGGGCGATGATGATAAATAGAATTTTAGTAAAAGTGTCATGCTCTATCATGTATGTGCAGACACTTATAGGGTAGTTACTTAGATAGGCAATGACATATACGGGCTTAACTCGATTCTTCAGTGTCAGTATTAAATCTTCGCTATGAATTAGTCATGATCATAAAGAATTGCAGACTTCTACAAAATCGTTTGTTTTCCACCAGCTTCGTAAATTGACATTAATAGTACCCTGTTACTTTAAAATGAATGGTGCATTTTGACAGTTAAATAATTAAATTATTATTTAATGTAAATACTTAATGATAAAACCTTATCACTAGCCTGCAGTTGGAAGAACACCAATAAATTAGGGTATACACGACGAATACACATATTTACATAAATCTATCGAACAATGGTCATCGACACCAAAGCGGTCACATGACATCATACTCTGCGCGCGCATTTCGTCGTACGCGCACGCACGATGCGCCCTTGCACTTCGTCGCTATGGCTTCCTGCCTTTTCACACCACCCCATTCATACAGTCACGATCTACTGCCCAACTGTTACCTAACCGTCGCTAAATTGGAATGTGCTTGATGTAATTCCGATTAGGGGAACGCCCGACAATAGAATGGCCATTATGACACAAAAAAATTCGGTTTACAAAAGTGCATGTCTGCGAAATCCAGTGAGCTCTACCGCTCGACTTATTTACCGTTCAATGAGGTAGTACTTGTAGAAAGTTGTTGAGTGATATTTATGTACTTGTCAGATGTATGAGCAGATATTTATGCTAAACTACCTGTGAATAGTCTAGACGTCACCGGTTAACACGTAGGCGTCTGTCTAGGTCTGTTTTGCAATAGCCTGCCTGAAGCTAAGTGTCCATTTCACAACATCTAAAACTTAATAAAAGGTGGGGTTGTGTCTTAGCTATGAAATGTTTGAGTAACCTTTTGAGACAACGCACCAATAACTGATGACAGAGAATAAAAAACAAGTGGATATCGCATGTAGCACGCGTACCACTTTTTGACCCAAACTTTAAAGAAATTGACTAAACTACTGCGTCGCGTGAGCACGACAAACCGATACAATACCAAAAAGGCTTTTTTATAATTCTGTACACGTCACCCGGAATATTTTAAGGCAGGTCGCCAGACGTCCGTTAAATCGTTACGGCCGGCTAACTATCCGCCTACGAGAGATAAAAACCCCCACATAAGATCGAATACCGGTAAAGAAACTAAAGGACGAAGCAAGGACACCGGTTTGAACTGTGAGTCAGCATTAAAGCATGGCGAGTATTACAGTTTTGGTGTTTCTTTTATTTGTGGCCACGTTTTTGTATATCTTCACAGGTACTACGATAGATGCAGCATTTCAAGACCCACTAAAGAGTCAGATCAGTCAGCTGGTTATTTGATTTGTATACATATAAATACAGGTATAAGTACAACGATTAGGACAAGGACGTCGCCGGTATCGAGAGTCGGAAGTCCAAAATGAGAAAGCTACATGGATGATAGGTTCTTTATAATTTTTCCTTATGGCCAGTATTTTTTACATATTTCTGATTTTAAATATTGCTCAAGACTCTGGCATTGACAAAATGATACCTATCAGCCGTTGTAGGTTGTGAATTTGGTAGAGTATCTAGTACCTACCTACGTCCATTTTGTCTGCGCTTTTGAAAGGCACCCGTTCGAGTTACCAAGGTTAAACTGTAATATTATATCATCGTCTGAATGTATAGAGAATATTCAAAAGCAGACTTTTGAATATTTTATTTTCTATTTCTCTCTTTTAATCGATTTGCGTCGTCATCTTCTGATTCAGAAATCAGAAGACGAAACGACGCAAATCGATTTATGAGCAAGGAAAGAGATACCTACATGTTTCTCAATCAAGTTCAAGTTCACAATTCAATGATGGCTGTGCAGGTCAAAGTCAAATAAGTAATGCGAGAAGGCGTTACGTAAGCATTTCTATTAGATAATAATACAACATGAGTCGACTAGAATGTATCATTGAAAGACAATGATTGATCGATGTCTTAGATCTTATTATGATTAGACCTACTTACTATAATTTTATCTATCAGTTCCGTACATTGGAAATTACTGTTTTTGTGTCCACATTATGAGCGGCGAAAGCTCTAAGCTTTAATGTCATACAATTTTTTTTTTTAGATCCCCTTTTTTGTACGCTATATCATCTTGGGAGTAGTGGTGGCCAAGTGGTAGCGGCCGCGACTTACGAGTTGTAGGTGGTAGGTTCGAATTCGAACGCAATCAGGCGCTTTTTACTTCGTGTAAATTATTTCATCACCACTGCTCTCTAAACGGCGAAGGAAAACATCGTGAGGAAACCGGCATGTCCTCGAAGCGAAAATTTCGAAGACATGTGACATCCACCAACCCGCACTGGGCCCGCGTGGTGGATTACGGCCCACTCCCTTCAAGAGGAGGCCTTTGTCCCAGCAGTGGGAACATTATAGGAGGATCATTATGCTTATGCCATATCATCTTAGGTATCCTATATCCGGACGACATCATTTACATATAATATACCTATAATAATGTCATCTCATATTCGTGTAATCGTTCGCTTATAATCCTTAGGGATACCCATATGGATTCTTGTTAGAAATAAAGTTTTTGATTGATTGATAATCCGACATTTGGCTTACCTACCGCCAAGCCAACGACCCAATCAATAGGGATAATTTATTAACATTTAGATATACCTAGATAGAGCTCTACATTTACTGCTAATAAAACATTTAGAAATGGTGAGTGTTGATATGCACATAGATAGACTTTGAGTGCAGTGTTTTATGTACTATGCATAGCTACTATTGTACGTTGAAGGCGAATTCCAAGCCTTACAGCGCTTCCTGCGTAGCCGTCGCGTGGAATCACAAATGAGCGTTTGAGCCAGGTCGGGGGGACTGATTAACCAAAATATTAGGTATTTTAATGGCACAATAAAAGCATGATGCCCTTAAGTCGGAAGCTCTATTTAATGAGCCGTGAATAAGAAGAAAGAAAACACGTTTATTTGCGGTAAAAATGACGCAGAGAAAGAAGACAAAACAAAAAAAAAACAAGTTGGGGGAAAATATGCTTAAACGTGCGATTGCAAGTTGGGTAATACGCGAATGAATCTGTTCTACTAATCCCTTAACAAATATAAGTACTTAAAGATATATTTATTTCATAACTGTGTACATTAACAACTCTCTCTCTCTCTTTCTGTGTGTGTGTGTTCTTAACTATATTATGTGCGTTGCGACCCCCAAACCTCAGAACAAATCCTAATGTATCTTGAGAAGTTATTTGAAAGCAATGAGGAGATAAATAAACAATTGGATATAACTATTCAACCAAGTATTCAATCAATTTCGTACTTTCTTCAACGATAACAGCATTAATTAAAGCTTCTTGTGCACTAATTAAGTACAAGGGCTTGATCACTATGTCGCTGATTAAAGGAGAAATTCTCTAACAAAGTGCCTGGACTAGCGGTCCGTGCTTCCGCCGATTTCTCCGTGTACCATGCCAAGCCATGGATCGTGCTCGTAATCCACGAAGTAATTTATACAACTGCTATTTACGGCTGTCTGGATTCCCATGGATCGGTCATGCTGGCTGGTTCAAATCAGCTACGTACGTAATAGGTAAGTGCTGAATCAAAACAAACATAGGTAAATTTGTTTCTTGGAGGCTGCAGCTTATTTTTATGCCTGGTTTTGCAAATGATTGGAAGGTAGAGAATATTTAAATAGATGTGGGATGATGGCAGCACTGTAACTGTTAAAAGGCTTTACAGTTGCAGTGTGTGGAAGGATGCTATTGCGAGTTGGCTTTTGTTTAAAAGCTGATGATAATCAGACTACATGCGATCATCATTTTTAGAACCGACTGCAGGAAACTATGAAACAATGAATTATATGTAGAACGAATTGTTGTCCCAGTTGCGAACTGAACCGACACTAGATAAATCATAGCAATTTTAGAAGTCATAATTAAATAGAGATGAGAACGATAAGTACCTATCTACATATAAGCGCAAAACTGTCATTCCCGAAAGGGCAATCTGAGGGGCAATTCTCGTAATTTTAAGAACGTTCACAGTCTGATCTCAGTCTCAATCTGTCAAAAATACCTCTAATTTCCCTACATTTTTGACAATGATTGTCGCTGAGATAAGATTGGTTCTCTGATCACCAGTAATATTCGTTAATTTCGGTGCGATTTTAAGTGCCACTAGGTATCTTGCCACGCATTATTTAAGCACTTACACCGGCAATAACGGATTCCATCACTGCAATAAACTAATTCCAGGGGTTAGGACTCGGGGCCCCACAATATTCAAAATCGACGGTAGAAACAATTAGTAAGCATTGAAATAGATTCATCAATACAGTTATGACGACCTCTATGGTTAAAAGTTCATTGTTCTCCAAACGCAGACCTGCCAAATTGTAATAACAAAGTCTGCAATGCTGTGCGAATCATTTCGTAAGCATTATCACTTTGAAACAATGAACTGTGTTACAATTTCCAGGAAGCTGATTCTAAACTGTGGCCTGTTTTCATTTTTGTCAGACAGGACGGGCAATTGGGCAAATATAAATCTAGACAACGGCATGTGACCAATACCGGACGACTGGCCTCGAAAACCAAGACATGTTTACTGACAGAACACGTTCGATTAATGAACCAAGTTTAGTAGGGATTGGAGTAGGTTTTTTACAGCATCACACAATTACTAAACGTGACTGCTCCATGGGTGGAGTGGAATAGATTTCTTCTGCAAGTAATGCCGAGAAAAAAACATTTTTGGAAAATAGAATGACAAGTTAATTACCCAGCCAGACTTAGAAGCATGATATGGTGGGTTGTCGTCATAAGCCATTCAATGACCCTCGCCATATATGGAAAACAATCAAATATATAGGTAGGTACCTCTCAAAACTACTTCCCATGTTTGTTATATGATTCTCGATTACCAAAAATATATTTTTTGCTGTTTTCAAAGTATTACAGATGGGAGAAAGTACAATTACTAATATTTTGGACGTATACATTTGGGCTGAAATAATTATTATAATTTCTTTAATTGATTAGGTACTAACTTGTGTATAAAATTACGAATAGAGTGACGCAAACTCCACTCAGGTGAGTATTATAGAAGGCTCTTGTATAATGGATCACGACATCACGATCCTGACTTGTTAAATAATCGTGCTGCACTGGAAATATTTCTAGGTTGTTCACCTAACAAGCACTTCAACGCGATTCACTCAGGCAGAAGTTTTATTAAAATGGTCGATTAGGTAACTAACTGTTCTTTTCAATTCTAAAGTGGTGCTGCTTATTTCATTAGGTACAACAGGCTCCAATTCCTATAGACTTATTTTAACGACATCAAAAGAAACATCGTTGTTTTATTTTTCTCGATCTTTGACATTAGGCTGACGATAGAAATTGCAGAACAAAAGATAAGAATCTAAAGGAAATGTCACCATAACAGTGGCATTTACCAGTCACGAGCATTTTCCACAGATCAGTGTAAAGCGAGTCCATTTGTCACGCTTTTCACAATCGTAAACAGAGCGGGACGATGGTATCTCCCGTGCCAAATGTTAAGCGACACTAAAATACGCACTATCTTGTCTACTATCCTACCCGACTGCGTCAGAAGGAGGATTATATCTCTATATAGGTTAACTGGAAACAATGCTTGGTTTTGGCGTGATCTCTCCAAAATTTTGGGGGTCTCCTAAATATGGTTGGGTGTGTATCGTGGGTATTTGGGGTAAGAGTCAATTGTTTTTGCTTCCGAAGTTAGCCCATGTGCTATTTATGTTTCTATAGTGTTTCCTAATCAGTTTCATATCAATAGAATAAACAGTGACGATAAATTACTCGTACACTTAATCATTTTCGTTCCGGTAGGTGTGGTTTTGATAAATACTCATAGTTTGTTACTGTTTCATAAATTCCTGTGGCCACTTGAGTTGTCACTTCTGATACATGATTAAAAACATCTACGACAGTTCTTATTGTGTCCACCTGAGGTTGCACAATAGCCTTTGTCCTGCATGTTTATCCCTGGAGTGTTATACATGCACGTCGCCATCAGCTATTCAAATCCCAAGGCATTTGTGTAATTTCTTAACTCTCCTTTGAACTCGAGTAGGTACTAAAACATTTGGGTCACGAACTTTTATTAGTTGGATGGAACTAATGGATTCTATATGTAGAGTGATTAGTAATACACATACCTACCTCTTAACTCATAAATATTCATTGTAAAATGACAAAATTAGTGATAGCAAAGAGTACATCGCTGCTGCTTAAGAGTTTAGTATCAATGCGACTAATGAGATTTGAGATAGTACAAAATACTTAACTTTACGATATCGTAGAATGCCTATGATAATCTTCATAAATGACATTCAATTTCGAAGATACGGATTGCAGAAATAATGTGTTTGCTCCAAATCGACATCATTGGCAAGTTAAAAATCGATACGCGCAAGCGCCTGAATCAGTTTTTTTTTTTTAATAAAATCGCATCGCTGCGTGAATCAAGATCGTGAATGAATGAAGGCATTTACGCAAACCACTGACTCGGACCAGCATCGTCGACGTAACCTCGAGTAAAATATACCGGTGTAAGCTACAGGAAATTGTGTAATTCGTAGCAAATTATAAATATTAATTCGTTATTTCCATAACTAAGTAATTACGGAATCATGAATGGGCTCAGAAAAAAATTCTGACAGCGATTCAGATGAAAGTAACTGGGATCTTTTTCTCTCATAATAATAATTTTCAACTTCTAAAAGTAGTTAACCTACTTGGTGTACTTGGTGGTACGTGCGAAATCTATCGTTTTACTTGTCGTTGTAAATAAGTTTACAGATTATCCTTTGAGCAATGCAACTTATTGTTTAGTTGCATTGCTCAAAGGTTAATCTCACGTAGGTATTCCGTTCATTTGTTTTGCAACGGTACGATATTATTATGAGATTATTCGCTTTTACTTTGAGTCATACAGAAATGTTATTCCGGCACAATATGCTACACAGGGCGTGCGTATGAATGCACACTCTGCGCCATGCATGCATCTTGCGCAAGAGTTGCCTGCAGAGGCATTCACTGGATTTAAATGTAGGTCCATGTACCTACTTAAAAGGACAACGACATAAAGAATATTTTGGAAACCGAAATTTATTTTAAGAAATGTTGGTCCTATACTATTTTTATAAAGAGAAAAATAAACGGTTGCATCCAATAGGCCCATTAAAAATCGAAACATTTCACAACTGAATGAGTTTTAGACTAAACTTTCAAATCGTGCAAAACTGATTCGTTGCATAAAATGAAACAAATTGTATTAGAGCAAATATCTTCACAATAACACGCTCGACAGTTTTGAAATAAATTACTCTAGATATTGCAACTACGTACGGTCTGTTCGTTGAACAATTAGATCAACCACCGAAAAAAGATGGGTATAACGTACTGAAAACTACAACTTTGCTAGTGGAATCTGCGACTTAGGTACACCTTAGCATTGCATATGAAGAATATTTTTATGTTGAAAAATTGGATCTTTAGAACGTCATTGTTTTAAAAATGTTTACTGAATGGTGAAGTCTAATTTTATAGTCACCTGCATTAAGCAGGTTTGAAGATTTATTACATATGCCGTACAAGCACGACTAAAATATTGTTTTTCGTCATAGGTCTTCGATTTAAAATCTGCCAACTTCAAGTTCGCACCACAGTCCTCCACCTGCTCACTGTTCCAAAGCATAGCTCCACTAACTGGACAACGGAGACCATACATATGAAATCATAGACCAAGTTGTCACTTAAACACAGCATATTACAGCACACCATGATACAAAGCATGAAGCGAGACGTAGCTGCAGGCCCCGTAACGAGATCGCTGTGATATCGCGAGACATTGAACTCACACCCAACACTAAGGTTTCCAGGCCGTTTGTTATACCAGCGCAGTATTTAGAGCAACTTGAATAACTCGGACGAAAACAGCGATCTCTATTATAGTGCATTTTACATTTCTTATCGTAAATCTTGGCTTGGGAGGTATTACTATAACGAAACTTCAGAAAATGGTAAACTCAAGCAGCATTTGGGCTCAAAAATGCAAGGAAGAAATAGTTCTTGTATTTTTGAGTCCAAATGCAAAATCCAAACGCTTGTTGAGAAACATGTGGCAGTAACGTTAGCAGAATTAGAAGCGAACTACAGTTAATGCTGTGGGAAACGTTTTTTGGACTATAAGAGCAGAAAATTTGCGTCGTATCTGAACAAAGCAATTAACTAATTGAATAACATGTAGTCTAAAATGGATGAGACGTGTAAAGCCGCCTCGCTTGATAGACATCTCATCAAAGTGGGCGAACGCCTTAGCAATTACAAACGGAATTTGCAAGGATTCATTGGTTCACAAGGTCTTACACATAAAGCGAAGGTTTATCTCCATAGACTACCGTTTAGTTGAAACTTTAAAGCGTCTTTAATCTTCTTCTCACAATTCATTTCTTGTTTCTTTGTTGTTACAAATTCTTCCGATTTCACAAATGTTTTGGGAATCTTTTCGTTGTTTCTGTCTCTGTGATACTTTGCAATGTTTACCTACTATTCTCAGCTCCATATTTTTGTAACGAGCCATTTATCGTCTAAATAGCTTTTGTTTACCCGAGGTTTCTCTTGTCTTTGTATTCGCCATACTCTATATTTTGCTTCTAAAACTTATCAAATAACTGTTTCTTACTGACCTATATTAAATATACCTACATCCTGGCGTCTATAAATTATACTTAATGAGTTTGGTATTTGACTGAGTAGGAATATCATGGCTACTCAAGTATGACTGCCTCAAATTGCGTAACAGACCATACTAGTCCCGACCGCAACCCAGTTTAGCTGCAAAATCAATGCCCTGCTCAGGTACTGTTAGCTGAACGTGACCTCGAAAATGTCCGAAACAAGATGACTGGGTGAAATTGTTCCATACCCCAAACAAAAGACTGCTCTTCACGTTCGATTCAATGCGTTATTTTCCAGTGATTTGATGGACACGGCAGATTTGGGTGCTGTTGCAGATAAATTAGATTTCATCGACTATTTCTTTTAACGCACATCCTGTTGATATTGTTAAATTTTATATCATTCTACAAAATGATCTCATCAAACTTGGTTTCTGCTATCAGGATAACCCAAAATAAAATCATTACACATCACACTTCTTTTCTCACACTGAATAAAAAAGAGAGACCTTAGTTAGCACTTCGCAGTAAGGAATGACAAAACATCAAGTGTCATCACTTCAAAGAATGCAATGTGCTCGAACGGTAGCTGATAAGAGTTATGAACAATACCATACCGGAAGTACGGCGACACTTAGTATTTAATGTTTAATTTACGAGGTGATAGGATGTGTCTAGTAAACAAACATGGTATGATGAGGATGACTCATTTAGGCCATTTACCCGCAAGCAGATAACGTATTATGAAAGAGAGCGTGATTCGTTTAGATTTTTTAGTTAACAACTAAACTTTCACTGAAATTCTCCGATGGTATAATTTGAATAAATTACATTCTGAAACCAATTTAGAACGAGGAAGAATCTACAGTCGTGATGAGAAAGGATTCAATTAGAAAAGGAAGAGTTATCAGTCATTCATTAGAGATCATATCCCGATTGACAAAATCAATTTCGAAAGCAAATTATCGAGTACATTCTAGTTGCAGGTTGCAGGTATATTCTAGTGCACATCGAAACTAATTAACGGTATTTGAGCTGCCACCTACAAGATAGCAGGATGTGACTCATGCAATTCATGACGACAACTATTAAAAAGTATCGACGAACTGATTCAGAGAAAACATTGGCATACATGATTGTCTACCGAAATTTGTTCTGAGCGTTAATTGATGACCTTGTCGCACCATGTACAGTTCATGCAAGTTTTTAATTCGTGTCAAGGAGGAGTTTTACCTGATTCATCGCAAAGTTAAGTACACTGTTCAGCATAAATATCGATATGTTAAGTAAAGTTTTGTATTGATTTACTTGAACAACTGCAATCTTCAAGGTTATCAAAGGTCTACAAGGACCAAGCAGTATCTAATGGGACAAATGCTTTATTGTGCAATTGATAAGGTATTGATTAATTGTTCAATTTCGAAGATACTGCTATAAAATATATAATATGTAATCACCGGACAGAGCTATTACTACCAAGTCTAGAGGGTCCTTGATGTTCAAGTTTTGTGCGTGGAAATGTGGGAATGTTGTCAAGCAAAATTTTCTCTAATAAAAATAGGTCTGTAGGTATGCACCTATGCACCTGCCGAGTTAAACGGATTTTCTGCGATGTGTGGAAATTGCAGATAAGCAGAAAAACAATGTTTCAAAGATTCCGTTCATTGATAATTTTGTTTGTACAGACGCCAGCACATTAAACTACTACAACCTGTCTTTCTTTAATAGATTTTCAACTTTATCAAGGTAACATTAAGGTTCAAGATTGATTAGGAAAATTTGACAGTTTCGGGTAGCTTGACTTGCTGGCGTCTGTACCATACAATTTAAGTTTTACAATACAAAAAAGCATCGCGCGAGGAAACTTGCGGAGTAATTGCGTAACACACTAACAGTAGCAATGAGTTTCACTTTGACAGTTCAACAACATTCATTGCGTTATTTACGGTGTTGAGGAGACAAGTCTTTCGAACACGCAAGGCAATGGATTAGCATAGAATATCCTTCAAAATGGACTTATAGTCAATATAGGTAAGTCTGAAATAGCGAACCCGTCTTGAGCAAGCGTGGTGATCAACGACCGTCCTTTCTCCGCATGAGAAGAGGCCTTTGCCCTGCAGTGAGACCACTATAATAGACTAGTATTAAAATAATACAATAAGATTACCTAATGGGAAGGTTTCACGCCGTCCCACGTCATTTGATAAATAAAAGCCACTTAACAGTACCTAAGTGAATCACTAGGGAATAGCAATCGAGAATGAATCACATATGAACTCAGGGCACGTGATAAGAAAACTCATATGCACTTGACATGGAGAACAAACAATGGGAGACAAAAGATACGCTTAATTTAAACCTAAGTAATGTTTTTTGTTGAACCTGCTAGGCTAGCGTCAGTTTTTCAAAGTTTTAGTCATCTTTGGGTGCATTTAAGTCCCGTTCCAGGTATAAAATAAAAATTGAGGGCCTTCTCATGGCGAAACATACATACATTAACTAACGCCTTCTTCTCATGGGAGTAGGCAGAAACTACAGAACGCCACCGAAAGAAAGAAACAGTACCTTTAAAAACTATTAATTGTAAGGTAAGGTAGCCAAAGATAATCTTCATCCGAATGACACTTTTAGCGCCAGAACAGAACAAAGGACCCAGTACTTAACGAGTAAAGGCAAGGGTCATTAAATGCAAATCTAATTCCTTATGATTCAGAGAGGGCGCCGCTACATACCTTCAAGGTTGTTGAGTGTACGGTATTGAAACAAATAGGTTATGTTAGCCACTCAACCGCAACCGTTGAATTGAATTTCTTCTAGTAACTGTAGTTCTGAATAGATGGATTATAGTGACCGATAAGGGGTCATTAGCTGACGCAAGGTGCATCTTGCACCTTTCCTAGCGCTCGGAAAGCGACAACGATGGAAAATGTTTCTTTAAACTTTACCTATGCTATAAACACAGAGATGTTACAACGCGGGAGTACCATTAATACGTAGTTTATCTTGTTTACAGATCTTGACACAATTTTGATATGAACAGTCCTAAACGCCATAGCGTTGTTGGTAGGTCAGATAAGGAAACTGTTTTAGAAGGTAAAAGTTATAAGAAGTAAGTAAGTTGTTACTTACCACAACCACAACATATTTTCATAATGATCGCTAGCTTGTTCTCGGTAACGGATCAAGCGTCATCCTTTGAAAGTCCGTCCGAAGTTTTGGTTTTATTGCTAAATTTTTACTCAGACCGAAATTATCTGAGGAAGAGAAAGTTGTTATCGCATTTTACTGCATGTAACGAGTCATTATTATTAAATTTCGTATATTTCGTGGTCATCAGCCATGGTGTACAGCTGAAACTAATTCTTCGCATTATGACTAGCTCTTCGAATCAGATGTTCTGTTTCTTACCAATCAGAAAATTAAAACTATGATAGAATAGATCGTTGGTCAAAGTCAACAGAAAATTCGGCTAATAAGACAAATCTATGCTAGGCGCAATCTATGTGATCATTTCTATTAAAAATTCTTATTTAAAACACGAAGTCAATTTAGGACAAGGACTATTAACGTTGAATTCCATAGCTTTGTAAAGGTATAGTAAGCCCTTACCGTTGGAAACAATCAACAACTTACAGTTAAGTGCCTGTAATTAGTGTAATTACTATCCTAATGCAGCGCATTAGATGTGCTTATCCAATTATCTATAGCTTAAAGGAGAAAAGGTATTTATTTTGCATGCACCTTTATTTCATTATTTACGACGTTATTTTATACCTGACTTATAAACACAATGAACTATCGTGGGATACTTTTCTCCTATCAAATTGCATCTACCGTGGAAGCCCGGATTCCATTCTAGAGAATCAGACATGCGTAATTTAATCTTCCATTCCGTAATGTACGGTAAGGGTAACGTAATGTTCTATGAAATCAAATGTGAAGTGAAAACTAAATTGTGCAGACAATCATAAATGTAATGATTTAAGAGGAAACTAGAAAGCCTTCGAAAGAAAATAATAAATGTCCCGCTGAGCGTTTCATAAATCAGTGAAAGGATACTTCAGGAAACGATTGACAATCTCTGAGCATCCTTTCACTGATTTAAGAAACGCTCAGCGGGACATTTATTATTTTCTTTCAAAGGCTTTCTAGTTTAAGCACAAATATTGTACTTCCACTGATATCATTCATTTTTAGTACTGGCCGGATACCTTCTTTTCTTTTTTCTTTCAGTAAATCATGGCTGCCACCATTAAACCAAAGAGGATCACATAAATCCAAACATAAAAATCTCCGGAACAAAACGTCTCCCGGATTATGCAAAGGAAGTTGTCTATCGTAAAACATGCGGAGGGGTCAGAGAAGTGATTTGTCCAAGTTGATTGAATTAGCGAAAGGATGTCGCCCCAATCCCGGGGTCGGGACGGGTCAGGTACAGCCGGCTTCTTTATAGCATCAGCTGCCTTCATTAACACGTGTTCCTCATCATCATTTGTTACATGATTCATTCCTGCTTTGAATAGAAGCATGTCGTATACGTTCACACAGAAAGCAGGCATGTTTTCACATCGGGATGTTTTGAAATTGTGACAATGCCGCGTACTATTGAATCTTTTTGATCCATTGTAGATGGTAGTCGATATACGTAAGCGTTTAATAATGATGAAAAGTGCAGTGCGCATTATGTTGAATCCTAAATAAAACTAGTTTCTTAAAGGAACAACAGACCAGACAAAAACAGTTCGTCTCGTACAGGCCGTCGTCGAAGTATCTCCCTTCATATTAAGAGGCTCATTGCACTCTGTTTGCGGATGACCTAAAACTATATCTTGCGGTTAGGAACAGGGAAGATTGCCAAAAGTTACAGCAAGATATAGATAGGGTGGTAACCTGGGGCAATAAAAATAATTTGCAATTTAACGTCTCGAAGTGCATGACTATTACTTTCAGCCGGGCACTCTCTCCGGTTACATATCAATACCAAATTAACGGGGTACCAATAGAAAAAGTGTCCGAAGTCAGAAATCTAGGGGTTAACTTCTCCTCTAAACTAGAATTTCGAGAGTATGTTACCAAAATCTGTAAGAAAGCCTACAGAAATTTAGGATTCGTGCTTTGGGTAGCTAGGGGCTTTACTAATATCCAGGCAATTATTGCATTGTATAACTCTATAATGAGGAGCCAATTAGAGTTTAACGCAGTCATCTGGTCTCCGCATGAAACTAAATACATATAGTATCATGTTGGAGAGAGTGCAAAATAAATGTATTAGGTATTTATATAAAAAAAAAATTAAAAAATTACCCATTTTACCCAAATAAGTATCCTACCTTATTCATCTTGGGTATGTTAGGATACAATGAGTTAAAAGTCAGAAGGAATTTAGCACTAGTCTCATATTATATCTTTAAGGTGATGAGGGGGAAGATTCACAAACCAGACGTATTGCAACAGGTGTACATGTGTGTTCCGGATACGTGTGGCGGCGGCGGCCGCGGCTGCTGGCAGTGCCGCGCGGCCGCACGAAGCTAGTGAAAGAAGCGCCGTTTACTCTCGCACTCCGTATCCTCAACAGTATAGCGGAGGATATAGATATATTTTGTTGCACTCTGGGTGGGTTCACAGTGAGAGCTCTCTTTGAAGTAAGTTTTGGTCCTACTAGGACATAGACATGATTATGTGTATGGTGTTTGTAGTAGCAGTAAATATGATCTAGAATTATTAGTTTGTAACTGTGTAACTGTAGTTTGTAAGTTGTCTACATCATCGCATTAGGTGACAAACCTGTAAAGATATTGTATGGTGGGAAATAAATAAATAAATATTCGAAACATGCGAGCAATTGTAATGAGTTAATAATCAACAGGTTTTGGAATGGACCAGTATGTATCATATGGAATACCAGTTTATTCTTATAAAACATAAAACTAAGCGAAAACTACTGGCAACTTGCCCTTTTAGAGTAAGAGCAGGAACGCCACGAAGTTCGTTAAAGTTTACTACATTACAAATGCGCATCGAACATGCTCTTATGATGGCAACGGGCACTTTTTGAGCATATACGCGAATGGATAGAATTACAAATAAGTTATGAGGAAGTCTGAAAAGTGACACCGGTGACTGCAAAGTTATGTGGAAATCGGTTGTCATGGTGTGGGCATATGATACGGAGGAATGAGAAAAATGCTAGAAAGGCTATTGGAGTAAGGGAAGACCTAAGAAATGATGGATGGACTGTGTGAAAGATGATATGGTTAGAAGGGGGGTGACTACCGAGAAGACAAATAACAGAGAAGTACTTATGGAACAAAAATACATGTTGCGCCAACCAACCCCAAATAAATTGGGATAAGGGTAAGAGAATGATGATGGCTGGGCATTTTGGAATTCCGACACTCACTAGTTACATATTTGCTGAAAAATTGACTTCAAGAGCTTGATGATAGTGCATAATGATTTCGCAATGTTATATAAATGTATCAAATATTTGCTCGACACACAAACAGGTGAGTAAATCAATATCAGTTGAATGGGCTCGATACGTAGCCCTTATCAGGGCACACAGGTACGTGCCGTTATCACAAACTTATCAACTGCTTGTTTGTCGAAGGATAGCGTGATCAATAATTGTGATAGACTAATTTAAAAACCAAACTTTTTGGGGACCGACCTGAGCTTAATCTCCAAGAAACGGGTTTTTGGGAAGGGGAATAAAATAGAGTTTGTATAGTAAGCCGATTTATTTTTACAGATTGAAGGATGCTTAGTGCAGTGTGTCAATGTTGAGTTTGATAAAGTCATGTAAATGGTTCATTCTTTCATTATCATGAATGAATGGAACAATGAAAAAACGAATACTGTAGGTGACCTGTAAGAATAAATTGATAAGTTGGAGACTAATTAGATGCTATTGTAATAAATGGAGTATCCATTAAGACTTTAGGCCGGTTACTCTAATCAGAATCTAACTCGAACTACGATTTACATCAAGAGAGCAAATTGCTAGTACTTATCTAAAAAAATATGCTAGACTCAGAGTTTAGAAGAAAACCTGCCTAACGGCAACAAACTAACAAGCCATTATAATTACTTCGCACGCAAGGCATCAAGTACCGAATACAACCAGTTACTAAAAAGCAATAGGTATTGGTAGCTACCATTAAGGGTCCTGATAACAGGAATCCTTTGATTGGATTTTCTGATTGATTTGCAAAAACTTCGAAAATTTTTACTTACCACAGCGACTAGCTTCCCACGCACCGTGATGCCGATCATCGGCGCGAACCGCACTTCGACTCCTGGTTCCACCACCAGCTCCGCATCCCTCTCGATGAGCAGGTCATCCCGCAACATGTAGGGGCTACCGTCAGGCCTCCACACGGTGCGCCCACCGGTCAGTACGCCGCCCGGCAACTCCGTCAGAGCTAACGACTTGTTCAGAAGATAAGGGTCCGCCGTTCCTAGCGACTCTTGTCCTTTACACCCACAAAAGCAACATAAAACCGTTATGAAGAACACTAACACTGTCCTCCACTTATACTTCGTGTCGCTGAACTGACTGTGTCTCTTCTGCACACCCATATCTTTAGAGCACTCCATTATTCACTAACTGAACACAAAAATATTCATTTCACTTTTACTACCGTTCCTCACCTGCTGCAACCTATTTCAACACCTATCCAAACATCGCACAGGTAACTCGACACAATACGACACCAAACATTTTCGTAAATAAACATCAAAGTTCTAAATGAATCTTCACGTGAATTAGAAAATTTGAATCAAAACAATTCATAACGAAACAAAGGTGGGGCTTGTAAAAATAAAACAAGCAAAAATGCGCGCTGCCGCGCGACCGTTGAACGAAGTCGTTTGGCCGGTTTCGTGTTGATTCCTCCTCCCTTCCCTCCTCGGATATCAGCCTCAGTCACTTCACTCATTCTATCAAAAGCCTCCTCCCCACCACTGCTACCCTACGCTACGCAGTGTTTGCATGAGCCTGAATGACGTCACAAATGTGCGCTAGTGGGACGCCGTTCTAGTATAGTTCATTCGTTCGTTCTTTCCTCCTGATAAGTAAACTATTTACGGTCTTTTCATAAATCACTGCCTAGAGTTAAAAATAAAAATTTACCGAAAAATCTTTATTTTATTTACTACTATTACAACCTATTTTATTAAATATTCTCAAATATATTTCATATAGTTTGTATAATTAAGTTGCAACCCTGACTACTATGCTACCGTGGGAAATAGTTCATTCTTATATTCCGATTCCGTTGAGTTTCGCTAACGATCGTTCATTCACTCATAAATTTCGTCGACTCTTTTAAGTCTTCACAATTTATATTTAAAATAGTTGGAATAAAGTTATAAATTAGGTAATTTTAGGACTATTTTAATTCCTTTTCATTTTTATATCAACGTTACACGTAAGTTTTTGTTAATAATCATGTAATGTACGATATATTGTAATTGTTGGCGTGGCGTGGCAATGCTTGTGCAGTGTCGACATTTTGTTTTCTTCATTGTATTTATATATTTATTTCTGTGCGAAGTACGGTCGCGTCGTAGTTACATTTATGATAAATAACTTCCCCTTTACGATTGTGATCTATTTACATGTGATTGAATTGAAATTTCTTTATTTATAGATTTCAACACAATCATGAGTTCTGGTGGTACTCGCGTGTATGTCGGCGGGCTAGTGGAAGGCATCAAGAAGGAAGACCTCGAAAGAGAATTCGATAAATACGGAAAACTAAACTCCGTTTGGGTGGCCCTCAACCCTCCGGGTTTTGCCTTCATAGAATTTGAGAACTTGCAGGAGGCTGAGGATGCGTGTAGCGCGATGAACGGATTCGAGATGTTAGGCGCGACCCTAAAAGTAGAGATCTCTAGGAAGCGAGATGGGCCCCGCAGGGGTGGCGGCTTCCGAGGAGGACGCGGCGGCAGCGGCAACTTCAGAGGTCGCGGCTTCGGCGGCCCACCCGGAGGCGGCAACAGATCCTTCGGCAACTCGTACGGCGGCGGCAGGCCCTACAATCGCAACAACCAACGCGATGAGTACGGCTCCGGCGGCGGCAACTTCAGATCTAGGTCGCCATTGTCTCGATATTAATTTAGTATTTAGTTTTATGTTAGGTGTTAGTGTTATCGTAATCTGAAGCCTTCTAAGTGTTAAATTCAATGTCTGGTAAAAACTGGGGGTTTGATATTAATACTAGGAGGTGTTCCATTGATGTCTCAAGGAATTAGAGGTAATAGCTTTTGATTTTATCTATCGTGTTATTCAGTGTGACTTTACTAAAATACTTCTGTCTAATAATTAGCATTTAAATGTATGTAACTCTCGTATCTGTTTGATTCAATAAATTTATGTGAAAACAACTCCCGTTGTTTGGTCACTTACTGATATCCATTACTATTAGTATTGTATTGCAATTCATTTAGTATGAATATGTGCAAAAGATTGTAAAATTAAATGTGTATAACCTAAAATGTTACTGTTGCTCGTTCCACGGATAAGTCATCGATTGATCGTCATTGTAAGTTCAACTCTTTACATCAAAACCCTATACTTCTGATGTTGATGAGGTCCTAATGGTGTTGTTTTTGTTACAGTTCCAAGGATGAATACTGATCTCGGGGCATTTGATTTTCGAGAAGTTAATGCAAGAACAATCCTTCAGTGATTACTTAACATTCTGCCTAAGCACCCTAATTGCTAAGTTTCTTTAAAAAAAATATACGATTATATAATTCAATTTGATTTTTATTATGTCGATACAAAATGACATCACAAAATTATTCTTATTGCTAGTTTCACATAAATAATTATGAAGGGCTGCTAAGACACGCCATGAGGAGTTCCATCTTGTTCAAAAAGTTTTTGCCTTCCATTTTTTCTAACTTAATTTCTTTGAAGGCTCCTCCGAGATGCTCCCACTTTTTGTCTTGAACAAGTTCACTTGTAAAGAAGTCTTTTCTGGGAGATTGAGCTATGTAAACTTGTATACCAACTGATGGCTCGCATCTTATCGCAAGCATTCTGTCACCTAAAATAGAAAAGTGTTTATTAAAAAAAACATAAAAACACCCAAAAATTTCAATGCAACAAGTTCAAAAACATCTTATTTCAAAATAAACAGAACACTTAAAAAACAAAAACATGTTACTGTGGAAAACAACTCCAATCTTAAACCTACCATTAGGAGAAGCAAGAAGACATGAAGAAGCATTCCCCAGTGGTTCAACAGGTCCAGAGCCCAGGTGTGAGCTAATAGCCAGCAGCTGCCAGCCCATGCACCGGCCTACAGCTTGCACTGCAGTCATCTGATGCTGATATATCTGCCAGGAGAATTTGGTTGTATTTCAATTTTATAACAGTCATTTGTTTGGCTGAACTCTAGGACTACTGCAGAAGTGAGTAATCATGATTAGTAATAGAATTTCACAATGACTAACATTAGAAGTTAGTAATTTTTTATTTTCCAAAGGCTGCAACATGCCTGCTTATCCAATTAACACATAACCTAACCTTCACTCATACAAACAATTATCATCCAGCATGATATGCCCTGATTCTTTATTGTATGTTATGTTAGTAACAAATGTATTATGTGTGTAATCAAAGATAGACGAATAGGCAATGGTAATTTGCCTATCATCATCAACATTCTTAAAATAAGAATGATGACAACTTTGCATTCATTTTTTTTTCTAACTTATTAAACTTAAACAAGATTATTATGATGGTTGTACTGATTTTATTAGTACCTATTAGTAGTATCATAGAATTCATAGAGTACCTGACAGTATATTAGATCCCTTAGTTCCTGCAGTTCATAAGACAGATGTCTCACTTTCCCATCACGGCAAATACACTTGAGAGTCTTCTCTCCAACATGTACTACAAGGGAGGTTCTGCACACTGCATCATACCTGTAGGTTAGGATCACAGATAGACTTAGAACAAGTTATAACAGGGTTGTCAGCGAACCACCCCATCATGTTTTGGTTATTGATTGTTATAAGTGGTAACAATCAATGACTAAAACATGTTTCCAATGCAGTAATCATCATAGTTGGTAAGTGCCAATAACCATCATGTGTTATTTATCGTGATAACAGGCATGGTACAGTAAGTTATACCATGCCTGTAAATATTTGGGTATCAAAATTGATCCACCATGAAAGATATCACAATCAGCCATGCTTGGCAGAAGGGTGAAATTCACCATCAATCTATTCAGTTTACTGCAAGACATGCCTATTGTCTAAATAAAATCATACATTAGTCACCATGTTTATGAAGTGGGTTGGTAAAAAGCATTGCATCATGTTTTGTATTTATTTAACCTCAAATCGGCCTATTATAAGTAGTAGGTTAGGTTTGATAACATGATCCTCATTCCACTGGCTAAACCAAACTGGTTGCCCCCATTCTGAGAGAAAACAGGAAAATATGGTTATATTATCAGGAAAAAGCAACTACTAGTTAAATATTTGAGTTTTAGGTTTTTCCTGGTCCTGACAGTAATGTTTGTAAAGTTCAAAGACTTATAGTCAATATAATTATATTCATGTTTTGAATGAAAAGGATAAATTGTATAGTCTTACCCATAAGCCATAATATTGATCTTCACACATGATTGTGTGGGACTGTTCAGAGCATTCCAGTGTGACACGATCAGAGGGTCTTTGACCTGTATGGAAGGACAAAAGTGTGAATAGAATACATTAGAATCGCCATTTGCAGAACAGCCTAATTTAATATTAACCGTCGATGTAACCATGCATAGAAAACATAACTGATAACCCATAACAAGCCCCTTGGGTTTTCAATGAGTGTTTGTGTTTTCTCTCTAAAACTGATACTTAAGCTAATTTTAATTATTAAATTAATGCTGTAATCTTAATTTATTTTTGAATGCACTTGAACTGACTTCAAGTGCACAAATTTAAATCATCAAAATAGTAGTACCTGACCTAAAAGTATAGGAATCATTTTAATTTGTGCGCTATCACAGTATTTTGGAAACGGGGTCCGAGGAGTTATAGTTTTAATCTACATAGCTACTACCCCATTATTATACCACGTGATGAGCATACTGAAGGTATGGATGTTGCTGCTCATGGTCTTTTATTGGTCTAAAAACCAGTCTCCTAGTTGTCGCTACAAAACAACATTAAATTTTCTAGAACTTTCTTTACTTAGGTTTACAAACCTCTTTAGCAATAGTATCCAGAACATATTCGCTTCGTCTCCTCATAAAGAAATGTTGTGCTTGCTGAATGATTTGTTCTAACAGAGACTGTTCTTTGCTCATGTCAAGCAATTCATAACGGTCAGCTGCCATGGGACCTAAAACAGACAAGATTATTAACAAAGCCCTCTAAAATTCAATAGTTTGAATATATGAGGAAAAAGTAAGTAAATAATTTGACAGGTATGTTTTCTGACTATTAGAGAAGTATGGAAGAAGACTTGGTGATTTGTGCCTCTACCTCCTTTATTTTTGACCTTGTACAGTTCAAAGATAAAGCTGATTCCCATTTTACATCAGATTTATGTAAATAAATACACTTTTGCGTTACAAAAGGACACAACTTCTCCAAGGTGGTTGTAGAGGTATGATGCTATTCCTAATTTATCTTTACCTGCCAAACAGCGTCGTTTAGAAGGTCCAAGTGGTCCGGTAGCAGGGTGAGGGAAGGGATGATGAGTATTAGCATGATGCACAGCCCTGAGTAGTTGATGTAACGAATGTTCCAGAACATGGTCATGGTCTGACTTGCCAGTCGCACTTTCAGGCTAAAACAAAGAAAATCGTGAAAAAGGTTGCATGTTTTGTGACCTTGTTGGTTGTAAGTATTAAAAAGTGTGTTTGGTAACAAACCTTGACTCCTTCTGGGTTAGCATTGTTATTATTTTGTCCATTGTTGTGGCAAAGTCCAATTAACAACTGAATGCCAGGCAGAACCTAAAATAAAGAGAACTATTAAAAAAATATTTTCATGACAAATATATCAAATTGCCTTTTTTTAAAATATTTTTGAGGTTTGCCACCCAAACACCATGTAATAGAATAAAATAATATGAATGAAAATGTCTAACAAAAAGGGCTGAAGTATCGATCAGGTGAGCCAGTGTCTTCATATTGCGTAACTGCGGTCACTAACCATCATCTACCAGGACAGATAGCATGAACAGCCTGCTATCTGTTCTGGTACATTCAGTAATCGATCAACCGCTAAAAATATAATAAGTAAGAACAAAGTAAATAACAACAAGCCATTTACACGCCTCCAAGTTAGCAAAAGAGTTGATGTTCCAATCATGTCCTGTGGTTTACAGATCACAGAACACTACTGATACTGAATCAATCCATGAAGATGTAGTTTTGTAAGATTTTGAATACTTATGTTTAAGTATATATTTTGTTCAAGCTGGCTTAAATCATTCAGCGAATGGTTATTTTTATACTCATACCGTCAGATTTTCATTCTACTTACAGTAGCCATGATCTGATTGCCCACAACCATGTGAGGTATAGACGCATCAAGCTGCACGGCTTCTGCAGCTAATCTCGCGAACAACTCCTTACAGAACAGCACATTCTGGGCAGCCTCAAGTTTCTGCTGCCAGTGTAGTTCTGCTCCATCTCCTGGCAGGGTTCCAGGGCAGTTGATAGCAGCCGAACTTAGGGTAGCGGTCACTACATCTTCTTGTTCTGAAACAGAATTAGCGTATGAGATTGGATGTCATAATTTGTGGTTGAAGATGCGAGGAAAAACTGCTTGTGGAATATACATTTAAAAAAAATCCTTGTTCTATACAAAATCTTTAGTTGTGTTTCAAAAAACAGCAGAATTTTAGTGTTAGCATGTGGTAGATAAAACCTTTTCTTCTTTAAGATTTACTCAGAAAGTATGAAGCATTTTTGGTTACTTGTACATTAATCAACTTAGCCAGGTTAGTAAAACAAATTCTCTGACCAAGTGCATCAAAAATGTAGCATACACTGCATACTACAACTATCTTTACAATTATTATCATAATAGAAAATGTTGTTGAATGCATTATGATATTCATCATGCCAGGCATTGGATTCGAGAGATCTTTATACAGGAAGATTGGTAATTGGTGGATTCCTTGAAAAGGGGTTTTTTCTAGTGCCATACATTTATTTTGAGTAAACTGCCTTGATAAACCATTGAAGTCTCAAGAAAATTTTATAACTTTACAATAAGTACTTACTTTTCAAAGGTTTTAGTACTTTTCTAATAAATTGTTTTTCAAAGGAATCATAAACTTATGCATACTCAGAAAAGTGTCATCTTTTAACATTCACTTTTGAGTCTGATTATTCATTCATAAATGAATGAATCTTTTTCTCACAAATGGTAGTTTATGGTCATTTAGTTATTAATTTTATCAGGGTGAAAATTGATGAAAATTTGCTCTTGTATACCCCTTTTCAAGGAATGCACCCAATCTACCGGTATAGAGCCCTTGCATGCATAAATATCATTGAATATATATCAATATTGAAGTATACCTTTTTGGCACAGCACAGATATAAATGCGACGCCCTGCAACTCAGGTGGGACAGTGACGCGCAATGCTGATGGCACAGGTCCTGCTGCATTCATGGCTTGAGCTATCTGTTCCTCTGGGGCTTTGGTCACCTGGGATAGAAATGTTGTTATTAGTATTTTGCTTATGACATGCAGAAAAAAATATACTTAAAAGCTTTTTTATGAAGTTTATGTAGACCAAGTAGATACATAAAAACAACTGTGACTGCTCCTCAGTTTAACTCCTCCTCCTCCTACTTACTTACATATAAAGGAGCTAAACTAAGATTTATAGTTATAAATCTTCAGTCAATGTTTATTTAGAACTAAGAAACTACTCCTGCATACCTACATCATTTTGTGGGAAAAGTAATGCAGTTGGTCTTCCAAAAAAAAAAAACAATATCTCATCTTATCTGACGTGTTTTTGTTTTTTTTCTCTCTAATGTTGTGATTGAGGGACAATACCCGTATTCACAGACAATACTTGTCTAAGTAAATTAACAATACTATGCGAAGTAAGGCATTTATCAATGCATTCCATGACAAGCTTTTCAATTCATAAGCATTAAGGGACACATAGTGCCAATCTCCACTAAGTATTGTCTATGAATGGGGTTTAGGGACCCTGTGCGACCACGCGTACTGTACGACCTCATAGTAATACAGGTGTAAGCCTGTTTATGGCAGAAAGCACAAATAGTAGAGTATTAAAACAGCGCAAACCTCAAACACTCCAGTCTGACTGAACTTAGAGCCAGCAGTACGGTAACTCAAGTCCCCAACAATAGTGTTGGACACCTTCTTCAATCGCCAGTTCTGTCTCAGTCTCAGCAGGTCTATATGGAAGTCAGGCATATTGCGAGTCATTCTCATGGTCTCGCTGGCTCTAAGACGCTCTACACCTGCCAGGAGTACTGCTGCTGCAGCACCAAGAGCTTTCTTCCTGCCATATACTTGGACCATGGGTCTGCCTTCTACTTGTTCTGGTTGGACTGGGTCTAGAACCTGTAATGTAACAGTATTTTTTAAGATTAGTTTTGTGACTCATAAAAATGTGATATAACAAGCTTTATTAAATGTCTGAAAGCCTTATTAAAACAAAAAATAAAATAATAAATGAGCTCTATATTCTAGTCTTAAACATTAATAAAACAAGAGCTTGAATAAAATAATAGAAAATCAAAATAGATTGTTTCATTTTGATTTTCAAATATTTTTAAATTAAACACTTATGATTTTATTTATTGACCTAAGTATTGTGTTTATAAAATTGTAATGACTTGTTTACATAACTGACATATTTTAAATTGATTTTTTTTAATGAATATATTGACATGCCACCTTAAAGCCGCGATTCCATTAAGCAAGTCTTGCATGCAAGTATAATGTCACACTTGTGTGCAAGTGATTTTTTAGATAGAACAAAAGTTGCAACTTGTGGTTTCCACTATACAAATTGCATGCAACTTGCAACTTGTATGCACGTGATTTGCATAATGGAAATGCACCATGATTGTAATTGCTTGTTTATGTTAATTCTGTACGCCATATATTGGCAAAACATAGTGCACATATTTTTAGACAATATACTCTATATACTATAACCATACTTATGTTTAACAAAATAAATTATTGTTATTTTTTTTACAAAAAATAGATTGTGATATTTTTGAACTCATAAAAGAGAGGAGCCCTGAGAACCAGCAGTGGACAATGTAGGTTGATTATGATATGCTATGATTTCGTATTCAAGTTCCTTACCATGTATCTCTTCTCCTTAGCAATGCTCAGGACATCAGCCAGTACACAGACTTCAGTCAGAGCATTCTTGAGTTTGTTACGGATAGAGTCCCAAGGCCACAAGCTGGACTGATACCCTGGCTCCTTGTTCTCATCCTCAGACTTCGAGTCAGAGCTACTTTCGCCTTCTTTCTTGATATTACAGAACTCATCTTCAGTTTTAGCGAAATCAATCTTCTGTGCTAGCCTGGCAAGGTTCTCTGACATAGACAGTGGGCTGTAAAAAGAATCATACGATTTCTTCTGCTATAAATAATAAAAGTAGCACAGGTGCATGTAAAAATACTTACGCTTGATATATCTCTTGGCCATCGTAGGTAATCTCTTGGATTTGGTTTTCTATTGGTGCCTCTATAGATATGTTTACTGAATTTGCCATTTTTCTATCTTCTTCCTCTATTTTGATACTTTTAAACCATATTTACCATATTATTGTAGTGTTAGTACTTTTGTTTAATTTATGTACTTATTTGTCTATTCCTATAAAACTACAGTTTAGGTTCGTGGCAATTGTAATTTGCTTGGTTTGTGGTGTACATAAACAATTCTGAAAAATATTTTCAGGGACCCACAACCCACAACACAACCGCTGAACCGCCACAAAATAAAAATCACTTAGTTTTTTTTTTCTTTTTGACATGCCATGCCAAATTGACATTTTCCTCTTTGTCCACAGAGTATGTAACCGTCAGGACTTATCCCATTGAGATAACTTATCCATAACTATGCATGTAACCTATGCATGTAACCTACGCACAATGCCTACGTAACGCATGTAACCTTTAACCTTTTATCTTTGTCTCTATTATGGTCTTTATTTTACAGTCTTTACTTTATAATGCTTTTTAGAAATATCTAATTATTTTTATTTGGGTATAGGCAGTTTTGCTTCATTTGCCAATATTGGCAGTTTATGGAAATGTATTCCCACATAAATATAATAAAATACTTGTCTTGTTATGCATAATTGCATATTATTTTTATCTACACATAATTTAAATTAAAAAATATGTTTTGCAAAACAGCTTCGTTGCGTTTCGATTCTAGTTTTCATTTGCACTTCAACGCCCCAACCAATGGTTGTCATGTTATATTTGTTATCGACGTTTTGTAGTTTTGTACGAAGATATTGCATTTTTTGACACGAATCGGACTCGAAATGGAAGTCTTGGTATCGCAATATTGATTTATGCAAAGACTTGATAACTTGTGGCTTAAATGTGCTAGCAAGCAATAGGTTCAATCAAGTAAAATAATCCAACATGACGGATCGAGTCATAGCGGTAAGTGGAACAATCGTAGCCATTCATTAATTTTCATCAGATTCTCACTAAACACGGTAACTCGAACAGATCTTGGCGCAATTCGTGTTTACCTCTACTCATTGCATTGTCGCTTCGCTGATGATGAGGCGAAAGATGTTCGAATTTGGGCGTGAGTTCGATAAAGTATGAGCGTTTCTTGAGCCGTGTTTAGCGCATGACGATAGGAATATATAAAGTTAGAAGAAGTAAATAATAGGTGTGTTGATATCAACATTTACAAAATCTATTGAGTCCAGTCTACCAGGACTGGAATAGGCTTTTTCCTTTCTACCTCCAGCTAGGTGTTATGTAGGAATCCAAAGGTATACCATGTTTACCAGTGCATTTCTGAATGTCTAAATCCTACACAGCAAAGGAAAATCAAATCCCCTTATTGTTTGGCATAGAAATTTTAGGCAGAAATCCTACAAGCTTTCTAACTTTAGCCTTTGCAATATCTTCACTGTAACTGTACAGTTTTCTTTTTATTATTAATTGAGTAACAACTAAAGGCAACTTGGCTGGTTTGATTAAAATGTAACCACAGCATATTACAGTTTATAAAATTATAAATTAAACCTTTCCAGTCCCGTCCCAGCTTGGAGCAGGTGACAGCGATAGTGGACTTCATGGAGAAGCATCCGGCGTTAGCACTAGGTCAGTTGAGAGGTCTGGAGGGCAGGGATGAGAGCAAGAAGCTGTGGTTCAAACTAACCCGGATTGTCAATAACATTACCGGTCCCACTAGGCCTATGAAGTCTTGGATTAAAGTAAGTGTGATTGATTGTTGTGGTGTATTTTATACATTATGGTGGATTTCTACCCATAACATAATGCCTATTATGTTTCCACTGCTGGGACACAGACACCTCTCTGTGAGAGGGAGGGGCCCATAATCTACTACATGGGCCAAGTGAGGGTTGGTGAGTGTCACTGATGATTTCTACCCATGTCTGCAATCAAATAATCTGCAGACAATTAATTACATGATTGTTGTCCTTTGGTCATGTAATTTCTTAAAATTCTAGTAGGTGGACTGTCTGTGTTTTTGTGTGCCTCACCTGGGTGAAATAAACTTATTTTTATTTCTAAAGTAGCCAGGAAAAGAGGAACTAACCCAAAATCGTCTTAAGTTATTAAAATCTCCATACTAGCCTTTTGTTGTTAAACATAATATACCATTATCATCCTAAAATGTTCCAACTCAGGGTTCTTCTTTTTTAGAGGGATTGGTCTTTTTTTCTTAAAACCCTCCCCTTTTATCACGTTGAGCAGTTCTGCTACTTGTCAGTTGCTGTTGCTGCTGCTTTTTACTTCCATAAAACATAATATTGTACTTGTTATTTTTCCAGTATTGGGCTGACAAAAAGTCAACAGTGAGATCCAAGGTGCAGGGTGGAGGAGGTGATCCTAACAACTTGTGTTCCAACATTGAGAAGAAGATCTGGGACTTATTCCTAGCTGGGGATAATGGCAGTGAGTGTTTTAATTGATATTAATCATATTTGGGTGGTATGTATGTAACTGGCAGAGCACTAGCAAGATGTTCAGCAAGCTGTTGGAGGCAGCATCCATAGAGCGGTCCACACTGCAGAAGACTGCATAACTTGGAGACGCATTGTATGTGCTTGTAAAGCATAAAGTTACAGCTGAGCAGGCTCCCTTTCATAGGCTAGTTTTATTGAACTCCTGTATTTTGGTAATTTACAAAGATGTAGACATGTACATATAGAAAATAAAATATGTGATTCTAAACTTTCTCCAGAACCTCGTGGTGTCAAGCAGGAGTCCAACTTCATAGATGAGAGTTTCTACAACGAGGACAGTATGGATCAGAACCATGTGGAGTCAGACCCAGTGCTGGCCTTCGAGGAGCCTGTGGTGGATGTTGAAGACAGGCAGGTGGCGATCATGGAGAAAATGGTAGGTTAAACCTTTTTTTTTCCACCGCCACTTTGTCAAAAATATATAACCTACGGAAACCACATCTGATTATGGCTAGATAAGCGGATTGCAGATTACTTATCGAAAAAAAAAAGGTTAAACCTAAAACTACTTTTACATAGGCATTTTTATGAATGTCTGGTGTACCTCATGTGTTTCAACAAGGCTTAACTATAAGAGGATTGTTATTCATACCGTGAAAGAACTGTCGCGCTGACCCTAAATAAATTGGGATAAGGGCAAGAGAATGGTGATTATGGTGTTATTCAAAGCCTGGGATGAGATAGATGGACCTTAAAAAGACGGCTGGGACGTACGGTGGTTACGTACGTTACGTTACCATGGTTCTCCGCCTTACGCAGCCGTACGTCCCAGCTTCCAGCCGTATGTGTTTCGACGTAAATGGTAGAGGCCTATCTCCGGCATTGGTCTATGATTGACCGAGTTGATTAATTATTTGTTATTACGGTTTATGATACTTTATTTCATTCAAAAATAATAAGGATATATATTTATGGAGATAATTTTAAGTTCCCTGAAAGATAATTAACTAAAATTAAAAGTTACAAAAACACTTGGTAATCTTATATTAACAGTTGTATTTTATTATATTTTTGTATTACAGTTTAAAGTGATGAGCGACCAAGCGGCAGCCATGACACAACTGGCGCACGCGTCGCTTGTAAACTCACAAGCTATGGAGAGACTCGCTGATGCATCACAAATACAGGTAAAATTCTAATTAAAAATAACAGACATACTTTCTGTAAGTTACCTGTAACCTAATGATGTTGATGAACTGAATATACCTACCATCTTTGCCGACAACATAAAAAAAGTTGATTGATTTGAGTTTCTAATATTTTTCGTTTCATATCCGCCAGGCGAGAGCCATAGATCGTCTAGCGAACACGTTCGAGACGATAAGCGCCGCGACGCACGACGTTCGTAACGCCCTCGTCGATATCGACGCGACGATGAAACGATTCTATTCGACCTCGCCCACTTAGCACAGGTATCTGTGAACTGCCGAAGTGCTTCGGTGAAGTTCGTGAATTTGAATATTGACTTTCATTTGGTGTTGCCATGTCATAATGATAGGAGAAAACAAAAATCTACACTTGGTTAATTTGTAGTCCTTTGGTGTGGTTGAACTTTTGAATGAGAAATTTACGATGAAATCGTTATAAATTGTGATAGTTTACATCCATAAATATGTTATACAATTTAAGATAAGGTACTGTATTGTGGTTGTAAATATAAGATAATATTTTTATTTACCTATCTGCTTGACAAGTTATAATGCTGTGGAATATGTAGGTGCAGAACCCGGGCATTCATGTGCCACGTCGAGTTTTTAAGGTGCCTAAAGATTTGCAGATTTCTGACGATTGACACGGGTGATCAAACAAAATCTAGTAAATTAGTGTGTGTTGTTGATTAATTAACAACATCACAAGATCAGACAAGATCATCAAAATACAGCATATCAGCACAACAACGATCGTCAAAATCAAGCATATCTGTAGGCACCTTAAGAAACAAGCCACACCGCACAAGTGTGATAATGACAAACACGATGTTCTACAAAGCCTTTTTTTTATATAACTCGCTGTGTTATATATTCCCAACGGCGTATACAATGTGGAGACTACAATAAATGAAACTGCGTATATCTAATGACGCTCCCAGTCTGCATCACTATCATTCTCCTGCGCTCATCCCAATTTATTTGGGGCATCTTGTCTTTTTCTTACCATTTTTTTTGGTTACACATATTTTTTATGGTGACATAATGATGTCTTACAGCTGGGCCAAGGCCACCCCTTGTTTCTTTCTAATCTCCCTGGCCATGTGGTATGTGTGTGGTCGACTGCATACATGAATTTAATCAAATATATTCAATAGCTTAGTCAATCGACAAAACTATTCGACTGACAAACCCATAGTCGGCCCAACACTACTATGTATTTAGTTTGTTTGAAAAAAAAACCTTTTTCAAATTCAGTGTTGAGATTTATTTGATAGTTTCAAAATACATTGCTATTGCCAGTATTTTCATTTATTGCCGTATTGTTATCTCCACATTGTATACAGGGTGGCAGGGACATCGCCGCGCAGTACCATGGATTCAGTACATGATTCTGGACGCCCTTGCGTTGAAATTTTTTGTTGGTAATTTAAAAAAAAAGGCTCATACATTTTGACCGCGTAGGTATTGCACTTTTCTATAAAACGGCGTTTTTTTTTTTTTTTGATGACCGACGAAAAATTTCTGCGCTATGGGGTCTAGAATCATGTGCTGAATTCATGGTTACAGTTTGCGCGTCGATGTCCCTGCCACCCTGTAGTAACAACAACGCAAAGGGCTAGTCTTGTCATAAGAATTTGTAAATAATATTTAGTACAAGTACTTAGTTACATAACAATTAATGTTGTAGTCAAAGAGGATATTATTTTGTTTAATTAATTAAAATAGAGCAACATAGTGTTGAATTATTTTATTTACAAGGCAACACTAGTTGTTTTCTTAAATATGTTAAAGCTTATTTTTATAAATAAAACTGCAATGATATTGTAATAGTACAGACGCGAGCACATCAAGCTACTACAATCTGTCAAATTTCTTTAATAGATTTTCAACATTATCCCTAAAGCATTAGGTTCAAGGTGGATTGGGAAAATTTTACGGTTTCGGGTAGCTTGATGGGCTTGTGTCTGTACATCAATTAATAATTAAACGGTTGCAATATGATATATTTACAAACACTGCGATTATTACACCTTTACATCAATGTAATGAGCAAATCGATTTGCAAGGTGGATTTTAACGATTAAAAATAACATGCTCATTATAAAGATATTGTATTTCCTTTTTGAGTCACGAACTCGCTAAATAGAAAAAAAAACGGCGGTAGAAGTGAAAACTTGAATATTAACGTTGTGCATTTTTGATATTTTGGAATGCGGTCTACTCTCCCTCCGTCTTACGAATTTTCGATCAGGTCACGTGTCCTGACGCGAGTTTAACATTTTTTACCCATTACAACAAAAGAGCACAACGCCGCTAAAGAAGTTTTTACTTCAATTATAAAAAAGTATGTTTCTAAAGCTATTAAAATATTAGTGTAACTGTTTAGGTACCTACGTTGTGTAATAATATTAACAGTTTGGCGCTGCGCAGACGTTAAGTACCTAAGTATCTTAATAGGGTAGCTAAAGAGGTATGAGGAACAGGGTGTGAAGTTCACTCATCCTCCATAGAAAAGGCAGGATCCTCCGACCAAACGGATGTTGTGTCTGGTGGGCAACTGCCCGACGATTGATTGATGTCGTGTTGCGAGATGCAGGATGCGTGCGTCAGTATGATGCCTAATTCGCGTGTGGCGTTGTAGCTACAATCTATTGATTCGTAGGCATTCAAAGTATACGGACGTGCTCATCAATGCATTTTTAAAATAAAACAAATTAACGTTTGCATAAATAGTGACCTAGTTTTAGTGTATTAGCTAGTTATACAGAGAAACATTTTAAGCGACAAGTTTAAATAATTAACTGACCATATTATTTTAAATATTCACTTATATGGAAGGTAGCCCCTTTAATCGGAGTGCGATGATGCGACGCAGCCCTCCACGGATACCAACCCCGGTACCGATACCGGTACCGACACCGACACCGGCACCAATACCGCCCCGACAACCAAGACAGGAGGAGGACAGTTTCTGCAGTAAATAAGAAATTTTATTATATTAAACCATGGATTACTCCGGGACTAATTCGGTGTATGAGACACAGAGATAAACTACATCAGAAAACTAAAGGATACCCTGATAATCTAATAATTGAAACCACCTATAAAATATACAGGAATTTCTGCAACAATCTCCCAAAGAATTTAAAAAATAATTACGATAAAACTGAATTCAATAAAGCAGGTAAAAATACCAAGCAATTTTGGAAACATATTAAAAAAAGCACTAACATGTCTAAACAGCGCGAATCAAATTCGAGTTTATTGCTGGCTAATTCTTCACCACTCTTATCAGCTAACAATGTAAATAACTTTTTTGTAAATGTTGGGAAAACTCTTGCCGAACAGTTTCCAAAATACTGCGACCAACCATCTTTCCAAAAATCAAGCAATAGCTGTAACTCGAAATCTTTCGCTATGTTGGATACTGAAGATGAAATAACCCGATTAATTTCTGGGTTAAAAGACGACTGTGCAGTTGGATGGGATAATATAAGCAATAAGATCCTTAAACTCTTTAAGCATATTTTGGTACCTCCCTTAACGCATATATTTCGAATCTGTCTTTCCGAAGGAATTTTCCCTAGTTGTCTAAAAAAGGCAGTTGTAATCCCTATCTTTATATCTGGAAGTAAAGACGTAGTTAATAATTATAGACCAATATCTTTACTCCCCTCAATTTAAAAAATACTAGAGAAAATTATAAACAGTAGACTAGTTAATTACCTAGAAACAACATCTTATCCCCTGCGCAATTTGGTTTTAGAGCCAAACTGTCGACAGCCGATGCGGTGCATAGTCTGACTCGTTATATTTCAGAAGAACTTGGCAAAGGAAACCAGACCCTGGGAGTCTTTCTCGATTTAGCCAAGGCATTCGACACGGTGTCCGTTTCTGTCCTTCTGAACAAATAAGAGATCATAGGAATAAGGGGAACGCCGCTGAAACTTTTTACCGACGGTAATCAATGTAAAATGTATTCCCTTTTTATAAATAAAAGATTTATTATTATTATATTATTTGCAAAGCCCAATAACGGACTTAACGTTCGAGAACTTGTTGTAAACTGGCGCATAAACATTATTTCTAATCCTAGGTATTTATCGTTGCGTTTTAGCTACGAAAGTATTATTAGAAAAAATAACTTGCGCACATTGGGTACATAATTATTTTATACGTAAATGTAAATGTAGTATTTTGATGTAAAATACATTTAATAAAACCATTTATTATACGTACTTAGTTTTATTGCACATCACAGCATAAGTTTAATACTATAACACATTTCTGACGTCCAAATGGGACTTATTTTAAATAATACTATCTTATTTAAGTGTTAACCTTCTAGAGAGTATCACAAACAAAATTGAAGTTTATTGCTCATACAAAATGTCTTGACATCTCCACTGATCTCTATAATCATTATTATATTCTATGCAAGACCTGCATTATTTGCACACACATACACTGCTATAATTAACCACTAATACCGACAAATATGGCTTCCTCATTCTTGATTTTATTCTTTGGATATCCATAGCGTACACACTACTTAAATTATTCTACTGCTATAGGCCGATCGCTTAACTGAGACGTTGCCTGAGGTAACTGCGAGGTGTGGGAGGGGTGATAGTTGTCACAAGTTGACGAATCACTGAGCTCTCGCCTCACGTCATCACACCCCGCCCGCACCGCGCTGCTACCTCAGGCAACGTCTCAGTTAAGCGGTTGGGCTATAGTATAACTACACTGTCCTATACAGCATGATTATATTAGAAAGGTGTGATCATATCGGTGTGTGATATATACGGTTATTTTACCGCGATTTCGATGTTGGTCCCATGGACAAAGTTGTGTAGTTTGATGGTCTGTATCACACCCTTAAATATGACTACACCGTTCTGATACACTGCATGCTTTTTTGAGCTTATATCTACTATGACCTCTAGCAACCGATATTTGGCTGTCTTATATAGCTAACAATGAACTAAAGCCCAGAAGACGCCATCAGGCAAGGTGGAGTGGAGCGATTTTCACTGAATCACTGGTAGCTTGATAAAAGTAGCCGATGATTGAGCCAAATCGTGTGCAGTTGAAGTCCACAGCTGGACATAGAGGCCTATGTCCAGCTGTGGACTTCGTTAGGCTGATGAATGAATCAATTGTTACAAAAATGTTAGAAGTATCTCAAGATCTTCCTCAATATAGGATTTCTTCTGCGCCTCCTCACTTGAGTGCCGTTTGGTTTCATTCCTTCCGCGCCTAGTCCAAAGGGTGACACTGCGCGTGTTCGCAGATAGAAGTTTCCTTTCGCTCTGTGGATGTGAAATGTAAAGTTATGGAAGGAATTAACAATAGGTAAATTGGGCAAGAAGTACCCTAGTCCTTTGGTAATTATAAGTTGCTTAGAGCGTTATGTTATGATATGATAAGTAGAGTAAGTTGGTAGGTACCTATCTAATCAATAGGACAGTGGGGTGTTTCCTTCTTTTCATGTGGGCCTTAAACCAATAGGTACCTACCTAGTTTTTTAATCACCCGTGAATCAAACGAAATTATGTAATTGAAATAGGTACCTAGTTGAAATGGGTAGCTGGTAATACCCATTGATTGAATTCGACTATCATCATTCATTATTACGCACTTCAAATTGAATAGGTTGAGGTCAGTTTTATTTACGGAAAAATGATTAAATTAATAGTCAGGGTCAGTTCAAGTGCAACAAAAACTGTTCAAGGGCACAAAACGTAGATATAATGAGTGGGATTTCTTGCCTCAATAATGTGCTTCTTGCTGTTATTATGCTAGCCGTTTTTATTAATCCTCTCCACGTATAAACCTTATTGTTTTTTAACCGACTTCTACTCGATAGATTCGGCAAGTCATTTATAAGAATGAGCCAGTCATCAGGCTATTATAATAATATCCGCCTAATATCGTGCCTGTGCGAAACATTTCTGTTTCTTGGGACTCTCTTTCAATTTATTCGTAGTCATAATGTGAAATGGAACAGTAGGTACCTACCAGCAGGCAGGTGGCAGGCATATAAATAGAAGCGTTGAAAATATTAGAGCTCTAGTCCTGCAATGGCTATACTTACCTTGTGCTAGTCAGGGGTCCCAAGTATATGCTTTGATTGGTTTCCCCACCATGGACGATCCATTCATTGACACTCGACGCACTCGCTGCTTGGAAAGCCGTCGGTGACCCGAGGGCTTCCACGAAGTATCGCCACGAGCGGTCGTGGCTGCATAAATCTGGAAAACAAATAAATTGAATCAGGTATCTCCAAGGATTTCTTATCTGTCGTTAAGGATGTCTTGGCACGAACAGCTGGCCGCAAGTCAGTGGTAATATTTTGAACGACTGGACTGTATCAGAATAGATAATGCTGTGGTATGATATGCTATGAGGATTGAGGTATCTTGGATGCCGGCTTTCGGCTATTTTCCCGAGTTTACCAGTTCTTTCTTATGTAAAATTATGGGGCCTATGGGCAAAGGTACATTTGTTTTTGTCCACAAACTTTTTTGTTTTTTCCTGAATTACCTACTATGTGAATTCATATGCAGACATTTGAATAATATGCTCATAAAGATAACCTGCAGCTATTGAAATTCGAGTTTTTCTAACATGCTTCGATTAGGCACTAATTAGAATGGTATTAGGTCAAAGAGTAATTCGATGCTGAATTGTATTGAATATGTATGACCCTCAAGTCGGTACTACAAATATTTCGATCAAGGACGTTGCCAATTTGGGCCTATAGGGGCGCGAACTTTATTCCATTTTATTAAGGGGGCACCGAGTTTCTAGCGCTAATCGATTTTAGGTATTCTGTGCGCTCCGTGTATGTGTGCGTGAGGCACATACACTTTATTACGCACACCATAATAATTACAGATATAAATGTAGAAAATTTACATAGGGTGGGCAAAGTTCGCTACAAGCGATCGTTTGAAGAGAACCTTTGAATGGATTAAGGGAGAAGGAGAGACAACACTGCAGGTAGTCAGTGGTGTAGGTACTACTTAGTAGGGAGCTTCCAGAGCTCCAATATTACTTAGATGGAAAGGTGGATGCCATAGGCATTCTCTACCACCCAATAACCTAAACAATAAGTTGAGATTCTTGCTGATGTTTAGAAACCGAGTCCATTATGTTATTGATAATTTGGGACTAGCTTTAGAGTCCTCCGTACCTCGGGAAGCAAGTTAAGGCATTGGTCTCCGCTGTCATTCGTGGATCTTTGACTGTCGTTACGGGTCGTCAGAATCCCGAATGGCTGAAAACCAGTCTTATCAAGGAGTATCGTATTACCTAGTTGCTGGGTTGTGGAGGTCAGTTAGGCAGTCACTTTATGTAAAATACTGGTATTCTGCATCCGGTTCGACTGAAAGCCGACCCCAACCTAGTTGGGAAAAGGCTGGGCATACTGATTGGGACTAGCTTTTTATCTTTTTCTTTTTGATAACTTATAGCAAGGTTTGTAGTTAACAGAGCAATTTTTAACGAGTTATGGTTTTTACCGTAGAGAAACACTGTTGTGGGCAACTTCATACGATCGGGTTTGCCTGACCGGATAGAAATCCGCACCTCATAAAAAATCAGCCTTGAGATTCATTTATACTTTGTACATTCGATGACCGGTTCGTCTGTAACGATTCATTTATCTGATTGGACCTATACGGACAACAGACTGCCTCGTTGGTCTCGTGGTCGCTAGTGGTACTGCTGACCACGGCCGCGGGTCTTGCTTGGGTTCAATACGCACAACAGATAAGTATATTTGCGTTTTTCGTAGCAACTCAGTGCTAGGTTTTTTAACCAGTAAATTCCCAAACTCAAAACTCAAAAGCATTTATTCAGCATTTTAAACCAATTATCAGTTTTTGAATTATGGTAAAGGGTTCGGGCAGTCAGATGAAGCTTTCTAAAGCGTAATAGTTACCTATGGAGTATGGAGAAGAACGGACAACAAACTCCACGGACACTCTTTCAAATCAAAATATGGTAAAATAATTAAATTGGTGTATGCAATAAGGCTCGCCCCTTATTACATATTATGTATTATTAAAATTTTATTTATGTTTCAAATTGACGTTATTTCAAGTTAAACAAATATAAACTTTATTTTAATGTACATTAAGTTGATTTCAGAGTGACTAGGCACTATTGAAAAAGTTATAAAAATGTTTGAACTTGTAGCGTAAACTGGACTTTATAGTGTAGGAATTAATGTTATTTTTCCATAAACTCATATTTGTTTACATTTTTGGCGAATGTGTCGCGTTATTAGATTAGAATTTATAACAACTCGAATTATATACCTAGCAGCTAGCTGTGTTCTCCATTAATCCTTTTTCTGCCGAGAAAACAGGCGTTTACGAACATTTTGATCTAAACAAATCTATGGAGACATTTTTGCTCAATTAACCCTGAACAGAAAGGCTTAGGTAAAAGATGGCCTAATTTTTTTAATGACTAGCCTAGACTGATAAGTTACACACCACGTATCTAAGTACCTAAATAAAAATGTGCCATGGTCTTTTAAAAAACTGATTATCGACATCGTATACATAATTAAAACATGGCAATTTTCATGGTCCGTCCGAATTAATAGCTAGATAACATCGTTGTCTATTAGTCATTCGAAACGCTATTAAGATAATGTATCTACTTATACAATACCTCTAAGTTTGCTAAGTATGTTATCCATCTATCTGTACTAATAAGTTAACAACATATTTCGTTAGGCTCAGCACAGTTTTACGATAAAACTGCGGTACTAGCCCAAAACGGCTAATTTTGTAATATCTACCTATAATAGATACCTACCTATCTACCCTACCTATAGTTTGTTATAGGGTTTTGAAAGATTCCTAATCCATTGCTTAATGGGTTTCAAAAATTCGTTTCCTCAACAACGCAATGAACGTGGCTAAACTGTCAAAATTAAAGACATTGCGATCAATTGTCATTTCATGTATGTGTGATTCAGTGTGATTCGCAATTACCCCGCAGATCTACTTGCACAATCCACTATGACAACTTTCTATTTTAGATTCATTTATTTCCTTTGTAAAGAAATATTAAAGTGGAGCAAAGGGAAAAGAAACTAGAAAATAAATTTTGTAACCTAAGCTGTTTCTGCAAAACACGAAAAATTGCTAACAGACTGCCAAACTTGTGTTCAAACTCATGTCAGTTGCTTTTTGAGAGAGAGCAGTGGTGGCCCTGTGGCCACGATTTACGAACCCAGAAACGCGCTTTACTTTGTGTAAATTATTTCATCACCACTGCTCTCAAAACGGTGAAGGACAACATCGTGAGGAAACCGGCATGTTCTAGAACCCACCATTCAAAGACTTGTGACTTCTACCAACCCGCACTGGTTCCGCGTGGTAGATTATAGCCCACTCCCTCCCGAAGAGAGGAGGCCTGTGTCCCAGCAGTGGGAAAAAATATAGGCTGATTATGGTGTTTTCCAGTCTTTCGTATTCATAATCCTCGTACCTTCAGGACTAAACTGTTTAAACTTCCCGACGGGGCAGCCGGCCTGGGTGCCTGGGCTCCCAGTGTAGTTTGGCCAGATGTCCACAGTGCCTGTAGATGCGTTGGAGCCATAGCCGCCAGGGTCGGTGTGGATGATGTCCACGAACTTGGCGCATGTGCGGTCGAGGCCACTTTGTAACGTGAACGTGCCATCGAAGAGGGCACGGGCGGGATCTAGACCGGTAATCCTGGAATGATAAAGAACGAAGAATGTATGGAGTGTTTTTATTTTTTTTTGGCTTTAAATATACTTGTTATAAAGATTTTTTAGAGTACCTTAGAGAAAAAAAAATAAAGATCAGACTTCAATTGTTGTTCTTGATTGGTTTAACAATTACAATGCATCACACTTTTAATTCAAAGGACTAGCCTCAGAGGGTATTAGGCATATAGATCCACAATGCATTAATTTGAAATAAGCTAATTATGAATGAATGTATGAATAAGAAATTTTCTCGAACAACCGCGTTGTAGCGTTCCAGGAGGTGCATGTGTGGCTATATGGAATTTTGCAGGATAAGTAGTGACGAAATGATGGACTTGTGAACTATTAGGCGAAAAACAAAGAACACTATTCCATTATTCACAACTCTTCAATAAAAAAAGTCTTCAATCAAAATCATTAACCACTACTTAATCTATTAATCGGGGTGAATTTACGGGACTTTTTTTTGCATTACAAGAGTTGTCGGTTTCGCAGTATGATGAAGACTGGCACCCCGATTGCGTAACACACTATCAATCTCAATCTGAATCATTTTGAAGGATATTGCTAATCTATTGTTCCATAATCAACGGCACGGTTGGCGCGATTGACTGCTGCGCTGCGTGTCGCGGGTTCGATTCCCGCACGGAACAAATATTTGTATGACCTACATGTATTTGTTCCGAGTCTGGGTGTTTTTCTATCTATAATATGTAGGTACGTATTTACCAAAAAAAAAAATTGTATATAAGTAGTTTATCAGCCATCTTGTTACCATAACACAAGCATTAGGTTGCTTAGCTTGGGACTAATTGTGCTGTGTGAAATGTCCAGGGATATTATTATTATTATTATAGGGGTTTATTCATAAACGATGACTAAAGTTAGGTAACGTTTAAACGTCAAAAATGTATGGCTAAACAGTCGCTAATCACTGCTTAACTTTAAGCAACGTTTATGAATAAAGGGGATAATGTTCGAAAAAAAATTCTGCTCAACGTAAATAACGCAATGAATGTTGTTGAACTGTCAAATTTAAACCCATTGCTACTGATAGATAGTGTGTTTCGTAATTACTCCGCTGTTCGAGGTTGTTAATTTTTCTTCATTAATATGTAACTCGAACAATGAACTTTCAGTCATTTATAAGAACAGTCTCTACGATTAATTAGGTATGCATGCGAGATAGAGGATAGAAGACAATCACTACTTATTACCTATTGATGTCCTTATTGATATAATAGAGGTCAAAACACCCATTGCATACCGACGATGTCAGCAATCAGTGAATTAAATGATTATCAATTGTAATTTGTAATCTATTTTGAGTCTTATTTCTTATTAAGTACCCACTATCACCTAACCTTCCCTGGCTGACTTAGAAGTCCCTGAACCGTCTTCGAACCCAAGTGGGAAGATGTAAGTCGAATCTCGTAAAGTGGGGCTGCCTCGACGGAACGGCACTACGGCAGCAGGTTGTTGTGCTGTGTCACAAACTAGGCTCCGCTTCCTATCCTGCCCTACATGGACCAAAGTGACTGAGCTGCCGCCGATAATGCGTGGAAGTGGCGAAGTTTTGGGCCAACAAAATTTGAATAACTGTCATGCCAGCGGCAATAAGAAGAACAAGAAACTACTCGTAGGTACTAGTTTTGTGTTATATGTAGGTACTCGGCTTTGTTTTACCTGTGGTCCTATCGTGACGTGACGGGAACAGCTTACTCAAACATCCTACTTCCTACTAATATTATAAACGTGAAAGTTTGTATGGGTGGATGAATGGATGGATAGATTAATGGATGAAAGAAAGAAAGAAAGAAAGAAAAAGAAAAAGTATTTATTGCGACTCGTACAGGATCATAAACTAAACTAAACTAAACACAGTTAAAAATAAAACAAATTATATAAAAAAAAAAAAATAACAAAAGGAAAAATGAAACAAAGTCCTATACGAGGCCAAAAGGCTCCTATCTCAGCATGATGCTTGTATGGATGTTTGTTACTCTTTCACGCAAAAACTACTAAACGAATTTGGATGAAATTTGGCACAGAGATAGTCTGTAACCAGGATTAACACATAGGATACTTTTTATCCCGATGTTCCCACGGGATAGAAACTAATGGGGGTGAAACCACGGGGCGCAGCTAGTAATAAATAGGGCTACGATTGCATGGTCAAACCAGTATCTACCGGTGGAACATTTTTACCCACCTTGCTACTACATAACCGCGTTCCCTGGTCCTCTTGCCAGCGTATCCCAAGAGGTGGGCACCCAGAGAATGGCCCACCAGGTGGATGTCCTCCATCCTCACTCCAGCTTTAGTCAAGTCCATCAGCGCATGGCCTAGATCTCTTCCAACCTAGATTGAGAAAGATAGGTTAGAACGATTATGTGGTACTTACCTTTTTTTGCTTTGGTTGGTACCTTTTAATAAAATCTCTTTTTTAGCAGATTAGTAAGTAATTGTCGTGGGTTAAAGCATTGAAATTCTGGATTTTTTCAGTGTTTAAAATAATATTTGATTCTTTGAATCTAATACTGAAGAGTTGGAATCAAAGTTGGAAAGTCGTGGCCATACATACACACATTAATTTTATTTTGGCGACAATGTGTGCTGCAGCGGTTGCATAACTTGTTTTGCATACAAAGAAAGTAAACAAAGGTGTATTGAATACCAAGAAGTGCAAACAGCGTCACTATCATCATCCATTGAATTCCATTGTTCCAGCGTAAGTTCAAGAACCTTCGAAAAATATGTCAACAATCAAGTGAAAAGGAAACTCATTTACATTGAAATGTTTCCTAATTGTCATTGCAAAGAAAGGCAAGTTCAAAAAACAATTGGTTATTTTGACACACGTGGCCTACAAACAAAAATGATATAAATTTAAGTACACATTGCATTGAATGAAACTACATTGTGATCAATTTAGCTATCTATAGTGCTTTTGCAGCGCTTTGGAAATATGCACGGAAGCTCTAAAGTATTTTTATCTCAAAGCGCTCTCGAAGCAACGCGCGCTCTTCTTGTGTTTACCAAGCGTACAAACACGCAGTGAATGAGTGTGTAAGCGCAGGACTACCCGATGTATAACTCTCTTCTATGGCAGGAGCTCTCGGTACCGTCCGAGACAATGGCGAAATCGGAAGTGTCTGTCTGTGTGCGTGTGCGTGCTATGTGCTGACGCTACTCTTCTTCACGAACACATTCACATCGTGCTTGTATACTTAGTTACCACAAGTAAAGCGCGTGCTATAATTTTGGAATCGTAATTTGAAACAACGTTTTTTTGGTTGGACGATAGTTAGCGCCATGCCGTATACGCGTGCGTCAAGAGGACGTGGAACAACCCACCCCTAGTCTAGAAACACATACCTTCTTAGCATTAGGTACAGCCGACAGCGCGTATCCCAACGATATGCCAAGCACTCCAGGATCCGCCTCCTGCTCCCAGTCCAAGAGTATGACATTCCTCTTCCTCTGCGCTAAGTAAGCAGTCAGGACAGCTGTGGTTGCTGGCCCTGCAGTCTTGCCTCGGAAGCCGAAGGTGTAAAATACGGTGGGAAGGTCTGTGTTGATGCATGGGGCTAGGGCGAGCGGCTGGTTCAATGGTGTCACTAGGTAGTTGTTCAGAGATCTGAAAATAAGAGACTTTGTTAGATTTTTTTCGATTAGCCCGAGACCCGCGACCCGCGAGTTCGCCCGCGTGTTTCAACATAAAACAAATCCTATGGCACTATGGCACTCGGCAATAGCGTAAGTTTCAATCGGTGAAAGATTTTGCTTATGGGTGTATTTAAAACTGCTTCTTGTAAATAAAACAACAAAACAGTTGGAACTTGGAACTTAAATAACAATTTTATAATATTAGTTCTCTCTCGCTCTTTATAATATTAGTTGAGAACAACCTGAACCATTTTATAGATAGAGTACCCAGCCAGCACCCTAATTGCGTAACACTCTGAATCATTTTGAAGGATATTACAAATTTTTCGAAAAATTTGTCTGCTCAACAACGTAAATAACGCAATGAATGTTGTTGAACTGTCAGAATGAAAGCCATTCTTATTGTTAGCGAGTTACGCAATTAGCCCGCTAGTACTCTTTGTTGTTTATCGTAGGAAGGAAATACGAACGCTTTTCATAAAAAGGGCGATACAGTGAACGGTTCTGTCGCAATCGGCGATTTCTACCAGACAATCCGGATCCTCGGTATGACCGACAATCAATAGTAGCAGTAAATTAATAAAATCAAGGATTTTTTGAAGTAAAAACTTCTTTAGCGGCGTTGTGCGCTTTTGTTGTGATGGGTAAAAAATGTTAAACTCGCGTCAGGACACGTGACCTGATCGAAAATTCGTAAGACGGAGGGAGAGTAGACCGCATTCCAAAATATCGAAAATGCACAACGTTCATATTTAAGTTGTCACTTCTGCCGGCACTCCCGGAGTGCTACTCGTTTTTTTTTAATGTATTTTCTTTCTTTCTTTCTTACTAGCCATTATTGTCCTACTGCTGGGCCGAGGCCACCCTAATCTCCTTCCACCTCTCTCTGTCCAGAGCTGCCAAGTTCCAATCTTTATTAAAGGAGTCCAGCTTATCCCGCCATATTCGTCTGGGCATGCGGCGATGTCGTTTGCCATTAAGCGGGACCCACTGGGTCGTATGTTTGGCCCATTGATCGTCTGACATGCACCAGATGTGTCCAGATGTTCCATTTAAGGGTGGCAGCTTTCCGAGTGACATCAGTTATTTTAGTGATGGAACGGATTGTTGAATTCTTAACCAGGTCCTCAAGTTTAAGACCCAGAATACTTCGTTATAGCATTATATATTCGTTATAGCATAATAGGCATATTCGTCATAGCTCTCTGGCAAACCTCGAGGGTGGACCTCTGCTGAATTGTCAAAGACTATGTTTGACAACCATACGTGAGGATAGGAAGAATACACATGTATGAGTCTTCTCTTGAGGGATAGAGGTAGATCGCCCTTCACTAGGTCTTGCATGGCCCAATAGTTCTTCCAGGCATTTTCGGTGCGTCTTGCAACTTCTTTGTTTTGTCATGCCTGGAACTATTTGACCCAGATCAAGGTACCTAAAGTCTATTATGTTTCAAATTGATGTTATTTCAAGTTAAACAAATATCAACTTTAGCAAATTAAGTTGATTATTATTGATTTTGTTATAAAAATGTTCGAAGTTGTATCGTAAACTGAACTTTATTGTGTAAGAGTTAAAGTTATTTTTCCAAACACTCATTTATTAGTTTACATGTTTGGCAAGTAAATCGCGAACGCAGTAATATACAGTATGTATCAGAAAGGTGTGCTCATTTTTAAGGGTTCTTTCTAATTCAGATCTTTTCTTGAGACTATTTCTATGTTGTAACAATTTTATGATTTAAAAGAGTGTCCATGGAGTTTCTTGTCCGTTATTCTCTATAGGTACCTACTATACTTTGAAATGAGCAACTAGCTTCATCTTACTGACCGACCGACCCCTTGAAAATTCAAAAGTGCCTGTAATTCACACTAGTATTCTAAAAGCGAAAGTTTGTGAGTGAGTGTGTGTGTGTTTGTATGTTTGTTACTTCTTCACGCTCAAACAGCTGCACCAATTTTGATGAAATTTAGCATGGACGTAGCTGACACCCTGGATTTACACATAGGCTACGTTTTATCCCGATATTCCCACGGGATCGAAACTTATGCGGGTGAAGCCGCGGGGCGCAGCTAGTTTGACATAACTGCTTTGAGTTTGAGCTGAGACCACCAAACTGAACCACTTTCTCCATGGGACCAATATCGTAATCGCAAAAAAATAATCAGCCGTCCCATACATTTGGTTCGAGTAGGTATTGAAGTTTTTTTACAGTTTTGTGGGACACAACATACCAGCAGGTACCGTGTACGTGCTAAATACAGACGCCAGCAGGTCAAGCTACCCGAAACTGTCAAATTTTCCCAATCAACCTTGAACCTAATGCTGTAACAATAAAGTTGAAAATCTATTAAAGAAATTTGACAGATTGTAGTAGCTTGATGTGCTGGCGACTGTACGATGTACATACTTAGTTTTCAGGACCTAGATGTAACTAGGTAAGTATAGTTTTTTAAACCGTTACCCAATCTGGTTATCAACCCAAATCCGATAAATAGATACCTACGTACCTGTTTGTATTTTTTCAGAGGAGAGAATGCCAAGAGAATGCACACATATGTACCGACCAGCATGCAATTACAAAATGTCTGTCAACCTTTTTATTTTATTTTTGTCTAGACTTATGCATTGCATACAAACATTTTGCTCAGACTATGAACGATTGCACAGAATTAATAATTCGTTGTTGCATTTATATGCAACCGCCAAAATATCGTACGTGGAAACAGGGCAGTGACCTTTGAGAACGTCTGGCCCATAGAAATGTAAACTATATCTATCGTCTGGCGGCTGGCCGGTTGATTTAATTTATTTTTATTGACTTGAAAAAAAAAGGTTGAGGTTCTCAATTCGGTTGTATTTTTTATGTTTGTTACCTTAGAACTCCGTCATTTGGAAAATTATTTTTTTTTATATGAAAGGATTATACTTCCGGATTGGTCCCATATTGATGAGTAGTTTTTCAGTTAGCTGCAATAATACGTATTTTTTTCACTCAGTGTATATTCAATTGTTGATGATGTTATAATAACTTCCTGCTACTGCTATTTACATTTTAAATAGTGATACGAGTACATACGAATTAGAGCGGTACCACGGATAAAAAATAAAAATGTTTTTACAAAAAAAAAAAAAACACTTCCAAAAACAACACTACAAAGTGAAAAATTACTTTAATTTAATTTCGGAAAACGCATAAATACTAAGTAAGTCCCTATAACATGGAGATCGAACTCACGACCTTATGTTCAGTAGATAGCTAGCGACCACTAGATCAACGCGACAATCAACTCAAGTTTTATGTTAATAGATTCTTCACACGAAATGCCTATATTCTATATTGGCAACGGCCCGGCCCTGGGTTAGACCTCAACCAAATAGGAAAAAAAACATTCTCCTCATCTAGATTATTTGGAGGTTTTTTACATCTGACATTGAAATTCAATGTAAGAAATAATCTCACGCAAGAAGTTCATGTTGGCGAATTTCATATGCAAAGTTACGGAGAGCCTAGAAAGACCCGAAGGTGATTTTGTCATGGTTGACATATTTCAAACGATTTGACATCTATTGTAATTTAAACGATTCCACATTTCTGAATAATTATGACATTTTTACTGTATTTCAGACAATTTGACATTTGTACTATCATCGTTTCTTAATATTGTTACCTACTTACAATTATAATACGATTTGCATGCCCATGTGACGGTAGAACATGGAGCACTATTATAAAAATAAAACATCTATATGTATCTTAATTACCCATGTTTGCAAACTAATAAATTATTTGATAAATGATTTGATTTGATTTGACTCCTGAGGCTGTCTGTTATTTCAACTACACCTTGAATTCAGGACAGATAATATGTAATACCTATTGTCTGCAAAAATGATGAAATCAATTTTTTTTTCTGCCTAATACGGAATCAATTGTTGATAGTACCCACAAAAAAAACATAGAGGATTTGTACTGCTCTTCCCCTACAGGTGCTACTTAAACAACAATATTACTTTGATTAAAATAATACGCTTGCTGAGGTCGTTCCGTCGATGGGTCACCGTCTGTACATAACGGGACCCTTCCGTCCCTCTGAAAGCACGTTAAGACGTTGATCCCGGCTGTCATTCGTTTTGTAGATCTTTGACTGTCGTTACGGGTGGTCAGAGGCCCGAAAGTCTGGCAACCAGTATTACAAGAGGTACCTATCCTATTTCCCAGTAGGTAAGTGGGTTCTATAGGTCAGATATGCAGTCGCTCCATATGAAATAGGTACTGCAACTGGTTACACAGGAAGCCGTACCCAACATAGTTCGAAAAGGTTGTGAAGATGACGACAGTATTAATCGTGTCTCAAACCAACCACCAATTAAACTTACTAATCTATTGCGAAATGTAAAATTAAAATGTATATAGGTTAGTTTTTAGGTCTTACATTTCACTTAAAAGATTAGATAGGTACATAATATGCCTAAGCTGCAAGCACTATACCCTGTCCGTGGTTAACCGTTTTTTGACAGCTGTCTTAGAACGTACATGGTTCCAGAGGGGCAATTCTCGTAATTTTAAGAACGTTCACCGTCTGATCTCAGTCTGTCAAAAATACCTCTAATTTCCTACATTTTTTGACATTGATTGTCGCTGAGATGAGATTGTGACTAGATTTTGAACATTTTTAATTACAAGAATTGGCCTTCTGATTACGTAAAAGTTAATTTTAAAATGCGTAGTAACATAAATATATAAACTGCCATAGCTTATTGAATTATCTTATTTATGGCTTCTTACAGACATTATAATATCGTACGTGTATCAATCAATGTAGGTATTGTGTGTGGCTGCTATCACTATAGTTCCATCTCTCAAAAAACGGTTTACCGAAGGGGCAGGGTACAGGTTAACAATGTCGACAGCAGTCTAGTACAAATTGGTTTCGTAACAAGAAGTTTGAAGTACTAGGTAAACCAGGTACTATAATAGGTCTACGAAACTGATGAAACACCTGGTATTACAGTTTTCCGGTCCGCAATTAAAATTGTAAAGCGATGGCGAAGTGTTTCAATTGACGTGGATTGGGCTCACACAAACCACAATTATGTTTTACCGTGGTCATGGCAGGTGGAGTAGAGCCCTAATGACATGATTGCCGGCCAGGTGAGTGAACGATGCACAGAAGATCGCGGAGAAGACCTGGATGAGACTCGCACAGACCAGGGAAGCATGGCAGAATAGGGAAGTGGATACTTAGAAGTGGCTGGAACAAGGCTACCATGGTAATGATGATGGCCGAGGTAAGCACACTTACATTTTGGTGGAATTGCGATTAACCCGGTTTCCTATTTATCTTCAGTGGAAAGGAGGAAATGCTAAAGCGCCAAAATGGTACTTTTGGGAAATGAGGTTTACCCGTTGATTGTCGTAATTACAGACACAATTAAAAAGCCATTGTGTCTCGCGTAGATCTACGTTCCGACAGATGAAGGGTTAAAGTTTATTTTTTATTTCATGTTTGTTTCAAATTGTTTGTTAGTTTTTTCAGTTTTAAATTAATAAGGTTTTCAAGCAAAAAAGTGAGGCAGATTTTTCATGAAATCGCCTCGTTCATTATTTTGCAAAAAAAAAAGCTGGGTGTGTCCAGTTGGCGAAATAATAAGTTATACTCATTTTGGGTTTCACCAACTGGACACACGTGTTTCCAGTCTCTCGTGTCGAGTTGGTGAATAACCCAAAATTTCTACGTAGGGGTGTTCAGAATGATGTACTGGATCCATGGTACCCCACCATTTTATTTTTTGATTTATTCTTCGTTCGTCCTGAAGTTTTGTCCCACATTAAAAAAAAAATCTTAGTTTGTCCCATATCACTATTGAAGTTGTGCTTCGTCCCAAATTATTTATTTAATTTTGATGTTAGTGTCAATACGTAGACAAGTCATAGCAGCTCTTATCTCAACAAGATAAATAAAACAAAATATATAATCAATGCTATGTATGCCGTACTTGTCATGTCCTTTAGTTATTAAGATTATTCTAGCATAAGTTTAATAGCCTGCGCAGACGACGGATTTTTGTCCGCGGACTTTTTTGTCCGCTAAAATGGATCGCTTACAACTGTATCGAGTAATGCAAACGAGGGATTAAAAGTACACTCCTTAAGTAGTACTTAAGGAGCGTACTTTTTTTCTCCGCCGCGGAGAAAAGTTCGTCGTCTGCGCAGGCCTTAATGTACGTGATGTGGCTGTGCTTTTCTTAAATAAAAATAAATAAAATGAATCTATATAAATATTTTAAATAAATCTTTAAAATATTTATATTAAATAAATCTTTATAATTTTTATGTATAAGTAGGTACTGTGTCAGTCAGCCAATCGCTACTCATCCGTGTCGTTACCAAAGCCGCACGCGCACTGTACCGGTGCGTTTGTCCACTCCGACACCCAACGAGGTCACTGTTTGAACTTGGGTTCATGTATTTATTTCACTTACTAGGTTAGATTTTGCCTGGCCCAAGGTAATGCGTAATATTTCCTGAATACGATAAAAAGGTAAGTATATACCTAACTAGGTCAAAATTCACCTAGGATTTCTAAGTACCTACTTAATTTAGGCAGATAGAGGCTTGTGGCTGAGTAATAACAGCCGCATGGAACGAACGGTCAGGTTAAGCTACCCTTGCCTCGGATGGTCCATGCATGGGTGACCATATTTACATACCAAGACCCCTCCGTCAGCCTCCATGCCTCGGAAAGCACGTGAAGCCGTTGGTCCCGGCTGTCATTTGTGGTTCTTTGACAGACTTTCGGGTTTCTGACTCGTAACCTGAAAGTCTGACAACCAGTCTTAACAATGGGTATCGTATTACCCAAAAACTAGGTGGTAGATAAGCAGTCGCTCCATGTAACATACTGGTATTCAGATGCATCCGGTTAGACTGGAAGCGGACCCCAACATAATTGGGGGAAGGCTAGGCAGATGATGAATCTAAATGTAAACTTACTGAAAGACGCTGATATTTTATGAGAAATTATTGTACATTACTTTTTGTATAGCTACATCTATACGATATCATACATAGTGTAGGTACCTATATTATCTACATTGTATTTAATTATTTAAATATTCAAGTTCATGTATCACGGTAGTTAGCTAAAAGACAACAATTATGGCAAAAATGTAACGCCTCTATGCTGAGTGACCTTGAAGCGTTATCTTCCATAAACAATTGAATGGACCGATTGTTTTCGCCAAGGTTTTTCATGAAAATCCCTTTTAAACAATGACAGGCACTTTCTACTTATTATATCTAGTTTTTCCTTTTCCTAATATATCAATGCCCCTTTGGTCTCGTGGTCGCAAGTTCGACTTCTGAGCATGGGGTCCTGGGTTCGATTCGTGTTATTGGGGTTTATCCATTAGGAATTTCTTAGTCGAACAGCCCGGAGATTGGAAGTTGGTGGTGTGATACCCCCGTGCCTCGGAAAGCACGTTAAGCCGTTGGTCCTGCGCCTGATCTCTCTCCGGTCGTGTCGGATTGCCGTCCCATCGGACTAAGAGAGTGAGGGAACAGAGAGTGCACCTGGGTCTGCGCACACACTGTTAAGTAACGTTTAAACGTCAAAAATGTATGGTTAAACAGTCGCTAATCACTGCTTAACTTTAAGCAACGTTTATGAATAAAGGGGATTATCTCCCGCGCCGAGTCTCTGTTGAGATTGGCCGGGATGGCCGAAATACGGTCTGAAGTTTTTAGTACGACCACAGAATAACTAATAGTACAAACACGCAGAAACATACATAACACATATATACACATAATATATAAATATACATATACGAGTACCCATACCCAAAAACAAAACAACACAGACTATCCCATTCATGTAATTTAATTAATATAACTGTAATAAGTATGATTTAATAACTATACACTATATAACGATGTAACTATGTGACTAGATAACTGGAACCTTGTGGGAATCTGTTGTTCTAAGGTTGAGGAAGACTATCCGCTCGTGATACAGTTTTATAGTAGTACGAGGGGATAGGGCGAATCAGTCCAAAGACAACCAAACCGTTGTTACAATCTGCCACTTCAAATTCTCCAACTGTCACTGCAATTTAATGTCAAAATAACTTTAAATGATTTTTGTATATCCTGGGTTTATTTTTAAGTTGCTCTGTATGGTTGCTCATATTCATGAATAAAGATTGTTATTATTATTAAAAACTGCCTCGTTAGTCCAGTGGTCGCAAGCGCTACTGCTGAGCAAAAGGGTTCGATTCCCGGGTCAGGCAAGTGTAAGTGGGTTTTTCCATCAGGAATTTCTCAGTAGCCGCCCGGCGTCTGGTTTGTGCTGGATTTGTTGACGGCAATAGGCTCGCACCCTGTTACATGGTACTTGTACATAACTGGCGAAATGTGGGTGCACTATAGGTACCGCTCTGCCTTATCGGGTACTACCAGGCGTGATGTTATCTGTGTTTAATAGTAGGAAACAAAACTGAGGAGTTGTTTGAATAATTTTACATCCGCCGTGCTTTGTTGCAGTAAGAACCCAGCTAAGGTTAATAATTTAATTAATTAAATCAAATAGATAGTTGCCATACAACGTGGCAATGCTGCCAGCGTTTTGGGCACGTTTCCTATTGACACACGAATGTTTTGATGCCCTTTGATTATTTCCCCTCCTTTTTAGACTTTATTACTTTTTGCTCGGCTCCTAAAAGTCCCAGCGTGATGTTAAATAATTTATAGCTTTCCTTAGAAATTGAGCTATCAAATACAAAAAAGATTTTTCAAATACGACTGGTAGTTCCAGAGATTAGCGCGTTCAAACAAACAAACAAACTCGTCAGAGTTATTATTAGTATAGATAGAGCCGCGGGCAGAAGCTAGCTTCTGCCCGCGGCTTCGCCCGCGTGGATGTCGGAAGATATCCCACGGGAACGTGCTACCAGGATAAAAAGTATGTGCTTCTCCAGGATGCCATCTATCTCTTTGCCAAATCAGAAGTTCAGTGGTTTAGGCGTGAAAATGTAACATACAGTTTCAAGTTCAAATCCTCCCCTAAAAACCGAATTACCCGTTTTTGCCCCATCAGGGGTCAATTTTCGATATCTTTACATACTTATATTATTATTAATTATTTTCTGTCGAAAGTATCAATACTGAGTTTCGAGTTAATCGGACCGCGCATTCAATTTCTTCCACACAAACTTCAACACCCCTATATCCCCGTTTGAGGGGTAGTTTGAAAAACTTATAATGATAAACTTTATTACTTACTTAGGCAAGTATTGTGGCCAAGTTTCAAGTTTATTAACTAAATTAATAAGATTTTTCATATAAACTGTATCCCCGCTTTTCACCCCCACAGGGGTGGAATTAAAAAAAATTCATAACTTGACTCAAAGATTATTTATACCAATTTTATAATTAATCAAGCCACTTATTATAATCCTCCCCTGTAAAATTAACTACCCCTTTTCACCCCGTTAGGGGTAGATTTTCGAAAAACCCTCATACGTGTTATTATTTATTTTTAGTCTTAAGTACACACACAGTATGAGTTTCGTGTTAATCGGACCGCGCGTTCAAATTCTTCCACACAAACTTTAACACCCCTATATCCCCTTTGAGGAGTAGTTTTGAAAAACTTATAATAATAAACTTTATTATTTACTTAGGCGAGCATTCTTGCCAAGTTTCAAGTTTATTAACTAAATGAATAAGATTTTTCATATGAACTGTATCCCCCCTTTTCATCCCCACAGAGGTGGAGTTTAAAAAAATAGTTAGGATTTATACTAATTTTCGAGTTAATCAAGCCATGCAGTAAAATCCTCCCCTGTAAAATTGACTACCCTTTTTTAACCCATTAGGGGTAGATTTTCAAAAAACCCTGATACACAATATTCTTTACTTTCAATTTTAGGTATAAATACTGAGTTTCCAGTAAATCGGACCGCGCGTTAAAATTCTTCCATACAAACTTTGTAACCCCCCAATCCCCTTTTAGGGGGTACTTTATGAAAACCAAAATTGGCCAACTTCATAATTTACTTAGATAAGTATTCGTGCCAAGTTTCAAGTTCATTAACTCAAGGAATAAGATTTTTCATACAAACGAAATCCCCCCATTTCACCCTCTTAGGGGTGGAATTTCGAAAAACCCTTTCTTAGTGGATACCTACTCTTCACGAAGAATACACCCTCCAAATTTAATGTCTCTAGGACCAGCGGTTTAGGCTGTGCGTTGATGTCTCAGTCAGTCATAGATGATCCACATTAGACCAAGACCGAATTACCAGGCGCCGGAGGTCAGGGAAGGAGGGAGGCATTGGCCCAGCTGTGGGATTATGCGGGTTGATAATAACCAGTAACCAATTTATCCAAGCAACCAGTTTATTCAGTTATCTGCCTAGCCATTTCCCAACTATGTTGGGGTCGGCTTCCAGTCTAAACCGGATGCAGCTGAATACCAGTATTTTACATGGAGCGACTGCCTGTCTGACCTCCACAACCCGGTTACTGGGTTAATACGATACCCCTTGGTAAGACTTTCGGGTTTCTTACGACCCGTAACAACTGTCAAAGATCCACGAATGACTGCCGGGACCAACGGCTTGACGTGCGTTCCGAGGCACGGAGAGGTCTTGGTATGTAAAGATGGTCACCCACGCTATCCACGGACCAACCGCGGCAAGCGTAGCTTATAGCCAGCCCCTCAACCAACCAGTTTGTTCAGTAGATTGATTAAATTCACTTTCATTCAGAAATACAAGTAGTAATAGTAGAAGATACAAGTAAACCAATGCAGCGGGGGATATTACCCCGCTGTATTGGTTTACTTGTATCTATTTATACATAAATTACATAATTGGATCTCTTATAAAATGCGAATGTTTAGACATCAACCTTGACACACAGAGATAATTGAACACCGGTTCTAGCTGCTATTTATAAAACAAAACATTAACATTTCTTTGACTTTCATTTTGTCAATTCAACAACATTAATTGCGTTATTTACGTTGTTGAGCAGGCACATTTTTCGAACATATGAAGAAATGGATTAGCGATATCCTTCAAAATGATTCAGATTGAGATTGATAAAGTGTGTTACCCGATTCCGCCAATTAGGGTGCTAGACGGACTGGCCTGCATTACTGTCCCATCATTTTATTTTGAGTTGAGTTTGAGAGAACCATACAGATGTCAGTGTCTCTCATCTCATCTGCTTAGCCTTTTTCCAACTTAGTTAGGGTCGTCTTCCAGTCTGACCAGATGCAGCTGAATACCAATATTTTACATTGAGTGACTGCCTACCTGACCTTCACAACCGAGTGACTGGATCATTCGATACCCCTTGGTATGACTGGTTGACAGACTTTCGGGCTTCTAACTACCCGTAACGACTGTCAAAGATTTACAAATGACAGCCGGGACCAATGGTTTACACATGGATGGATGGCCACCCATCAAACAGATGTCGGTGACCATTTGACACGAATCATAATAAATTCCGATATTGTGTACGTCAATCACTTATGTAGGTATACATTTCATTGACTAGACTATTGTGTAGCACCCGTTTTTTTATCTACCTACCTACATGAAATAGTGCATACTGTACGGTTATCCAACAACCAGATACTATTGACCATTTCATAATAACCTCAAAGTAAATTGCAAATGATAAAATAGTTAATTGTTTTTGTCTACCATTTTTTGTACTGGTGTTGTGGTCTAAAGTTGATCAAAATCTGACCTCTCGTGATATTTAGCAATAATCTTAATAGCTAAACTACTAATCGTCACTTAAAAAATAAATTGAAGCAACTTGTTAATGAATTTTGTATGTTATTAATATAATGTATGCCAGGGTCCATTTAACAATTTGAAATGTGGAGCGAAATGAGTTCTTTATGTGGTCGTTTCTATCCATGCAGATTTGATGTTGCATAAATGTTGGTAAATATCCATCCATCGATGCGTAAACATATAGCAAAATCAGTTGCCAAATATCGAAGATATTGCGTACATTTATGAGAAAGAAAGGGGAGCAGTAGCTGGGGAGTTTGTTGCGCCACTTCAAAGGGGAGGAGTAGCTGGGGAGTTTGTTGCGCCACTTCAAAGGGGAGGAGTAGCTGGGGAGTTTGTTGCGCCACTTCAAAGGGGAGCAGTAGCTGGGGAGTTTGTTGCGCCACTTCAAAGGGGAGGAGTAGCTGGGGAGTTTGTTGCGCCACTTCAAAGGGGAGCAGTAGCTGGGGAGTTTGTTGCGCCACTTCAAAGGGGAGCAGTAGCTGGGGAGTTTGTTGCGCCACTTCAAAGGGGAGCAGTAGCTGGGGAGTTGGTTGCGCCACTTCATAGGGGAGCAGTAGCTGGGGAGTTGGTTGCGCCACTTCAAAAGGGAGCAGTAGCTGGGGAGTTGGTTGCGCCACTTCATAGGTGAGCAGTAGTTGGGGAGTTTGTTGCGCCACTTCAAAGGGGAGCTGTAGCTGAGGAGTTTGTTGCGACACTTCAAAGGGGAGGAGTAGCTGGGGAGTTTGTTGCGCCACTTCAAAGGGGAGCAGTAGCTGGGGAGTTTGTTGCGCCACTTCAAAGGGGAGCAGTAGCTGGGGAGTTTGTTGCGCCACTTCAAAGGGGAGCAGTAGCTGGGGAGTTGGTTGCGCCACTTCAAAGGGGAGCAGTAGCTGGGGAGTTTGTTGCGCCACTTCAAAGGGGAGCAGTAGCTGGGGAGTTTGTTGCGCCACTTCAAAGGGGAGCAGTAGCTGGGGAGTTGGTTGCGCCACTTCATAGGGGAGCAGTAGCTGGGGAGTTGGTTGCGCCACTTCATAGGGGAGCAGTAGCTGGGGAGTTGGTTGCGCCACTTCATAGGTGAGCAGTAGTTGGGGAGTTTGTTGCGCCACTAAAAAGGGGAGCAGTAGCTGAGGAGTTTATTGCGACACTTCAAAGGGGAGGAGTAGCTGGGGAGTTTGTTGCGCCACTTCAAAGGGGAGCAGTAGCTGGGGAGTTTGTTGCGCCACTTCAAAGGGGAGCAGTAGCTGGGGAGTTTGTTGCGCCACTTCAAAGGGGAGCAGTATAGCTGGGGAGTTAGTTGCGCCACTTCATAGGGGAGCAGTAGCTGGGGAGTTGGTTGCGCCACTTCATAGGGGAGCAGTAGCTGGAGAGTTGGTTGCGCCACTTCATAGGTGAGCAGTAGTTGGGGAGTTTGTTGCGCCACTTCAAAGGGGAGCAGTAGCTGGGGAGTTTGTTGCGACACTTCAGAGGGGAGCAGTAGCTGGGGAGTTTATTGCGCCACTTCAAAGGGGAGCAGTAGCTGGGGAGTTTGTTGCGCCACTTCTTCTTGCCAGCCAAGCCACTAGGAAGTGGTGACAGGCGGGAGTTTTGGGGACTGTCTTATGTAATTTTGATGTTCAAAAAGTGCTGTCTCTCAGCCTAGTTTGAATAAATAAGTTTTTGATTTTGAAACAATTAAAATTTTAAGTTTCCGGTACAATCTTCACTGGATCTAAACCGCTTAGTTTATTAGCAGTTTTTTTTTCTTGTAAATTTCGTCGGCCTCGTAATTGCTCCATTACCCTGAGGTTCAATGTCACTTGAATGTCAAACGTCAAGGTCTTTTTGACTATGGGACAGTTCATTTATTCTTGTCAGAAGTGGTGAAGACATTATGAGGTCGACTGTATGGTCTTACTTACTTAAAGTCAATTGGTCATGCTTATCACCTAACGTAGTGTTTCGCAGTTGATTGTCATTCTGTATTGTACCTCCTTACATTACACCGGTATTGCGTCGGTAAGACGTTACTATTGTCTTTAATTCTGATCCAAGAGTTTGGATTTCCTGTCACGGCTATTGTTATCTTGTATGGCCGAATTACTGATGAATAAACATAAATATTAAGTAGGTATAACGTATTGTCCCAAATACGTCTACTGTATAACATAATTTGGTTAAACGTCCAAAAAAAGAAAGAAACAAAATGTATTTATTGCGACTCGTACAGGAAGATCAAAAACTAAACCAAATCAAAAATAAAAAGTAAATTATATTAAAAAAACTAGCTGACCCAGCAAACGTTGTTTTGCCATATACCTACATTATTTCTAGGAAACGTTTTTTTTGTGTATGAAATATAGATGTTGGGCGATTCTCAGACCCGGGTAGGTCTGAGAATCGGCAAACATCTATTTTTCGAGAATATGCAAACAAAATTTCATACAAATCGGTCCTGCCGTTTCGGAGGAGTTTGGTAACAAACATTGCGACACGAGAATTTTATATATTAGAAAGTAACAAAAAGAAAAATGAAACGGAAAGTCCTATACGAGCCAAAGGGCTCCTCTATCTCAGCATGATGCACATTTTAAAAATAAATGTCACATCGATGGTATTCTGTCTGACTGTGTAAAAAGACGTCCAAAATCGATTTCATTTTGTAAGTGATCTAAGTCAGAGTCCAAATCAATTATTTCCAGTAGGCTATTTTAAGGCACTTTGGAGGTCAACGTTACAAAAAAATAGAATTGAGTTTAGGCACCTCTTAAAAGGTAATGTTGTATGGACCAGAATAGGCAAGAAAGTCCATAGTAAGATTATTTTTTTTATTAATTTAAAGCAAACAAGAAAAGGGAGAGGGGTGCCTCTGCCCTGCAGTGGGACGATACAGACTGGTTAGATATCTAAACAAATAAATAAAGCCAGAGTTAATTAAGCGTCATGTAAGTACGTTGTTGAGCAGACAAATTATTCGAAGTTATGAAGCAATGGATTAGCAGTATCCTTCAAAATGATACAGATTGTGATTGATAGTGTGTTACGAAATTGAGTGCGGTTTCAATATCAATCACACTGAACCCAAACGCAATATGCACTATGATATGGAGACACGAAGGTCATTTTTGGCAGGTCAACAAGAGTTCTAATTACTAAACCACTAGTTAAATAATGCACTGATTGCAGCAAATTGCAAAATAATATATTGTAAACATATTATAAGATGCTTACGAATTAATTTTGGAATGAAGTGCAGTATCTCCAGGCAGCTGAAAATTGTTTTGTAAAAATAAATATTGTTTTGTAAAAATAAATATTGTTATGCAGACGCTGCATTTACATGCACGTTATATGTAATGCTTTTGTCGTAATCGGTGTGAGTATACATAACATAACACAATCAGCCTATAACGTTCCCACTGCTGGGACACAGGCCTCCTCTCTATAAGAGGGGTGGGCCATAATCCACCACGCGGGCCCAGTGCGGGTTGGTACATGTCACATGTCTTCGAATATTATGCAGCCTACTTATTCTGTAAGAATCTCACCGTGAAAACTTAGGTGATGCGTGAGCTGTCATTCCACCTGTTGCTAGGGATAGACACTGGCGCCGATTCCCTTTTTCACAAACTAATCTAAATTTAAGTTCAGTGCATCTTTTTCTTTCTATTTCATTAAGAAAAGGACAGAAGATAAATATTAGTTTAGTCCTACAGCCTGTGAAAAACCATGGATTGCCTCTGTATAAAAATTACCTATCAGATATTGTAGTATTACTCTTCGTATTGAATGAATTAATGTTAATCTAATGTTATTTTTTTAATTTTTCAACACAATGTATCTATAATGCTGTAAAAATAAATTACTTATGACTTAATTTTTTTTTGTTTTGCAAATTTCTGAAATTTGTTGTTTGCTATAGATTAGGTCTACTGCGTTAGATGATATGTGTCTCTAAGCTATGGTTAGCATAAGCATAATCAGCCCATAATGTTCCCACTGCTGGGACACAGGCCTTCCCTCGGTGAGAGGGGTGGGCTGTAATCCACCACGCGAGCCCAGTGCGGGTTGGTAGATGTTACATGTCTTCGAATGTTTGTTCTAGGACGTGCCGGTTTCCTTCACCGTTTTGAGAACAGTGGTGATGAATAATTTACACCAAACTAAAGCGCTTGTCTGGGTTCGACCCTACGACCTACAACTCGTTAGTAGCGGTCGTTACCACTGGGCCATCACTGTTCCCCTAGCTATTTTTACTATACACGAAATTGATACTAAGTAGTTTACTTACCCGTTGTAGCATCGTAAAAATGCCGCTTGTGATGAGTCGAGCAAACCTGGAATTGATATAATTTTATTTTAGAAAAACAATTGAAAGAAAAAATAAAACATAGCAAAAGTAAACATTCATAAACTATTGTGAACGTTCTTAAAATTACGAGAATTGATTCTGATGATGATGACAGATTTTTATCGTTCGATTTATTAATTTTTATTTTATAACATGCACACTTGCTTTTCCAATTAACCTTAGACATTGGCAGAATTGGCGAAATCGACTTTGCTTGCCATAATTAAAATATATAAACGATTACGAAGACTCGTTTTATATTATTTATTTTCTTGATATATTTATATTTAGTACGTAAAAGCAGAAATTAAAGCACAGAAACTTTTTATTTCCATAAAATCGTATAATAAATAAAAATAAGCAAGTCTCTTGTGTTTACAAATGTACAAACCATAGTACAAACCTATCAACACTATCGGAAAAACTATCATTAAAAACAACAAATTCTTGACACTACACATTTTTTTTTCTTTTCTTCAGAACACACACATTTATTTATTATATTCCGTGTTATTTTATGCCAGGCACACTGTTTTTTTTTATTTATGTAAACATGCGTTTTTTTTAAATAACCTTTTCCCGCGACTTTCTGCGGCTGTCCGCACGCGTTTGTGCAAGGATGCGCGCGCGCGGCGGTCTGGTATTACGAGTACGTTAGAACTGATCGTGGAGCTGATAATACAATCGCTTCGAAGTTAACAGTCGCGGAAGTTAGAGTTAAGACCTTGAAGCAGCTGTTATATTTTGTTTGTTTGTTGCCACTCAAACTGAAATCTATTAGACAACACTGACTTAGATAAATAAATAGAAAGGGGTGACGAGATGACCTGGACGTGGACGCGTACCGAGAGGGCTGGGTGAGGTGGTGCGGGAATAGAGTTCCTGGAAGGACTTTGGAGAGGCCTTTGCTAGTTTAATTATCGTTTGTCACTTGTAACTCGGGCGTATCATTATTTTCATGGTTAATGCTTAATTTAAAAAACCGGTCAGTGCGAGTCGGACACGCGCACCGAGGGTTCCATACAAATTGGAAGGTATGTAACTACAAATTTATGGTGCTCGGATTTTTTCCCTTACTTGTGCTACATGACATTGCTTCTATGTATTTGTTTTAGTTGGCACTCCGGCTGAAATCTATTAGACAATATTTAATTAGATAAATAAATAGATTTAAGAGGTGGCGAGATGACCAGCTGGTTGAGGTGGCATGGGAATAGAGTTCCTGGAAGGACTAGGGGAGGCCTTTGCTAGTTTAATTATCGTTTGTCACTTGTAACTCGGGCCTATAGTTATTTTCATGGATAATGCTTAATTAAAAAAAAAAAGACTGCCTCGTTTGTCTAGTGGTCGCCAGCGCTACTGCTGAGCATGTTTGGGTTTGACGGCACGGTTGGCGCAGTGGTTAAGCGATTGACTGCTGCGCTGCGTGTCGCGGGTTCGATTCCCGCACGGAACAAATATTTGTATGACCTACATGTATTTGTTCCGAGTCTGGGTGTTTTTCTATCTATAATATGTATGTATTTACAAAAAAAAATTGTATATAAGTAGTTTATCAGCCATCTTGTTACCATAACACAAGCATTAGGTTGCTTAGCTTGGGACAAATGGTGCTGTGTGAAATGTCCAGGGATATTATTATTATTATTATTCCCAGGTCGGACAAAATGTTAGGTTTTTCCATAAGGAATTAATCAATAGCAGGCCGAAGTCTGGATGTGTGCCCGGTTCATGGCATAGCTCTCCGATTAAAAACGTGACACTGATAAACACGGACAATAAAAAAAAAGATATATGTAATATTTTATAAAATGGCCAGGCTGTTAAAACAATTTTAGGATCCCTCCCACCCCCTTGTCACACAATGTCAGACTTCGTCGACCCCCTCTCTCCCCTTAACGTGTGACGTAATTTATGGATGGCCCCAAAGTATGCTGCGACGCGCGATCGGCTCCGTTCGCCTGTCGTATCCGATCGAATCCTTTCGGCATTAGAACACGTAAACACGGTAGGAATGAATACGTTTGCAAGCGACGGTACAGAGCCGATCGTATGCGTCGACATCCTGCCGGACGCGATCGGCTGTCGTCGCATCCGTTCGTATCCATTCCGATCCGACACAATGCGAGCCGAATGAGGGTGTAGCTGGTCTATTCGTCTATAGGCCAACCGCTTAACTGAGACGTTGCCTGAGGTAGCAGTGCGGCGCGGGAGGGGTGTGATGACGTGATGCGAGAACTCAGTGATCGTCAACTTGTGACAACTATCACCCCTCCCGCACCTCGCAGCTACCTCAGGCAACGTCTTAGTTAAGCGGTCGGCCTATAGGTATATGACAGTTAGATAGTTTAAATCTTAGTGAAGTTTCAATTTACTGGGAGTTGTTGTCAAAATAGGCAGGATCGGCACCCTAATTGCGTAAGACACGATTAATCGGAATCGGTTTCATTTTGACAGTTCAACAACATTCATTGCGTTATTTATGTTGAGCGGACAAAATTTTCGAACATATGAAGCAAGGGATTAGCAATATCCTTCAAAATGATTCAGATTGTGTTTGATAGTGTGTTACGCAATTAGGGTGCTGGTGAAGCAGTATTACAGCAAAATTCTTGCTGGTTATTAAAACAAAAGATTTATAAACATTTCATTTTTATTAAGTACCTATCTGTACCAGCTCGGGATATTCTTGCTCACATATATTATTCACACCTCGAATATGCTATGCCTACCCATAGGGACAGTGTGTAGGTATTTAAAAAAAGGTAGGTACAGTTGCGATTCGTGATAATTACTTTTATGAGGCTTTAGTCCTGCTTCACTTAAGCCATATGGAGACTGCCCTTTAGTGACCAGATAAAATTTGCCACGTAATCTGTGAAAAGAACACACTATATTATTACACTTCATTTTTACATTAATACACTATATAATTTAAGGTTTTTTTAAGGAGATGTAGAGTGTTTAAACAATTTTTTTTATTGCAGACCACATGATCCATACAAAAACCACACAATTGTTAATGGTGGTGTATTACCTATTACTAAGACTCCACTCCGACTTTGTCTGTTTGTCTGTCACCAGGCTGTATCTCATAAACCGTGATAGCTAGACAGTTAAAATTTTCACAGATGATGTATTTCTGTTGTCGCTATAACAACACATACTAAAAACAGAGCTCCCATACAACCAACGTGATTTTTTTTTGCTAGATATTAATAACGGCAACAGTTAGACGCTTGAAATATTCACAGAAAATTTAGTTGTATATTCACTTTAAAAATAAATAATTAAATTAATAGAATAATTGTTATTTCAAGTGCCTACCTGTTGTTGCCATTATTGATATCGAGCAAAAAAGGGCAAAAAAATCGCGTTTATTGTATGGGAGCCCCCCTTAAATATTTATTTTATTTTTAGTATTTGTTGTTATAGCGGCAACAGAAATACATAATTTGTGAAAATGTCAACTGTTATCGCGGTTCTTGAGATACAGCCTGGTGACAGACAGACGGACGGACAGACAGCAAAGTCTTAGTTTTAGGGTCCCGTTTTTACCCTTTGGGTACGGAACCCTAAAAATTAGCTCTGCCATATATTTTGACCGCGTAGGCCGTAGGTATTGCACTTTTCTGTGATACAGCTGATTTTTTTTTTTGATAATCAACGATAATTTTCTATTCTTGGGGTTTTAGAATCATGTGCTGAATTCATGGTTACAGATTGCGCACTGGTTTAAAACTTATCCTGTATGTACCTACATACATACATATCCAGGTAGAATAACATGCTAAGAACGTACGTTTGGTAGGTATTTTCTCCGATGCAAGCGACTACTTTCGGAACAAAGCCAGGGCTCCCCCAGACCGTTTCGTTCGCAGCCTGTGCAGCCATCAGCTGACATTTATATTTCAACGAGTCTATATATAGGTCCAAGGAGCGGCGGTGGCTGCATGCATCTGGTAACAATGATTTACCGATTATGTGAGAAATGAAATTGATTGTTCTGTAAGTAGGATATCAGAATTAATTTTACACGTCATATTATAAAAAAAATAAGCTAGATGGAGTCGCCATTTCCTATCTGACTACCTCTTAGAAGAAATGGCGAAACAAACTCAGGAGTATTTTGAGTGCAGACATAATCTTGGTCAGATCATGAGAGGACCATGTTGATTAATATCTGAGATGGTGTTTCAGTCAGTACCTAATCGTATACCTCAACTTAGAACTTCAAAGACTCTTTGAACAATACTAAAGAAAGGACATTTGGGTAGGCCGCATAAAGTACTCAAACTGCCAGACCAACATTAAAACTGACAGAGAGAAAAAGTCACCCACATAGTCGTTACATTCACAACAAATAAAGTGTTGACAAACCTAACCTAAAAGTCTGACAACCAGTCTTACCAAAGGGTTTCGTGTTACTTAGTAACTCCACTCCCAGCCCAGTAACGGCAGTTGCTTCATACAAAATGCTGGTATTCAGCTGCATCTGGTTAGACTGAAAGCCGACTCCAACACAGTTGGGAAAAGGCTAGGCAGGTGATGTGTTGACCACCCTAGTTGGCCACTTCAACTAGGGTTAACTTTTAACAAAAACATAATAGCCGATTCTGTAAAAATCTCACCGTGACAAGTTTAGTGAAGTGAGCTTAGAGTGAGCTGTCAATAGTGTCATTCCCTAGCATTAGTTGGAATGACAGCTCACTCCACGCTCACTTCACCTAAGTTTTCACGGTGAGATGGTTACAGAATCACACTGCAGTTCTATAAAACCCAAATGACTTATCTTAATTTCTTACTATCTAACAACATGTTGATTCACTTCACCTCTAATTTTACTTTGTTTCAATTTATATATGTACCTACCTACTTTGACAAACTATTTACGTCCATCCCTAACCAACAAAAAACTTTGTCTTTGTCAAAAAAACTGATAAACAACAGTGTTTTACTCATTTGAACGTCTAGTAGGTATAGATAGCTAAAGAATATAATATGTTTAAAACCAGTTTGCATTAAATCATTGTATCGGCCACACAAGTTTTTTTCGCTAAAATACTGCCCACACCAAATTGAACCTTAAAACAACCATTGAACCAGAAGGTGTACTATGCCAAATCGAATGGCAAATAATCGAATATTAATTGATCGACCACTATAAATCGAACGTCTAAATACTCGAACGCTCATAATATCGAATGATTGGAAGAAACGATCACGGATCATTTGCTAATGACCCAAGCGATAAGCTCGCTCATTTCAACCAATACCAATGTTTACCTAATAAAAAATAAAATGATTTTATTGGTTTTATTTAATTAACTTTCTAGTTTTTTGCTTGAGTGATTTTTTTGACCACAAAATTAATTTAACAAAAAACAAAAAGTAAAAGCAGTAAAACAAAATTCCTCAGTTGGGATCGAACTCTGACCGTCTCAGTTCTCAGCTTACATCAGTAGCTATCGCAGGCGCTTACACCACTTAGCTATGGGAACCTTGTTATATCAGACTAAAATATGGGCTCATATTCCTTCATTGTGTACTTGTTTATTTTACCTTTAACCGCGTGTGTATATTATGTATACCCACACAATAATAGTGATAGTCACCGATGTATGCGCTATGTAAACTAATTAACCCACACAATATAAAATTTAAACCAATTAGATTGTTTCACTGTACCTTTAGGAGTCAAAGGCGGATTAACGATGACATTAACAGGGTCGCAGCCCGGCTGAACACCAGTCTTTTTATACTCAATGAGGTTGGGATAACAGTCTACATGCCCCGTTGCCGTCGCCATGCCGTATCTATCAGTGTCAGTGTGGATGATGTCGACGAAATCAGCACTGCTCTGGTCGATACGCTCGTTAAGTGAGTCAGTGCCATCATATCCGGGTTTCGCAGGGTCAAAACCCGTGGCCCTGCAAATTATAAGCAAGTCATCAAAGCGACTTATTCGTTGGTCTACTGGTCGCAAGCGCCATTGCTGAGCGTCCTGGGATCGGTCAAAGTGTTCTTGGTTTTTTTCATCTGAAATTTCTCAGTAGCAACTCGGAGTCTGGATTTGTTCCAGGTTTGATGGCAATAGGTTCACCCCCTATTACAGGATGTAAATACCCAATATCACTTTGTCTGACCAGGGAATCATACCCAGGACCTCATGCTCAACAGTAGCGCTTGAGACCACTAGACAGACGAGGTGATTGCCCGTAATAATTGCTCGTGTAATAGCAGCTTCAGGGGCGTACCGTGCAATTTTCTCGTTCGTCAACTGGGAGAATGTCCTGCCGGCATTCCCAACCAAATGTGCGCCCAAAGACAACCCCATTAAATGCATAGTTTGTGGTTCCATTCCATTTTGCCTCATAATTTGTAACGCTTTTCCCAGTTCTCTCTGTACCTGGAATATGAGAGAGAAGACAATACAGGGCCCTGTGATATATTTGAAATAAATATAAAAGAGGCTTGATAACAATAATGCTTATTCTCATATGGATAGACCATAGACTCGATAACAAATTTATTACAAATACTTAAGGTACTTGTTTAACCTAAAAGGGCAAGATCCCCCTTTTAGAAGAATGTACAAATATGTTATACTTAAATAACTTTTGAAAAGGAAAAAATCGCTGGTTAAAAAAGAGCAGGCTCAACAACAGTCGTCAAAAAAAGCGTAAAGCTAATGCTTCCTCAAAAGTGAATACCGTCACGTAGTCACTTGGACCCAGGAAAGTAAACTAGGGTTAAAACAAATCTAAGAATTTTGAAAAAAAGGAGTTAAGTAATTAATTAGTTAATTGCTTAAATAAAGTCCTCCAGACCGAATCTCAGCGGAGGCCTTTGGCGCGGGAGATATTATAGTGCACAAGTTTGTGCGCAGACACAGGTGCACTCTCTCTTCCGTCACTCGTCGTCGTCGTTCTCGTAGTCTAATAGGACGGCAATCCGACACGACAACATCGAGATCAGGCGTAAGGATTATTGTGATTTCCGAGCCACGGGGGTGTCACACCGTCCATTTCCGAATTCCGGGCTGTTTCTAAGAAATTCCCAATTGAAAAACCCAATTAATTACTTACCACGTAAGCGGCAGCAATAACAGCAGAAAAATTCACAAATGGGATCAAGCCAACGTTTGCTTCTTTCGCCCAGTCTACAGCACAAACATTCTTGCCGAACCGCGGTATGAGAGCACCTATGATTTCGTTTGTGCCCTGAGTTGTCAAGCTACCCCGGTATCCATGGGCATACACTACTCCGTTTTGGGTTACATCATAGTATCCACTTGTTATGAGCTCTGCTGCATTTGTATACGTAACCCGTTTGAAGTCACTTAAAGAGCTGTAACGATAAATAAAGTTCGTTTAATTCAGAGGTCCAAAAAATAAAAAAGTTGCTGTGGCAACTATGTACGAACAATAAATATATAAATAAAAATTCTTTATTGCAGGAATTAGTCAATATGCGTCGTAACAGACACATGATCCATAAAAAACACTTTACGATACTGTAGGTCTGTACAGTACATTCTTTGTTAATTTTACTCTTCGATCAATAATAGTGTTACGAGCTTCGGGGTTCGTGACAGTAAAAACTGTTGATATAAATTACCAAAAATTACACTTTAAATAGACAACGCTAATAACAACTCAAACACACTAATTATAAAGCACAATTGCACTTTTTTTAATTGAAGATCGCATTCGATGTATTCGCATGTATCGCTGATCCGACTCTGCCTGGTTGTGGCTCATCCAGGCCATAGTTCTAGAACCTTCTATTCTATTGTAGAAACATCTAGAATGTTCGAGTACACACCGGACCCGACTGACCAGATGTCGATAGTTCTAGAAAGTTCTAGCATCGAAATTTCTACTCGATAATAGATGGAGCTAGTGACTCTATTAGTTCTGCTATTCGATAATAGATGGCGCTAGTGACTCTATTAGTTCTGCTACTCGATACTAGATGTCGCTAGTGGTAACTAATGTCACCATGTATCAGGCATTAATTGTGGCGCGCAACAATAGTATTATTGATCGAAGATTTTACTCAAAGAGAAAACTTCATAATTCTTTATTTATCTATATATATAATTTTGTTCGGAGAACTAAAACGTGTGGTCGCGCCGTCAGAGTACCTACGCCTTCAGGTTTTTCGAACAAATGAGTGACATATATGTATAAACGCGTATTCGTACGAACGATCATCTTAGCTAGGACGCGGGGATAGAGAAGGAAAACAATCAAAACTTTGTACAAACGCCAGCACATCCAGCCACTACAATCTGTCAAATTTCTTTAATAGTTTTTCAACTTTATAGCTAAAGCGTTAAGGTTCAAGGTTGATTGGGAAAATTTTACAGTTTCCGGTAGCTTGACCTGCTGGCGTCTGTACAAGGTAGTCTGAGAAATATATTGTTGTTTTGCAGAAAGATTAAACCACTTACTCATTATAACACACCAGTTCCCAAGCTTGACTGATTTCGAAAATGACTGCAAAAGTTAAAATGATAATTTATATTGAACATAAATTATTATAGCTTTAGTCTGTTATGGTCCTACGGGATTCTAAGGCTGAATCGTTGATCCCTATGCTTAAATCTACTCAATAGGTCCTTACTTACTCGTATTTCTTAGTAGCTGCGCCCGGCGGTTTCACCCGCATAGTTTCGATCCCGTGGAAATATCGGGATCAAAAGTATCTTATATGTTAATCCTGGTTATAAACCATCTGTGTGCCAAACTTCATCCAAATCCGTTCAGCAGTATTTGCGTGAAAGAGTAACAAATATCCATCCATTCATCCATCTATCCATCCATACAAACTTTCACGTTAAAAATATTAGTAGGCTATAGACATTTTTCTTCATCATCAGTCAGAGGTATGATAGAAGATAATCTTAAAAAAACCGGCCAAGTGCGTGTCGGACCACGCACAATGAAGGGATCCGTAGTTGGAATGAATTTATCCCAAGAACAACCTTAACATTGTAGTTGAAAATCATGTTCACATATCCAAAAACAACCATTTAGCTGGCAGGGTGGGGGGGAACTAGACTCTAACAAAAATTAGCACTTTAGAGCTTAATATTTCACAAACGGATCCCTGAATCAAAAAAATATTCTCACAATATTTATGAAAGACCTAACCAACGATACCCTACATCATGGGGTAGACGAGAAAATAAAAAAAACATCCCCACTTTACGTGTACAAGTGATAGCATAATTTTTTTTTTTCAAGATTTTATATTATCACTTTGTCGGCGTGATTAATATGTATATATCCATACCAAATTATAGCTTTCTAGTACTAAGAGTCTCTGAGCTAAGCTGCGACGGACGGACAGACGGACATGGCGAAACTATAAGAGTTCCTTGTAGACTGCGAAACCGTAAACATGCAGTAGGTAAATCTAAAAAGTCTTGTTTATAAAATACCTTGGGATTTTGGAGCTACCTTTTTATGCGAAATAATTACAGACCTATTGGTAATTGTTCTTATCATAACATAACATCACGCCTGTAAGCACCGAAGGGTGAGGAAGAAGGGCGGCGGGATCGTCCGAAAGGGTTACCGCTGCCCTGGAACAGAAAGGGCTAAGGAAGGAACACGGGTGGGTTTTAGTCAGTAAGAGTCTGACACTCCCTTCCGCTCCACCCAGAGCGGGAGGGGTCATTCGATGATTTCCCATCCTCAAAAAAAAAAAAAAAAGGGTGAGGAAGAAGTGCACCTATAGGACACCCATATTTCGCCAGTTGTGTGTAAGTCCCATGTAATAGGGGGCGACACAGGCGCGGTCGCATTGCAAGGTTTTGGGGGGGGTCACCAGATACTAAGCTAGTAAGGAAAATAAATCATGCAGACTCTCGACAGCTTGGGCAGTCTTCGAATTTTTGGTTCTAGGACATGCCGTTTTCCTCACGATGTTTTCCTTCATCGTTTTGAGAGCAGGGGTGATGAAATAATTTACACAAAGTAAAGCGCCTGTCTGGTTTCGAACCTTCGACCTACAACTCGTACCTAAGTCGCGTTACCACTTGGCCACCACTGCTCACAAGTTAACTAGGTACTTACCAAATAATGTAAATGCGGTTTTCCAAACATTTTGCGACATTATACTGAATTCAAGTACTTATGTATTCTTCGTGTTATATTTCTGATAATGACTCACAAAAACAAGAACTAAAATGCAGTCGTGGCAGGGACGCGTAGAAGCAGAAGAATGACTCGCCTATTAACTCCACTTTTACTTATACCAAAGAATGTGTCCAAAACAGTTGTATTCTATTTATTTTTGCTATGTAAATAATGTAAATGTAACATTAAAATGTTAAAATTTCGTTAATCATGCGCATATAAATGGTACAATTTATCTAGAAACGTATCTTTTTACAAGCTTTTATTTAGTCAAACTCAAACTCAAATCATTTAATTCAACTAAACCAATTACGATGCCCATTCCAAAGCGTAGGTACCTATGGAGAAGAACGGGCAAGAAACTCGATGGACACTCTTTTAAATCATAAAATTGTTAGAAAATATTTGATTACATCATTCGTGTTGAAATTAACCATGTGAGAACGATGTAGAAAGACGTGCACTTTTGAAGCGTCCGTTATAGAAAACATAAAAACAATTCAGAAATTAAAAATTACAATAAGCCGTGGCAGCTAAGAGACCACAGCAGTAGTGATGACCAGTCCCTACTGACGGCGCCCGTTCACGAACATGACGTATGGATCAGCTCCATTCAGCTCAACCATTTTGAAGGGAACTTAATGATCCAACACACACGCCACCACCAGGGAGACATTAGAGTGAGCATGACATACTCTCGGCCGCCAGGGTACATTCAAGTCAATGAAAGACGTTTTCACGTTTCACCTGTCCCGATGTTTGTCTGTAATCAAATCTTGCAAGTTAAATTTGATCCAATTCCCGGTTACCGATTGATACTGTGAAACCGAAACAATAACACTACAAGTTATTTAGCTGTAGGAGTCTTCAAATCATAACATACGGTAAGGACGATTCTTATAACGAATTTATTTGACGAAGTGTCTAGTATTTATTTCGTCGAGAAATCTTCCAAGAGGGAAAAGCGCATACTGAATAAAAAATAAATAAAATTAGGATATAAAAACGCAAGAGAGTAGAAATTGCACTGATTTTATTTTAAAACAATACAGTTACACAAATACACAACACGTTTATTTATAAAAATATTAGTAGTAATAAATTAGCCTTATTACTAAACAACACTAATCTGGAAAAATAACATCGCTGTCCTTATTCAGTAAGTTTCTACAAACTTTATATTACTAGGTTATGTTACGCGTTACTATTAACTATATATATTCAACTGTACAATGGCTTATAAAGTTCGGATCCTACTGCAAGCGGGGCGAGTTTTCTACGTTTACTGAGCGGGAGATGGCAAGGATATACAAGGCACATTTTGAAATTAAACCGAATAAGATTATGTGGCATGTTCCTACTTCTGTACTTAGCATGATATCATCAGCAGCTTATAATTTTCCCACTGCTGGGATACATGCCTACTGTCTGTAACAGGGAGTGGGTCATGATCCACCACGCGGGCCCAGTGCGGGTTGGTGGATGTCACATGTCTTCGAATTTTTTAGTTCTAGGACATGCCAAACCGGCATGTCCTAGAACCTATCACGATCATGTCACGATGTTTACCTTCACCGTTTTGAGAGCAGTAGTGATGAAATGAAATACACAAAGTAAAGTGTATGTCTGGGTTTGAACTCAAGATCTACAACTCGTAAGACGGGAAGGACACAATTGGGCCACCACTGCTCCACACTTCTGTACTTGTCTCTTACCAATCACGCTTTCTGTTAGAGTTAGAGCACTGACTGATGATGATCCTAATTTCTTCCGGCTGTTGACAAACTCTATTACAAACCTTGGTTATACAAACTCATTCCTCTAGAATTTGGCTTAGCAGGTTTAAGTCGAAATGCCAAACACTTCTAATTTTCACGTAAATTAATTTAAATGCTGATCCAATTATGAAACTACACGTTAACATATTATTTTTCGCCTGCTTGCAGTGAACCCCGTCGTAATACATAAATATATACTAATGGCATACATGACTGACACTGATTCTTCTGACACATCAAAATCTTCACTTTGTTCGTACGCTATTTGCCACCGATAGCATGATTACCTGTCGTAATTTCAGTTACAAAAATCTATTCCAAGAGTTAAATATATTTACAAAATGTCTCGACAAAACCGAGCAACACTGTTGGAACCTGACTAGTTTTTAGCCAGCCTTTCCCGTCAAACTTCGACTTGAAGACTTTCGTCTAGTATATTAAATTTGTACACTGATTCCCAAAAGCTTGTGCTTTTATTTTCAAGGAGGAGCGGCGGATATATTGTTCGGAACTATTTCTGACACGTTATCAGCCGAGTCTCCTTCGTTCTCCTTGTTAGCCGGTTCTTCTGGCTCGTCTCTCATCAGAGCCCGGTACTTCTTTGCGATGACCTCCCAGTCCACTACGTTTTCGATCTTCGTGGCGTTGTTGATGCTCAGCTGGGAGCCCAGAGGACTGAGGTGCACCACGGAGAGACGCGTTGAATCTAGGAGGTAGAAGAATACTGTCATATATATGAAAATTCTTAAGTACCTACACACATTTTTTATAACAACATTTTTCTTTAATCACCAACACCCCCCGTGTTGGTGATTAAAGAAAAATGTTGTGTTTAAGTTTGGTGTTCTAGAATAAATCCTTGTAATTGCAGTCTGTATATTACAGAGTACTAAACTAATAAAACTTGTTTGAAAATCAGGAAATTTGAGAAAAAAAAGTTTGTTGCATTGATTGAAAATTTTGTAGTGTGTTTATACAGAAGTATTTGTAGGTGATGGACCACGATTAGGTGCTATAAATATCTTCCATGTTTTAAGACCAAAATTACCCTTGTTGGTTCACACAAATTCTGTCCATCCTAAATTGTCGGGGTAAAATCGTTGACTGTCGTAGAACTGCCAATTGTAACACCCTTGTTATTAAATTTTGACTGTGTGTTATAAGTAAGGTGTACATTATAGAGTATTTCATCTATGCATAACTTACCCTTCGGCACAACCTGTCCTCTCTTCACCTTGGACAGCCACTTGGCACCAGCCTTGGACCGCGCGCTCATCTGGTCCTGTCTCTGCAAACCGATCATATGCACCAAGCTTGGTCGCTTCTTTTTGCTTATGCGGTCCTGGTGCGAAATAGTTGGATTAAAAATGGAGTGTAATGCTGTATAGTCAGACCAGTATACCTTGTGGTTGGGTGTGGGGCGACGTGGATGATGTATGGGTTTTTAAGTTAGCTTAGTGCTTAGTCTACATGAATAAAATTTGGAATTCTTGATGTCCTGACCTTTATAATCTACTGATAATGCGTCCATATTCCGGACGGTGTCTGATTGGGAAATTTTATTGAAAGCAAACGTAGGTAATGTGTTCATTGCAATGTGCATATAAGATGCTATTTTCACATAACTGTCAAATAACGAACAGTTTTCCGAAATAAGCTTTTCTACTTTGGCTCTTTTCGGATATGACGAAAAAATCTAAGTGATTGGCATTTAGCTCCGTGTTTATAATTTTAATGCAGAATATGGATTTTACTAACTGAGAATTTGGAATTGGTAAATATTTGAACGCATTAGATACGTAGTCAGAACATGTATATTAAAAAAAAGGGTTCGTCGTGTGTTGTAATAATTTGAGGTGTAGCAGTGGAGTCTTCTAAGACTAGGCTTAATTTAAATCATGATAGGTATCATGGGATGCCCTGTTGTTCCTGGAGAAGTTTAAAAAATCCCAAGTCTTAGGTAGTAGTAACAAAGGCAAGAATCGAATTACATTCATTGGAGCAGTCGGCAGTTGAGGCTTATCGTGATATTTAATTACAGCGACCTTAATTACGGTAAATTGAATTTTATAAAAAGTTCAGCTGTAGAGCGTCGCGTCTGTTAATGTTAGCTAGATTCGTCGTACTGTTAATGTTAACTTCATTGAACCAGTAATTAGTCAAAATCTTGTAGGTAGGTACTGAGGTACCTGTTACCTATTTGCCTTTTTTGCCTTGCAGTGGCTGTCCCACTCAAAATCTTTTCCATCATTCCACTGGCATAACTAAAGTTATTATTATTAAGTAATAGATGGAAGTACTGTCTCACCTTACACCGGTGGATAATCCACATCAACCACGTCGTCACCAGGTTGAGAGGAGATGGCGCGGTGCTCGTCCGATGCATGTTGCGGATCAACTTAGACAGGCCGTACTTCCACTCGATGTCTGATTGTGCCTGAAAAGTTTTGGTCATTGTATAGGTGTATAATTTAGGGGTCTTTGGGGGTGATATTATTTAAACAACCCGACAGGCCCTTTGTACACACACGTTTTTCTTGCCGTGAAAAGCTACGGTTATTCGCCGTGTTGTAGGCACGGTTGTCAGTGTTGTAAGGATGACTATGGAAGATTTAACAGACACGTTTTTTCTGCGGTGCGGTTTATACACCGTACCGTAAAGAGACCTTATCCTTGGCCTTATGTTTATTGCAATGGAAAAGGTGGGATTGTCATAGGCAGACAGTTTTTTATCGCAGTAAGTATGTTGTTACTAGTGCACAAAATTGTATCATTAAATTCTGTTTATTTTAACCCCGTATACTCTCAAACGCCACTCAAATTAAACTGCTTTAAAGTTTTATGTTGCTACAATACATTTATCAAAACATTACTGTTAGAGAAGCAGATTTATCGGCGATTGAGTTGCGTTTGAGTATTTATTCGGTGGTTAGCAATTAGAATACAAAATTCTTAGACAGGATATAAGATTGACTTAAAAAAACACGTCTACAAAGTATGGTGGTAGGTGTATAGAAAAAAAAAAAAAAGTTAAACGGTGAGTAGGTAAACAAGTCTTTATTATAAAGGTGCTTACAGACATCCCAACTTTGATTATGCTAAAGTAATGTTTTAAAGTTCAACCATTCTTCGGTTTGCAAATTAGGCTGCCTGTAATCACTTACTTGTCTTACTCTACTTAGATACTTGTCTTATTTTAGTAGGTACTTGGTAGGTGATACTTGTCTTATTTAAATAAGACAAGTATCATTAGCATCATCATTAGTAGGTATCATTATCATTAGCATGAAATTTGAATGTGCTGAAATTGCCTGATAATTTTAATTAATAACGTGTACAATCATGTGGGCAGGTCAGATATCCCAGTATAAAATTTAGCGAAAAACATATTAATTGAATATAATTCAAAATAATTTTTCTACCTTGTGCCAACTAACAGGCATCATTTATTTAAGTAGCTGTTTTCCCATTGGTTTAATTTATTTGTTTATCTGTGCCAATAATATGCGCACAAGCGCAATATACATCATGTTTTAATCTGTTCACGTGTTACCTGGATCCTCTGGTACGTGTCTGACATCATAGCGATGAGCAGATTGATGAGTACCACCACCGACACCAACATGTAGATCCCGAACACAATTTTAAACAGGTAATTGGTCCAGGCCGGCTGGATGTTACTATCGTTACGATGCACCCGCGTCTGGTCCGTCGTCGTCTGGCCGAACACCGCGAAGAACAGTAGCTCGAACGAGTACAGTGGGTTCATAGTAACTGCGAACAAAAGATCAGAGTTCTGGGGACACGTAGTTACCTGTATACGTTGGTAAGTGTCCGACATCATCGCAATGAGGAGCGTTATGAGCACCACGACCGACATCAGTAAGTACGCCCCAAACACGAACTTGAATATGTGCTGCGTCCACAGCGGCCGCACGCTGGACACGTAGTTAAGGTCCGACAATGTTATCTGTCCGAAAAGTGCGAAGAACAGTTTCTCCAACGCCTCGACCGGTGACAACGTCGCTAGAAGACAACACTCAACATGGACCACGGTCTGGTAGCTCGCGGCGCGAACAGAACCGGGGTAGGTTGATGCATGGCTCACTATACTTTGTTACAAGTACTTCGGTGACTTTGAATATTAAGATTTTAAAAAGTAATGTTTGATCTATTCTCTATTCCCTAGTCCTGCATCAATCTGCCCGCAAATCTAATATAAAGATCTAACACGGCTAGACACCTATTTGTGTGGAAGAGATAGATTGATACGGTTGTGTAAGTATTCTGTACATTGGTATAAAGAAGTGTAGATGTGTGTTGAACTTAATTTGGATTTTAGTGTCTATATAATTTAGTGTTAGTGTGCTAATTAAAGAGAATAGATTGCTTGATTTTCACTTATTATACCAGTGCATCAATCCACCCCGTCCTGACTACGGCTAGACATTGAGAGCGCAGGACAGACGCCACATTGACGACAAACAGCCAAACAAATCCGAAACATAAAATGGTACCTCGGAGTGGTGAAACAAACGCAGGACATAAGCCAGCCGCGGCATGCGCAAATCAAACTTGCTCCATCAAATGCGGTGAGGTCGGCCACTCATTCCACTAAAACTAGTATTGTGACGCGCAATGCATGTTCTGTGTCCACATCTGGAAACCACGACTCTCATAAAGCTGTGATGCGATGCAGAACATGCATTGTGTACTTAATAGACATCAAGGTTTCTAACCACCAACCACTTACACGTGCCATAATATATGAAAATAAAACATTGAAATTATGGCGAGGCGAAGTGTACTTTGTATATTACAGAGACCTAACATTCCACATTCTTAACGTGATGGCAACAGTTATCTAATGTAATGTAACGTAAAACGCCAACGATGATAACATTCTCGATGTGACAAACACTGAAGCTTGCAAGCGGATGCACGTATTTTATAACAAAAAATAACAAGTAAAATAAGCACATCGAGTTGTAATGCGATCATCGTAAGGAAAATGGCATTCATAAACAGTCTTGTTCGTGTGTATGTGGACTTACGTCCTGTTGGACCTTGTTTCCTCCTGTATGATTCCCCGTTTAGTGTATTTTGCCATTGTGTATCATACGCTTGTCGTTTCAATCGGAGAGTCTCTATTACGACAAGTACAACATTTAATATTTGAATGAACACACATGATCTACATACATGAATGGACTATGTCTGTGGAAGATGTTATGGTAGGCAACATTGTAAGTATATTGGATTCACACTCACCGTCGGAGAACAGTCTCTTCCTCGCTTGTCTTGCATACTTATTGTCTTCCGCCTTGTTAATATTCCTGAACGGCTGGTTCAATGCAACGATGTGCATCGAGAAGCCGAACACGAATATCGCTAATACTGCGAGGAACCTCCCGAGATCCTTCATGAGATCTCCTATAATAATAGCCCACGGACCGAATAGGTGGTGGAACGATAAGAAATCTAATATTTGAACGCACGCTAATAGAAATGATAAGGCGAAACATTGATTCCTACAATACATAAGCGTTGGCCAATACTTAGGTAATACGAAAATCCAGCCGACGACGTGTGTAGCCACGCCGATCATGCCGCATAACAAAACTGCTATCTTGATCCACCCTAAACCAGATTTATCACTGGGGTTGGTGAGCTCAAAGAGTAGGAGGCCGCTCAGACAAATGAGCAGCATCCATTCATACCACCTTGGTATTAAACTATCCCTAAATATCGAATTATAAATAGGCGTTATCGCTACTAAGGCTAACAATATCATCAGGTAAATGTGTGAAGTTAAATACGACATGAACTTAATTATTGGTATCTTATTATATCTATGGCCTAATGGAAGAGAGAACACCACCCATACGGGTGGACATACTATGAACGCGACAAAAAGGAACATAATTTTGATGCCAGTCCATTTGAGGCTCCCTCTCCAGAGTTCCTGTAAAAAAGCGAAGTAATCAACATCATCATATGTTTGTGGAGTCAAGTTTCTGGGAAGTAGGGAAGTTACCTATTTTTTACCTGAAGATATCTCTGGACCACTGTGTGGGCTATGACCTCCTTCTGTTCGTTCTCTATTAAGACGTCGAGGAACTCAATGTTCCTGTTGTCGGTGGCGGTGAGGATGTGCCCGGCGGACTCGGCGCCGGCCGCCAGCGCCAGCAGCTCGGTGGCCATCGCTTCACATTGTTTTCCTGCCGCTATAAGGTCTTTGGCACGCTCCTTTTCCTGTTACGGAAAACAACGTGCGATGAATATAAACTCACTGATTAATCATAAAGCAATAAATGTGTGAGGCATACCTTAGTGGATAGAATAATGTAGATGTTGGACAGTTTAGCTGCGGTGTCGACGGGCGCCGGCGAGACCAACACGAACTCCTCGATGGGGATGTTGTTGTGGTTCTTGGAGCACACCATCAGGTTGTACACGAACCTCTTGTCGTCCATAAGGGACTGAGTGTCGTGTTCTTTGTGCAGTAAGTACTCTAGCACATCGTTGTGGTTTTCCGATGCGGCAAACCAAATTGGAGCACAATTTAGGTTGGTCTCGCTTTTCGGTGACGCTCCTGATTCGCACAAGAGCTTCACTACGTTGAGGTGACCAGCTTTCGCTGCACAATGGAGAGGTGTCCATCCATTCTTGTCGGTGGCGTTGATTTCAGCTCCTTGACCAAGTAGAACTTCTACCATCTGATAGTGACCGTGCGTTGAGGCTATGTGTAATCCCGTTTTCCCATGTCTGTCCGTACTTTGAAGTAGCTCTGCTGATCTACTGAGGAGGAGACCCACAATGGACATGTGTCCTCCGAAACACGCGAGATGTAGTGGATTGAAGCCCTGGAATGAGAAAAAACAAAAGTTGTGATCCATGTCAGGAATTTTGTATGAAAGTTATGAGAACTTACATTTTCATTACTCGCGGCGTCGACTTGCACACCAGCAGAGTTGAGAAGTAACCGCACGACGTTTTCGTTACCATTGTAAGCAGCTAGATGTAGCGGAGTTAGTCCAGACTCGGCACCTAGTTCAGGAACTAGTGATACCCCAGTAGGAGCTTCTGACTTTACTGTTCCCGGTACATGGGAGAGGAGTTCTCGGACAGTTTCTGTAAAACAAAGCATATTGATTCAAAATTTTGTTCAAATATAATCCTTTAAATATGTTCCATAAAGTTAATTTTATTTACCAGCTTGTCCATAATACGCAGCTATGTGAAGTGGCGTCAATCCTAATTTCTTGCTTGATATCCTTAACGTGTTGGTCGATCGCATCACATCTAATACATTAGTATGTCCGTACTGTGCCGCTAAATGTACAGCTGTCAGACCTGTCCGGTTCTCATCAGTACATGACGCTCCTGCTCTTACTAAGACCCTGACAACATCCGCATGACCACCTTCGGCAGCCAATTGAAGAGGTGTCGAGTCATTCAACTTATTCCTAGCAGATATAACACCAGTTCTATCAAACTTCATGAGTTCCTCAATCACTTTCACAGAACCCTGAATAGCCGCTATATGAGCACACGTGTTCCCATCCTTAGTAGTAGCCATTACCAAGTTTGGATGGGATTGTAAAAAAAGTTGGACTACTTCATTGTAATTATTTTGTGCGGCTGCATGAATAGGCTTTTGTCCTAATTCGTCTGTCGCGTCGATGTTAGCTCCGAGTTCTAGTAAAAGTTTACACACTTCTATTTGACCGCTCGCTGATGCTAAATGTAGCGGAGTCTGCTTTTTCAATGTGAGGACATCTATCATGGCGTTGTGATCTCTTATTAAGAATTTGACTAGATGCGCGTAGCCATTCATAGCTGCTAAGTGAAGTGCTGTTCTGCCGTTTCTCGCTTTAGAGTTTATAAATGCTTTGTTCGTGAGGAGAGCGTCACAGACTTGTAGGTAGCCATGTTCTGCGGCGAGGTGGAGAGCTGATCTACCTTCTGTATCAAACACGTCCACTCTCGCGTGGTTCGACAGTAACGTACTGACAAGTTCCATGTGCCCTCTATTACAAGCTATTAGTAAAGGCGTCCACCCTATTGAGTTCTGTTTGTTCAGTGCTCTGCTCACATCAGCAGGAGATATATGCGCGATCATCTCAGTCATGACGTCATTGTTTCCGGCAATAGCACAAAAGTGGAATGCCGTTTCTAAATAATGTTTCGTTATTAACGTGACATCGGCGCCATTTTCTATGAGGCATTTGACAACTTGTCGGTCAGCTGTTGGTATTTTAACCTCTTCTTTTGTTATTTTGCAGGCGAAGTGGAGTGCGCTTGCACCGTCTTCATCGACTGAGTCGATGTATGCTGTCGCGACATTTTCACCTTTATGATCTTTGACGAATTCTATCAAATGTCGCACGACATCTGGTTTACAACTCCGACACGCCATGTGTAGAGGTGTTTCTCCAGTCTATACACAAGAAAGCGAAACAATGTCAACGAGTTATTAAGAATATAATAATAATAATAGACACTTACATAAAACATGGTTATATAAAGATAATATAGAGCAAACATGTGTTAAATGTAATAAATGTGTAAGATAATTTATCTTACAATTTCAGTTGATGAGTAATTTAATAGCAAAGTTCTTCATTCACAAACAAAAACCTAAAGTGGACCCAGAACCGAACCCTGAGGAACACCGACGTTGACCAACCGCCGATATACAGTCATCAACATGTCAAAACGTAGTATACCAAATTAATCAGCTTTAGTATAGACTCCTCGTACCTTAGTTTTCCTCAGCGGGTCTCCTCCGTCTTCGAGCAGTAGTACAAGAGTGGCGAGGTTGCCGTACTTGGCCGCCACATGTACTGGGGTCTGACCGTCTTCAGTCGCTTTGTTAGGACCTGCTCCTGACTTTAACAGCATCAGCGCACATTTGTCACCTGGAATAAATAATATATCCATTTTGAATATATCTGCAACAATAGCTATTGTTGCTTCTAAAGTATCTGTATGGCGCTGTTCATCTTCTAATTTATCCATCCATACTGCCTTAAATAGTTTTAGGATATGCTAGCAAATGGTCTGGTCCATGTAAATTTATGGGGCACTAATTGAATGTGACTTCCATATAAGCTAAGTTCCAGATTTACAGAAAACTTCAGCCATTGATTGAAAAATTAATAACGTAGTATTGTGCTTACCATCAGGTATCCTGGCAGCGATATGTAACGCAGTCTCCCTTTGTCTACCACCTCTCACATGGACATCAGCTCCGTACCCCAGCAGGGTCTCTACGACAGCAGGCTTACACGATTCTACAGCTATGTGTAATGCTGTGTAATTATCCTGTAAACACAATTTCGGTAATCGTACTTCTGCCAAGACTGGCCCTGCAAACTTCATGTTTCTTTGCAATTATGGTTTATCTAAATCAAAATCGTTATTAACTACACCATCTCAGTCAATGTTATCGTTAATGACAAAAAAATATGTTGTCTCGATGTTGAATATTTTATAATACAATTTGAGTTGCGCTAAAAACTGCAATCACCAAACCGGTTCGGCATTCCACAAACTAGCAAGCGTTTGCAAACGGAAGGTGCCGTTTGTACAATGTCGAATCATACAATCTGTCAACGACATGGACATGATAAAGCTCAAAAGAAACCAAGATGTAAGAACATACGTTGGTGGTGACGTCGACGCTCTCGCCCTTCTGCAGCAGTGTGTTGATGATCCCGACGTGCCCGTACCGCGCCGCCGTGTGGATACTGCGGGCGCCATCCTGCACACATATGGTGTGATACATGTTAGTATCATTTGTTATGTTAATAATTCTTCTTTTGTCTCAATATGCTAACAAAGTTGTAGAAAGGAAGAAGACATGCTGCGCTGACCTCAAATAAATTGGGACAAAGGGCACGAGGATGATGATTATGTTGCTAATTCATCAAACATTGCTTGATAATTATTTGAGGCTTAATCAGCCTATAATGTTCCCACTTCTGGGATACCGGCCTCTTCTCTGTGAGAGGGAGTGGCAGTGCAGGTTGGTTACACATGACACACGGTGACTCATATCGGCATGCTGGTTTCCTTACGCTGTTTTCCTTCACCGTTTTGAGAGCAGTAGTTATGAAATAATTTATACAGAGTAAAACGCCTGTCTAGGTTCGAACTTACGACCTTCATACAACTCGTAAGTCGCAGCCGTTACCACTGTGCCACCACTGCTCTCATAATTTGAGGGCTTGGTCATAATCTATGTATGTGATCCTTTCGGATATACGACGAACAATGGTGTTGCTAGCCTGGTGTTTATCGGTTAACCTATACCAGTATAGATTCTATAAATTACAAATAAGACGTTTACTTAAATGCAAACGAGTTATTGGTTCCTTTTCTTAAATTCTCTTTATTCCGATTCCACTTGGTTAAATATTTGAACGACAAAAACAAATGATGAATAAAGGACAAAGTACCATTCTTTGAAATACAATGTAAATTAAAATGTAGAAATGCTTTCATATTTATGCGTTACATTTCCTTCTTTTTTCACTGCGTAGAAAGGTCGCCCCTAGTTTTACATCCGGAACGTGTAGGTACCATGTATGCTGACCTTTATACGCAACCTGCGGAGGAAATCCGGACATGTCACATGTAACTAAGTAGATAATGACGTGCTAGGTACATATATTTTAATTCTAGCAAAAACGTTGACATTCAAACATCACGCTCATAACCTTATGAGCGTGATGTTTGAATGTCAACGTTAAAGTAATGATAAGGAAAATAAAATAATCTGAAGGTAGATATTAAGGCTGATCTAATATTTATGGAATAGAACATTTTTATTTGCATTGTATATGTTGGTATGTGTAAAATTAAACACAAATAATAGTATTGCAGTAACTGCAGCTGTGCTACTATTTGCTAGGAAGTACTGTTATATTCAAGACTTGTGTAGGTATTGTTTGGCGTCAAAAAGCGTTCTAGGTTTAGATGGCAGTACATTTCTTTTTGCTATTTATTTAATGATGATGATGACACAAATGTCCAGAGGTGGACGAGAGCCGGCTATTCAGAAATACTAAAAAAAACAAACAAACACCAAGAGAGTGAAGAGGGGCAATTCTCGTAATTTTAAGAACGTTCACAGTCTAATCTCAGTCTCAATCTGTCAAAAAAACCTCTAATTTCCCTACATTTTGACAAGTTTTTGACATTTCTTTGTCGCTGAGATGAGACTGCGAGCAGATTTTGAATGTCTAAATTACGAGAATTGGCCTTAAGACGAAAGTTTTTTTTAAACTCAAAGAACTTTTTTATAGAAAGTCCAAATGCAAGATACGCTACGGTGTAGCTGCAGTTTTTGAATACTATCAAGAATTAAAAAAAAAAGGTTAGATTACCGGAAAAATACCAATTTCGCATATTAAATATAAGGTATGATGAGAGAGAAAAAGAGGCTTTTTTTACATATGTTCAGTCAAAATCAGAACTCTTTTAATATCATCCAGTAAGTATTAACACTGTTCAATTATAATTTGTATGTAAAGTTTCTCCTAGCTTCGAAATAAGGCTAAGGTTTAACTATGTGAAATATATTTAATTACAAATGCACTGCGATGAAATTAAACACGCAACGTCTTATGGCAGTTTCGTGCGCAAGGAGTACCTATGGAACCCCGGTACAATGAAGACAGTGTCACGGAAATACGGGAAGTTATGTTGGTTTGATTTTGTTAATTACTTTATGATCATTACTGATCGCTATCTGTTATGTTTCTGGGTGAGTTGTTTTTTGGCTATTCGGGGTTTTTTGAATAAAAACATAGTAGGTGGTATGGTGGTGGTTGTTGGTTGTATTGGTTAGATCTACGGGAAAAGTATCCTTTTATAACAAGATACCCTCTTCTTTGCTAGACTTGCCTTTTAATGCGTTTAAAGCTCAAGTAAAACTCAACCTTTGTTCAAAGGCATACATACTATTCCCCCAACGACTACTTACACGATGAGAATAGTTGGTCGCCCTAATTTAACGCAAGACAATGTTTATGTTCTTTCTCCAGAATTAGCTTACTGACAGGTTATTGTTATTAACTTATTTACCTATTTATTTTACTTCGATGGTCTTAGTTTAACATTTGTGACTTCAAGTGACAGCTATGTGAACAGCCGGTCGATTCTGTAAAAATCTCACCGTGAAAACTCAAGTGAAGTGAGCTTGATGCGAGTTGTCAATAGTGAGCATTATTTGGAATGACAGCTCACTCCACGCTCACTTCACCTGAGTTTTCACGGTGAAATGGTTACAGAATCGCACTGCAGAACCCAGCAATGCATAGATATGTAAGCTGTCACGCCCTTTATGCCTGGAGGCTTTTATTTGGGTAGTAAGTTTTGATTTACATTTTAATTTTAATTAATTATTTTTTACCTTGAGTACTTACAGTTTTTATTATATTTGTTGGTATATTGGCGTGGCTAGCTGACAATATGGCATATAATTTAATCTTATGTTCTGGTCTTGTAATGTTAATTACTGAACATAGGTACCTAGTATTGTATACAATCAAGTGTTTTCTAAATGAACAGACAGCTGTGCTGCTGGGGAGTTTGTTGCGTCACTTCTTCTTCCCAGCGATAGCACTAGGAAGTGGTGAAGGGCGGGCGTTTTTGGGGGACTGTCTTTTGTAATTTTGACGTACAAAAAGTGCTGATTCTCAGCCTAATTTGAATAAATGACTTTTGATTTTGATTTTAACGATATAAAACGCAACATCCTTTATCTGCTTATTCGTTTGTAGTTAGTTACAACATTCATAATGATAATATGACTGCGCAAACAATGTGAAAAACATATTAGCAGAAAGGAACATTTTATAAGAGAATGTGTCCATTTATTTAGTTGACATATTTCATTATTTTTATATTTATTTATTTGTATTAGCATTTGTCTTGCTTTTATGGGTCCAGAAACACTTTTCTGATTTTCATGATGTTTATTTTAAAATGATACTTTGATTTTTGAAAATTGTCCACCCGAGCTGAGTTGGAGGCACAGCTATTATAATATACCTACATAGAATCAGGCAGTCAAGTGTTTTAGAATCTATGCCAACATAAGAAATAGTAGGTATATTCTGATTATTATTTATTGTAAAAAAAACATTGTTAGGTTACATAATGCCATACCCCTTATCCTTCGCTTCTAAAGCTGAATAAATATTAGCAATGTCTTCGATATTAATAAACTGTAATAGTGAAATTATCCATGAGTTCTATTATTATTGTTCACGTAGCTGCAATAAAAATCAATGCTAAATTGAAACAAAGAAAACTGGACGCCTAGGTAGACCTGCGATAGTATTGTCGATTTATTCTAGTTATCATTGTTGTTGGCTGATCATTTATCCTCGTTATCATTGTTGTTGGCTGATCATTTTTTCCGTGTTAGTGTTTTTTTCTTTGTTTAACGTACATACGTGAATGAAAAGTCATTATGATAATATATTATAATCTGGTGAATAATAATTTAATTATTTCAAACATAGGTATTAAGTATATGTATCTAGTCACACATGCACAGCCATATTCACCACTTTATATATCCAATATTTTAGCATTGCGATGTTCAGCAAACGAGCGTTGCAGGAATACCTCCATTTTTATAATTTTGTATTATGCCTACAACTACATTAGAATATGGTCACATGCCCCTTTATTCATAAACGTTGCTTAAAGTTAAGCAGTGATTAGCGACTGGTTTAACCATACATTTTTGACGTTTAAACGTTACTTAACTTTAGTCATCGTTTATGAATAAACCCAATTATGTTTTAGGGAAGGCAAGATTTTATGACAAGTTTAAATTTATCTGCTAGAAAGTGCCTATACGCAAATTATATAAACCAGGCCCTTAGGCTGTGTTTCAACCAGAGATGTGAACCTAAGCTGCGTAGATGTGTATAATATGAACTACTAGGATCGTTTGATTTTCATAGCGTAGCTTGTCTTAGCTTTGATGGAAAAGGGTTCAACGAAGCAACATTTTTTACATACGGACAAAGCGCATCTTCTACCACATCTTACCCGCTCCGACACACCACTTTACTGTGGTGTAAACAGAAGGCCAATTCTCGTAATTTAAAACGTTCAAAATCTAGTCGTAGTCTCATCTCGGCGACGAACAAATGTCAAAAACTTGTCTAAATGTAGGGAAATTAGAGGTATTTTTGACAGATTGAGACTGAGATCAGAAAGTGAACGTTCTTAAAATTAAGAGAATTGCCCCTCAGGTCACACACAGTTTCACAGCTTAGCTTCACCGTTAAGCTATCTCGCAAATCTTTGGTGGAAAGGCAGTTTCAATCAGTCAGTATATCTGTAAAGCTGTACCTTATTAGGCATATGTAGGTAGACTCCCTTCTTGAACAGCATCATGGCACAGTCCGCATGTCCGTTGAGCGATGCTATATGCATCAGTGTGCTGCCATCCTTAGTCCTCTCGAAGATGGAAGCCTTGAACTTGTCTGCCAGAAGCTCGATGATCGCTGCGTGGCCGTTTTCTGCTGCTAAATGCATCGGTGTCCGGTCTGAAGAGAGATGGAAGAATCATCAGAGTAGGCAGTGGTTTAGTGGGGATCTTTGGTCTGACAGAACTTAGAATGCCACCGACACGCTAAGAGGACTTGAGGGTGCTACAACTTTCGCACTGTCCTTCAGAAATTGGAAAGCTTAGATTAAGAAGGAACGAACAACATTTTAGATACACAAGTTATGGCAAAAAATATGTTTAATAATGTCGCAATATGATTTGAAGAATAGGTAGTTGCGACAACAAACACGACAGAAAGAATACTTTTTACTTTCATTAATTAAACATCCCTAAAGAAAGTAACCGTGGAGTTTCCTGTCGGCTCTTCTCCATGGGGAACAACTAATTGGAATCGTGCACGTAGCTTCTTACGTTTCTTAAACATTACGTGCCATGTTATATATAAAACTTGAAAGATGTAACAAACATCAGTATACGCTCACCTTCATTATCAGCAATCGCAGCATTCGCTCTGACTCCATAGAAGTACTTGACGAGCGGCTCGTCACCTTCCGCGGCCGCGATATGCAGGGAGGTCTGACCAGCGCCATTGACGGCATCCACAGCTGCGCCATAGTCCACCAAGATGCGCGCCATGTCCACGTCGCGCCGCCGCGCCGCCAGGTGCAGGGCCGTGTCCCCCGCAGGGGTGCTCGCCTGGGTGGCACACGAGTTGTTAAACTACTGGGATTAGTATCCGTGTCACTCTGGTTAATGGGTGGCGAAGCAATATCCTGCGTGCTAGTTAAAAACATCGTTCGCGCGAATTTGAGATCGTCGCGTTCATAATTATGTCAGAGGGCGTCTTCCGGTTTTCCGAACACATGAACTCGAACGATCTTTTTGGTGAGGACGCGGGGTCATGATGGTGGCAAAAGCGATGGTTGATGGAAAAGTGGGGCGTTTCGTAATCAATACTTTGTACATTTTAGATATATAATAGAATTACGCTTAAACTATAGTACCCTATTTATCAACAATGAATGGTACAGGTTACTCAAGAGGCGACGAAACGCTTATGAATAGTGCACCTAATTACTCAAAAGGCATAGTAAGAGAGAATCAGGAAACTTTTTTAAATACACAAGAAAAATAAACTTATGCACAAAATATTCACATAGCGAACCTACTCTGTTAAAGCTTTACGTAAGTTAATTTATTTACAAAAAAGCTGTGGGTAAACTTTCAAAGCATGCAAAACAAAAACTGTTACAACTATTTCAAGTATTGAATAATTCATAAGATAATCTCGTGTGCAGTTGCATAACATTACCTATACAGCCTATATGACGACGCGAGTCACGTCGTGTGCGACACATAGGGGCGACACATACCTTGAGTTGCTCGGCGGTCTGCGCGCTCAGCAGCTCTCGCACCATGCTCTGGTTGCCCGCCTCCACTGCCAGCAGCAGCGGGATCTTCCCCCTCTGGGAACACACCATTTCGCGAATTAGCTTTTTCCATTCTTTCTGTCTGGCACGTTCCTTGTTGAGCTCTATAAAACTGATCTCGAGTTTCTGTAGGTCCTTTGTCTGCTGGTTGGCAGGCGGGCTGCGCGGCCGGCCGCGGCTGGCACTGGCAGCATCCCGGTCGCACATCGCGCCCGCTCAGCGCCCGCACCGCATCCATGCGCCGCCACCACAGACAACTCGCGCCCTGCACACCGCGGTGCAACTGTACGAATCGCTTCCAAACCGTGACACCACAGACAATAACAACCGATTTATGTGCATCGCAGTCTTCGCAGGCGACTAGACAATAACGTATAATCGATCGTCTATCGTGCTTCTCACTGAATACCGATGCATTCGAAATTTCCACGATTTCCGATGTACTAAGTTTCGTCCGTCACGCTCAGAGCCAGTGATACGTACTTGATCCTCCATGAGTACTAGGTACTAGCTACACGAACGAACGTCGGAGGCCATGGCAAAGCTGCCTTCCTCTAGTCGTGACGAAGGACCGACTGAGACGTATTGTATAAAAATTAGTAATTTTGAATTTCAGCGCTGACGTTGTAACTAATATTCAGCGGGTGATTTGCATTGTAAATTCGCGCTGTGACGTTTACTCGGCGGCTAAAGCTCGACGGATAATTAGCTAGTTTCTATTCGTACAGGGTGGCTCGTTCCTGTTATCGGAATGTCCTTAGCACGTCAGTCTCGGGCAGGCACGCGGCACGAGGCGCGCGACACCGCGTACTGCTTGAATTTAGTCATAATTAGTCTCTGTCGGATTATTTTTGTCAGTTAATGCGTGTTGCGTCAAACGATGGCATGATAAGTTCGAAAGTTTTATTACTTGGTAGGCATTAAGTTGATTCAGCTCCAGTGTAAACGTAGAGTTTTGTTTACAGGTTGTGTTTTAGGGTGTTTTTGGGGGTAGTTCCTGAATCAGGCGGATGGCGGTACCAGGCGCGCGGCTGCACGCGATGCCTGCGACGACGCTGCATCTACGCCCGTTCACTACTCTTGTATTTACAAATCATAACTCTAATAACAGCGCTATAAAGCTTAAGATTTATTGTACACAATTCGCATCGGTCGTTTAGTTTTACTATTTCCAATTTGCATACATTTATGTATTTGCCAGGTAGGTACCGGTGGAGGTAGGCATCGGTCGATGTACTAACGACAGACAGTAAATGACCTTTCTGCGAAGATGAATAAACTTTTGAATGAGTATTATTTTTGTACCGTGATTCTTCATGGTTGTCGTTCCAATTAAGTCTTGAATATTTTACTAACATTACTTAAACTGCTTACCCCATCAACTCTCAATCTGATGTCCTTCCCGGCGGCAGTAAGCAATGCTCTAAGTATGCTGGTGGCTGTGCCGGTCTGTCTGCTAGCCACCAAATGCACTGCAGTTTGTTGCCGGCTCTGTAATCAACACGCTATGTAAAACAACAATTAATAAAGCTAGGTAGTTGGGCCTGCGAGCTAAATGCAATGTTTATGCGTTTTTTTTAAAGTTAAAAGGGAATTAAAGTTAATTGCAGACCTAGATTTTTTGTTTTATGCTTTCTTTCGTTTGCAAAAGAAAAAAAACTGGAATATGGTAGGAAATGTGAATCGGATTTTACACAAGTTAATAATGAGAAATAATCACCGTTAAAAGTTTCAATGAAATTTTCATATGTTTCATAAATTATGCATATTTACTTAATAAATTATGGTAGGCTAGCAAATACTTTAATGACTAGTGTTATGCAAATTGAGAACCACTTTTGCCTGCCATAGTAAATTATTTCTACGTTTCGAAATATTTATAAAATAATACCCCAAGACCATGATTTTTATAAAGCAAGAAACCAATGATCTAATGACTAACTGAAAAGAATAATGGAATTTGGGTTGTTTTCATAAATATTCAAACATTTCACTTCTTCTGTCAGAAAATGCTCCATAAAATTGATATTTTTAAAAGACTACAGCAGGCATTTCAATATTCTATTTATTGATAATCTCACCCCTCCAGTGGCGAATGGATCGACCCCTCTCTTGGACAGCAGTAGTTTGACGATGTCCTCTCTGGAGTACATGGCTGATATGTGGAGCACGTTGTAGTTGTCCTGAGAAGATTAAAAACAACATGACGTTCCATTATACCACTGCAACACGCTTGTATACTTTACAGGTATAGGGTATATGGAGTATACGGGATACATACATACACGATATCACACCCGTTTTTCCCGAAGGGTTAAGCAGAAGTGTACCTGAAGTACATCCATATTTCGTTAGTTAAGTTTAAGTCTCCCATGTATTACATGGTAGCGAGCCTATTATTCGTATACGGGATCCCAAAACCGACGGGCCTTACCTTACCTTTCTTTGACCAGGCACAAATACAGACTCCGAGCTGTTACGAAGAATTTCTTAATGGAAGAACTCAATAACTATTTGTCCGTCCCGGGAATCTAACCATGGATTAGAGTAGCCGTGCTTACAACCACTAGAACAACGGCAGGTATCGACAAGTATAGCTAAACATTTTTAACAAAATTAAATGACTAACTAACCATACAAATAAATATAAAAACAAATGGACAATTAGGCGTCGAAGTACTCGTCCGCATCGCTGTCATCCGGAAACGTGCCCGGAAGACTGGTAGTATTGCCACATTCAATGGCAATGCTAATTCTTTTACCAAGGAACAACCCAGCCCTCTGGTCACGTGAAGTGTGAACAATAAGTATGTAGATATATTTTGTACATCCTTTTTTTTAGCCTGTTTCCCCCAAAACCTTCCAGGAATTCTTTTCCCGCGTCACGTCGAACCAGCCCTCGCGGTGTTTTGTACTTATACTGCATTATTTTATTACAGCTGTTAGTGAAAGGATTGTGGCGGCAAAATCGAATATATATTTTGCCCGCAGATTTTGCCACCCGGCAAAAGAAAGAAAAAAACAATCAGTAGTAGGTACAGATACCGCCATCTATGCTACAAACGTTGAATAAGAAGTAAGGCCCGGTTGTTTTATAAGTTCGTACCTTTGCCGTTCTTGATAGTACAATCAATTTAGAGAGGGAGCTCGCCGTTTCAATGAAACTGTGCCGATACTTCTACAATAATCATATTATTATGAAAAATAAAAGATTAAGCAAAAATATTACCTTGTTACCTCCATATTATGATACAATCTACATAATACTGGGGGATTTTTTTAATAAGATTTTTATTTCTAACAACAGAAGGCCTGGTACGAATCTAGATCGACAACATTAGCCCCGAATAGCTTTTATTGGCAAAAAATGGAATAGAAACGTAGACGCTATAAAAATATGTTTTAAATTTCAGGCTTCCCCGGCGTCGTATTACTGCGACCATAAATACTAGCTTGAGGGGAAACCGGTTTTCTAAGAATTACTTCATTTTCAAAAGTTATGAAAACTATAAGAATTTAGAATATGCCGCAAGCATGTTTGTAGCGCAGCGCATCTACGGCGTAGCATAGACTACGAAAACTGCTACGCTGCTACGACGTGTGCTGTACTTGCTACGCCTATTTTTTTCCCGGCTACGAAAACAGGGTACGCTATTTTTTAAACTAAATACAGTTTACAGCTATATTGTATTATAAAATTTAATGTTCATTTTTATTATAACTTTAGTCTTTTAATGTTTGTACTGATACTCAATCCTTTTGTCGTCATGTACACTTGTATAGGAAGATACATACTATAGGCACGGAATGTAAACTGATTTAATGCTGACTTCTTTCAAAAGTACACAAGGAACTTATGTAGATTTGTTTTAATTTTGCGATCAAATCTGTATCCTTGAGCAAAGCAAGCGGTCTCAACTAATGGTGTCACCAAATTACTTTACATTATGTAGGCACAATTTTCCCTACATTCCCATGCGTAGTAAATATGTCCGTCCATACATAATTACATATGTACACATATGTATGTTTGCTGATAGATCGCGTGCGCTCAAGTACAGGTCCTGCTAAGACATTAGCTTACTTAATCAATATGTGTGCAAACTGTATGTATGCTACGTATAGAACTTTAATTATTACTTTATTTATTCCCATATTAGGTATTAATGTACTATTGTGCTTTTTCGCGGAGTTGTTAAATAATTATTTTTATATACCAGTTTTATTTAAAATGTAACTCCCAAATTTAATTGAAATGTAAAGTGATGGCCTGAAACACAGGTTTGAATTAAACCGGGTTCGGGTGGCTAACCTAACACTCGAATTCCGAACCATCATTACTTGCACCTGTAATAAAAAAAATATTTGCCAGAAAGAAAGAAATAAATAAGCTCGGCAGTGGTTGGAACAAGGCTGCCACTGATGATATTTGTAATTCGGTATAACACAGGTTACATTAGGCAGTCGTGTGTTGACAGCATCAAAGGTTGGATAGGGATCAAGCAATAGAAAACTAATTCAACAGGCGCGTGACAGAGGGCGTTTTGTCGAACTGAACGTCAGCCTATAATATTCGCACTGCTGGGGCACATGCCTCCGATCTATGAGAGAGAGTGGGCTACCACTTGGCCCCAGTGCGGGTTGGTCACATGTTGGAGTAGTATGCGAAGAAAAATAATACGGCAGCAAAAATAATAAAACAGCATTTCGTTTCTCTTTATCGGAGACAGAAGTATTCACAAGTATTGTGTGAGGAATGATATGAAAGAGAAGGGAGTGAATGATAGCGTGACGGTTGATAGGGGAGAATGGAAGAAGAAAACGTGTTGCGCCGACCCCAAGTAACATGGGATAAGGGCAGGAAAATGATGATGAAGTATTCACAACAGATGAAGTTTGCGACTAACATAGTAAACGAACGGACAACATATAACGAATCTTCTGCCAATCTTCTTGACATAGTCAGTGGTTTTAATTGTGAATGTTATATCCAATAGCCATCCTATATCTATGGAAGGTCATATAACAATCATAGAAAATCACCAAGTAAAGTGACGTCATTGGTGACGTGACGAAATGAGAGTAAAGCGTGAAATGAAATTGCGTAGAGTAGTGTGTAGGCACGTGTAATTCGTTGTTCGCGTGCTGACGTGGCACTAGCGGTACTAGTGGTCACCTCGCGCCATTTGTTGCTCTAATGTCACGGCCCATTGACTCATACCTGATGAGTCTATTGGGCCTGCTTAGTGGTTCATTAGAAACGGTAGAAGGCAGATTACTGCCTGAGAAGATTTCATCGAAACGTGTAGCAGACATTTTTAACTGTCTTCAAAAAAGGAGGACGTTGTGCATTCAGCGAGATTGAATTGTATTTTTCGTGTACACCGATTTCTCTGCACTATGATTATAAAATATTATAATTTGTCTATGTAAAAAACAAAGCCAACATAGACGTTGGACCGAAAAAAAATTTTTTTTCACTTTTTTGTAGTTTTTCAGGATTTTTTAAGTTGGTTGTTTTTTTTGTCGTCTACTAAAACTCATACTTATTAGTCTCATATATGCAAACTGACCTGTACCTGATGTAAACAATTCTGTGATTAACAGCAACATTCCTGCAGCACGTTTTAATTAATATAGGTTTATGTTGCTACTTACATTGTTTTATTTATATTTTTGTAGGCTTAGCTTATTAGCTTCTTTTATTTAAGTACAATCGTTTTCAACACGAGATTGCTAGACATTAAAAAAACTGTGTACAAAATATCACACAAAAGGTTTCTTTTACAGGTCAGTCCACCTTACAAAGAAAGCTTTCAGTGGAGCTGTTGAGCGTTACTAAGAAATCACCATCTGGCAGCAGTTTTTATAGTTCTCATCACTAGGGCTAACGATTCCTCAAATAGTTATTAAGTAATTAGGCAGTAATTGTGTTTATTAGCCTGCCGATCTATTCTGTGAAAATCTCACAGTGAAAACTTAGGTGAAGTGAGCTGTCAATCGTGTCAATCCCTAACATGGGGAAGAATGACAACTCATTTCATCTAAGTTTTCACGGTGGGTAAGTAAGCTCTAAATCATATTTTGAGGCCAACCGAACAGCAAAAAAATAAAAATAGTACTACATGAAGTCCAAGAAGTAATTTACTTTCGCTTATCGCAGTTATAGGTATGCAGCAATCAATGCGGAAAAATAAACTCGATTTGTAAGTTTTGAAGTAATGATATGAATCTGAAGAAAGGAAATCTAACTCATTTTGTAGACTTAATTAAAAGATAAAAGTTATAGACCTTGTGCAAGTTTTAGGACATGAAAATGTTTGTTTACTTTTAAGCTTTACCTAATGTTCGTAATTACAAAAAGTAAATTAGTATTTTAAAATAATGAGCATGTAATTAGAAGATAAAAAAAACCCAATTTGTTTATGAAAAGTTGGAACTCGGAAGATGAGTATGTTTTGTGATGTGTCTTTGTATAATAATAACAATAAAGTTGGCCACAGACACACACTAAAAAAGTTTAATTTTACTTCTGCAGTCTTCAAACTATACAGAATTTGGTGAATTGAGAATCTGGTGAGTAGAGATTCGGGTAAGTTGAGAAACAGGTTAATTGATAATCTGGTGGGTTAAGAATCTGGTGAGTTGAGAATGTGGTAAACTGCTCATGAGCCAAGAATCCGACAATCGTGATACTTATATTCATTTAAATGAATGCAAAAATGTTGAGAACCGTCAATTTATCTTGCCCACTACAGGCATTTTCAACTCATATTCTGTTAACATTAGACTAGCTAGTCCATAATGCATTTTCTTATAACCCGGTCCGAGCTTGAGTGCTGACCTATTACAGGTTATGAGCATAAATTGCCTGTGGAGGGTGTTATCAGGCAATCTGTGACGGTAGGCATGAAACCCGAGCTATAAGTTAGCAAAATAAGCCATGGGTTCTACTGCAAGCGAGTCATATTTCAGTTGGAACTTGAATTTGCTCTCAAATGTGTCCGAATTGGCATTTCGAGAATTTGACATTATGCGAAAAGGCATTTTGCGAAAATGGCATTTTGCTTATGTGACGTTTTGCTATGTGGCGTTTTTAGAACATGACAATTTGAGAATATGACAGTTTGCGAAATTACAAAATGTCATCTTGCGAATGTGGCATTGTGCGTCGAATCCAGGTGGAAGTAAGCTCATTTGTTTTTCTGGGAAAAAGCACTGCCTCGTTTTGATTCAGGTCGCAATCAAAGCATGGGGATCCTGATCCTGATTTGTGCCCGGTTAATGGTAATAGGTTTATCATATATTATGTGTGACTTAAACTTAACGGGCGATATAGGAACCTATACCTCTTATTCTGAGCGCACTTAGGTATTCCTTAAAAAAATATATGTTCATCACAGAAATATTATCGCTGTATGTGGACGCCAGCCCTTTCGGCGGCAGCTTGGCATGCCTTGTAGGAAATTACCCCCTTCGTTCCAGTTTGCTTTGTTTCAAGACGCGTACCTACATGCTGTTAATTATTATTGCAACTTTGTCAACGGTGTTAAATGCTATAGATTGTTATTTTGGGGGCAATGATTTTTAAAGAATGTGGCTTTTGAAAAGTGGTGGTAGACGAACTACCGAAGTCATCATGATCTGTTTAACCTTTTTCCAACTATGTTGGGGTCGGCTTCCAGTCTAACCGGATGCATCCGAATACCAGTATTTTAAATGGAGCGACTGCCTATCTGACCTCCACAACCCAGTTAATGGGTAATATGACACCCCTTGGTAAGACTGGTTGACGGACTAACGAAGTATGACTAATTAAAGGAAGTAGTACTTATTAATACTAAACTTTTTAAGCACCTCGTCTCCTGTGGAAAAACCGAATTGTTCCAGAGTGGACGAAGTGATTTTAAGTTATGAAGCTCGGAGATTGATTTATGATCGACAATAGTCGTAGTATTACAACACAGCCCAGTATTACAGCCCGGAGTCAGAATTTGTACCCAGTTGATATCAATAGACTCTCCGAATCATAAACCGCAAAAAAGGATAGTAGTTGGCCAGATGTGGGTGTACTATACAGGGTTCCTATGCAGGATTTTTCTTAACCAGTGCACCAACTGTTACCATGAAATCAGCATATGATTCTATCGTAGAAATTTTTCGCCGTTTATCAAAAAAATATCTACTGTTTCATAGAAAATTCCAATACCTACGCGGTCAAAATGTATGGAACAACTATTTTTTTTTTCCTTTAGGTACACTTTTACTCAACCCTTCGGGAATTACAGGCGTAAAATCATGTTAAGCTAACAGTCTAGATGTCCTTTATGGGTGCCCCTTTCTTTTTGACGGGTTACTTCAAGAGAATCACTAAAACACAATTAGTCTATTGTGAATCAGCCGATCGATTCTGTAAAAATCTCATCGTGAAAAGTTAAGTGAAGTGAGTTTAGAGTGAGCTGTCAATATTGTCAATCCCTAGCATTAGTTGGAATGACAGCTCACTCCACGCTCACTTCACCTAACTTTTCACGGTGAGATGGTTACAGAATCGCACTGCAAGTGCTTAAAATATTATGACTCACATTATTCCTGGCGCCGACATCGGAGCCGAGTTCAATGAGCCGCTCCACGAAAGATGTTCTGTTGTCCTTCACTGCGTACATCAGCGGTGTCATGCCCGTCGTCTGGAACAAAACAAAGGGTTAATTCATATTTATACTACGTCTGTAGTGCAGATACGAGCTAGGCAAGAATATGAGTAGTTAAAAAAACAAAAGAAAGAAAAATTTTATAATCTGCACAACACAAAAAAAAAATACATAAAATAATATACACATATCTATAAAGTTAAACCATTTGTCAGTAAAGAGGATTTTTATAGCGAAATGGGCCCGCTCTTGACGTCGATCTCGCTTGGTGGAAAGCGATGGATGATAGCACGGCTAACTGCCCACGGTACGCAGGATGAACGCTTTGTACGGTCACTTATTTCTTTAAACTAAAAGATAATACCTAAATACAAATGGTACAATAGAAATGTGTCACTGTGGATCGGCAGTGCAATATTAACTTACGTGGAAAACATATTTTATTAAATCCGCTATTTTGCCTGTATACAAACAATACCTAGTTTATTACAGCCGCAGACCCTAGACGAGATGATGGGCGCCTCATTTGTTAAAATCCACCCAGCCGTTACGACGCATCGAAGGTATAAAACATCCCTCATACAAACACACATAGAATACAAATACAAACAAATATAACCCTGTCTTTACGGTCACACAGTCGGGTAGAAAAGGAAGTTCCTCTTAAAGATAGATATGAGACAGGTAGGTAATATTAAATGCAATAAGTTAGATTGCATTCATAATAACTGCAAGTACTTGACTACAAGACACGCAACAGTAGCCAGTTCGCCACTTACAGCAATGCATTTTCACAGCAATTAGAACTACATAGGAACTGCCGGTTTTTAAATGCAACAACTGCAAACAGCCAGCCAAAATGCGGACTGCATAAATTTACCCGACCCGCTGACCGCTTACCGAATTAAATAAATAACGAAGGTGTCAGTTAGGCAAACACCCTTGAACTTTATACAGCCCATTCATTAAAAACAGCGGTAACTAAAACTTATTAAAGTAATAGGGTACATTTTAAAGTCGTTATAAATAACGATTACCGTGAAAGGTCTTCAGGGATAATTGTCCGTTATGGTCTCTTGAAAGTTTTGCTTCGTGCCGATAAATAGTCAAGCCTTTGGGCGTGGTGCAATTCATAGAAGATTGCGCCACTAAACGGTTGGAATAAAGTGCTACAGCAATAAGAATTATCGTGCTTTTGTTTGGGTATTCAATCTTCGAGATTGGCCAGACCTAACTTGGTTTATTGTCTCATGTAGTTTTTTCAGGTGTAAAAGAGTTTTGTTTATAAATGTTAGAGACATTAAACTTTACCTGTTTTCAGCGAGTTTCTTGTAGAATTCATTTTTGTTTTTTCTTATTTTATTGTTCCGTTTGTTTGCCAGGAATACGGATCATTCACAACTCGATACGAACTTAAAACCAATTTTGAGAGGATTAAATTTTCAATGAATTAATTAATCTAAACGCGAGTTAAATATAGATTATAATGCAAAGAAGCAAATACGCAAATCTGAAAAGCGTGGGGCTATTGTTTTATATTTTACAAAACAAATGAAACATTTGAACATGAAACAAAAATGTGCCAGTGACATTACTCAAACAGATTAAGAAAAGGAAAGAGGTTTTAATGCTGTTAAGCACGAAATATAATCTCCTTGGCTGAATAAATTAAAACAAGAAAAAACTCACAACATTTTTGCTTGAATGACAACTAAACCAATATCGTCGACTATATTAAAAAATAATTAATATTGATTAATTATGATTTTTGTTATTTTACAAAATGTTTCTATTAAATGCGGTATTAGAAGTACTAATGGTATAGTCGTACATACTTTTGGTCCACAAATTCAAGGTCGCTCAGTGCGCTATCGAGCGAGCTATGCTCGGAGTCTCTTTGAAGGATAAAATCAGGAATGAAATTATCCGGAAAAGAACCGGAGTTACCGACATAGCGCGCAGAGTAAGCAAACTGAAGTGGCAGTGGGCTGGCCATGTGGAGCAGACGAGTCCTGGAGTGGAGACCGTGTGTCGGTCGGACTTGTATGGTGTACAATAAAGAGTATTCTATTCTATTCTATCGACAAGCGTAGTGTGCGTCGCCCGCCAGCTAGATGGACGGCCGACCTAAAGAAGGTGGCTGGGACAGACTGGATGCTTAAGGCGGTGTACGGGGTGTTGTGGCGCAGACTGGGAGAGGCCTATGTCCAGTAGTGGACTGCAATAGGCTGAGTTGATTGATTGACATACTTTTTAGTAACTTATTAGCATTGAATTGTAGGGGAAGATAGTGTGTTTTATCTTTTCCCTCAAGATATACAGGGTTATTGGAAAAACACCAACAACCTCTTAAGAGGTCATTGTACTCGTCATCATGAACACCTTTTACTATGGGACCAAACCTGAAATCGCGAAAAAAAAATCAGCTGTTCCCTACATTTATGTTAGTAAAAGTTGTTCATAATGACGAGTACAATGACCTCTTTTGAGGTTGGTGGTGTTTTTCTAATAACCCTGTATAGGAAAGGGCTTTTCTGAATTTGAGCATGTCTGTGTAGCTTTCATTCAAAAGTTGGCATTCCTTAAGGTTTTGTTTTATTTCGCCTACCGCTTATGAGTTATAACTTTTCATAGCTGGATTGGCAGTCAAATGAGTAGCAGAACCCCCCAGGGAGTGATTAGCAAGGTGCACACGCGTGACCCGTTATAATTACCTTAATGATCTGTTACAAAATTACTGTTATCGTAAACTTGCACTTCGTGTTCCTCATTAATCTTTTACCGTCACGTGGTTGTTTTCCTGGTGACCTTGCCCGTGGCAGAAAATTGCGATTTGATTACCTCTGGTAGGTATGCCATAAGTTGAAGCAACAATAATAGTCTAAAAAGTGTTTGGGCGAGGCAGGTCATTCGTTGCTTCCATTTTATTAATTTTATTTATTTATTTGGTTCACCAACAATCGTATACAATGGTATAAACAAATGAAACAGAAGCAACAAATCAGAATAAAGTGTAAACTCTGCAAGCACATGAAACGTTGTCGAAAGTTACAAAAAAAAAAAAAAATTGAAATTAAAAATACTATATTATCAAAGTTGCACTGAATTAAACTTCCGGCTGATTTTTCAATCGACAGATTATTTTTATTCGTGGAATAAAATTGACGTCTGACAGATTTTGTATGGAATTGTCAAAAATTCAAAATTATTCCTCGGATAAAATTATCTGGCGTTGGAAAAATCAGCCCTTGATAAGTAAATTAAACTAAATAAAACTAGGTAGGTCATCTCATCTGCCTAGCCTTTTCCCAACTATGTTGGGGTCGGCTTCCAGTCTAACCGGATGCAGCTGAATACCAGTATTTTACATGAAGCGACTGCCTATCTGACCTCCACAACCCAGTTACTGGGTAATACGATACCCCTTGGTAAGACTGGTTGTCAGACTTTCGGGCTACTGACGACCCGTAACGACTGTCAAAGATCCACGAATGACAGCCGGGACCAACGGCTTTACGTGCTTTCCGAGGCACGGAGGGGACTTGGTATGTGAAAATGGTCACCCATCCACGGACCAACCGCGGCAAGCGTAGCTTAACCTGATCGATCGACCCGTGCGGCTGTTATTACTTAGCCACAAGCCCCTCTCCAAAAAAAAAAAAAAAACTAGGTAGGTAAGTACCTAATACAAAAATAGGTAATTATATGCCTCAAGCAACAAGCTTGTATCGTCTAAATGAGGCTTCCGAGGTATTAGGTTCGTCACTGCACCTAAATACGAGTAATATTCTGAAGAAGAAGGTGTTAAAACATTAACAAATAAACCCCGCCGACAAACTATTATGCAGTATAAAAAAATAACACAAGTAAATGCTTTTTTATTTATTTTTATTACATTTTTGTACTTTCCTTAATAGATTTTCAACTTTATCGCTAAGCTTCATCGTTCAAGGTTGATTGGGAAAATTTGTCAGTTTCGGGTACCTTGATGTGGCGTCTGTGCAACAAAATATTCAACGCATGTTGTTTTTAAACTGTTCTTAGCAGAGGTTTACCTAATACCTACTTACTAATCTATTTGTAAAGAGCGGAGTCTAGCATTGTAATGTTATGGCAGAAGTCCTTTCAATATATTAAGTAGTCAATTTTAGATTATATTACCTGACCCGTCGGCCGTCAGACGTTGTCCTGTCCAAAGGGTAAGTTTATACAAAAATCCGATAAAAAATGGGCCGTTCAGTTTTTTTTCCAAAATTGAAAAAAATCCAGGAAAGTTTTCCAATTTTTCTATCCATAAAAACGACACAACATAACACATACACACACACATACATACACATAATAATCGACATAATTCGGACTTTGTGAACATTTTAAAACAAAAAATCGTCAAATCGGGCGTTTCGTTTGTTTTTGTTTGGGCGCGGTTCACTTGTTTACTACTTCCAGCGGCATCTACTGCCGATACGAAGAAATGAACGAAAAACACTACCAATAGCTAATCGCAGATGGCGCTGAGAAGGTATGTTTGTTCTTCGTTTTTCCTTGACTTGAAAAAATAGAACTTTTCTTTGCTAGATGACTCTATGCATGCAGTGGGTGTTAGATACCGGACCGTGGTTTGTTTCCCGCTCCTATATATATAATATATATAAAATTGTCATTTCTTTTGGCTTAGTACCTACTGCTGTTTACAGAAAACAATTTTTTTTTATCTTTTGTTACATACTGCACACACACACACAGATGGGTCTACGCCGCTACGCCGTAGAGGCTACTACTAATCGCAAAGTCAGAAGTGCATGCGTGTCGTACACACACACACACACACATGCACTTCGGACTTTGCGATTGTCTCGGACGGTACTGAGAGCTCCTGCGCTTACACACTTGGTAACCACAAATAAAGCGCGCGTCGATTCGCGAGATAAAAGTAGTGTAGCACTCTGGATATGTTTTTACGTCTTGTATCTAGGTATCCATAAAGATCGTTTAACAACGCATAGGTAGGTTAAAAGTTAAATCATTCTACAGCAGCTAAAGTAATTGGCTTGTCGTAATTTAATGCTAAAACAAATGGGCTTGATAAATGTTCGCGAAAATTGAGGTTACACTAAGGTGAAATAGTTTATGTAAATTAGATTAAATTATAGTAATTTACTTCAAGTAGGCACAACATAAATTTATTCGCTGTCTGCATCGAGCTTAGCTTAGCTAACCAAACTTAAGTGGGCTGCAATGGTTTTTGTTAAATATTTTATTTTTTAGCGTTAATCATATTAGTGTAAAATGTCTAAAGTAATTTAATGATGCATAGTAATTTGATGATTATAGCATGTTTTAGTTAAACGTTATTTACGAGTTTTTTTATTTACAAAAGGCATGCTTGGCGCATGCCTTTCTTCATGTCCACGATACATAGCTGTTTATTTTTTAACTCAACTCGGAGCGGACCCAATGACCCACATACGAAAAATATTAGGTTCTTCTTAAATCTTTAGTGATTGCTGAAGTTAGTTTTCGCAAGCAATACGCAAGTACCACATAAGTGACGAGAGAGAACAATATTGCAACGAAAGATATAAGTACTTATTAATAAAGATAGGGAAAATAATTGTAAAGCAAATTGACTATCAACGAAGTCATTCTTTGACAGTAGTATGAAACGGCTACTTATCACAACGCAAATTGACGAAGGGTATCAACTTTCTTATCAACTAATTTCCTTGACTTTATATTCATCAGTTTGTTTTTTATATTCAATTTTTTTTTATTTGCTTCCATTTTTTATAATTGCCAAATTTCCTTAAATTATGTAGTATCAACAAACACAATAAATTTGTTACAACTTTTTTTTAAGTACGGTCACCAAAGGAATAAGTAACCAGGGTCGTCGGATATAGTTGAAATTTAGTAAGAAACAGATGGATGTTTTTAATTAAAATTAAATTAAATTAATAGAAAACAAACAGTCCTTTTATCAAATTAAATTTCATTTCAACACATCCAGCGGTTTCTTTCTTAATTTCAACTATATTCGACGACACTGGTTACTTATCTGTTTTGGTGACTGTACCTTTAAAATTTACCTACTCTTTACCTTTATAGCACAGGGTGTGTCTAATAACGAGTAAGCACCAACTCCTACGTATAAATAACTTCCCGGCATTTGGCACACCTTAAATTTTGCATACACCATGTATTATTTAAGGCGTGTTCCTCTAGTAATGGTATATGTAATTAAGGGCAGATTGTGTGGAAACCATACGAAACTTTTTCGTGTTTTATTTCATGTAATTGAAGTGTTTTGTTTGAATTATTTTAATGTGTTTCTTTTCTGGTTTATAAATATTTGATGGCATTCCGACATAAATTAATTATCTAAATAGTTCGGCAGCGGTGTTGGCGCACTGGCTAAGTATAGCTCACCGTAGCTCGCAGGTTTGATTCCTGCATGGAATAATTAGACAGGTCGGATAGGTCAGTCTATCATGATCATAAAAAAGTAAGTTGTAGTCTCATTTCCTACGAAATATATGGGAAAAGATTTTTGCCATTTCTGACTTTTCTAGTATTTAAACCTCAGTTTTTCCAATAGAGATTTTTGATCCTTTTAAGAAACAGGATCGATTGGCATTAAAAACGTTTTTGAGAAAATTGACCGGCCAATTTTTGCCTGTCCATTTTTTCAATATCTGTGAATGCAAATCAAAATTTCTCAAAAAGTTAAGGAAAGTCTCCTAAGACAGTTTTCCTGTAGCTACAACGGTTGAGGTAGCTGCCCTTATTGCCCCATCTCAAAAATTCACACTATATAAATGTGACTCGCTCCTGCTTCGCACGGGTGGTGTAATGGTGACATGTCAAACATTGAGATTTCTGTGCTAACTCTTCTTGAAATATTCATGTTTTGTGTGTACTGTAAAGGTTGTCCGCCAAGGTCAACCTTATGTAGTGCAGGCTGGCTATAATTTAGCGAGGTTTCCATTCGAACATCATCAGCAAGTTTAGAATGAGGTGTCAAAAATTTTATTAAGTTTTTTGTTTAGGAAAAGTCGGTGCTAGTTTAGTCGGTGATAAGTAAAACCGTTCTGTTAATATAAACTTAAAGGAATCGTATCGTTGATTGATTCCTCCCGGTATCTCGAAGAGTACGCTAGCACTTCACAGTACTTATGTATTTATGTTCTGTTCTTCCGGAATGAATGCTCTTAAATATGGTGAAAATTGCATCAAAATCAATTGTGTGGCTTAGAAGATCTAAACACAGAGACACACGAAAAGCGACTTTATTTTATAAAACATATGTAAACATTTGGATAAGTGAACAGAAATACATAAATTGACTTGACAGCCTCAAAAAGAATTGTAGAACTCTGAAATATGCAGATGGATATAAAATTATTCCTGAATTTTCCTTTAAATCCGATCCAGCCAGTCCATTGCTGCCCCCTCCCGGCGACACCCTAAGCCGAGGTCCGTACCCCACAGGGGGCGCCCTTAGCGTGTAGTCGCTTAGTTTTTTACGTTTTTTATGCTATGGCTGGAGGCTTTAATTTGTTGAGGCATCCACAGGTAAGCCCGGTTAAGCAGACGACAACCTCATAAGTTGAACAGCGAGAGGACATTTATAAAAAAAAAAATCCTTTAAAATTAATTTTCCCTCTTTCTGATTTCTATTTCCATTTGGTTACATCTTTAATCGTGTACTTTGTAATAATTTATTGCTTTACGAACGGGTAACTTTCGGCCTATGAGTCGGAAAGCACGCGAAACTTAATGATGACGTCACCAAACTGTAATGTCTATATTACTTCGCTGATCTATTTAGTACCGGACGTTAAAAGGGTTCGTTGCTAACATTTATGATGTGGGTAATTACCAAAGTTTTGAAGAAAGTATGGAAATAGTTTTGGTCTATTTAGGGTTTCCAAATTCCATTTCCATAATACACTAATATAATTTTTATAAAGCACGTCAGATGGGGAGCAGTGGTGTCCCAGTGCTAACGGCTGACTTACGAGTTGTAGATGGTGGGTTCGAACCCAGGCAAGCGCTTTTCTTTGTATAATGTATTTCATCACCACTGCTCTCAAAAAGGTGAAGGAAGACATCTATGGTGAGGAAACCGGCATGTCCTAGAACCAAAAATTCGAAGACATGTGACATCTACCAACCCGCACTGGGCCCGCTTCGAAGAAAGGAGGCCTGTGTCCCAGCAGTGGGAACATTATAGGCTGATTATGCTGTAATATTACTTTGCATACCTAGTATTGTATACAATCAAGTATTTTCCAACTGAACGGGTGTGCTTCTGTATGTTGCGCCACTTCTTCCCAGCGAAAGCGAAAGTGAAGTGGAAGTGGGGAAGGGCGGACGTTTTGGGGGACTGTCTTTTGTAATTTTGACGTTTGAAAAGTGCTGATTCTCTGCCTAATTTGAATAAATGACTGTTCATTTGCATATTACATAATTATTTTCATAGAAAGAGTGATAGTCTATCTTCAGACTGAAGTTAGATCTGCTCACCGGCTCAAATACCTACTTACTTTGAATAAGTTTTAATACCTCAATTTTATTGAAAGAAAACCTTAAAAGCCTATTTAATACGCACAGCAAAAGAGCGAAATTTCCGTGTCCCATAAACCTATTTAAGTATATAAAAAATTTACTACCTTAGGTCAAACTAACGTCGCCAAAAGTTACCATAAACATTAATCAGAAGCTATCCAATTTCCTGATGTCCTGAAATCCAGGTCGATTCGCTTTTCATATGGACTTCCTGTAGTTCGCAATATCCGGTGATTGAAGGCTTTCAGTCGATTAATACTCATCATGTTAACCTGCTTGCTCACATCCGGTGGTACGGTTGTGCCCGGCTAGGTGGCGCCACCCACGCTGTGACTAAACCTTGTGTAATTCTAAGGGACTGTTTGACCATAAAAGTTAGTCAGAATGATGACGCGTCCTTTTGAGGGGATTCGTTTATCATTATGCAGGGTCAATGGTCAAACTAAATTGTTGTGAAATTTGAACTTTTGTAGTTATCGCTGTGACTACCAAACTAATCTTCGAATGAGTCGGTATGTATAATGATCGTAAAATAATGGTCTCCGTATTATGATTGTACTGCGATTTCTCAAATGTTCGCTAGATTTTATACGAAGTTTTTCAAGGTCAACTTTTCGTTGAAGAATTATATGCCTCAACAGTAATTATCTCTACTAAAGCTACAAGATGTTAACAGGAAAACCCTGACTTTGTAAGTAAAGCAACTATTTTAAAAATCACTAAAGAATTTGTCATTTTCCAATGACTTTTTAACAGCTCTAACAATAATAAGTAATTAAATCTAACTCAAAACTCATTGTTCATTACATGGGTGGGTGAATACATGGTGAAATAATCAACCCACCAACGAAAACAATCCCGGTTTTTTAAGGTGTAGCAACCATTTGAAAAATCACTTAAAAATTTGTCATTTTCTAGTGAGTTTTGTATGTAATAATAGTTTTAAACAAGTATAATTTAATGAAATATAACACAAACATAATGTGCACTATATTTGTGACTAGATACCATATTAAAAGTTCCGGCAAACAAAAAATTAACACCTAGTAGAAAAATAATCCACTAACATTAATTACGGTCGACGCGCGGCTGATACCCACACATGCTCCCCGACACATCGACCCATCACTTCGCTAGTCGGAAAGACATCAACGACGTCACAACATCCGTATTTGACGCTCCGTTTAGAACAAGTTTACTGAACAATCTGTGAACTTTAACGCTGCTTGCTTGACACTTTACAAGGTGTTATATAGTTGAACACAGGAAAAAGTCTTGCTCTAACAGGTGAGAAGTAACAAAGGTAGTAAAATAGTTTGTTAATAAGTTAACAAATAAAGAAAAGTGGATATTTTTAGGCAAATAGACGAAATAGATGACTGGAACCAAGTTAGATCATGGCTAGAACTTTTATTTTATTTTGTGAATTAGAGTTAAATGCTTATTTATTTTATAACATAGTTTCACTGTGGACAACCTAAAAAAACACTGACGATACTAGAAAACCATGTGAGTTTTTATTTAAACTTTACAGACACATGTGCGGGGAAGAATGTTTGTTGCCACTTCTTCTGCACTAAGAAGTGCTGAAGGGCGGGTGCTTCAGAAAAATGTCTAATTTAATTTTGTATCATTCGATAATAATTGATGATTCTAAGCCTTATTTGAATATTAGATTTTTGAACGTAAGAATTTTGGAATTTATAAACACCTATCAGTTTTTAGTATAAAAGTTGTATGTGCTACTAAGTCCGACTTATTCTACACAGGCATAGTCACGTATATGCTAGTTTACAATTTTTCCAACAAGTTTGAAACTAGTGACGTCGCTAGCTGTCCCGCCCTTGCGAAGTCCTTGACTTGCTTAGTCAGTTCCATAACTTTCACATAATTGAAAAATTCGCCGGTCTAATGCATATAGGCTACGGCTAGATATGACCTGTAGTTAAGCTGGGGCCACCCCCAGCTTAACTACAGGTCTTAACTAGCCGTAGTTAGTAGGTAGGTGTGGACCTACCTTACAGGGCTATGTAGATTATATGGCCATTTATAGAAGCTAACGACCAGGCAACTAGCTAAAGTGAGGGCTAGTTGATGTCAGATGCAAGCGTTTAACGTGAATAGTATTATTTATTAAAAACTTGTGACCCACCCCTGCTTCGCAAGGGTGCAATGCAAATGGTGGTATGTGAAAACATCGTGATTTCTGTGGGATATCTAAGATGAATGTTACATAAACTTTTCGGTTAGATAGACAGTCGCTTCATGTAAAATACTGGTATTCAGCTGCATCCGGTTAGATTGGAACCAACGGCACAGTTGGGAAAAGGTTAGGCAGATCGATCGAAACTTTCCAGAATAAAAACTCTAACTGATATTTAAAACAGCATCTAAACCATTGTGTAGTTTGGAAGATCAAGCGGTCACACAGACAGATGCCAAAAGAGACTTTGTTTTATACTATGTATATCAATGTCTTAGGATCAAACATTCGAAGACATGTGACATCTACCAACCCACACTGGGCCCGCATGGTGGATTACAGCCCGCTCCCTCCCACAGAGAAACCTGCGTCCCAGCACTGGGAACATTATAGTCTGTTTATGCTTATGCTATATCATGTATGCCATGGTAACCAAAGACATAGAAGCGTCCATATTCACTATAGGATCAGTAGAATATTATTTAAAATCTTTCAGATACATAAATATATTCGACTTGTATATGCACAAATACAAGTCGAATGGAGCAGACAGACATATTTTTCTTCAAAATGACTCTGATCTACTGTTAACGCACAGAAAAGTCAATGACCCAATAATATCAAATTGATATTGTCGGATCACGTGACTTTATGATAGAAGCTGTTTTGATTGTCCTATTTATTTGTAAAATAACTGTTGCCTCCTTCCCCTTGGCTAGTTAGTTTTACGGAATGAAAAGAGCTGTGTCTTTTTTCCAGAATGTAAGAGAGCCCTCATTTAGTTTTTTTAAATGTGATTGTGTTTGTACAAACTTATTTACAGAAATATTTATCATTTCAATTATTAGATATGTAAGGAGGCCTATCTGTGGCCGTAAAGAGTGTTTGAGTGCAGAACAAGATGGTTCAGAGAGTTAAGCTTGTCAAAAATGTAGGGAAATTAGAGGTATTTTTGGCAGATTGAGACTGAGATCGGACGTGAACGTTCTTAAAATTACGAGAATGAGGTAATTCTCGTAATTTTAAAAATTCTTATTCAGACCGGACTGACAATTAGAGGTATTTTTAGCAGATTGAGACTGAAAATACCTCTAATTTCCTTACATTTTTGACATTGATTGTCGCTGGTTGATTGATTGATAAGCCTCTGGTACAAATACTCTCATTGGTCACTAGAATAAAAGTGTTTGTACTTTCTTGTACTTCAATGGAACATTGGATTTACTTGATGACTCGTCCAACTTTGATTACCACGAAAATGATGAAACTTATTTCCACAGGATTATGAGTCATATTTCACTAGACTGCAGTCTTACTTTTCCAGACTAATTTCCATAAATTAAAGAAACCGCCAACTCATTCATAACATACAATTATTACGCATGACTTTCGCTATGATTGTTTTCTTTGAAACACGACTAACTTTTGATTTGATTGTTGCTCTACCTATACATTACACCGGTTCCTTGGCAAGAATACCTTGGGACTTTCCAAAGTTAGAAAAGGACACCATCTAATAATATTTCAATCAGTGTTTTGGCAAAGAAATCCTAATTGAAAACCCCTTCTTTAGTATGTAAGTAGGTTATTTCTTTGTATTCATTCCATTCACTAATTTCTCTACTACTAGCTTAGTGCATTCATTTAATAATAGCTGAAAGCGTATTATTATAACGAGTTGTCCAAAAACACGAAATTTAGAACACATTCATTTGCATTTCGTAGGTGGAACTGAGGAGTACGTAAAAACGGGTTCAATGGAGTGCACGTGGTTTAAACTGAAGAATTTTTGGCTTGTGTGAAATTGTAGAGTTGGTGAAACGTATGTTATGTTATGAATATTTGTTACAGCCGTTTCTGGGCTCTGACAATCTAGCTCCACGATATTATAAGTAGGTTTAGGGATGCGCAAATTACTGCTGATCCTACATAAGACAATGCTGGGTATCTTTAATACTATAACAGGAAAACTACTGGGTTTGTGGCTTCCATCTTTCGCCATGCCATGGCAAAGCCCCGATTGGATTAATCAGGTTTTCCTACACATCATCTACCGACGGTTTTCTCTTTGAAGAATATGCTCTTTTGCTTGTTCCAATGTCTGTGTTACCTCGGGACCTTGATAACAATATCGCATTCGGCACTAAATTAAAGTCGTGTCGATTTTAACTTGTTGATAGATACCTTCCACCATTTAGCTTAGTACGCCATAACCCAATAAATCAAGCAAATAAATATTATCTAAGCTGAGGACTTGGCAGTTTTCCATTAGATTCGTTCACGTGAGACAATACAAGGCTTCAACGGTTACATAAAGAAGAACTATCATCGTTGCAAGGCTGGTTTGCAAACAAAAAGTATACTTAACTGACTGACAACAAATTATAAAATTGTGAAACAAGTTTAGAACGAATTTAGGATATGTCTGTCTTTTTAGGTCACGGCCATGGTTGATTTTGAGCTGAACTACCGTCTGAAAGTTAAGTATTTGTATTTACTTTAATAAACGACTAAGTAGGTTGGCTTGCCTATTATGTTCCAAACAGTACCTACTGTTTTAAACACATTAGACTAGTCTGTTGCGTTTCATCATAAAATAATTATATTCTTTGTTAATATGTTTTATTATTAATTTAGTTTGTTAGTAGGTACTTATATAAAACTAAAACCGTTACTGGCAGATTGTAACAATCTTCGTCTTCGTGGTATCAATGATTCCCTTTTATTAATTTTGTATAAGCTTTGACCAGAATTCGGCCATTTAGATAGCGTTAGCGTTGGCCTCGCAAAGGTCTTCCACAGTTCAGGTATTTTTACTCAGAGGTCACGTTTGTGATGTGGCTCCACAGTCGTACTGTGGCTTGTCGGAATTCCCTGACTGAATTGTACCTGCAGCGACCCACCTGACTTCTTAGTCGGTTAAGAGATTTCCAGGTGAGCCATGGAAGTATGGAAGTCTATAGACTGACAGCATGGCACCGAACGGCTTTATTAGCTTACGTTTTACAAAAGAGTAGGTAGCTGAGGTAATTTTTTTTTTTTAAGTTGTATGCTACTGCTTTAATTTACCCACCACTTAGGCTAATATAAAATTGAACAATCAGCAGAGTCTTGCTAGCACCACTAATTAATCGTCGTAGGGAAGTACTTAATATTCATTAGTTGCAGGCTACCGTGACCTCCACAGCACACCGTAGTACCTACATAGTACACTTACTGGCAAAAATATGTACACACGTAAGCTTGGCTTTACTGAGAAATCGGTGCCGTCTTACAACGCCGCATAGCCGTCTATATAGACGGTCAAAAAATCTCCGAAAAATCGTGTCTCTAGGTATATACCTTACCTACCTAGGTTTAAGAACTATCTCTCAAATAGGAAGCAGAGCGTCAAAGTGGGGCAGCATATAAGTGATGTCTCAGATGTATCATACGGCGTCCCCCAAGGAAGTGTATTAGGTCCAACGCTCTTCTTGATATACATAAACGACCTGTGTAACATGAAAATACCTAATGCCAAGGTCCTGTCGTACGCCGATGATACAGCTGTCATCTTCTGTGGTAGGACTTGGCAAAATGTGCAGCTAAGTGCTGAAATAGGAATGTCCCAGGTTGCGAATTGGCTCAATGCTAATGTTCTCACATTAAATACATCCAAAACAAACTTTATAAGTTTCAGCATCTGCAATCGTACTCAACCAACCGGCGATTTTCGAATCATTATACACACTTGTGATGGTATTAATGTGGATAATTGTAACTGTTCTAGTATTGGCAAAGTTTCTAGCACTAAATATTTAGGGGTGTTGCTGGATCAGAGATTGTGTTGGTACCCCCATCTTGAGCAGGTTGCAAATAGAGTCCGCAAGCTAAATTGGATTTTTAAGACTCTGCGTCACGTGCTCCCTAGGTCTATACAGAGTAGCGGTAAGCCTGTTAGAAATGTGCTCACTCAAACATATATTTCTCTTGCGCAATCAACATTGATATACTGTATTCCTGTTTGGGGTGGGGCAACAAAATCCAAATTCATCCAATTGGAGCGAGCACAACGAGCTCTGCTCAAAATAATTCACTTTAAAAAAAGGAGATATTCCACAGAGAACCTCTATAAAATCAGTGATGTACTGTCAGTTAGGAAACTATACATTACTCAAGTTATTTTAAAAAAGCACAAAACCTTACCTTATAATTCGGATATACACTCTAGAAGAAGAAAACACAACATAGTTCAAATACCTTTTACCAAGACCAAATTCGGATCTATGCAATTTAGTAACCGATCAGCTCAATTGTATAACAAATTAAATAAAGACATTTTCATTTATGCAAAATCTTATCATATATGTAAAGAAATGTTGATTGATTGGATAAAACCACTGACATATGAAAATACCGAAGCCCTCTTACAAAACGTAACTTAATAAGTATACATACCTACGCGTACATTCACACACACATACTCATACAACCACACATTCATAACACTCATGTACACTCAACAACACATGCACTCTCATGCACACGCCCACACTCATGCACACGCCCACACTCATGCACACGCTCACACTCATGCACACGCTCACACACGTTCACTTAATTATATTTTGTCTTACTACACTCATGTTTACACTATTATTATTATTATTATTATGTACTATCTTTTATTTTTTGTGTTTTAAGTACCTACTGTTGTGAAGGAGCGGAGTCCTCTAATACAGGCATTATTTGCTTAAATGAGGTCTCCAAACCCAAAATTGTTTGTGTATAACTTTTGGACACAATAAACATTATTATTATTATTTATTATTATTATTATTATACCTACTTAGAGTAATTTCGACACTGCACACTGGAATGTCAATCACCAAGTATCATTTTGTAGTCGCTTTAATGATGGCTCCGCTTTCTTAGGACGGTCAAGTTTTAGAGAAACTTAAAAACGGATTGATTCCACTATAAAATATTTACAAAGCATATGTGATGAGTTGTCAAGTAGAGACTGTAGCGACACTTGAAAATCTGTAAAATCTCTCATAATTCTGGACGAAATTACTATTGAATTTCGCTAAGTGTAGGTAGGTATATTATACTTTTGCTCGTGACTCTGCATCTGATAATAAAGTATCGAACAAAAAGACTAACCAACTTGAATTAAGTACCTACGGCAATTTTATTGAGTCAGCCAACGTAAATAATTCATGATTCTAATATAAAAGCTGCTATTAAAGTGACGGTGGAATTCCAAGGGGGATATCAAAAAAAGTAAGCAGGGAAAGTGTTTGCTTATGTTTAGGAGAAAATGGCTTAAACTATACTATATTATAGACCTTTGACATAGACTGGCCTATTTGCCTGAAATATTACTTAGAACCTTATGAACTTGAAATCCGGAAGCTGTATAGCCCAACGATTAATCAACAAAATATTTTCATCACTATTTTCTATGAGGTTGTATACAGGGTGACAGGGATATGTGCGACGTGCAACCTGTTACCATGGATTCAGAACATGATTCTAAAGCGTTGAAATATTTCGTCAGTTTAAAAAAAAAAAAAATTATCGTCGTTTTTTTAAAAAAAAAGATGTTCCGGACATGTTGTCCTTTTCTATGAAACAGCAGATTTGTTTTTGATAGCCGACTGAAAATTCCTATCGTGGGTCTAGATCACATGCGGAATTCATGGTTACATTTTGCACGTCGATGTCCCTGCCAGCCTGTATACAATTAATTTGTATGCACCCCTGCCTTTACCCCTTCAAATATTCTTTGGGACTTTCTTGAAAATTGCGATACCTACATATAAAAAAAATTGGATGATCGTTTTCTAGTCAGTAAATATGTATTCCGTGTAATATTTTTGAGAACGCTGTAAAAATGTAATAAAAATGTTCTTTTAAATCGATACACCATAAAGTTGGGGTTTTCAATCCAAAAGTGGAATTATAAAAAGTATCTTATTTATTTATTTATCCATTTATTTCAGGCATCAAGGCCCATATAAAACACATACAATACAATATTAATATAACTTAAAAATACTATCTATCTATCTACTATCTTATACCTGCTTAGCATAATATGTGTTTACTGTTCAATATCAAAAGCTTTCACCCGTTATTAATCAGAAGTGAACAAATACACCTAACAACTAACACCTACATAATTCATTAAGCATACAATACTGGGATTTTTTAATCTAGTAAAGTTTTCCAAACGGAAAACGTACTAACATTTGTGTTACATACTTCCCAATTAAAACAGTGCCGCAAGCCGCATAGCCCAACAAAAATCGAGGAACTCGCCGACCCCAAACACCAAAGTAATGTAGTTAAACACACAAGAATTTCAGTGTTTTTACGAGTCTTCAACTTCCCTCATTCCACTAAACGGCATTCGAATAACAGTGGCCTTAAATATTAGACAGGTCAGCAGTAGCCAAGGATGTGGTGGACCCAAGGTCGAAAATCTCTCATCGATTACCGAGTAACGGGCAGGCAAACACGCAAATCTCCTTGCTTTTACCCTTGACACAGAAATGGTCAGTTAGCGGCTTATATTCGATATACACCTTGAATGTAGGCCGGGAGGTGAAAATATCGCTTTTAGGCGGAAATAGGGTAGTTTAATTCGCCGCCTTAGCTTACGAATTACTGGTAGCTCCTCGACAGTTATTGAGACGACGAAGTCTTGACATTTGTGGAATGTTGGAGACTAACATTACTCATTTAGGGCTTAGTTAGTTCTGAAATGGCAGGAAACTATATCTAATTTTTCGGCGTTTTAATAATCAGCCGTAATTTATTTTCTGGTTGAAATAGTTTTCTTATTTTGTTCACTGTAGTTATAACTTCTTACCCATTTAGCTATGAGGTAAAGTTAATTGATTGTAATGTAAAGGGAAAAGCTAAAATCAACAAATATCATAGTAACTGTGCATGAACATTTAAATTAATGTATCCTCTTTAACAGAAAACAGAAATGAAATTCCTGGACACCAGAAGGCGTATTCTCGTAATTTAAAACGTTCAAAATCTAGTCGCATTCTCATCTCGGCGAAAAATGTCAAAAACTTGTCAAAATGTAGGGAAATTAGAGGAATTTTTGACAGATTGAGACCGAGATCAGAATGTGAACGTTCTTGAAATTACGAGAATTGCCTTTCAGTTCAACAAAATCATGAGCAAAACTTAGCAATTCAACTGAACGATTTTCTTTCCACCACATGTACAAATCAACATGTTATCTTCAGCTTTAATAGAGTCCTGTAACGATTTTCCGTTGAATCCGTCAGCAATGGCGCGGCCCGCCGTCTGGCATACTTAAAACACGCCAAGCCACCGCTCTATTAAGATTTAGCCTTTAATTGACCACCACTACTTCTGTAGCACGCGGCCATATCGTAAACGCGGCGCCAAAAATAGAATATCTTGTAATTTCCACACTTGAATGGTTTGTAACCAATGTTTTTGAAACTATTTAACCTACTTATGGAAAGGAATTTACAAAACAAAATAAAGAACATTCTCGGGCCCATTCGCACCACAAATAGTTGAATGCATTCAACGCTAAACGTATTTTAAAACTCTCTGTCATCTTCAAACTTATGACAGAAATAGAACTATGATTTAAATCTGGCTATATAACATGATCAGCCGATAATGTTCCCACTGCTGGGACACAGGATTCCTCTCTGTGAGAGGGAGTGGACTATAATCGACAACGCGGGCCCAGTGCGGGTTAGCGGATTTCACATGTCTTCAAATTTTTGGTTCTAGAACATGCCGGTTCCCTCACGATGTTTTTTTCCTTCACCGGTTTGAGAGCAGTGGTGATGAAATAAATTACACAAAGAAATGCACGACGAACAATTCCTATCTCGGTCTATGCATTTAACCTTATAGTCTTTCCTGCTTTTTATCATTTTGGTTATTTAGGATATTTAGCCTCTGTCAGTAGATTATATGACTCACATTCTAGGACTACCTGTCATCCAACCACAGATATATTTGTCTATGCGTCCAACCTTCTCTTAACAAGGCGAAAGCACCAGGGTAGCCCGCAAAATTCAAATTCATCAATACAACTCTCTAAGTTCAAATTACCCTATTGGAAGACTATTTCATGAAATCACGAGATTTGAGGAAAATTGTAACTTAAGGAGTGGTATTCCTGAGTCTGGATCTGTAAATTCATATTCGTTATGGTCGCGAATCATATTTTAATCAACATAAATCCTGTCACTGTCGTGCAAATTGAAAAAAAAAAACATAAGAAAATTTTATTTTCGCGGGCTGCTTTGGTGCATCCCCCTAACAACAAATGGATCAAAGTTTCGGCCACTACAATATTCAGTCGCATCAGACATTTCATGTCGGTTATTATTAACATTGACATTGTTTGTTTGTAAAACGTAACGAAGACATTGTAGTTACTGGGGTCGAATTTTTAAACATAATTTTGATAATACATAATATAAATATCTAAGTAAGAAATATGAATTTAGTCCGCATTTAAAAACATTTTTTTCTTTAAATACGAACTAAGTTCATAATTGTTCATATCAGCAATTAGGCGCGTAAAGATAGTTGTCGCGTCGTTAAAAAAGTATGAAATAGTAAATATCTTTTTCAAAAGTTCGAATCGCGACTGTTGTCGATTTAAAATCAATGTAAGCATAAGTTTATGTCACTATGGAATTATCTCGCATTGTAACATGCTTACAAAGACCTTCAAAATCCCAAAACATGCACATCGGCTAGGAAGTCACTGCCACATAAAGCAGAACCAAACGAATATTGATTTATGCTCACAGAGACAAGAATTCAAAATGGAAAGCGGACTATCTCACGCGAATAGCAAAACAAATCATATATGGCGATAGTTCTGATCGATCCGGCTGTACGGCATCCCCTGTAGAGGCAGTAAAAACGTAGAAAGATGTCTCGTAGAGCGACAGACAGGCACGCGATCCGTTGCCAAGATATCGAACAGACAGACCGACCCTCCACAGGAACCAACACAAAAATTCAACGTGAACCTCCCCCGAACTGCGATACACACGACACTATTATGTTAGCTTTGGAACACCATAATTTTTGAGAATTGGGACAGGGATCCCCTCGCTTAATGTTCCTATATTTTTCAGGGAATTGTGGCGACATTTTACGTGATTTTATACAGGTTCAAAACAAGCCATCTATGATAGACCGCAGGAGTCTTTGTTTGTTTACATTTTATATACGCCAAACAACAACAAAAGCGAAAGTCCCTTTTGTATTTATTTGTTTACTTATTTAGTTAGTTAGTCATTTAATTTAGTAAATAGTGCAAATAGTTGTGTTATATATTGTGTATAAGCATTTTAATGTATATGAAATAAAATAACAGAAACATTACCGTTTACTCTAAGATTATGTGAAGACGTAATAGATGTGGTCTTATACGAAAAATTGTATAACCTTTATCCGACCGAGTTCAAAGAAGATTAACAATAAAGAAAATTAAAATCACAACAAAAAAATGTATGAAGTTCTTTGAGATATTGAAACCGAATTTACATTAGACAAAACGACAGTTTTTATTGCCAAAGACGATCGTGCAGCTATAAATCTATGAAAAATGCACAAAACGAAATCTCATTGTAAAGATATTTTTTCGTAAAAAGAAGCAAACGATACCCGCTCTGTTTTTGAACCAGTGGCTATGGATGAGCACATGACGTGATTGAAAGCTATTCAATAAAAATTCAGCCCTAATCGCAGGGATCTGCCATATTTGAAATATATAGGCGGTATCCGCGGCAGTGGTTGTTCTTACTCTTTGAAATTAAGGAAGTTTCTAGAAAGTTTTTAGACTGATATGATGCCAGCGTTAACGTAGACATCAAACGTTTGATGATACTAAGTGATAAAAGGTTTATTATTTTCAATGATTCTCCATTATTTTTGTTTTAACTTCAATAACTAACAATCGTTTACGTCATACCTACTAAAAAAACCTTAATCTTTTAAAGCATAAGCAAGTGGTGGCCCAGTGGTTTCGGCCCCGACCTACGGTCGTGGGTTCGAACCCAAGCAGGCGCTTTCTGTAGTGTAATTTATTTCATCACTACTGCTCTCAAGGAAAACATTGTGAGGAAACTGGCATGTTCTAGAGCCAAAAATTCGTAGACATGTGTCATGTACCTTAAATCAAGTGCTCACATGCTCGACAAATCAGTAAATATACATTTAGCGCTAAACTAATTATCAACCTTGTTCTATGTATCTATATATATTTCATTCAATCGTGTTTAAAGTTGTCTGGGATGAAAAATATGTTTTCCTTCAGTTGTTTTTAGTAAGCTTCCTCAGCATTTGGTGGATACGGGTTGAAGAAAAACGAGAAGCTCTCGTGCACGCCAGCCTTAGTTCAAAATCGTAGTGTTAGAAGGGACCATGTGGTGGATTACCGCCCGTTCACTCTCACAGAGAGGAGGGATGTGTCCCAGCAGTGGGAACATTATATATTGATTATGCTTCCAAAGTCTCTACGCGTGATTTCATGACATAATCAAATTACTTGAATGGGTAGTATAATATAATAACGTGAGCTGATTTCAGTATAAACTTAGTTAATGACGATCGTCAATTATTTCAGTGTCAACTTTTATTGGAGTTTTTATGTTTCCTGAAAGGACAAACGAGGAAAATTTAAAATGGCGCATAGCTTATATAACTTCTTTTGTAAAGGGTGATTTAAATCGGCGAAGTATCATTTGGCTGGCTTTTTGAGCAGCAACCCGGAGTTTGGACGCGTTGGTTTACAAGGGAATACCACCGCGATGTTAGTGAATAGATTCTAGTATTAACAAATACCTTAACAAAATATGAAAACGCAAAATTCCAACAAAACAGCTTTAAAAGACATCCTACTAATATTATAAACGCAAAAGTTTGTATGGATGGATGGATGGATGGATGTTTGTTTGTTACTCTTTCACGCAAATTCTACTGAACGGATTTGGATGAAATTTGGCACACAGATGGTTTATTACCAGGATTAACATATACGATACCTACTATTTTCTCGATATTCCCACGGGATCGAAACTTATACAGGTGGAACCGCGGGGCGCAGATAGTTAGATATAAAACGCTATGCAACAAATGAACAAAACAAGCAACAACTAGCAAGTCGCGAAACGTTGTAATGTTTTATGTCTATCGTTGCAGGCGCTTTGTTCTTGTGTATTTTCGCGATTGTACTCACCTACTTACTACTTTAACATTATAATTATACAGGGTGGGACATCGACGCATCAACCTGATACCATGGATTCAGTACACGATTCTGAACCGACGAAACACGCATACGTATGCATTGAAATTTTACGTCGGTTATTAATAAAAAAAAAATTGCTGTTCCATACATTTTGACCGATATATTGGACTTTTATATGAAAAAGCAGATTGTTTTTTTGATAAACGACATAAAATTTCTATGAATTCTACCTACCTAGGACCTAGGGGTCATGGGGGTCTAGAATCATGTGCTGAATTCATGGTTACAGTTTGCGCGTCAATGTCCCTAGCACCCTGTATCATCAAGCCGTGCACCCCATGGGGTTTGCCATCAGCAAAAATTACAAACTTAGTGATCACCTTCTCTATGTAACGAACGCTTAAATGCAAAGTTTCATGCTTCTGGACCTAGCGGTTAAGGCTGAGCGTTGACTGACAGTGAATGAACGAATTAAAGATTTTTAATAAGTAGAAGTTATGTAGGTAAACCAACCTTACTTACTAGGTAAAGACAAGTATAAATAATAGTAAATTCTGGTTTGGTTTTCACGTAGTTAGATCAGTGTTTCTCAGCCTTTTTTTTTGGTTCAAGCAAAATAAACTGTGTCAATCATGTGCATTACAACAGTAGGTATATAATATGTAATAGAAAACACAAATTTTATAAAAAAAAATAATTAAATACGGTTTTCATCATTTGATCGGTATTCAAACGAAAAAAAGTTTGAAATTTTAAACTTTTCTCGGACCTTATTTTAGCTCTTGCAGACCACTGGTGGGGAACCAATGAGTAAAATGACTGCCAAAGACGCTTTTAACAACCTGTATCCTAACATCGTTTTGATCCGATCCGATGAATTACCGTATTTTTGTACCACTCTGTCTGAGAGCCCAGACGGGTGGTAATCGCTTTCAAAGCGTTTTGTATTTCTATGACGACTTTAAACGGGATTGACTGATTTTCGGTGGCTCATGTCCTTCCCATACATTTTATACTTGAGCGAGAGCAGTGGTAAGCAGCGGTAACGGTCTCGGTTTACGAGTCGTGGGTTCGAACCCAGCCAGGCGCTTTACTTTGTGTTATTTCACTACTGATTAACCAAAGATTCGAAGACATATGACATGTACCAACCCGCACTGGGCCCATTCCCTCCCACAGAGAGACCTGCCTCCCAGCAGTGGGAACATTATGGGCTGATTATGCTAGGGAGGCGAATATTTGTAAAAAAAAATATGGTGATACAGATAATTATGATGATAAGATTGCAAGTAGTAATAATAACTTCTTTCTAATAATACAAGTAATGATTATGAAGCAGCCATAATAATTGAGCAAACCAAGAAGGTTGAAGGTTTCGCTACGAATAAGACCTTTGGCGACCACGCGGCTAACGAAAATATGAAGGACATCTGTAATAGGTGTACCTGGAATTAATTTGGACTTAAAACAAGGCCACTGTTATGTGTAATAAAATACGGTGTAGGGCTGGCTCTAACTTTTATGGGGTTGTCAGAAATATTGGTTGAAACACGTGTAACGCTTGATGACAAAAAGTATTGACTTGCTATGGATAATGCAACACGCATGAGAAGCCAAATTTCCTAACAGAAAAAACGTGGGTATTTTATGCAATAGCTACCTGCTTAATTTAACATGAAGAACAATTAAAAACTCAACATAAATATAGTTACCAACTAACTACAACATATTAAGAAAAGCATTTTTTACGTTTCCAGAATTCCTTACGCGAAGGTGTTAAGAATTCTCCTCGCATTCCCTGCTCGGTATTTAGACAGCGCTCAATCACAGCAACAAGAAGTTAACCAAAGCTGTCTGGCTTGACTTAACCATGAACAAACAATACTGTTGAAAATATTGATATACATTTTCAAACAACTACAATATCTGTCCCTTCATAGTTCGTATCTTCACCAGGTCAGTTAAAACATGTGGGATCCTTCCTTAGATACTCTTTATCGGATCGGCAGATCCATTCTACAGCGAAGTCTTTAGGTACCTACCTACAAAGCGTCAACCAGAAACCATAGAAACCGTTACTCCGTGATGCCTACTTCACCGATATAAATCATGCCCAATTTTCCAATAGTATATATAACTTTGAGAAAGATTTCTGAAATATATGACTCCAACAGAAAGCCAGAATTTAATTCAAAACAGCGTTAGAGCGTTTCGTAACAACATACAGTTGACAGAAGATATTATTATACTGTAATAAGTATGAAATAGAACATTACCGGATCCAGGATGCCTGCCATGGGCACGGAGACGGCATCCTCCCCACCAGCCGCCACCAGCTTCTCCAGAACCTTGAGGGTCTGTTCGACTGCTGGCCATTCCCCCTTCTGCGCCAGCGTGAGGATCCTCGCTGCCACCTCCCGGATGTTAATCCCCGCACTCGGAGGCTTGACCACGCTCTCCGTTCCATTGAGCTCCTTAACTTCCTTTTTATCACCATTGTTAGAAGAAGTCTCATCCTTAACCTCGTCAGCGGCCTTAGCCGGCGGGATCTTGTCTTCGTCCACATTTTTCTTAGGGGGGCCCTTGCCTCCCTTCTTGCCGCCGGCGGCCTGCGACATCGTCACATAACAGTATCACATTTACGAAGCACTGCACAGGGTATCACGGACGGCCATGGCTCGAGCTTTCCGAGTATGTTATTCGTTGGGCGGGCGGAGCATGACTGCGGCACGATTGCGTAGCGCCGGCCGACTTCTTGCATGATTCGAGTAAATAAAGGCGGTGGTGCGCCCGGCTGGATTTACAAACAAACTCCTGAGCGATGTCTCAGAGCGTCCCATGCATTGACCCATTTATTGTTTGTCGCGGGACCCCTTGCTTGTTGCTGTGGTGAGGTTTTTCTCTTGAAATATGTATATTCTCAATTTTTTTCAAAGACGTCTATTCTGCCTTTCTTTTTAACTTGAAACTATTGTTTCAAATGCAGTATTCCACAGTATTTTTAAATTGCAAGTATGGCGGGAATTCACCCCCTTCAACACCTGCAAACAACACAATTCTGAAAGGCATCAACCATGGATCAGTAAAAATAAACCTGTGACATACAGACGGACGTAAAGTGAGTCATTATAGATAGAAGCTGTCTTTCGACATATTATTTTTCTTTTTACGCAAATTTTAATTTCGCTAATAGACTGATTTATTAATGTTTAATCTTTTAGCGAAAAATGAGTTCAATATTCAGCACAGTGGAATTGTTCAGTTTGACATGATATGATACACTCGATAAATTGAAAGGTGCTGCAATTTAGTAATGAAATTAAACAGCCAAGTCAGTGCTCGATGAGTTAACAGTTTTTTCAGCGACGGCATTCTGTAAATACCAACTGTATTTTGTGAAGAAACAATTACTTTATTTTGTAAGGTATTTTAAATTATATTTTCTTAATTGTTGAGTGGAAAAAGGCCCTGCAGTGGAACAACATAGTCAGTTTTTTTTTTTAAAGAAAAACTGTTTTCTAAGACGAAAATACGTAAAAATCATGAAAATGATGTTGACGTATATCTGGGTTGAAGCCCTTAGGGCTTTATTTTCATAATAAACTTCAGAATAAGGTTAATATCGTAATAACGAAGTATATATATAGAAAAGGATCACCTAGATCTTTCACCCCGCGACCTTGTTCGAGAGAACAGGAAGGCGGAAAATACATTTGTAACGCATTTTCACCTACCTAGATCTGTATCGTGGCCTTAGGAGGTCGGGCAAATTTGCATGTTTCGTCACAGAGGGCTGCGGAGGGACGGGGCGCGCGGGCGGGGTGGCGTCGCGTGCGCCCCACGCGCCACTTCCGGTGCGGGGCGAGGGGGCGCGCGGTGCGGAGGGCGAGTCGGCACTCGGCCTCGATTCAGCCACCGCCAAGATCAGATACCAAAAAGAATACTTACAAAGACTTGACCGTGGTCCGTTATGTTACGTACATAATTTGTGTTATTTAGTAGCGGTGTCCTTATGTAAGTGCAAAATATCCATTACATTTCGGATTAGGCAAACCAACCCTTGCGGCTCAAGAGGTTTTGTTTGGCGTTTTTGATGGATGGAGTAAGTTATACTTGATTTGTTTGCTTGTTTCACATTCAATATCGTAAGTGCCGTGCGCGATTCGACCCCACCCTTTTGTTCAGTGACCTTGCACTTCGATTAGACTAAACAGTTCGAAGTGTTTTGCTCCTGGGGATGGTGATCACGAAGGCAGTTCTCATCACCGACGATGATGTTGATTGGACTGGACACTTAATTAATTCATATATTTATAATTTTGCTTTGTTTTAGAGAACTGGAAGTTCATGCAAAAATTTGTCGCTCGTAGCATGACTACTGTGCCTGGTTCAATTCCCGGGTTGGGTAGTGTGGTATTAGTTGAAATCGTGATAACGATCTTACAATCTTCAAGATATGTTGTATCCCAGCAACAAGCATAATCATCCTACAATGTTCCCACTACTGGGACACAGGCCTCGTCTCTGTGAGAGGGAGTGGGATCTACCACGCGGGCCCAGTGCGGGTTGGTGGATGTTACATTCTTCGAATTTTTGGTTCTAGGACATTTCGCACGATGCATTCCTTCCTTGCCTGCCTGGGTTCGAACTCACGACCGAAAATGACTCGTAAGTTGGGGCAGATACGACTGGGTCCTGAGTCCCGCTCTTAGCTAATAAGCAAAAATAAGGTATAACCATGCAGTGTTTCCGCATGATGAAACTTGTAAATTCCGTTTTTAACTTTTCGTTCGAGCATATTAAATACTTCACTTGTTCAGCCATGCACTGACATGCTTTTGGTATTACTTGGTGAGTCATACGTCTAGGCTGCTTATAAATGGTAATGATTATAAATGAAGTGAGCAGGTTTGTACAAATACACGTCAATCAAATTTTTTAAAACTAGATGAGGTCGGCGTTTCCTATCTGACTTCTTACTCTGAGAAGAAAGGCCGAAACCAACTCAGAGGTCACAGCTTTTTTAAAGTAAAGAATTTCTTGGTCAGATCATGTGAAGACCATGTACTCGTAGATTGGTGTCTGAAATGGTCTTTTGATGAAAGAACCGCACAGATTGAGTGGACCGTCTGTCCAGTCAGTGCACGCATTTGTCAAAAACTACGGAAAGCTTAGGTATTGTACTTTGTTGCTAGTCAGGCAATAATGTAGGTACTCTAATTAACCTTTGTACATTATCAACTATCATGTATTTATTATTAAATGAATAATGATAAGTTGGGAAGGAAATGCCATAATGCGGGTTAAAAAGGGCAATATTGTTTTAACAATGCAATAGTATATTGTCTATTATTAAATAACAGGTCAGTCATTGGCGTCGTAAAGCTTACTGACAATCGAATTGATAAACTTACTCCTAACAATTTGCGTCTGCTATCTTTACTTCAATACCAAAAGCGTCTGATGAAAATTTAAACAAATGGGTCAGAAAATCTACCTGTGCATGCCATGAAATGGAATGCAGTCAGTGAAGGTCGTCCTATACTTGGACTACGTTGAGACACAAAACCACTCTTGCGCTCTTAATCGATACTAGTTACAGAATCGAGTAAAGCTCGTATCATTCGCTAATCCAGCTTCGACAATCACCCTAGAAACTCTTTTCAACAATTAAAGCGAGTCCTATATTAGTTTTACTATCTCAGGACTGATAAGAATGTTTATGATGTAATGTGTATTGTACGCGATTGTTGGCTAATCAGTGTGTCAGTGCGTTTCCGCCGGAGTGGTCGTGTCGTGATAATAACATCATGTGGACCAAGAGCGCGATCCACGCTACGAGGTTCAGGAGCGTTGTCAATACAAGGTTTGTTTTCTTTCTTAAATTATTTTTAGGGTCTGATTCACCACTTTCTAACCCATTTACATAATAATAAATAATAATAAAAATCTTTATTTCCAACTTACAATTCATAATGTCACCGATAACATAACAATATTTATACAAGTTTTAGTTTTAAGAATTGTACTTGATACAGACATACACTACTGACACCCAAGCTAAGATTGAACTTGTATTATGGGTGTCAGGGCTCTCTAAGTTCACTAGGATAGTAAATACAAAAAAAGGAGTTTGGTACACGTCAAACAGGAAACAAAGACTAAGTATACAATTAAATAAGTTTTTTTTTTTTTTTAAAGTATTCAACAAAATAATAATTAATTTAAAAAGGCAAATCATAATTATGTGTATTGTGTTTAAGTTTTGTGGGGGTGTGTGTGTGTGTGTGTGTGTGTGTGTGTGTGTGCGTGTGCGTGTATTGAGGATAATTATGTGGGATGGAGGAAAGTTTGGGAAGGGGGGTGGGTAATAAGGTCACGTATTGAGAATTTGTTCGACATCATCATAACAAAGAGTGTTTATCCATTTTGTGACTAGAGCTTTGCAGTCAAATTTATTATATTCATAAATGTTGCACTGTTCGTTGACAAAGTTGTATATATGACTGCCAAGTACCGCGTAGTGTCGCCGTACCGTACATGATGCAAGTTTCTTGCCCTGGTCATACAATAAAATTGATGCAATAAATAACTTGCATCGCCTTAAAGCTGTTTAAAAGGTGCAACTAAAACACAATATTAATATCAACTAAACACAATATTTGCACACTTACGAACAATAATGTTTCCCAAGCCAAACTTTACTGTAGAGTGCCTAATTAAAGTGTGGGGTATACTTACAAAACTTCACTCTGCACATAACACTGTCACAACACCAAATTATCTCGTCTGCTCAACGTCCGTGTGTCACTGCAGGGATCCAGCTGAATATCAGCGACAGGTATATTATATTCATGTTCTTTTGTGTGTTACGCTGTCTTTTGTGTACGCCAAATAAATGATTTATCTATCTATCAACTTTTATTACTACTTCAATTTATGGAATGCCACAGGCAATTTAATCGCGCCGTGTATATCAGGCTTAATAAGGATACTTACACCGGATAAAATCGATATTGGAACGGAATTAGAGTAGATTTTTTTAAGCTACATACATTATTTTATCAGATTCTATAATGTTCCCACTGCTGGGACACAGGCCTCCTCTCAGTGAGAGGGAGTGGGCCGTAATCCACCACGCGGGCACAGTGCGGGTTGGTGGATGTCACATGTCTTTATATTTTCGGTTCTAGGACATGCTGGTTTCCTCAAGATGTTTTCCTTCACCGTTTTTGAGAGGAGTGGTGATGAAACAATTTACACAAAGTAAAGCGCCTGTCAGGGTTCGAACCTAGGACCTGTAACTCGTAAGTCAAGGGCGTTACCACTGGGCCACTACTGCTCTATTAGCAATTTGAATGTAATTTATTGTCTTTGTCAGGGCTATCAAACTATCAATGAAATGAAATTATAGAAAACTAGGTTGCCCGCGACTTCGTCCGCGTGAAGCCACTTTCTTACTTTTTTTTTCTTGGTTCCGTAAGAACCACACACCACATCACACACACACACACATCCACATTATGTGTTATTTTATTAATTTTGCATTTTGTGTTTCACGAACTGTGTCCAAATAAACGTTTTTCTTTCTTTCTTTCTTTTTAACCATCCTCGTACTTCAAGGAATATTCTAAAAAAAGAATTAGCGAAATCGGTTCAGCTGTTCTCGAGATTTGCGTTCAGCAACACATTCAGCGATTCATTTTTTTATATTACAGATAATGTTACACAGGGACAGATAGCGTTTTAGATTTTGCAGTTCTTCTTTATTCCATGTTTTCCAAAACTCTGGTTGTATATTTCCGTTGCGAGCCGGTATTGTTACGTATTTTCACTTAAACTAAGTAGATACGCCTATATCTACCTACCTACATGATTTTTTCAAATCTTATCACTCCCTATCTTTGTATTTAGATAGTTAACTAATAAAAACTAATGATGAATAACACTAGTTTACGTACGTGCAATAATGTTTTATTAATATTAGATTCATCTGTTGGCATGAAATAAAATAAAATTATCATATCATTATAAATTATTGCATTTAAATGCAACTGCATATAAATGTTACAAACTGTACACATACTAATGCACACAACTGTTATCTATACCATATGCCTAGCCTTTTCCCAACTTTGTTGGGGTCAGCTTCAAGTCTAACCGGATGCAGCTGAATACCAGTATTTTACATTGCGACTGCCTATCTGACCTCCATAACTCAGTTACCGGGTAATATGATACCCCTTGGAAAGACTGGTGGTCAGACTTTCGGGCTTCTGACTACCCGTAACGACTGTCAAAAATCCATGAATGACAGCCGGGACCAACGGCTCAGCGTGCTTTCCGAGACACGGAGGGGTCTCGGTATGTAAAGATGGTCACCCCATCACGGACCAACCGCGGCAAGCGCAGCTTGACTTTCGATCGACCCGAACGACTGTTATTATTAAGCCACGAGCCCCTTTATCTATTATATCTGCAGTTATCTATATCTATACTAATAATAAAGCTGAAGATTTTGTTTGTTTGAACGCGCTAATCTCTGTATATAACTACCGCGGCGAGGTGGGGCGGGGGAACAAGACTTTCACGCGGACGAAGTCGCGGGCAGAAGCTAGTTTATTATATTATCGTACAGTTGGTTTAAAAAATCTTGCTTTTTGAATATGTAATATAGGGTGGCAGGGACATCGACGCGCAAACTGTAACCATGGATTCAGCACATGAGTTTACCCCATAACGTCGAAATTTTTCGTCGGTTATTAAAAAAAAATATTACAATTTATTACAATTACAATTATTACAGTTTGCGCGTCGATGTCCCTGCCACCCTGTATATTCATGTATCTCTATTTATATTTTTATATTTCTAAGTAGGTATATATAATTTAATCATTTGAAATAATGTGCCATTAGGTATTACGTAAACATATATTATTTACTGAATGAAAAACACAATGACTCTTGAAAATATGACGTCAATACTAATACCATACATAGACATACTATAGAAATAAATGAATATTCTATTCTATTCTGTTCTGTATGTAAAACTTACAAACTTAGCGTCTAAATCTGTTTCTTTGTAGTACGCACGGTACACATCATGCTGACTTCTGATTGTACGAAAAACCTATACAATGCGAGGTCAGCTAAAACTGAAAAATTATATTAGATAAGTATAGTGTGTGTGTGTGTGTGTGTGTAGTATAGTGTAGTGCGTTTTTTATTTGTAAGTGTATTTTTTTTGTTTATTCTTAAGTTTTTTTTTTTTTAAGGCTTCTGTGGTTTTTAGTATACAAAAAATTTAAACTCTGCGATATACATTTTGAACATAGTAAAAAAGAAAACCATTTTGAACTCATGGTTGGTATACAGGCTGGCAGAGACACCGACGCGCAACCTGTTTCTAAATATTCAGTAGGCACATGATTCTGAAACCCCTGACTTTAATTTGAGTAACCACAGCCGGCCGCCATGGCCCACGCACAATGGTCCACCTGAAGGATTAAGTGCGAAAACCAAACCCGTAACATAGAACATAGAACCCCTGACTTGAAATTTTATATCAGTTATTAAAAAAAATAGCTGTCCATACATTTTGACCGCGTAGATTTTTTTATTACCGACGAAATTTTTTTTTTATATTTAATAATATAAATATTTTATAATTAATCTGATAGATAGTTCTGTCTTAGGCGGTCTACTCTTTAACTCCGCCAACGAAGATATGGGCCCGTATCATAGTGGTTAGAGACTTCGGAGTGACCTCTACACCCGTTGCCTTCTACGAGTATATGCATCTAACTAACTAATCTAATATCGCGACATATTCGCCAAAAATGTAAACAAATATGAGTTTCTGGAAAAATAACTTTAATTCCTACATAATAACGTTAAGTTTACGCTACAACTTCAAACATTTTTATAATGTTTCCATGGTGATGTTACTCTGAAATCAACTTAATTTACATTATTTTAAAGTTGATATTTGTTTAACTTGAAATAACGCCAATAAATATCGTCGTTTAGTTTAATTTTATTAATGAAAAACAAACATATTTTGTATTATAAAAAAAAAAAAAATATTCGAAAACCTCAATCGGTTTCTTAGTAAACTTTAACTATATCCGACGACCCTGGTTATTTAATTCTTTTGATGACTGTACCTATTTAGATACCTAGCTGTCCCTACAGCTAGGTATCTGAATAGGTACAGTCACCAAAAGAGTTAAGTGACTAAATGATAACTGCCGGGTCGATGCTACGCTTGCCGCGGTCGGTTTGTGGGTGGGTGAGCATCAATTACATATCGAGACCCCTCCGTGCCCCGGAAAGCACGTTGGTCCCAGCTATCATTCGTAGATCTTTGGCAGTCGTTACGGGTAGTCAGAAACCCAAAAGACAACCAGTAGGGGTAACCAAGGGATATCGTGTTACCCAGTTACTGGGTTGTGGAGGTCAGATAGGCAGTCGCTCCATTTAAAATACCTGGATTCAGCTACATCCGGTAAGACTGGAAGCCAACCCCAACACAGTTAAGAAAAGGCTAGGCACATTGAGGTAGGTAGGTACATAATTGTAGTTGGTATAGGTACGTTATACCTCCTATCTTTTCTCATCAAACAAAATAATGCTGACACAGCGTAATTATAATGCCAAGCAACGTATCAGCATAGCTATCTTGCAAGGGAAATAGTGCAGTTCTTTGCCATTTTTATTTTTACAAAATACACCATACGCGACCTTATTTCTTGAACATAAGGTTTAATATAGCTTTTACCGAGGTTTGATTTATTATTAGAATTGAAAAGTACAGGTACAGGCCGTAGGAAAAAGATTAAAATAATTAAGTCGTAAGTTATTGTGTAGGTTATCCTTGTATACGCTACGATCTTTTGATAACACAGCAATTTGTAAAAGAGGTAAGTAAATCAACCGGGTTTTTTTATATTATGGTTGCAATTCATCCATATTCTACTTGCTTCTTCCTTCCTTATCTTACCTACTTACTAATATAATCTTCTATATATAATTTACTAGCTTCTGCCCGCGGCTTCGCCCGCGTGGATGTCGGAAGTTATCCCACGGGAACGTGCTACCAGGATAAAAAGTATGTGCTTCCCCAGGATGCCATCTATCTCTTTGCCAAATCAGAAGTTCAGTGGTTTAGGCGTGAAAATGTAACATACAGTTTCAAGTTCAAATCCTCCCCTAAAAACCGAATTACCCCTTTTTACCCCGTCAGGGGTAAATTTTCGACAACTTTACATACTTATTGCTTATTAATTTTTTAATTAATATTTTTTTTTTTTCTGTCGAAAGTATCACTACTGAGTTTCGAGTTAATCGGACCGCGCATTCAATTTCTTCCACACAAACTTCAACCCCCCTACATCCCCCTTTGAGGGGTAGTTTGAAAAACTTATAATGATAAACTTTATTACTTACTTAGGCAAGTATTGTTGACAAGTTTCAAGTTTATTAACTAAATTAATAAGATTTTTCATATATCCCCGCTTTTCACCCCCACAGGGGTGGAATTTTGCAAAATTCATAAAAATTTATAACTTGACTCAAAGATTATTTATACCAATTTTATAATTAATCAAGCCACTTATTATAATCCTCCCCTGTAAAATTAACTACCCCTTTTCCACCCGGTTAGGGGTAAATTTTCGAAAAACCCTCATACATATTATTATTTACTTTAAGTCTTAAGTACACACACAGTACACTGAGTTTCGAGTTAATCGGACCGTGCGTTCAAATTCTTCCACACAAACTTTAACACCCGTATATCCCCTTTGAGGGGTAGTTTTGAAAAACTAATAATGATAAACTTTATTGCTTACTTAGGCGAGTATTCATGCCAATTTTCAAGATTATTAACCTAACGAATAAGATTTTTCATATAAACTGTATCCCCGCTTTTCACCCCCACAGGGGTGGAATTTTGAAAAATCATTTGGGATGTGTTCATAACTTGACTCAAAGATTATTTATACCAATTTTCGAGTTAATCAAGCCACGCTGTAAAATGCTCCCTTGTAAAATTTACTACCCCTTTTCAGGCCGTCAGGGGTAGATTTTCGAAAAATCCTGATACACATTATTCTTTCCTTTCAATTTTAGGTATAAATACTTAGTTTCGATTAAATCGGACTGCGCGCTAAAATTCTTCCATACAAACTTTGAAACCCCCCAATCCCCTTTTAGGGGGTAGTTTATAAAAATAAAATATGCCCTACTTCATAATTTACTTAGATAAGTATTCGCGCCAAGTTTCAAGTTTATTAACTCAAGTAATAAGATTTTTCATACAAACAAAATCCCCCCATTTCACCCTCTTAGGGGTAGAATTTCGAAAAACCCTTTCTTAGTGGATACCTACTCTTCACGAAGAATACACCCTTCAAATTTCATATCTCTAGGACCAGCGGTTTAGGCTGTGCGTTGATGTCTCAGTCAGTCAGTCAGTCAGTCAGTCAGTCAGTCAGTCAGTCAGGACTTTGAATTTTATATATATAGATAAGAAATGTATCCCTATTTCCCTTGGTCACGTCATAACTTAAGAACGACCTTACCGACGACGAGCGACTTCGTCCGCGTGAAGCAACTTTCTTAATTTTTTTTCCGTAAGAACCTTCTACAAAGTATTACAAAACTTTGCGAGATAAGATGGATGAAATCGGTCAGGTCGTTCTCAAGTAAACAAGGCAAAAGCTAGTATTTAAAACTGAAGAGTTTGCTTATTTGTTTGAACGCGCTAATCTCGGGAACTGCCAGTCGGATTTGGAAAACTATTTTTGCATTTGATAGCCAAACTTTTAAGCAAGGATATTGGCTAATTTACATAACGCTAGAACCTTTAGGAGCCGCGCAAAACGAAAAAAAAAAGCCAGAAAGAATGCTAAGCGAAAATGAAATAAAAACGCGGAAGGGAGATGCGATGCGTCGAGGAAAAAATGTAGATTCTGCCACCGACCCACGGTGGCAGAATCTACATTTTTTCGTCGGTTATTAAAAAAAAATCTTCTGTTTCATAGAAAAGTGCAATACCTACGCGTTCAAAATGTATGGAACATCAATATTTATTTTTAGTAACCGACGAAAAATTTCGTCGATATGGGGTCCAAACTCATGTGCTGAATCCATGGTTACAGTTTGTGCGTCGATGTCCCTGCCACCCTGTATAGAACAACTACGGTTTCACCCGCATAAATTTCGATCCCGTGAGAATGTCGGGATAAAAAGTATCTTTTGTGTTAATCCTAGTTATAAGCTATCGGTGTGCCAAATTTCATCCTAATCCGTTCAGTACTTTTTGCGTGATAGAGTGACAAACATCCATCCATCCATCTAAGCAAACTTTCGCGTTTATAATATTAGTAGGATAGTAGGATTATATCACGGCTGTTTTTCCTGAAAGGGTTGGCAGTGTTGTATATCATAATAGGCCGATACGGTGACGTCAGGAGTATCAAAACTAGTCTACCTACCTCAACAAGCCTCTTATTCTAAATAAAATTCGCTAAGCCAGTCTGCTCTAGGTCAAATTATTAAACTGACGTGTGGCTTACTGTATCTACAGCTACACCCACATTTCGTCCCATGTAAGAGTGGGAAAGCCTGTTACAATTAACCGGGCCCACTCCAGACACTGGGCTGCAACTGAGAAATTTTATTCAATTTAAATTCCTGACAGAAAAGCCCACAAACACTGTGTTAAATCTGGAGATTGCACCCTGGACCTCAGTATGAGCAGTTGCTCTTACGAAAAATTTCAAAACCCCGCCTTGATATTTTTTGTCGGTTTTAATTTTTCGATAGTTTATAATCTCGGGAGAAAAGATTATAAACCAACGATGTACATAATTATACTTACGTAGTAACTATTTAGTAATCTGTGATTATACTGTGGCTTAGTACTTCTGTATGTATACTTAGTGCAGATGCACACAATAACAAGATTTGGGGGCAACCAATGAGATAAGTAGGTAAATACTATGCAAACCTTACAGTCGTTACTTTCGTACGTGTACTATAAACAACTGCTATTATAAAGTAGTTAATTCCTTGCTGTTAGGTCCAGCATGTTTACATATACGTACACTAATCCACTAAACTTGTTCTTATAGACTAGGCCAACACTTGCTCTCTGCAAGCAAAAGGATTAATGTCTTGTTATAATTCTCGTATTTGCAATCAACAAACAAATTATTCATGCGGTAGAAAAATATGGTTTTAATAGTATATTAGTAGCCATTAATATGTGTGTAATCCGTTTGACAATAACGCAAAAAAGGTGAATGAACCAGTGGAGTGCCGATGGTGCATCGGACGTTCTGTCACCATAAGTAACCAGGATCTTTGGATATACTTAAATGATAAATGATAAATGATTTTATTTTGTAAGTAGGTTTGTACAAACACTTTTACACGTCAATCATATTTTAAAACTAGATGAGGTCGGCGTTTCCTATCTGACTACTCTGAGAAGAAAGGCCGAAACAAACTCAGAGGTCACAGTCTCTTTTAAAGTCCAGACATAATCTTGGTCAGATCATATGAAGACCATGCAGGTCGATGTCTGAGATGGTCTTTTGAGGAAAGAACCACACAGATTGAGAGGACCTGTCCAGTCAGTGCACGCATTTGTCAGAAATCAGTGCAGCTCAACTCAAAACTTAAGGAGCTCGACGATTCGACGAACAATACCAAAGAAAGGACATTTGGGTAGGCCGCATTAATTACTCAAACTGCCAGACCATGACAAAACTAAGAGAACAGAGAGAAAAATAAAATATAATAAAAATAAAGTGACCCACATAGTATTCACATTCACAATAATTAAAATAATAGAATACTTTACAAAGTAAGCAAATGTCACAGTACTTATATATAGAATTCATTGATGTCAAAGTGTATATAAAAAAGAAAAACAACAACAAAACAGAAAAATAAGAACACTACATAGGTAAAAAATTGGAAGCATCTCAATCCCAAGCCTTTTTGTCCTCGATATAATCCTTAACGGTATAAAAGGCTTTCTGGCACAACTTACGTTTAATGAATGATTTGAATTTATTAAGGCTTAGATCTTGAACGGGGCTTGGAACTTTATTGTAAAAGCGTATACATTGGCATCTGAACGAGCCACCTATTTTCTTGAGCCTTGTTATAGGTACAACAAATTTGTGTTTGTTCCTAGTATTTATATCATGGATATCACTGTATTTTTTAAACAATTTTATGTTTCTATGGGCATATAAAAGATTTTCATATATATATTGAGAAGGCACAGTCATAACATTAATCTCTTTAAATTTGTCTCTGAGCGAGTGTCTCGGACTTAATTTATAAATTGATCGAACAGCTCGCTTCTGCAAAACAAAGATAGTCTGAATATCGGCGGCATTTCCCCACAATAGAATACCGTACGACATTACACTATGAAAATAGCTAAAGTACACTAAGCGGGCTGTCTCTATATCAGTTAAATTACGAATTTTTCTAACAGCGTATGCTGCGGAACTTAGCTTTTTTGACAATTTATCTATATGTGGACCCCACTGAAGCTTAGCATCCAAAGTTATGCCCAAGAATACTGTGCTGTCTTCAGGATTCAATTCTTCGCCCTTTATCAACACATTCGTTTTCACCTGCCTAACGTGAGGTAGCGTAAACTTAATGCATTTAGTTTTTTTCTCGTTTAAAAGTAAATTATTAACATTGAACCAGTGGACTACTTTAGAGATCGCGCTATTTACATCGTCAGTAACCAGCTGCTGACGTTTAAGTTTAAATAAAAGTGAAGTGTCATCGGCAAACAACACTATATCATGATTATCCTTTATGAGGTACGGCAAGTCATTTATATAAATAAGAAACAAGAAAGGACCAAGAATTGAGCCCTGTGGGACTCCCATTGTTACTATAGATCCGGGAGATCTTTTTCCATTAACGACAACGCTCTGAATCCTGTTACTCAAGTATGAAGTAAGAAGATTCAGAGCATTGTTCCGAATTCCGTAGTGGCGGAGTTTCCTGATTAACGTTTCGTGAAGAACGCAATCGAATGCCTTGGACAAATCACAAAAGATGCCCAAGGCATCGCATTTATTTTCCCATGCATTATAAATATGTCCTAAAAGTTCAACACCGGCATCAGTAGTTAAAGTTTAGTAAGAAACCAAAGGATGTTTTCGAATGAAATTTATTTAGTTAAATCAACTGTTTGTTTTCTATTAATTAAAATAAATTTTATTCAAAAACATCTATCGGTTTCTTAGTAAACTTCAACTATATCCAACGACGCTGGTAACTTTCACCTTTGGTGACTGTACATTTAAGTACCTAGTCCAGTCGAGTTATTTTGAATGCACCCTAACTAATAACTTGCCCAATACCTACCTGTTGGTGATATCAGGCCAGTAAGATAACTCAGAAAGTACTAGACTGTACCAAATTATCAATTGCGGTCTTATCAGATAATTTTAATTTATTTATTTAACTCTTACATGTTAGTAACCAAAGATGAAAATTTATGCCACAATTATACTATTATAACTAAATTAAATCCATATATTTTTTTTTTAACCTCCTTCCCTTCCGTTAACACACACACACACCCCCACACACACCAAACACCACACCTACATATACACCACTCCACACCTCATCACATAGCACATACACATACTAACACTTCACACTTAGTATAGTTTTCATATGCTTTTACTACAAAGCAGTCTCTATTGGATTTTTGTATTCCTTAAGGAACCTGGGCTGGCGAACCTTAATACAGGTTACCATTTAACCTAGCTAGGACGCCAGATTTAATTCTGTTATAAATCTCTTTGTTTTTTTTCCCTAAATTGTATAATTTTTATCTTTATTGTAACAGACTATATGTACTTCACTTTTTGAAATAAATAAATATTTTTTTTGAAAATTATTAGGTATAACTAAATGAAACACATAAAATGAAATTGTAAAATAAATTCATAAGTTAAATTGCATTCTTCTTTATTAAAATTAATTTCAATTAAAATCGAGAAATTCATTACGATGAAAAAAAAACAAACAATTAAAGTAGGTACTATTATAACTCTCATAAATAAATAAAACTCACCGATCTTTGACCTGCTTCTACATTAATTATTATTGTTATCGTTTCTCTGTATTTACGTGAGATAAATAGTCGTATAAAAGTATTTCTTATCTATGATACCAAATTAATCATTATTTTTATGAATTACAAACTTATTTTCATTAGAATAGAGATCTTTTTCGTCTTTTACAAGTTAACTGCTTATTAGTCGCTGCATATTGACTACTTCATTGCCTACCTACTGTACCACCTCGTCGACACAATTTATATTTTTTATGATTATTTGACACATAACATCACGCCTGTATGCCCCGCAAAGGTAGATAGAGAGAGAAAGGTGTGTAGCGGTATCTAAAACGCCACATGCGAACAACGCGTCATACTGGCGTCACGCAAATCCTGCATCTCGCAAGCAGAGTCTACCGCGCAATTAGCATACATACAAGCGCTCGCCAGACACAACACCCGTCTGGTTAGAGGATCCTGCCTTTAGAGGATGAGTGGAATTTACACCCTGTTCATACCTGTATAGGTGTATTATGGTACAAGCACATTTCGGCGGATATATTTAAGTTCCATAACAGACTTTAGGGGACGAGTTTATTGCCATCAAACGGGTACAAATTTGGACTCCAGGTGCTACAGAACTTCTAAAAATAATAAATAAGTACCATAATATACTATCGCATTATTCCTTTTTAATGGTAGGTGCAAAATTATAACTTTTTTTCTTTAAAATACTTGTATGCCATGTGCATGTGCCTTGTGTTGTGTCCATGGCGAGACATGTAGATCATAACACTATTATTAAGACCATTATGATACACACACTACACACACACATACACCCTCACCCTGACACTATTATTAACACTTTGACATATCTCGGGACCCTGGGGTCCCGGACCTTTGGAAGGCGTACGAGGGGCCGAAGCCAACTTGCAGAGGCCCGTTAGACGTTATCAATGAAACGGCACCATTTAATTGTTCACGATTAAGGCCCGTTTAATGCATGAGTATGTCGCATCACTGGGTGGCCGAGATGCGAAACATCGGGTCTTCTTCACGATCCGACATAGTTTACGTATGTGTGGGCACTGTAGCGGGTACTCGAACGAAAAGATAATTTGAATTTAAAGTAACTTTAATAAACTAGCGATTATCAACCGAAACGCACACTTGCGTCGGAAACAAACACGTGCGTACGGTACTGAGCGTCTGCCAAGACTGTCCGAGCTCGACTGTTTACTGTAGACTGTCGCAACACTCGGTCTCTCCGCCAGTCCTCGCGGCATCCCCTCCACCGACGATCGTGTCCAAGCGGTAGGGCTCTCTTGCGTTTCCGATCACATGATTATTCGTTTACCCATCAAATTGTTAGATGGCGCTGTCCACTGTACTACGGCGGCATCTATCCACGACACGGCCATCCCTGACTAGCACCCGTCCTCGGGTGTAGTACCTGTGGACCAAATATGCTCAGAGAGTAAACAAGCTCGGCTATCCTGCCAAATACCCAATAACTAAGGTAGCTCGGCTATCCTGCCAATAACTAATAACTAAGGTAGCTCGGCTATCCTGCCAATACCTAATAACTAAGATAGCTTGGGTCTCACATTAAAGATTTCTTGTAGACCCATCGCCACATGTGCTTACTACACATGAGGTGCGGTACAAAGAGACCTATCGCCACATGTACTCACTGGACATGAGGCGCTTTGTGCATCAACACAGACCTGGATCGACCGATCAACAAGCTAAGTCAAAAACAAAACCGATAGAATTTGCCGAAATGAATTTCATAAGCAATGTATACTCAACTCATAAAACTTTATTTCTGTGCACCAACACAGACCAGAATCGCACCAACGATTCTTTACATATCTGCCGCCACATATGCTACAACACATGAGGGGCTCTGTGCACCAACACAGACCAGAATCGCACCGACGATTCTCAAAAATCTAACGCAATATGTGCTACAACACATGAAGCGCTCTGTGCACCACCACAGACAGAAATCGCACCAACGATTCCTTCTAGACCCATCGCCACATGTTACTCATGAGGTGCGGTCCAAAGATTTGAGTATACAAGCCATTCTTAATCAGATTTGGTCTCACTACCACTGTCATCAACTATGACGTCTAATTCTCGAGAAACTTGGTGATCGGTTATCCTCCTCACACAATCACTATTCTAAGGTTCGCCGAGTCAAGCGCCTTTAAAACATAATCATTAAAAGAAAACCTACAGACCTACAGACTAACTTGACTTTGGTCAAATTGATTACTATCGTAATTGGCCTTTTTATCATTATTCCTGTGTCACGTGCTCTATTATCTCGTTTAAGTTAATATCAGTCACATCGTCATCAGTCTTCACTAAACTAAGCCAATAAGGCCGACAATTTTACTAACAGTACCTACGGTACGGTTGCAATACTACGATCTAAAAGTCGATTTTACAACTGTCCTCTTGTAACATGGGATCTAGAAACGCTACTAGAAAACTAAGACGAGTATTCTAACAAAAGATCAATTAACTGGGAACGAACTGTGCCCGAACGTCAGTATACACGTCAGTGTTCACTTTATCGAAATTAACTTGAAAACAAGCGTTTGAAACTTTACATAATCTAACAACCAAACCTGTTGTGATAACGCAAAACAATACTATCAGATGTCAAACTAACGTTAAATCCTTGATCTAATAGCGTGGCCAGATAAATTATCATTTTTAAGGCACAACCGGTACAACATGAAATGAGATCTCTAAACGCGGATTGTTATTCAAAATCTCAGATAAAAATTGTAGAGTACTTTGCACACTTTGACTTAACAAAATCTTTTGAAGCCAGAATCGCAATAAACTGGATATGACTCACCCAGTATTCATCAGTTCACTGCTCGAATTGCTGACATAGCAAACTTAAGCGCTTTGCTCGCTATTAGCCACTGCTGCAGGCGCTGGCCCGGTACCGCCTAGGCCCCTCGCCATGCAGGCGCTTCCATAATTGCATTGTGGACATCTCGAAGCAAAATGTCCGGTGTTGCCACATCGAAAACAGATGCTGTCTGATCGCTGCTTTGGTCCTGCAGAACTTGACGCCAAATTGTTAGCATTGGATACCTCGCCCAAAGTTATCATCAATGCACTTCCTCGAAGCGGAACTTTCGATAAGTACCGGCCTGCTGTAGTATTCTTCTATGTCCTCGTGTGATAATCTGTAAAGAAACATACCCGCAAAGTATCACATAGCTCGGTCACTCCTGACCACATTTGGTACGGGCAAAAACACAATGAAACTAACAAACTAAAAATAGCAGAGTTCAGAGCATTACCCACTATTTGATTCCCAAATCTTAATGTTACAATAGAAATAATCAACTAAGATGCATGTGTCTCATACTATCTAGTAACCTCCAGTTACTCAACTCGTCAAATTCATTTGCGCATCCCCCTCGGATCGCCAAGTCACTCCTGGACTTTATGGTTCCTCACGAAACCCCACACAACACACTCAACTAAATCTCTACTCTGTTTCATCAAAAAAACTATCACTATCCTCAAATTCGTTAGTAATACTCTGATCCAAACTATCATCGATAACAAAAGGTTCCTCTAAGCCTTAGTAAGAATTGGTCAGAAACTGTATCAACTTTCTCGTAGATCACATAACATTACTCTCTGTAACTGTCTCAGAACAAAAGCACAACTTTCCACACAATATTAACCTGGACCGGACGGGTATGTCCTTTCGACCAGCTACTAGTGCATGGCCCGGACGACACTGTCCCTTCGACCAGTAAACACTTAAGGTTGGACCGGATGCATGTGTCCCTTCGACCAGCCGCTATCAGCTGCATGGCCCGGACGACATTATCCCTTCGACCACCTTCACATTATTCGATGACTGCTCCCAACATGTTTACAGATTAGTGACCTAATAGCCATGGTATGTGCTCTACTACTCGGTAGAGGAACTCTCCTCACCGTCTTCTACGTTTAACTCGTTAGGAACATTACTTAGTTAGAGGCATCTTTTGTTTCCGATTGTGAGTTGACTTATACGTACGCCTGGAGTTGAAGGCTTTCAGAGTATTGATTCAACCAGAGTAATGTTAACTTTGATTTTCTAATCATAGCGTAAATCATCAACCAGAGCCATGTACCATCGTTATCCACAATAACAATCATTTTTATCACTAAGAGCCTTAGACACCTGGAAACCCACACGAGCAAACCACTCTAACGCCACGGCTTTCCAGCCGACCAGCAATCGTATTGCTCTCACACATCCAGCGCATGGATCCGTGTGCATCACCCTGTGACACCACACAACTTTGCTACGGCCGATAGAGAACCCCTACTCGCGTGCTTCCCATAATGTAGGCTTGTTCATCACCACTGTGAACACTATCTACTTCGACTAGTACATGACCTACTGGCATCTTTCTTTACCTATCGTGAGCATACTTGTAAGGTTAGAATGTAAAGCCTTTAACGTATAGCGATCACCCGCCAAAACTTCCGCTACCTTAAACGGACCTCTGAACTTCGGATCTAACTTAGTCTTATAATCTGATTTCACTATTCGTTTTCTATTAACACGAAATCGTCAACCAAATATTTTGTTATAGCTGCCTTCGTTCTATCAAATCCAGCTTTCTGTTGTTGACCGTTTATAACTGAATTTATTACAAGAGCTTTATGCAACAAAAACTCTGTCGCAGACGTGTTATTCGAAAAGCCTAGGTTCAATATTTCACGTACTATCATAATATTACTTTGCAAGTAAATGTCGGGTAGAAATTTAATAAAATCTCAAGTTGTTGCTCGCTAATTGCAACGCTACATATGATTTGGTCTGTACTGAATACACATGTTTGACCATTTGCCACTTAATTTGGCTGCACAACTCGCTTTTACTAACGAGCATTCAGCACCAGAATCGTAAACAAAACAATACAGCTCACCTTTATTTTCCAATATGTCTGAGGGCAGTTGTACGACGTCCAATCGCCGTTCACAATTTCCACCACGTTGTCTACCATCCACGTAGCTGCCACTACTCGTGAACCAGGCAGTGATATGTCCTGGTTTCCCTCACTTGCAGCACACGAAGGGCTTCGCTGACGGCTGCGGGACTGCTTGACTCGATTCTTAAAGTCACTTCACGTCACTGGTAGCTATTTGCGATAGCCACGATGATTATGAGGGCCTTACTGCTGGCCACAATAAGTTAATCCGCTGTTGTGCACTGTTATGTTATGTTTGCACACACCTCCTACCGCGTGTTCTAAACACGGGAACGGGATACGTCGAACTCAAACACCGGTTAGAGACAGTCTTTGAATTTAAAGTAACTTTAATAAACTAGCGATTATCAACCGAAACGCACACTTGCGTCGGAAACAAACACGTGCGTACGGTACTGAGCGTCTGCCAAGACTGTCCGAGCTCGACTGTTTACTGTAGACTGTCGCAACACTCGGTCTCTCCGCCAGTCCTCGCGGCATCCCCTCCACCGACGATCGTGTCCAAGCGGTAGGGCTCGCTTGCGTTTCCGATCACATGATTATTCGTTTACCCATCAAATTGTTAGATGGCGCTGTCCACTGTACTACGGCGGCATCTATCCACGACAAGTATATAAGAAGAAAAAGGTTTGAAAGTGGCGCCAGTGACAGAAAAGTTGAAAGGAAATCGTTTAGCTTGATATGGGCATGTGATGAGAAGGGACGAAACGCATGTAACTAAAAGAGTGATGAATATACATGTTGATAGATGGAGAGGAAGAGGAAGGCCGAAGAAAAGATTGATGGATTGTGTGAGGAATGATATGAAAGAGAAGGGAGTGAATGATAGCGTAACGGTTGACAGGGGAGAATGGAAGAGGAAAACGTGTTGCGCCGGCCCCAAGTAACATGGGATAAGGGCAGGAAGATGATGATGAAGGCCCGTTTAATGCAAATAAAAATATTATATTCTATATTATGAAGATATCGTTTCACTGCCATTATCTATGCTACTATTTTAAACATTGACTTAAATTGTTTTCAGATGGAGTCACCAACTTCAGGCGGCAGCTGGTCAAAGCTACTTGTACAACCCGGGGTCCGAACCCCTGTCACTCGACACACTTGGTGACGTCATCGCGCAGACAGTCGACAAATACCCAGACAGGATCGCCGTCAAATCTGCGCATGAAAAAATCACTATGACTTATGCGGAGTTGTTGAAACAGGTACATTTTCATTATACTACCAGCTTCTGCCTGAGACCTGCAAGTGTGAACAGGTATTATTGGGTATGTTCGTTCCATCGTAGACCTCCTTTTTTATTTCTGAATGGGCCCGCTCTTAACCTTGATCACGTCTGATAGAAAGCGATGGATGAGTTCTTTATTGGAACGAGCGTGCCAAGAAGATGCTTGTTCACACTGGCTTTAAAGGCAGACGGGTTAAAGGTGGCAGGGAACACAGAACCCTTTCACCAGGTGAGATCGAGATCAAGAGCGTCCAGTTATTTATATAAAATCAATAAAACTTTATTGAACTTTCACCAGAGGCCTTAGACAAAGTTACGTTCTATCAGCGACAGTGATGATGGAAAAGTCAATTGACATATGCCATCGAAAAGCTCCGTTCTATTCTGAAAATCTTACCGTGAAAACTTAGGTAAAGTGAGCTTAAAATGAGCTATCAAGTGTCAATCCCATGACAGCTTACTTCAATCTCGCTACACTAAGTTTTCATGGTGACATTTTTATAGAATAGACGGAACGCTTTGAAAGCGATTGTCACTTGTCTAGGCCCTCGCAATCCTGGGGGTCTACTCCGACGTAGTATTTTTTTGTAACGTAGTATCGGCCGAATGTACGAATGGCCGATACTACGTTACTATCTACTTACACTACGTTTTTTCGCATTTTTCAATAATATTCGGTGCGGCCATGTGTCGGTCCGATCCGAACATTCGCACTTTGCACTTCGGAGCAGACCCCCTGGCGTTTAGTAACTTTTCGAAACTGTCGGGGATCTCAATTTTAAGTTACAATTACGCATTATATCTTGTAGGTTTTTTCTGCTACGATGGATGCTGAGATCACATGACAAAATCCCGCTGTTGAGAAGGGCTCAGCATTATTATTATTTATTTATTTCGAACACAAATGATGCATATTGTTGTTAGTAACACTTATAAAACTACGTTAGTAACACTCTGAGCAAAATAAAACTAAAATAAAATATTAAACACTAATTCATATACCTATAACTATGGCTATAACTATGCCTGCTTCCCGCAGCACCAGACCTGCAGCTGTGCATACGGGTCCAGTGCCAGGAACGGGCAATCTGATTTATTCGATATCACCTTTAGAATGCTGTTGGTGCTCGCCCGAATCCTACGCATCAGGGATGCTGTTCTTTTTCGCATAATAGCATGAAAGCCATCTGTCTCTGCTTCCGCAAACATCCCCGATGCGCTACAGAACCGCGGGAGCCCCAACAGCACCCTAAAGGCGTTATTGTACTGGACGCGAAGAACGTTGTAGGCCCTGCGTATGTCTAACCTACAGGCTGCACGTGTAGAAAGACTGGCAAAACGCCTTGAACAGAGTGAGTTTCACTTCTCTAGTACATCGTGCAAACCTACGGGCCAGCATATTACATCGGACCGCCAACGCTCTTCGCTCCCTTTCAATATCACTGTCATCATTCAAGTCCTCATTTACAATGTGGCCAAGGTACCTAAAATGCGACACTCTATTTAGTGGTACACCATATAGAAATACCGGAGGAACTATCTTAAGCTTCTTAATACCAACCCTAAACACCACAAGCTCACTCTTCCGTACATTGTACAACAAACCATGAGATGTGGCGTATCTCTCACATATCTCTAGCATCCGTCTGAGTCCATCAATCGAGGGACTAAGCAGCACCATATCATCTGCATAACTTATACTATTAATAATCTCACCATCAATAGAGCATCCAACACCAGTGCTGCTGAGCTCCTCGATCAACTTATACTTACTTATTATAATAAAGAAAAACGCGTATCAAAAAGTTATAAAACGAAGTCTAATGACCATTTTCAAGTGATTATTATTTTCGATTTAGACAACAAATTGTCAAATTATGCCATAACGAAGGTCATTGGATACATCGAAAACCGTTTGGTCAATTGACTAAATATTGATGATTTATGTTTGTAGTCACTTTACTTGCAATAAACAAACAGTATGACAAATCTCTTGAATAATCGAACTTACACGTGAACGTAATAAACAATCGTTTAAATATACATTTATTATTGTACAGACGCCAGCACATCAAGCTACTACAATCTGTCAAATTTATTTAATAGATTTTCAACTTTATTTCTAAAGTATTAAGGTTCAAGGTTGATTGGGAAAATTTGACACTTTCGGGTAGCTTGACCTGCTGGCGTCTGTACATCGATGGTCTAGAAGACATTCTACTTCTTACTAATAATATTATAAATGCGAAAGTTTGTGAGTATGGATGGATGGATGGATGTTTGTTACTATTTCACACAAAAACTACTGAACGGATTTGGATGAAGTTTGGCACACAGATAGTTTATAACTTAACTTTTTATCCCAATATTCCTACGGGGTACAAACTTATGCGGGTGAAACCGCGGGATGCTGCTAGTATGTTAAAAGTGTGCAATTTTGGATTTTTTTCAGGAGAGCAGTCTTTTTAGGGTTCCGTAGTCAACAAGGAACCCTTATAGTTTCGCCATGTCCGTCTTTCTGTCTGTCTGCGGTTTAGCTCAAAAAGTATTGGTACTAGAAAGTTGTAATTTGGCATGAGTATACACGTTAATGACGCCGAAAAAGTGGTAAAATAAAATTTTGAAAAATAACTATTTAGGGTACCTCCCGTACCTGTAAAGTGGGGATGATTTTTTTTCGTCCTTCCCATAGTGTGGGATATCGTCTTTTAAAAATATTAGGGGTTTAGGAAGACCGTTTTTTGATTAAGTAAACCGTTCGTGACTTATCAAGCTTTAAAGTACCAATTTTCGTTAGAGTCAAGTGTCCCCCCCTTCTACCAACTAAACGGTTGTAGTTAGAAATTCAAATGTCACGGCAGTAGTACCTATATATAACGAAGTTTGAAGGAAAACTATCACAGTTAAGTGGGCTTTACAAGTTTACGAGTAATAGTCGACCAATTGTATTTGACTTGAAAATTTCGAAATTTCAGTTGCATCGTAGTCGACTATTAGTTATTAGTAGTTAGTATTAGTCGAGTAGTTGTGTCGTCGTCATTTTGTTGTAGTTAGAGTAAGGTACGAAACTATCAGTCAGCGAATACGACCCGCACTTGGCTATTATAAATCAAATCAAATCAAATCAAATCAAATCATTTATTTGCATAATACATGTTAAAAAGGTGTTACAGGTATAAACGGTACATTGTATTATAACCTATTGAGGTGTGCAAATTAATATATTAGGTACATAAAATTAATTTTAAATTGATTTACATTAAATATTAGAACGTCAAATTAAAAAATGTCAGAATATTATACACAAGTCAGATCAAAATGTCAATACTATATAAAATTCAATAATAATTCAAAATTCAAATAAAATCAAATCCAATCCAATCCAATAAATAATCAATCGATAAAATTCAATAATTTCAATAATATATTTGTGGTGCCATTTCAGATAAAATCGACTAATCTTTCATTTAAATAATCATTAATTGAATAGTAACATTTTGCAACTAAGAATTCCTGCAAACGTAATTTGAATTGGTTCATTTTGTGTAGGTCTGTGATACTTTTTGGCAACTTATTGTATACTTTTGGTGCCATGCCCAAAATGTTTTTATTAAATACTGCTTTTTTATGACGTCTTACGCATATTTTATTTTTATGTCGTGCACTTCTTGGATGGGTATAAAGATGTAGATTCGCTTTGACAAAGATCGCCATTTCGTATATATAAAGACACGGGAATGTTAATAACTGGAACTGTTGAAAATGTGGCTTACAGCTTTCTGTGCTTTGTATGCCACACATTGCCCTTATGCATTGTTTCTGGGCTTTGAACGCCATTTCTCTGTCTGGCGAGTTCCCCCAAAATATAAGCCCGTAGCGTAAAGCAGAAGCAACATATCCGTGATACGCCATTAATAAGGTTGCGCGATTTGACACTTTTCTTAGGTTATGGAGAGCATAAGAACACTGGCTAAGCTTTTTGCATGTGTTTTCAACATGTTTTTTCCAGCTCATATCTTTATTTATCCAAATACCTAAGAATTTAGTGTGTTCTGCTTCACTAATAATTTTGTTACCGTAGCGTATATCCGGTTTTTTATTGTGTGTTTGTTGTTCAAATAAAACGTAATTTGTTTTTTCAAGATTTATTTTTAAGTTGTTTTTAGTTAGCCAAGTTATTATATCATTTAAGTTGTCATTTATTTCCTTTTCGAATGTCTCATCATCTTTACTTTTGATTAGTATTGTGCTGTCGTCAGCGAATAGAATCATTGGATTATTAATAGTTTTAGGCATGTCATTAATATATATAATGAATAATAACGGAGCAAGAACACTGCCCTGCGGCACACCAAATCTGCATTGTCTATGTGTAGAGACATAAGTCTTTTCTGTTTTTGTATAGCGGCAGATTTTATTTATGTATGTAATTTGTTTTCGATTAGTCAGATATGATTTGATAAGTTCAAGGATATTGCCTCTAATTCCATATTTTTCCAGCTTGTTTATCAGTATTTTATGGTTAACGTAATCAAATGCCTTTGACATGTCCATAAATAGTGCAACTACAGGATTTTTATTGTCAACGTTAGTTAGAACGTGTTCTACCAGTTTGTAAATAGCAGAGTCAATGTTTTTATTTTTTCTGAAACCATATTGTTCGTTAACCAAGATTTTGTTAGTTTCTAGAAATGAACATATGCTTTTTTGTATAACTTTTTCAAAAATTTTAGAGAATACCGGAATGAGCGCGATTGGTCTGTAGTTGCTAGGATCTTGCTTATCGCCTTTTTTATGTATTGGTTTAATTACAGAGATTTTCAATTTTTCTGGGAAAATCCCTGTCTCAATGCTACCATTGATAATGTGGATGAGAATTGGTGCAATGATGGGAGATGTGGCTTTTATTACCTCGGTGGTTATGTCGTCATATCCAGCGCTTTTAGTATTTTTCAGGGAATTAATAATTTCAAATATGTCATGGGGTACTGTGGGTGTCATAAATATTGAATTAGGATGAGAGTTTATTGTTGGTTTACTATTAAGATTAATGTCACTTTGAGATTCAATTTGGTCTATAAAATAATTATTTAATGATTCCGCTATTTGTTCCGGGTTATTTATAATTTTGCTGTCAATTTTTATGCTATCAATACCTTGTTTAGGGTAGTTTGATTTCTGCTTATTAATTATGCTCCATGTAGCTTTACTTTTGTTTTCAGCAGTATTTATAAAATTATTGTTTTGTGCTTTTTGTGTCTGTTTAATTATGTGTTTTAGTCTTTTAGTATACGTTTTAAGTTTATTTTTATTGTCTCGGTTTGGTGACTTTCTATACTCCCATAGCATGTTTCTTTTACGTTTCGAACATTTTTTGAGTCCCGTTGTGATCCACTTTGGTTTTTTAATCACCGAAATTTTTATTCTGTTAATTGGGAAACATAGGTCATAGAATAATTTAAATATCTGGTGGAACTCATTAAATGCTTCATTTGGATCTGAGCATTTATAGACATCATGAAATGATAAATTTTGCAGGCATTCCCTAAACTTGCTAATATTTCCATTACTATAGTCACGTTTGTAGATAAACCAATGAGAGAATGTGCAGGTTTTTTTGACACGACATTTAAGCAGTTGTGCTGTATGATCTGATATTGCTAATTCCTTGACCTCGCAGCTACTTCCTCTAATATTATGAATTATGTTGTCAATGCATGTCCCGCTCCCCAGACGTGTAGGAGATCGCGTACCCAGAATCAGATTATAGCTATGCAGTATATTTTGAAAAGTAACAGACAATTTACTATTCTTTCGAATATCTACATTGAAGTCTCCACATAGTATAATCCTACTACCACGTTTTAAACATATTTCGTTTAATAACATATCTAAATTATTAAAAAACATTGATACTTTATCTTTACTATGATTTGGCGGTCTATAGATACAAATAATGATGATGGGATGGGAAGTAAGTTTTATCGCACAGCATTCAATTTGCTTAGTTATGGCCCATTTACTTACATTAATGGTTTCAAATTGATGTGTGTTTTGTACTAGTATGCACGAGCCCCCGTTTCTATCTTCCCTGGCATACATTAAAAACTATGTTAGTCATGAGGAGATCAATTAATGTACCTATTTATGTAGGTAACGTAAAAATCTAAACAAATCATTGAATATAAATTAAAATCATATTTAAATAAATAAATACCTAATTGAAAATAAATTAAATGAAATGGAAATAAATAGTTTAAAATGAAAATTAATCTATATCTATACTTATAATAAGAATGTAAAAAAGTTGTGTCTGTACATTGAATATATTTAAAAAAGAATAATTGAGGGGGGTTAAGAAACAGTAATAGAACCCGAATCTAATAAAAAAAGTCTGTCTGTTTGTCTGTTTATCTGTTTGTCTGTTTATCTGTTTGTCTGTTTGTCTGTTTATACACGCTAATCTCCGGAACTACTGGACAGATTTGAATGAAACTTTTTTTGTTATGTAGCTACTAAACCTGGGCAACATATAGGCTATAATTGATTTTGGAAACTGGAACACCTGATGCAGAACCGCAACAGACCAGCTAAACTATAAGAGTTACAAAAATGGCGCCTTAAAAAATTTTTTTGCGTCTGATGAGCATTTTCTGCTGCAAGAATAACATTGAAGATCCGGAACAGCTGATGTGGAACTCTTAGAGCACAGCTAAACTATAATATATATAGGTTTGACATCTTAGCAAAAGTTATTCAGTCTGATGAGCATTTTCTGCTGCGAGAATAAAACTCGAGGATTGGAACATCTGATGTGGAACTCTAAGAGCACAGCTAAACCATAACATATATAAGATTGACATCATTGCAAAAGATGTTCAGTCTGATGAGTATTTTCTGCTGAGAGAATAAAATTCAAAGATTGAAACATCTGATGTGGAACTCGGAGAGCACAGCTAAACTATGGCATATACAGACATGACATTTTAGCAAAATTTGTTTGGTCTGATGAGTATTTTCCGCCGAGATAATAAAAATCAAGGATCAGGAACATTTGATGTGGAAATCACTTTATACTAATATAACTAGGGCAGATGAGATTAACGCCTCATTAAAACATTCGTATCTATGGCCTTACTTTTTTTAACAATAAATATGAGAGCCCAGCTTGGTGGTAATTCACATGCCCAAGAGTTTTCAGAAACATTATTAAAAGTTGGAGAAGGTCTCCTTCCTGCACAGGTCTGGTGACTGTTCCTGATATACTTGGAAAAGTTGTTGCCTCCGAAGAGGAACTTATACAATCAGTATTTGGGGACATTCAGAGCATAAGAAACCAGAAAAAATCGTGGTTCGACCCCAAAAAACGAACAAGTTGCATCAAAAAATGAAAAAAAATTGGGGGAAATTATTGGAGATGAAGTCGTTTACACTTCTTTTGATAACGTAGACGATCAGGACGACGTCACCAATTACCCAGTTGAGTTCCTCAATTCACTCACAGCGATGAGTGGTCTCCCTGCTCATAAAATAAGACTCAAAGTTGGTGTTCCTCAAATACGGAAAAACCAACAATATAGTTTATAAAGATTTAAAAAAAAATAGTAATGTTAACTAATTGATATTAATTTCGCTTTATAATTTCGGAATGAAAATAATTCTACCTTTATATTTTAATGAAGTTATAACCTACCCAGTCTACAACACTCAATCTAAAGTTATACCAAACTTAATCGAAATCCTCCATCGGTTTTGATTGATTTATTGGCTAACATATCAACGCACACTTCAAACTCTTACCGCAATTCCTATCGGAACGAGAAAGGGGCTGGATTCGCGTACGAAGTCGCGGGCAGAAGCTAGTTTGAAATAAATTATTAAAATTGAGATACAAAGAATCAGGTGACATGCAGCCTGATGTGCTTTCCCACAACTGCCGACGCTTGCAATGTTGCCGCTTTGTGCACACTGTGGCGCTCATGGTGATCGTTTTTTGAAAAAGTAATTTCTGGTGTAGGTATATCTAACATGGTATACTATCGTACATATAATCTTTTTATCGACGCTACGTTTTCTTTTTTGAGTATTCTCGTTTAAACAAAATGCTAGAAGGTGTATTTTCGATTAAAAATATTTCGAAATTACGTTACGTTTACGTACCTACGTGTACTATTTTATTAAACTTTTGACAATTCATATTTGTTCACATTGTGAGTTCAAGAGATTTTTACAATTAATTTGATCTTGATCATAGCATCACTATTTTGTATGCCTGTCGGCGGAACATAGGTTGGACCAAACACTATATTATATACATTTAAGATCATTGTACCCTGTGTTCACAAAATAAATGAATTTTGAATTTTTACGTCGCGCGTACGTGCTATGGGCGGACAATGTACTTACAAACCAACTTCAAGTTTTAAAAAGTCTAACTATTTCCTTGTATTCCTTTCAGGCAGACTCCCTAGGATGTGCACTTCGCGCCCAAGGTCTGCAGAAGGGTGACCCCGTGGGAATATGGTCACACAACAGTGCTGCATGGATCGTCGCTGTAGTTGCCGTCGCTAGAGCAGGCCTAATATCTGTGAGGGTTCTGATTAACTATAGACTGGTAGAAAATGCCTTTAGTGTATTTTCCGCCTTTGTGGAATTTTCATTTGTGAATAAATTATCCAAACAAATAAATAAATTGATTCTGTGTCTGTGACATGTAGTAGAGTAAGCAGGTTTGACGATAATATTTTTGTTCTTGTAAAGAACTAGTACAACTTACAGTTAGCCCACAATTGGTATTGTTACGAGCTTCGGGTTCGTGACAATAAAAACTGCCGATATAAATTACCAAAAATTACCCTTTAATTAATTAACACTAATAACAACTCAAACACACTAATTATAAAACACAATTGCACTTAAGTCGCACTTGAAGATCGCTTTCGATGTATTCGCCTGTATCGCTTATCGAACACTGCGTCGAACTGTCGATCGAGGCTATTCCCGGTCCTATATAGTGCAGCAGATTGTTCTAGAACCTTCTATTGTAGACACATCTAGAATGTTCGAGTATATACCGGCCCCGACTGACCTCTGTCGATAGTTCTAGTATCGAAATTTCTAGAAGGATCTATTAATTCTACTACTTGATACTAGATGGCGCTAGTGGTAAATTAGTTCTGCCACTCGATACTAGATGGCGCTAGTGGTAACTAATGTCACCATGTACCAGGCATTAATTGTGGCGCGCAACAGTATCTTAGACCGTAAATGCGTAGAACTGCCTTCAATTTTATTGCAAGACAAATGCCTCTTCAATATTGAAAAAGTGCTAGGCTATTTATGACTTTTACGCGAGCGAGATTTATAAACCAGCTTCGACCTAATTTTATTAATATGGTGTTTCAGGTCCTGATAAATCCAGTATATGAAAAGAATGAGCTAAGTTTCTGCATAAAGAAGACTGGCATGAAGAGCTTGTTGATAGGCAACAGATTGCCAAAACGGGAATATTACGATAAACTGTCACAGATGATACCAGAACTACAGAACAGCAAGCCAGGCTCGTGGACGTCAAAAGAATTTCCAACTTTAAGCTCTATTATTACTACCGAAAAGGAGAAACTGGCGTAAGTGCACCAAAAAAATTACCATGCATCAGAATTAGGTTGAGTACTAATCCTTTATCCTCAGAAGACGGTCAAAATTTAAAAACTCAAACCCAAAAAACACCAAGTCACCACTAGACTTCTTTAAGTTGCGAAGAAAAGTTGTGGTGCTACAAACAGCAAATTATCAAGACTCAGATCTGTAACCAGAGGAAGTAGTCTTACGGGAAAATACTGATCTTCTAGGAATTATGTTTTGAATGCAGTTATATGCAGTTGCCCAATAGGAATAATCTTTGAGCTTAGTTCTGCTTATGAAAAATACACAATGCTTATTGAAATTCCCTAGTATTTGACAACGCAGAGTTCAAAAGCAGCAAACGTCGACAACACAGACGATTTGTTTTGGATATTCTGTTAATTCCTTGTCTTTGTCAACAGAGGTGCAACTCCCTACGAATCCCTTATCAGTGGAACAGGCAGCCAGATCTCTCAGTATGGCAGTGAGGTCAAATCCAACGACGGATGCCTCATCCACTTCACTTCGGGCACCACTGGTGAGAGTCCAGAGGTACTTACTATGACAGTGCCTTGGTCTAGCGATACGAAAATATCGAAAGCTAATTTAATCCGTTGTCAAGTCTTATGTTAATTGATTTGACTTGGTGAGTGATTGATCGATTGATAATGTTGTGATTTCGACCAATCACTACATTGATAGGCAAACACAGTGACTCTTTATCGAAATTTATTGGTCGTAAGCGATACTACTTTTTTTTTCTACCATACATGCATAGATCTTGATTCCTGTAACTTATTTATCAGAAAACTTTTCTAGCTTAAAGAACAATTTTTGAGTTAGATTTTACAAAGGGAAACAGATAGAAATGTTTGCTGATGGATAAATTATTCGTTGAAATTGGCGTTAAAATGCCATCTGCTTAAAATCTGACGAATATTTTGGTATTTTACTTCAGGTGACCCAAAAGCAGCTCTAGACTCTCATCTCGGCGTCGTGAACAACACATACTTCGTAGGCAAGAGGAACACATTAGATGAGGGTCATCACAACATTTGTGTAAAGGTTGGTACTTAAAATAAAACTTTCTATATATCTATGATTAATCGTTGGTATTACTATTGATAACAATCCACCATCATATGCCTATTTTCCCAACTACGTTGGGGTCGGCTGCCGGTCTAACCAGATGCAGCTGAATACCAGTATTTTACATGGAAGGACTGCCTATCTGACCTCTACAACCCATTTACTGGGTAATACGAAACCCCTTGGTAAGACTGGTTGTCAGACTTTCGGGCTTCTGACGACCGGTAACGACTATCAAAGTTCCACGAATGACAGCCGGGACCAGCGGCTTAACGTGCTTTCCGAGACACGGAGGGGTTTCGGTATGTAAAGATGGTCACCCATCCACAGACCGACAGAGGCAAGTGTAGCTTAACCTGATCGATCGACCTGTGTGGCTGTAATTACTTAGCCACGAGCCCCTCTACCTTGCATCTGAGTTGTATATATACAAAATATAAGCTTTTCTCTATTTATATATTACAAATATAAGCTTTTCTCTATTTTGTTCTGAGACACTATTACGGTAGCCGTAGAAAATTAGCCATTATTAACATCCAATTATGTAGGTAGTAAAACCTCTCTTCCACATCTTCGGTTTAAAAAAACATGCATAATATATTCAGTAATAAGATTGTGTTTTGTTTGTTTGCAGGTGCCGTTGTTTCACGCTCTTGGTTCAATCGTCACATTACTGGGTGGCATAAGACATGGCAGCAGCTTGGTGTTAGCGGGCCCCGCTTATAATGTCGATGATAACATCAAAACTTTGTTTGCTGAAAAGTATGTTGTTTAATTTGAACTATATATGTCTGTTTTTAATGAACTCTTTTGGAATGATGAAGACGAAGTGACAGTGTTAGCAGTGTTTTTGCAACAGGTTAGGCCATGCCTACTCTTTAAGCCTGCAGTTTATCGTGAAGTAAATTATACTGGTAATCGTGTGCCTATACAGCGTGTATCAAAAAGGTGTGGTCAAATTTATGGTTGTGGTACAGACCATCAAACTGAACAACTTTCTCCACGGGAGCAACATCGTAATCGAGAAAAAATAATCAGCCCTCCCATTTAGGTCGAGTAGGTAGGTATTCAAGTTGTGTATGACAGTTGATAATTTTTTCGCGATTATGACTCTGGTCCCATGGAGAAAGTTGTTCAGTTTCATGGTCTGTACCATACCCTTAAAATTTAACACACCTTTCTTATACACGTCTTAAACATCTGCAATACTAGTGGCATCACAAGTGCGTTGCCATGCACCCCAAAAAATGGAAAAAGGAAGAATGAAATAATATTGAAACAAGCTGAACTGTCTCATATATGTATGCCTGTAATAATACTGGCCCCGTCCGTATCCGTCAAACTAGACCACACGAGCACCGCTTGCTTTCCCTGACGATTCAGTCACAAAGAGCTCTAGTAAATCACTGGCAAAACCATGTACTTTCCAGATGCTCAGTGATAACTGGAACCCCGACCATGTTCCTGGATATGCTGGCGAAGATCAAAACGATGGGGGACGTTCCATCCAAATTGAGGATAGCACTAGCCGCTGGCGCACCGTGCAGTCCACAACTCATCAGAGACATGGAGAAGCATCTTAAGACGGAAGCTGTTAAGGTAGGAAGCAGTATTTTATTTCTTGTGATATATTTACGTCTTGGTATGAACGCCTTGAATGGGCCACTGCTGGCATTACAAAAAAGCAGACATAATCTGTATCAGGAGAAATCATTGTCGTCTGATCAAGCCCTTTATAATTATGTAAGAAACTATTAAAAGAGATTGGTATTCAAAAGAGTCTGCGCTCAAGGTAAATCTAAATGAATAAATAACAAAATTAATGTTTCTAATAATAAAATAAAAGTTGTGTAGCAGGTAATGTACAATGAAACTGGAGTTGTCTCGAAAAATTATAGGGAAACCATTTCCGGTAAGTTGAAAGTTGCTGAGATACTAGAAAATTTCTTTACCAACATCTCAACTCTCCCTTCATATTTAAATCTGAATCTCTTCTCTCTCAGATTATAACATTTTTGAAAAGGGGATATTCAGGGCGAATAAAAGTTACTCTGTGTTACAGATCCTGTCAACGCGCCTACCACCCTGGTATTGTAAATTGATGATAGGCGATGCCAACTACTTAGCATCAGATGGATCAGCTGATTATTAACCCCAAAATATTCCGCCCATTTATATGAAAAGGGTATTTCTCAATGTTGCCGTCTTTTCAGGGTCTATACGGAATGACAGAGACAACAGCGTGCATATTCCAGAGCATTAATGGCGACAGCATTGACGTGGTGGCGGAGACCGTTGGCTACATACAGGACCATGTGGAGACCAAGGTACCTTAATTTTTTTTTATGGCTCTTTACCTCGATCACGCGTGATGGAAAGCGATGAATGAGGTCTATAATGGACTTTTGACCTGATACCTATTATTTGTATACCGACCGGCTGACTTTGAGCTCATAACCATCTTTCTTTATGCTACGGGTAATCGGGTACATTGTCGCGATAACGCAAACTACACTTCGCGTGTTCTCTCTCGCACACCACTGTATAAAAGTGAGCGCGCGAAGTTGTAGTTCGCGTTATCGCGACAATGTAGCCGTAACAACGAGTAAAAGTCCTTATTCGTCAATACAGTGTGTTTCAGAAATGTATGGTCATATTTAATTGTGTGGCACTGACCATCAGACTGAATAACTTTCTCCATGGGACCAACATCGTAATCGAGAAGATAATCAGCGGTCCCATACAAAACTATCCCACACGCGGTCTATATTTCCTTATTTACTTTCCTATCGCAGGTATGCTGGAAGAGATTTCGATAGAAATAAGCATCACATTTGATTATATCTATTTTTCTGTTATTCTTTAGGGTTCCGTGATTCACTTCTCAGAACCCTTATAGTTTCGTCATGTGCGTCCGTCCGTCCTTGGCTTACCTACCTTCCAAATGATTAGTGCTAGAAAGATGAAACTTTGCATGGATATGTGTATTTGCTCTGGTATTTACCACGTCAACAATTGCTAAAATAAAATCACGAAAAAAAAATTTTTTTGGTTACCTACCTACCCTACTACCCTGTAAAGTGGGGATGATTTTTTTTCTCGCGTCCATAGTGTGAGGTATCATTATATAGGTCTTTTAAAAACCTTGAGAGGTTGCTTCGATTTTTTGATTTAGGTATCCCTATGCGAGATATTCAACTTTAAAGCACTTTTTTTTTGTTAAAATAGGGCGTCCACCGCCCTCTAAAAGCTAAATGGCTGACTCGAAAAATCTGAAATAAATTCATGATGGTAGTCCATGTAATGAACTTTGAAGGAAAACTATAACGGCTTAGATAACTTTGTTAGTTCAGGAGTTATAGAAGTCTAAATTGTAAAATGCACTCGCTTGGAAAACTTCGTACAAAAATAACGAATTAATAAGTAAACGTGTAAAATATTAAAAATAAAATCATAACAATTATCCATTGGTACGGAACCCTTTGTGCGCGAGTCCGACTCGAACTTGGCCGGATTTTTTCTTGTCTGTTTATAAAAAAAAAATATTATTAACGTGTAAAAGTGTTTGTAGTATGATGTACTTAACCTTACAGAAATAAAATCATCAATGGTTAAATAAATAAATAAAACTTCAGTACCTGCTCGACCCAAATGTTTATACAAGTTTTATATGTTTATACTATGGCACGAACATTGAAAATCCAAAAAATTACCTGTTTTATACTTAATGATTTTACGAACCTACTCCTTCGTAATTGCATTATTGTCTAGATTTCTGGAACAGCAGTTTTGCTTGTTTAAAAAGCGCTTCTTTGGAAAACGTTGTTTATGAGTAGGTACTTTCCCCTATAGATGAGATGTTTTTGTTTTCCTCGAAACAAAAACCAATCAGTTAGAGGAGATCCTAAAGGTTACGATTACCTTGGGATTAGTATTACCTCATCAAAACCCATACCGTGTAATATTTTATTTTTATTTATTTTTAAAAATACGTTGCCCCACACTAGGAATTAGTCCTGTATCGTGGGTGCGTTTACACTCACATACACCAACAGCCAGACCCGGAACAACTACCTGTAGGCAATTCAAATATAAATTGCTCCGTGCGAGAATCGAACCAGTATAGTACTGTAGTAGTACCGAAGTATGTCTATTATGGTCTCAAGATCTACGTACCTACGACCGCCAGAGCGAACACGCCATGAGGAAAATCGTTTCAAATGTATAGTGTACATCTATACATACATACTCGTACATCTATACATATAAAAAGGAGAAACTGACTGACTGATTGACTGACTGACATATCAACGCACAGCCGAAACTACTGGGGCTAGGAACGTGAAATTTTGCACACGGCTTCCTTTTATTATTTAGGGGAGCACTAAGGAGTTTTTGGAAATTCGACCTTTAAGGGGGTATTTTGTTTGTATGAAAAATCTTAATCCTTGAGTTAATAAACTTAAAACTTGGCACAAATATATATCTAAGTAAATTATAATGATTGTAATGTTTTATTTTTCTATACTACCCTCTATGTGGGAATTAGGGGGTATCAAAGTTTGTATGGAAGAGTTTTAACGCGTGGTCCGATGAACTTGAAATTCAGTACTTATACTAAAGATCAACAATAAAGAATAACCTGTATCAAGGTTTATCGAAAATCTATCCCTAACGGGGTGGAAAGGAGTAGTTAATTGCATGAGAGGAATGCAAGGGAGGATTTTAATGTGTGGCTAAAAATAATCTTTGAGACAAGTTATAGACACGCATCCCAAACGATTTTACAAAATTTTACCCCTGTAAAGCAAAGCGTGCAAAGCGGGGATAAACTTAGCGGGTTAGTAAACTTGAAACTTGGCAAGAATACTCATGTAAGTAAATTATAAAGTTTATCACTAATAGTTCTTCATAACTACCCCTCAAAGGGAGTTTGTAAGGAATAAATTTAACGTGTGATCCGATTAAATCGAAACTCAGTATGTAAAACCAAAATAAATAATAAAGTGATCAGGGTCTTTTCGTCACTGCGTCGCTCGATATACTAAAAAATTGGTACCTTTGAGTCAAATCATAGAAACATCCTAATCGATATTTAAATATTTTACACTTGTGGGGGGTGAAAAGAAGGGATACAGTTTATAAAAAAATCATTTTCCGTTTTGTTAATGGTAGTATTTGCCTCAGAAAATAATAAAGCCTAACTTTTAGTTTCTTAAAGAAACCCCTCATAGAGAATTTAGAGCGTTTAAATGTTAGTAAAGAAAAATGTTTACGCACTGTCAGATTAACTCAAAAATAATACCTAAAACAAAAAAATAAAAAGTATATTTTCCAGGGTTTTTCAAAAATCAACTCCTAACGGAGTCGCAAAGGGTAATAAAGTTAAAGGGATGGGATTGCTCGAAAATGGATATAAATATTGTTTAAGTCTTACAATAGAAACGTACATACCATGATAAAGTTAGAAAATATTTTTTTTTTAAACTACCGTTTCATACAACAAACATCCATATCAGCCCCTCTGCCCCCCTTGGGCGGAGGGGCTGTTATTTTTTTTGAGGAAAGTACGAAATCTACGCATACGAAGTGCTAGTTACAAATAAATAAAATTGAAGTATCGGTTTGTAATGTCAAAATAAAAACCCTCCATTTATTAAATCACCAACAACAAAAAAACAATTTTAATTGTTTTTGTCTGGCTGTTTGAGGGGACTTTCACTGGCAGATAGCTCATGTTATAAGCAGTAACTGAGGCTACTTTTACTTTAGAAAAAGAATAAGCGTTCCGCGAAAAAAAAAAAAAAACATTTTTTCCGACATGCATGTGAACGAAATCGCGGGCACAGCTTGTTAATAATATATTATAGTCTTATAATTCGTGTATGCAGAAACTCAGACAGAGACAGATTCGTTTGTCTGTGTAGATTTATGTATGGTTGTATAATACTTACGATACTTTTATTTTTAGTGATTATGTTTTTTACGTGTTTATAAATATACAAAAATATATGACAAGTAGGTAAAATAAATTACGTAAATGTCATTGCCATCGACAGCACGTGCATAACAAATTGGCCATTCAAATGTGTCAATGACTCATTGAATTCACGCATGACACACGTTTTAGCAGTTATGCTAAAATGGGTGTCAAGCGAATATTTAGGTAATTTTGTTTGTGTACTACCCTACCCATAAATTTGAATAGGTTAAATTGTTAATGTGTAATATAAATACTACAGTAATATAAACTACAGTAATATAAAGACCAAGGAGATTAATAAAAAATTGTTAATCTCCTTGGTCGCGACACATTTTAACGTTACCCCATATTCTATGATGTTTGGGGGGTTGTCGCTACCACAGCCGCATGGATCGACCGATCAGGTTAGGCTACGCTTACCACGGTCGGTCCGTGGAAGGGTGACCATCTTTACATACCGAGACCCCCTGTGCTTCGTGCTCTTGGATCTTTGTCAGTCGTCAGAAGCCCGAAATTTTGACAACGAGTCCTTACCAAGGGGTATCGTAGTACCCATTACCTATATAGTTGGGAAAAGCCGAGGCAGATGATGATATTGTATGATTTTTAACGACTTATACAAGAAAAAAAATATCGGTTATTTTATAGTCATCATCATTATCCTAATTTCAACCGAGAGACGCAGCTGGACATAGGCTTCCACCAAGCACCGCCACTTCGACCGGTTCTGTGCTTCTTGCATCCAGTGGATGATATTTTAAAGTAATTTAATACAATCAGCATGCTTAGGTCATGTCCGAGAGTGCGATCCTTATAACCTACTAGCTGCACCCAGCGGTTTCACCCGCATAAGTTTCGATCCTGTGGGAATATCGGGATAAAAAGTATCCTATATGTTAATCCTGGTTATAAACCATCTGTGTGCCCAATTTCATCCAAATCCGTTTTGTAGTTTTTGCGTGAAAGAGTAACAAACATCTATCCATCCATTCATCCATCCATACAAACTTTCACGTTTATAATATTAGTAGGATAATGATTCCACTGCTGGGAAACAGGCCTATGCTCTATGAAAGGAGGGGAAAAGACAACGAAAACTTTCGACAGTTTTTTATCTGTTACAAGAGTAAAATATAATTATAGATAGATCGTTTTATGTTGAAGATCACAGACAGGTTGGTCTGTGATCTTCAACATAAAACGATCTCTATCTACACGTAAATAAATAGAAATAGTTTATTTTCTATCATTGTAGGTACAGTTTTTATTCGGATAACGGGTTTTAGTGTAAAAAATATAGTCATTAAGGTGAGTATGGACTAACGTTTACTTGTGACAGCACACCGAGCATTTGCTGTTTTATAATTTTATCTAACCGCACGTCGAACACGACGCTCGATGTTTTGTTACAACCTGCACCCCAATTGCGTAACACACAATCAATCGGAATCAGAATCATTTTGAAGCAAATTGCTAATCCATTGCTTCATAAGTTCGAAAAATTTATCTGCTCAACACGTAAATAACGCAATGAATGTTGTTGAACTGTCAAAATGAAACCGATTCCGATTAATCGTGTGTTACGTAATTAGGGTGCTGATTTGAAAAACAATGAGCGTAAGCGATCAAGAACGCACAATCATCAACAACGCAGAATCAGGTAGAAATAACCACACCATACTGCATTCGCAGGAATGTTAAATTACATGGAAATGCAACCTGAGCTTTTGCCAATAATGTGCCATTCGTAACAACGTAACATTACTTGGAAATGCTCGAATATGCTCTAGTGTATACTTGCCCTCAGAGATAATCGGTGAATGAACTACAATTAACTTGATTGATTTTTTGCTATCAAATGCATCGTAGAATAGGTACCTAATGATCGCATTATGCGGTATTCATTTAATTATGTATAATCAGAGCTAATCGTTTTCTCTCGGCAATTGATTTGTGATACAAAGTAAGACGTTCTAATGGACTGTCAAGGTTACAGTATCTTCTACTTATATTTCTGTCAGGAAACCCGGCCGACACCCGTTGCAAACTATGGCAGGATACTCTTCTCCCTCTTACTGACTATCTACCTCAAAAGGAGCATATCCCTGCAGGGTGTAACCTTCCGTGGTCCACTTGGATGTCCCTGAACCGTCTCCCGTCTCGTCAAGTGGGAAGATGTACCTAAGTCCAACCTGGTTTACCTGGTAAAATGGGGCTACCTTGACGGAACGGCAGTAGGGAGTGATTGTGGAGCTATGTCGCAAACCATGCTCCACCTCCTATGCAGCCCTCTGTGTCCCAAAACATACAGTCAAACTGACCGCTGCGCTGTCACTGACGACGCCGTGGAAGTGGCAAAGTTTTGGGCCTACAAGATTTAAAATTCAGTCGTGCCAGCGACACGGAGAAGAATATTTATTACATAAAAAAATGATGCATGCAATGACTATACACTGTCAAATTTAATTAGTAGATACTCATACTCGTCAGCCACCACGTCTGCGAAGTTTCGCTAGCTAATTTAATTTGACCTTGTATACATGCATGTTTGTCATGGCCAGTTATTCCGGCTATCCATCCTAAAAAATCCACCCTGACGTGGATACGCGGAAACGCATGTCCGTGATTCCACCCTAGGCTTAGGGTGGGTTCTCGGATATACTTTTGATCCCGTCATGGCGCACCCCAGGTAATCACATGTCACACTACCCTGGCATATTGCTGACTGACATATATGTCGGAGTCATTCATTTGACTATTCGGAACGCCAGCGCCATCTGGCGGCGCTAGACAGAGTCTAGCTTGAGTTCGTGGGGGTGGAGGGGAGCTACAAGAGCGGTGTGGAGCAGAGCTCTCTTGAACGATTGGACATCGTACAGACAACATGTGCTCAGAAACTGTCTCGCATTCCGTATCGTTGAGTTGTATACCTACAGTGTGTGATTCGCTAGTGTCATTAAACTGTTCGTAAAATTATAATCTGATTTCAACTGCAAACCGTTTTTCTATTGCGCAATAACCAACACTACCCATAGTACGCCCACAGTAATTAAAATATATTCCTGATGATAACGAGACACAAATACCTTCTCCGACATATACATTTACTACGGCATGAGCTGTTCTAATACCTATACACAAGAGATGAAGAATAAAAAGTAATAATATATTATTTTCTTAGGTAGTAGATGAGCACGGTGACATGGTGCCGTTCGGAAGTCCCGGCGAGCTGGTGGTGCGCGGCTATAACAACATGATCGGCTACTGGAACGATCCGGAGAAGACCAGGCAGACACTCAGCGAAGACGGCTGGTTGAAGACTGGGTAAGGTTTCTTGAATTTCCTCGTATTATACTTGCAATCTACGTAAGGTTACCCCTTCGGAGATTACGTGTAGACAGTTGAGTTATGCTCAAAAACGAACTCCGAGCTTCTAGAACTAATCTGCATTCGCTATTTAGTTGCCTAAAATGTAAACAAATATATATGAGTTTATGGAAAAATAACTTTGATTTCTACACAATAAAGTTCAGTTTACACTACAACTTCAAATATTTTTATAACTTTCTCAATAGTGCCAGTCACTCTGAAATCAATATAAATCGCCATTAAAATAGTTTAACTTGAAATAACACCAATTGGAAACATAAATGAGAATAGACTCTTAAAAAAAAAGGTTGGTTCATTATTGTAAGATGCGTCCCCTTGCCTGGGAGCTTGTTATGCTGCTCCCAGATACCTTATTGTTATGCAGACAGTATGTAAGGATGTCAATCAATAAAAATTGATGGTTCTTTGACCTAATATTTTATGTATGTTGCCACTTACATTATGTTAACTAATGAGGTAATTCGCTAAAAGGTGTGTAACGATCGTTTACCCTTGATATACCTACACTTTAATTTCATTACAATCATCCCTGTCTTGAATATTAATTTTGTTTTTGTGAATTTTTCTTATGACAAAAATTACGTACCTGAGTTTTTAGTCTACACAATGGTTTATAACTTCTGACATTAAATTTCTAATAAGTAATTAATTAATATTCATTTTAGAGATAAGTTCACGATAAGTGAAGATGGATACGGGCGCGTCGTGGGAAGACTGAAGGACATCATCGTTAGAGGGGGAGAGAATATTGCTCCTAAAGAGATCGAAGACTTGCTGATCACACATCCTGATATCGAGGACTGTCAAGTAAGAATATAATTGAATACTTCTAAAAGACGGTGATACATGGAATTAGTAAGTACAAGGAATACTTAGTAAGCCCATGTAGTGCAGTGATATCTCACAAATCGGAGGTCTGTGTCCCAGCAGTAGAAACATTTATTAGACATTGCGCACACTTGAAACAAAATAGTTTTTCAACCGACGAAAAGAGGAGCAGCACCCTAATTGCGTAACACACTATCAATCACAATCTGAATCATTTTGAAGGATATTGCTATTCCATTGATTCATATGTTCGAAACATTCGTCTGTTATACAACGTAAATCACGCAATGACTATTGTTAAACTGTCAAAATTCAATGCTATAAGTTACGCAATTATCCCGCAGGATCTCTAGTAGACGTGTAGGTATAAATATTGAAAACAAACAAACAAGCAAATTAATTACGAAAACGAAAAAAACTACAGTCTGGCGCCGCCTCAAAATTAGTTAGTAATAATAATTTACGAGCTTATCGTAAATTATTTTTCATACCACTTGCTCAAAAAAGGGACATTCTATGCCACAAATCTGTTAAAAACAGGGAAAGAAAATTATACAGAATTTCATTCATCCTCTAGGGGGAGAATCTATATATATAAAATTCAAAGTCCTGACTGACTGACTGACTGACTGACTGACTGAGACATCAACGCACAGCCTAAACCGCTGGTCCTAGAGACATGAAATTTGGAGGGTGTATTCTTCGTAAAGAGTAGGTATCAACTAAGAAAGGGTTTTTCGAAATTCCACCCCTAAGAGGGTGAAATGGGGGGATTTCGTTTGTATGAAAAATCTTATTCCTTGAGTTAATAAACTTGAAACTTGGCACTAATACTTATCTAAGTAAATTATGAAGTTGCCCAACTTCTTTGTTTTTATAAACTACCCCCTAAAAGGGGATTGGGGGTTTCAAAGTTTGTATGGAAGAATTTTAGCGCGCGGTCCGATTTAATCGAAACTCAGTATTTATACTTAAAATTGAAAGGAAAGAATAATGTGTATCAGGGTTTTTCGAAAATCTACCCCTGACGGCCTGAAACGGGGTAGTCAATTTTACAGGGGAGGATCTTACAGCGTGGCTTGATTAACTCGAAAATTGGTATAAATAATCTTTGAGTCAAGTTATGAACACATCCCAAATGATTTTTCAAATTCCACCCCTGTGGGGGTGAAAAGCGGGGATAGTTTATATGAAAAATCTTATTCGTTGGGTTAATAATCTTGGAAATTGGCATGAATACTCGCCTAAATAAGCAATAAAGTCTACCATTATTAGTTTTTCAAAACTACCCCTCAAAGGGGATATAGGGGTGTTAAAGTTTGTGTGGAAGAATTTGAACACGCGGTCCGATTAACTCGAAACTCAGTGCACTGTGTGTGTACTTAAGACAAAAATAACACTAATGAGAGTTTTTCGAAAATCTACCCATAATGGGGTGAAAAGGGGTAGTTAATTTTACAGGGGAGGATTATAATAAGTGGCTTGATTAATTATAAAATTTGTATAAATAATCTTTGAGTCAAGTTATGAATTTTATGAATTTTTTAAAATTCCACCTAAGTAAGTAATAAAGTTTATCATTAAAAGTTTTTCAAACTACCCCTCAAAGGGGGATATAGGGGTGTTGAAGTTTGTGTGGAAGAAATTGAATGCGCGGTCCGATTAACTCGAAACTCAGCATTGATACTTTCGACAGAAAATAATTAATAATAAGTATGTAAAGTTGTCGAAAATTGACCCCTGACGGGGAAAAAAGGGGTAATTCGGTTTTTAGGGGAGGATTTGAACTTGAAACTGTATGTTAAATTTTCACGCCTAAACCCTGAACTTCTGATTTGGCAAAGAGATAGATGGCATCCTGGGGAAGCACATACTTTTTATCCTGGTAGCACGTTCCCGTTTGATAACTTCCGACATCCACGCGGGCGAAGCCGCGGGCAGAAGCTAGTGTGATTTAAATTTGGAATACTTACCGAAATTTATACTGAACTACATCTGTGTTTACACCATTGAGTTTTTATATAAAGCATTATACATCTTTTTGAAAAAGGAATACGCATTTATAATGCAGTTATGATTATTAAATAAAATTACGAAAACCGACGAGGCCGTATGAGCTTGATGCCTTTGCTTTTCCGACAAAAAAGTATTAGTCTAGGAATTTGACGCGTTTTTGTTTTCTTCAAATACATAAACGTTAAGTTTATTTTTTCGTAAATGGTACGAAAAGCAGAGTATTTTCCTCGGTGATAAAGCTGTCTTAGTCTTGGGTGAACTTAAATCCCTCGCTACACTCAGGACGTTTTTAACACCCTCGCTACGCTCGGAAGTAAACCTCGAGTTCTTCGTTACGCTCGCGATTTAAATCGTCACCCGCGACAGAAGACACTGCTTTATCCCCTTGGTTAATAATCTACTAATTAGTAACTAATTTTGAGGCGGCGCCGGACTGTAGTTTTTGTTATCTGGGATTCAACAGTTTTATCGTGTCAAAATAGGTTTTTAGTAATGAATTCCTTATCATCTGGTTTTTGCGAGTGTGGGATCCACATTTATGATACGTCTATATTGTCGCGATAAAGCGTACACTTCGCGCACCGCTAAGTTAGTTTTATCGCGACAATATGGCCACAGCATATTTTGGTTTATAAAGCGATACATTTGATTCGGACTGCGCCCAGTCATAACCAGCATGCAAAATACATAACCGACATATAATTAATAGTCTCCGGAAGACCAAGGCCATTTAAAATTGTATGTCTTTATACAAATTGGTCTGAGAGATACTTGACAAGCATCTGATTAGTGATTAGGCATAAAATCTTTAGTGGATTTTGATTTATTTTAATTCCTTTAGCTTGTCAAACTTACTATAGTGTCATCATCATCATTAGCCTTAAGGCTCCTACACACAATGCCGGCGGCAGGGCCGTCGGGCAAGCCGCCGTGCACTCGGCGGCTTGCTTATTCTGTGAGCTATGTTGACAGCTTTGGTTTTCTGCTGTACTGTCCTATAATTGGTCGCGGGTACTAGTATTGGGAAAAGGATGAAGCTATACGTCCTACCCCCCGATCTCTTTCCACGCTATAAGAAACGGTGGTATGCCCCTGTAGCGGTATCTACTACGCCACATGCGAATAACGCGTCACATTGACGTCACGCAAATCCTGCATCTCGCAAGCAGAGTTTACCGTGCAACTCGCATACATACAACTTCCAGCCAGACATCAATTGTTGGGCAGTTGCCCACCAGACACAACACCCGTCTGGTCGGAGGATCCTCCCTTTTCTATAGAGTATGAGTGAACTTTATACCCTGTTCCTCATACCTCTAAACTGGTGACGTGATGTTGTGTCTTAACCTGAATATACAATAAACAATACTTTTTTCGAATCAGGTGGTTGGAGTATCCGATGAGAGATTAGGCGAAGAGTTGTGTGCGGTGTTGCGAGTCCGTGAAGGTGTCTCCGTGTCCGTGGACGAGGTCAGACGCCACTGCGACGGTAACATCGCCCGGTTCAAGATCCCTAGGGTTGTAAAGGTGATGGAGGAGTTCCCTAAGACAGCATCTGGCAAGATACAGAAGTACCGCATCAAAGAAATGATAGAGTCAGGAAAATTGTAACTTTGTAAATAAATTTTATTCATTTTTGTATTTTTTTTCTTCTCATTTATCGAATACCAGCTCTTGCCCCTGACTACGCCACGCTTGCGTATGCCTGAATGCACAGACAGACAATTCATCGTCAGAGGGGCAATTCTCGTAATTTAAAGAACGTTCACAGTCTGATCTCGGTCTCAATGCGTTAAAAACATCTCTAATTTCCATACATTTTTGACCAGTTTTTCACATTGATGATCGCTGAGATGAGATTGCGACTAGATTTTGAACGTTTTTGATTATGGGAATTGGCCTTCAATTCAAATAGATCTCTCTATGTATCCTATATAGCCTTGTGTTATTTCTTTTCCGCAGTTTGCACTATGAACTCATAATGATAGTGAGTAATATCCGTCACTCATCAGTAAATACATTAGTTACAGACATGCTTAAATCTGTTATCTTTGCAGTTATTGACCTTCCTCATATTATCTATTTCATATCATTTGAACCTATATTATTTTTAGTATAGTTATTTTTATTAGATAGACATAAACATGCGTTGACACAAAATGGAGAAAAAAAATGCTAACGAATCACAAAAATATAAGCTATGTAAAGTCGAACGCATTCTACCGACTACAGACGTGAAACCTGACAAATTTGAAATATGAATTTTGCGCATCTACAAACTAAATCTGCGCTCACGCTGGCCATTTTTCACCAAGAATCAAAATCAAAATATTTTATTTCACACAAACCTACATGGGCACTTATGAAAATCAACAGTTTATACCCAAAAATGTAAGTTATTAAAATATGAGTAGTAGTAGCATTTTCAATCTTATAGCAGCCGAGGGGTTCAAGAGTAGATTTTCGTTGTAATAGTAAAAAATGCTCAAGAGGTAATTTCCCATAAGACAGCAGTACTTTTTTTTTCTGACACTTTCATTTTTGGGTACGAAATGAATGATGTCCATAGTTTATTAATAAAGTTGCTTGTTATCACTCAGTATAACTAACTTTATAAAGAGTATAATTCAATGAAGAGCTAGCGAAGGTAAGAGAGAGAGAGAATATGTTGCATTTTGGCATTGCAGTAAATTGTTCGTTGTCGTGACGACATTTGATCAATATGGGTAATGTTGATCAAATGAAGAGATCATAATATTTTATCCAACCTGCAGGAATTCGTTGGATGCGGGAAGTATAGAACCGATCTAAGTGGAGGTGCTTGGTTCCCAAAGCACCTCCACTTATATGTCTATGTCCAGCAGTGGACGTCTTTCGGCTGAAATGATAATATTTTATTTTTGTTGTTTATGTAACCATTTTGTCGTTGAGCTCCAAGTTCTGAGTTGAGCTGCACGATTACTGACAAATGCGTGCATTGACTGGACAAGTCCACTCAAGTCTGTATTGTTTTTTCCTCAAAGCACCATCTCAGTTATTAACCTGCATGGTCCTCACATGGCCTGACCAAGATTATGTCTGTGATTTCTTAGTTACAAGCCCCTATTTATGTATGACGAGTATATCAGAAGGCCAATTCTCGTTATTTAAAATCTAATCGCAGTCTCATCTCGGCGACAAGCAAATGTCAAAAACTTGTCAAAAATTTAGGGAAATTAGAGGTATTTCTGACAGATTGAGACTGAGATCAGACTGTGAATGTTCTTAAAATTACGAGAATTGCCCCTCGGTTATTATTGTCGCCCGTGTAAGCGCACCCTAAGCGCTACTAATTAATGTAAAGCCATAGCTAATCAGCAATCAGTATTTTCACGACCGTCGGGACATTACCATGTCTTTGTTTCTACTACTTTTGCTTTTATTCTGCATTTTAGTTTTAGGCTCACATTTGTATTTCCGATACAACCATGGAGGCAGATTAATTCATAAAATTAAAGGACCGAAGGAAACGTTTTTAATCGGAAATACACTCGACATATTTATTTCCCCTGGTAAGTGCCTTTTTCGTTTTATTTTCTTCTATGTTGGTTAATATAATCGCAAAGGTAACTGAGTTTTCATGCGAATGAAATGGCGAATGACTTTGCGTTGTGGGTATAGAGGGGTGCCCGTCAAACTGCGTTAAGTTAGGGTGGCGCCACAGTAGCAACAGGTTGAAAAGCGCCAAAAGTTATTAGAATAGGATTTTACGATATGTTTACAAAATTATTTTGGACTACGTAAATAGTTGACGTTTCGTATACTGGGCAGTCACTAACTACTCTAGTTACTAAAAATATTAAATTATCTAACTCGGCATACCTACTTCAATCCTTCAACAACTGCTACATTCATACCAAACCCTTTGCCTACGCTAGCGCCATTTTGGAGGGTATTTGAACTGTTGTTTAATGCTAATACCTGGACACTTTTTCAACTTTCCCCCCATATGAGATGGTTCTCCTTACCTCTACCCTCCATAGTTGTGAGTAAAATAATAGCACAGATAAAATAGATACGTTAGTAGGTATTATCTTTGTCGTTCTAATGGCAAATACTGGTGCAAATATGGTCCATATATATGCAATTGACATCAATTTGTCCCTTAAGAGGAGACTCATTGACGTATGCATTCTTCCCATCTTCACATAAGGTGGACAAACATAGTCTATGATAAATCAGCAGAGGTCCACGCTTGAGGTTTGCCAGAGGGCTATGGAACGGAGTATTCTGGGTATCAAACTAACAGATCGGGTGAACGGATGGTCGTATTCCTAATACGACCATCCGTTCCATAACTAAGATAACTGAAGGCGATAGGTGAGTTTTGTAATTTAAAACGTTCAATATCTAGTCGCAGTCTCATCTCGAAAACAAATGTCAAAAGTTTGTCAAAATCTAGGGAAATTAGAAGTATTTTTGACAGATTGAGACTGTGAACGTGCTTAAAATTAAGAGAATTACCCCTCTGATGTCATTTGGAAACTTGCCACGCTAAAATGGAATTGGGCTGGACACATCTTGCCGCATGTCAGACGACCAATGCCCCCTCTTAATAAAAAAAGTTGCGCACTTTTTTTATACCATTAATTCACACACATAATCACAGATCAGGATTATCAGGATTGTTACAGTCGAGAAGCACATGAAAAAGTGTTATATTTTAAAGTTAATGAAACATTGACTAAATTTAAAACAGTGAAATTAAAACAATAAAGTAATTTAAAGGAATATTTGAATGTAATTTTAATTGATTGTTTCGTTTTTCTTTTCCTAAAACCTAAAATTCCAATTTCATATGTAATATTTAATTATATATGCAGAACAATAGAAGTAAGTCTGACAAAGGTGATTAAAGGTCACTGAAATCTGAATACAATGTAAGCGTGTATGTAATATTATGTAAGTCTGAACGATCTCGCGTTAAGGCTCTCGCAGACTGGCCCGACGCGACTCCTGTAGAACAATTTCTATGAAACTTCATGGCAATTGCGCGTCGCACCTGTCTGCGAGAGCCTTTATGAAAAGCGATGGATGAGGTCGACGATGTAACGAATGTGTCCAGAAGATACCTGTTTGCGCTTATTGTGAAGGCTGGTTCGTTGTGGGGAACACTGACGCTGGCAGAGAGTTCCACAATTTCGCTGTGAGCATAATTAATGTAGAGGAGAAGCGTAGAATAAACCTACGACTTGTTGGGATCAACTACATAAGTGCGGATGGTACTACCGTACGTCTGGAAGTAGGGTAGAAAAAGGGACATGGTGGGGTCAGGTGGTGTAGCTCCTGCGCACACTCTCCAAAGTTTTCATCAAGATTTAGAAAAAGTTCAGCTCTACAAAGCCGAACTTTTTTTATTGCGATATGTTGTGTTGTTGTGTTATGTTGTTTTTGTGCCCGAGATTGAGTTACTATGCAAATACTGAAAATCAAATACTTACTGAAATAATTACAACACAAAAATTACATTACAATATAACATGATGAACGTCATAACATATGGTATAAGCAGGCGCCTATATCGTATACAAGCATCCCGCGACTTTGTCCGCGTTAAATTTCTTGTTCCCCGTCACATCTCATCACCCGCCCGCGATATTACTTCGTTTTCGCAGCATTCTTTCTGACTTATTATCTATTTGCTCTGCTCCTACGATTCCTAGCGTGATGTTAAATAACAAAAAAAACCAGTCAAGAGCGTGTCGGGCCACGCGCAGTGTAGGGTTCCGTAGTTTTTATAACAGCCAAGTGCGGGTCGTATTTGCCGACTGATAGTTTTGTACCATGCTCTAACTACAACACAAAAATTATCATCCCCACTTTACACGTAGGGGAGGTACCCTAAATAATTGTTTTTTTCAAAATTTTATTTTACCAATTTTTCGGCGTCATTAACGTGTATACTCATGCCAAATTACAACTTTCTAGTACCAATAGTTTTTGAGCTAAACCGCGGACATACAGACAGACGGACATGGCGAAACTATAAGGGTTCCTTGTTGACTACGGAACCCTAAAAACTGTTCAGCTTTATTATTACTATATGTAGGTTATGTCTGTGTATCTTGGCCCCGTCGCGGATCTCCACAGAATTCTATACATTAAATTAGTGCTATAAATTAGTCTAATGTCCTTGTCTTATCCCTGACCTACGGCAGTGAGATAAACCGTGCATTCATTATAAACAAACGTGTCATTGTATGAACACTCGCTGTTCCTGATACCTGCTATTACTTAAACATGAACTGTGTTTATAATTTTGAAATCATTTATTTATTTATTTATCAACCTTACAACGATCATTACAGGCCTTAACCTATAATGCGACAGTGTAGTTATCAACTTAAAATTAACTAATTTAACTTTACATTTTCTTTATTCTTTATTCGCAAGAGTTTTATTAAATATAGTTAGTTATATAAACTAACATAAATAACTATATTTAATAAAACTCTTGCGAATTCACTCAAAGAGCACGAAAAAATATCCAGTCTCTCATGGACTTCGTTCACCACACGGATTGTTCGGGTGAGGGGTGCTTTCGCCAGTAGATTGGTTCTGGCCTAGGGCACGTTTAGCAGTTGCGGGTGTCGCCGTCTCAACACGTACCGGTCCGGCACTCTAAGTTCCAGTTGACGCAGCACTCCCGGGGTATGTGCTACGCCACGCAGTAGCTTCACTAAATACGCAGCAAGACTGAACTCCCGAGTCCCGACGAACCCTGAGCTCATTATACCCCACCAGTATCCAACCCAGTACAAATAGTGTGGGGTACATGAACGGGTAGAACGGATACACCCCATACAGTTTAAAATACAATCATACATTCTATACCCCGATTGGGTAGGCAGAGGTGAATAAGAACTCAAGCATAAATGCAAAATGTGAGTGTTAAACCACTTTTCGACATGTACCCCAGATGCTACTGACTAACTTTATACACAATATTTATTTTTATATATTATTTTCATCGATATTTTCGTCAATTGTGGACCAATTTTAAAAATTCCCCTTTCATTTTGTAGAGAAAGCTTGCGTGGTAGTCCCATATAATTAACCTTTAATAGTAGCAGGAAATTGTGCCTCATGGCTGTGCCAAAACGGGCCTTTTTGGCACAGCCATGAGGCACAATTTCACAGTTTAGCAAAAATGCCAGAATACTAGTGCCTGGCACTGGTTTTCAAATGACGGGCCTGATGTTTGAGGTACTGTGAGATGACGGATGTAAATCAGTTTTATACTGTAACGTGACGCGTGTATGCATACTTAAATAAAATGTGTCAGATATAAATAGTAAAAATATGTACATAAATAGTGTGATATTGAAGTTATTCACGAAGATAAAACGACTGACAAAAACTTGTTTGTGACGATGATTTGATGATGTTATAATTACTTCCTGCCACTGTTATTTACATAACAAGTAGCGTAACGACGAATTTTTGAGGGGTAGGTAGCACAACTGCCGAGCTTTTTCTCAACTATGTTGGGGTCAGCTTCCAGTGTAACCGGATGAAGCTTAATATCACTCTTTTTACATGGAGGGACTGCCCATCTGACCTCCATAACCCAGTTTACATTGGGTAATACAATTCCCCTGGTTGTTAAACTTTCGGGCTCTGACGACCTCTAACGAATATCAAAGACCCACGAATGACAACCGGGATCAACGACTGAACGTGATTTCCGAGGTACGGAGGGGTCTTGGTATGTGAATAAGTATGGCCACCCATCCACGGACCAACCTCGGCAAGCGTAGATTAACCTGATCGATCGACCCGTGCGGCTGTCATTACTTAGCTACAAACCCACCAGTTAGTTACCACAACTAAAAAGTAAAAAAATATACTTAAAAGTTTTTACAAAAAAATTAGAAGAAGTCAGTTGTTTTGTTTTTTCCTTAGGTCTAAATCTTGAGACAAGCTTGATAACCTTATTTTTTTTCAGAACAAATATTCTACTGTCAAATAGAATGGCGCAAAAGATTTGGTAACTTATGGAAATTATGTGGTTTTAACTACCGGGCAGTGTATGTGTATAAACCTGAGGATATTGAGGTAAGCACAAGTGTGTATTGTCTACGACATTATGTTACAATTCATACAAATCTCTGCTCGAGAACTTTTCGAGTGAAGGTCGAAGAAATCTGCTGGATACAGGCAACCTAGGATCGGGCTTTGAGGAGATGTTTGGTGGAAACCTGTTTGCCAGCAGTGGAGTAATTCAGCTATTATGATGATTTATTTATTTTATTTAACCTTGATTGGAACTGTATAAAGCAATGAACAAACTATAATAATGATGAAATCTTTCTCTAAACATAATTTTACTTTAGGAGTACCACAAGGTAATGTCTTCGGCCCATAAAATCTTTTTATTCTCGCGAGTGTGCTGTATAATATCCAAATGAATAAAAGCATTAGTGTTCCTTTCCTAAGTTTGGCAAAACATTTATTTTCAGGTAATCCTGTCGTCTACTCGGTATCTGGACAAAAGTTACCCCTACACATTCTTGTTTCCGTGGCTACGTGAAGGACTTTTGACCAGTACAGGTAGGTTTTTTTATAGATCATTATCATCTGCCTAGCCTTTTCCCAACTATGTGAGGGTCGGCTTCCAGTCTAACCGGAGGGTTTTTATAGATAAGTTGTATTAATAAATCAATGGAAACATTGTTAAAATGTTTATAAATTTTGATAGAACAGATTTCATAATTACTTTCATAATAAATGTAGATAAGGTACAGCGCACCTCAGTGCTAACAAAACCAGTATAAACTGACCTCTAAACCCAGGTAAGCACGGGCGCTTTTCCCACGGGTGTTTTTTCGCGCAATTGATTTTCAACGCATTGCTCAGCGCTGAGAGTTGAAAAAATCCAACAGAGTGCTTTTTTGACGCACTGGGATGCGCTCTGTTGGATCCTCAATGCTCGGCTCAATAATGAGGGTTGAAAATCCAGTGCGCGATAAAATCCCGCCGCGATATTTTTACGCCCTTGTCAACGTGGGCTTATTATACTGTAACTCCATACCATTATTGTAGATAGTCACTTTAAATATTTACAGTGTAAACAATTGTTGGTTGACCAATAACGGAAAAATAAAAAAATAAACAATTAAATACCTACTACGATATGGCATCTCAAGATCAAAGTGTAAGGTCCCAATGACACGAGGCTGACTATACCATTACACTAAAGTATTATTTATTAATAGGAGGTTCAAAAATAAGCACCAAAATCTTTTAACGAATTTTTTCAGGTGAAAAGTGGCAACATCGCCGTAAAATGTTGACTCCTGCGTTCCACTTTCTGATCTTGAAGCGGTTCTTCGCCACTTTCTGTGAACATTCCCAGGAACTAGTGAACACTGTTGAAAAAGAGGTCGATAAGGACCAATCTGATCTGTTCCCAATAATCAGCAAGGCTACTCTTGGCGTTATTTGTGGTAAGATACACCTTGTTTGTTTCAAAGATTTTACTATAACAAGATGAACTAATCCCGTTTTCACTCACACTAGACGACACCTCACGCTTACATACGCTCGACTCAGCACCGAAAGTTGAAAATCCAACAGCGCGCTTTTATTAAGACATTCATTTAATATGTAAAACTAAAGTATTTCATACTGAGTTACCACTAGCGCCATCTAGTATCGAGTTACAAAACTAATAGTCACTAGCACCATCTAGTATCGAGTTACAAAACTAATAGTCACTAGCACCATCTAGTATCGAGTAGTAGAACAAATAGATCCTTCTAGAAACTTCGAAACTAGAAATATCGACAGAAGTCGGTCGGGGCCGGTATATACCCGAACATCCTAGATGTTTCTACAATAGAAGGTACTAGAACAATCTGCTGCACTATATAAGGAATAAGGAATAACCGCGATTCGGGACAGTGCAGTGTGTTGGAAGCGATACATGCGAATACATCGAAAACGATCTTATTGTGTTTTATAATTAGTGTGTTTGTGTTGATTAATTAAAATAATAAACTTTTTTCTTTCTTTCTTTTCTTTATTTCTTTCTAATGACAGCTCACTTCGCCTAACTTTTCACGGTGAGATATTTACAGAATCGATCGGCTGTATTGTATTTTCTCCGTTTTAGAAACTGCAATGGGAGCCACGACTCGGGAAGGTGAAGATTCATTAGCCAACAAATATTTTAAACCATTACACACATTGGCGTTGGTCGTATTATACCGAGTTACGAGAATTTGGTTATACTCAGATGCGTTGTTCCAATTTAGTAGAACTGCTAAGATTCAAAACCAAGCATTAAACACTTTGAAGAAATTCACCACACAAATAATTCAAGACAGGAGGGAATATAGGAAAAATAATAATATAACTGAATATATTGAAAATGTTGAAGATAACGTATATGGTAAGAAGGCTAAGCTAGCCATGCTAGACTTGTTACTAGATGAAGAGGAAAAAGGAAATATCGATGAAAAAGGAATCACAGAAGAAGTTGACACGTTTATGTTTGAAGTAAGTAATTAATGCTACGTTGCAAATTAGCTATGCATACAGGGTGGCAGGGACAACGACGCGCAACCTTTTGCCATGAATTCAGTAAGTAACCGACGAAAATTTGTTGTGCCATACATTTTGACCGCGTAGGTGTTGCACTTTTCCATGAAACAACAGTTTTTTTTTTTTTGATAACCGACGAAACATTTCTGCGCAGGAGAATCATGTACAGAATCTATGGTAACAGGTTGCGCGTCGATGCCCCTTCCACCCTGTATGTCATTCAGGCCCTCCTGAATAACATATACCTCTTAAGAGCGTTTACAACGTACGGCATTTCATACAAACTTTCAAGTCCTTGTTATTCGAAATGCATGAATCGATTTTAATGAAACTTCCTACGCAATAAGCAGGTCTAAAAAGTTAATTGAGAACATGTTCGAAAAATAATAGTGTTACAGCTAAATTCGACCGATTTTAAATTTTCCATACAAACAGAGATTTCCAACTATCTTTTTTTAAATAAGACATTTCGAAAATGTTCTTTACTTACTTTTTAGACCTATGTATCCTGCTTATGCGTATGAAGTTTCATTAAAATCGGTTCATGCATTTCGAAAAACAAGGACTTTCAAGTTTGTATGAAATGCCGTACGTTGTAAACGCTCTTAATGCCCTAAGATTTGACCGTTCTTTACATTTAAAAAATGGTAAATATCTGAGGACATTTCAGAAACTCGATCTTTTTAATTAACATACCTGATGAATTTTGAACACGATGTGTTTGTATTCCAGGGTCACGATACGACTGCAACAGCACTTTGTTTCATGATCATGAGACTCGCCAACGAACCGGATATACAGGTAAAGCTTTGGCAAGGTCTGAATTAAAGTATTTTTATTATTTATTTTATAACATTATTTCATTTTAATTAATTGTGTGTATTCAATTTGAATGCCACATAAATAAGCGTTACGGGGAAGGATAGCCTTTACCAGAAGTGGTCATTGTATTAGTGGTTCAGCAGCTTCAATATCATGAGGATTGTGCTGGGATATAGCAGTTCATCGTGGACATGTCATGAAAAAAAAAGATATTTCTGTGCCATAGGCTTCTTACACAGTTCACCTTTTATACTTTGTTTTTGTCCAGACGGTAACACAAGTCAGCCGGTATACATAATTATGTTAAGATAAGCGTTATGGAAAACCAAACTCCATGCATAAATAACATATAACATCACGCCTGTTTTACCCCATGGGTTAGGTAGAGGTATGCCTAGTACCTACAATTTCGTCAGTTATGTCTTTTATAAGTATAAGTTTCCCATGTTTTAGGGAGCGAGCCTTATATCATCAACTGGTCACAAATCCGGACTCCGGGCTGCTGCTGAGAAATTCCTGATGGAAAACCCAATAACATTTTTCCCGACCAGTACCCTAATTGCGTAACACACGATTAATCGGAATCGGTTTCATTTTGACAGTTCAACAACATTCATTGCGTTATTTACGTGTTGAGCAGACAAATTTTTCGAACTTATGAAGCAATGGATTAGCAATTTGCTTCAAAATGATTCAGATTCCGATTGATTGTGTGTTACGCAATTGGGGTGCTGGGTGTCGAACCCAGGACCTCATATTCGGCAGTGGCGCATTGAAAATACATGAATTTCAGGATTCGATAGCTGAAGAGATGAGCAGCATTTTTGGTGACAGTCAAAGACCGCCTACAATCGAGGACTTGAGTCAAATGAAGTACTTAGAGTGTTGTATTAAAGAGTCACTTCGGCTGTACCCCAGTGTGCATTTCATCTCTAGATATTTCAAGGAGGATGTTCAAATTGGTATGTTTTCATTTTTACTTTTGATACTTACATTAATTTTAATGTTTCCAAAAACACATTTCATTTCCATTTTTATTTCGTTTTCATTTTGTTCACTACTTGATTTCGTTAGCCGTTTAGGTTTTTTGTTGAAATTTGAAATGCTATTTATTTCCGCATTTTTGATCCTTTACAATGAACTAATAATTCAGCCTCATTCTAGTCTGAACGGTTCCATTCATCTGCAAGGCTATTCACCACTATCCGAGAGGCTATCGTATCGAAAATGACACATTTCGATGACCTGATTTGCCTCGCCCCCGACAGCAAACAGCTGTCGGGAGAATAGCGGTCGTCTATTTATAATAAAATATAATTTTATTGGAAAAATAATTTTGAATTGTTGACAGTTCTTCCATACAAAATCTGTCAGATGTCAATTTTATTCCACGAATAAAAATTATCTGTCGAATGAAAGATCGGCAAATTTTCGGGTTTTGGACTAGTGAAGAGCGTTTAGAGGACTCCTACGACAACATTGATTGATGATCGATACGGTACAAACTCGTATCGAGTGGTTGTGAATAGCTAAGCTGGTCTGTTATGAGCTAGGCCTGTTAAAGGATTCTTGACATGCTTAATTCCTATTCAAGCAGCGATGACGAGGGGAACCAATGCCAAACAATACATGTGGCCTATGAAAAATTCACGTGTTTTTCCTAACCCTACAGGTGAACATACAGTCCCATATAATACGATGTGCAACTTCAACGTGTTTGATATCCATCGGAACCCGGAGATTTACCCAGAACCGGAGAAGTTTATCCCAGAGAGGTTTCTGCCAGAGAACTGTATCAGTCGCCACCCGTATGCCTACATACCGTTTAGCGCTGGACCTAGGAACTGCATAGGTTGGTACCTCCAAATTCATCGTCGCCAAAAGTAGTATATTGTAATTTTTTCCTGCCGATCGATTCTGTAAAAATGTCACCGTGAAAAGTTAGGTGAAGTGAGCTGTCAATAGTGTCAATCCCTAGCATTAGTTGGAATGACAGCTCACTTCACGCTCACTTCACCTACGTTTTCACGGTGAGATCGTTACAGAATCGCACGGCTGTTCCTTGAGTGAATTTGCCAGTATAAAGTAATTGTGCTATAATGTGTATATAGGGAAGGAGGCCTTTGCCCTGCAGTGGGACGACACAGGCTCATAATAAAAAAAACAGGGTCAAATTAAAAAAAAACCGGCCAAGTGCGAGTCGGACTAGCGCACGAAGGGTTCCGTACCATTATCTATAAAAATCACGTCTGTTGTATATTACATAATTTGTGAAAATTTCAAATGTCTAGCTATCGGGGTTCTTGAGATACAGCCTGGTAACAGACAGACGGACAGACAGCGAAGTCTTAGTAATAGGGTCCCGTTTTTACCCTTTGGGTACGGAACCCTAAAAAGGAAACTCCGCATATCTTATGGGTATCAAAATTTTTTTTTTTTTTAAACGTTTCCCCACTCTAGGAATTTCTCCTGTATCGTGGGTGCGTTTACAAACATTTAAACTCACATGCACAAACAGCCAGACCCGGAACAACTACTTGTAGGTCATACAAATATTTGTTCCGTGCGGGGATCGAACCCGCGACACGCAGCGCACCAGTCAATCGCTTAACCACTACGCCAACCGTGCCGTCAATCTAAATCTAAACACTACAATAAAATAAAAAAGACATGATGTGTTTAGTGGCAACGACCGGTGGTAGAGTAGTGTATTGTTGTATGTACTTGAAGTATGAGTTGGTAACATAAGTTTCTTTTTGTTTTGTGGTGTTACCCTTCACGTCTGTGAAGTTTACAAAAAAAAAACTGATGTTTAAACTAATATTTATAATATAATATCCCTGGACGTTCGATCGACGGTCGTTGATCCCTAAAACAAAATTCACTGATTTATTTTTTTTGTTATCATGTTTAGATATGATATGGGGCCCGTGGCTAAATAACAACAGCTAAGCAACGCTTGCCACGGTTGGTCTGTGGATGGGTGAACATCTTTACATACCAAGACCCCTCCGTGACTCGGAAAGCACGTTAAGTCGTTGGTCCCGGCTGGCATTCGTGAATCTTTGACAGTCGTTACGGGTAGTCAGAAGCCGGAACGTCTGACAACCAGGCTTACCAAGGGGTATCGTATTACCCAATATCTGTGTTGTGGAGGTCAGATAGGCAGCCGCTTCAAGTAAAATACTGGTATTCAGCTGCGTCCGGTTAGACAGGTAGTTGACCCCAACATAGTTAAGAAAAGTTCATAGATAAGAACCCTATCGCCCTGGGATATGCTGTTATGATAGATTGTGTTGGCAAATAAACAAATACATAATTTATGTTTATTAACAAACGGGGCCTTGGTCACTATCTCACCAGAGAACGTCTCTTAATTAAATGGCGCTTCAACACGCTGCCTGTGAAATTGCACCAGTGCGCCTGCACAGATTACAATGCAGTGCTGCATTATGTCAACTTAAGTGTAAATAAATGTGTTTGTCTTGTATACTTACGCATTGGTAATCTTATATGATGAGTCTATAATTTTCCCATTGCTGGGTCTTGGGCCTACTCTCTGAGAGAGGGGGAAGGCCGTAATTCCGTGGCAATCAAAAAGATGTCTTGTTGTCCGTTATCCACGCGATTAAAGATTTGAATGGAGTATGCCCCGTGTCCTCGACTTTTTAGTTTTAAGACAGGCCGGTTTCAAAATGCACAAAAAATACCTTTCTGCCCGGATTGCACCCACGGCCTCGACGCGAACTCGTAAGTTAGAGTCCTTACCAGTGGGCTACCAATTCCTTACAACCTCCCACAATTTTTAAAATAGTGCCCTAAAGCCACGTTGTATGGCGATGCTGATTCTTTGGCCAAAAAGTAGGCCCTCTGGCCTCTCTGGCTCTGGGTAGTAACCCTCTGGTCACGTGAAGAGTCCACCAACTGCTTGGCTATATGTCACGTTTTATAGTCCTTTTACATTTTCACTAACTTTTGTTATTTCAGGTCAAAAGTTTGCCCTAATGGAGCTGAAGACTATGATGTCCAGCCTCCTGCGAAGGTTCAGGTTGGACCCAGTAACGAAACCTGAGGATCTCATCTTCACGCCTGATATCGTTCTGAGGACCACACACCCAATCTATGTCCACTTCCGGAACAGAAAGAATACCTAATAATTAAGTTATCATTTAAAAATAACAAACTAGATTAATCTATATTAAATTTGATAGATTTAAGAAATAAAATTGTACGAATATCCAGTCATCCACATATGGACGAACCCATCAACGATTCGTTTTTTAACAAGGATAGTTTTTAATAATCGTTTTCAAAGTGGTTCTCACTAATCAATCCAGCGGGCATACAGCGACCTGCGCGTACCCAGTTTAATAATGCATTCAGGATGCTCTTGGGATTGCCGTGGCGGTGTAGCGTGTCAGGGATGTTCACGGAGGCGTGCGTCGACGGGTTCGCCGCGATCATGCGGAAGCGCTGCGGATCCATGATGGCGCGCTCGCGCCTCTCCTCCAATGGCATCCTGAATGTGTTTTCAGACCGGTGGACTCTCCTCTTACCTCTTACCTACATAATAGGTGGGTAAGAGTTTAATTAACCTTGGATTAAATTAATACTAACATCAGGCTAACTTATATTAATATTATATGGATTTTTATCTGAAATAAAATATTTGAATTGAATTGAGAGACCGTATTCAAACGCTGACGAATCATGTAAATGACAAATACCTATAGGTACGTCACACGAAAATGTATATTATAACAGTGGCCTAAAAAATTTAGTTGACATTTTTCCATTTCAGCTGTGATGCCACATTATAATACATATATAGAATTAAAATATAATCCTGATAGGTTATCCTGAGTGATTACTTGATTATTGTTTATGGTAGGTTATAGGTTGAATTAGTCAATAAAAACTTTATACTATACAGTTCAAACATTCGGAACTATAATTTTAAATCATAGCATGTGGTGTGTCACAGCTGAAGTGGATTAAATGTTAACTAACTTTTGGAGGCCACTTTATGTATATGTATATTTCGGTGCGAGAGTGGCCAGATTGAAATAAATAATTATGTATTTTTGAAAGAGATCTACTTTTTACGTGGTCCACGTGGTCTTGTTTTTATTGGACATAATTTAAAAGAAATCAATGAAACAAATAATAACGGAAAATTTAATTGAAACAAAATTATTAAAACATTTTTTTTAACGTTGCCCCACACCGACAAAACTTCGACACCTATATGCTTTGATCAATAAAGCCTATATGTATACATATAGATATTTTTTATTGCGAAAATGCCCACCTCCTGACCTCGATCTCGCCTGATGGGAAATGGGTCACCCTGCTTTGTCCCCTTAGGGTGACAGATCGGAAAAAAAAGTTTGATCTGTCCCCCTGTTAGCAATGAGGGGACAGTTCGAACTTTATTCACTTCTTAACGATAAAACTTTTTATTCCTGTTTGTCCCCCATAGAATTTACTATATTAATTCTTAAAAGTAATGCTAGTCGTTATAAGCTTACTTTCAAGAATTAAATAAAAGACTAGTGGTTTGGATTTATAACGATCTGAATTTAAATAAATTATAAATATTTCTTTTGTTTCTGTATCAGTCACAGTCCCATAATTAATCACGTAGTAGGTATTCCAGGCCGTGATTCCAGGTATAATAAGTATAATAACAATCAGTCCTCTGATTTGACTTCATATTACGGCACGACGCGGCGCGGCGCGGCGTGTGACGGCACGGTTGGCGCAGTGGTTAAGTGATTGACTGCTGCGCTGCGTGTCGCGGGTTCGATTCCCGCACGGAACAAATATTTGTATGACCTACATGTATTTGTTCCGAGTCTGGGTGTTTTTCTATCTATAATATGTATGTATTTACAAAAAAAAAATGTATAATATGTAGTTTATCAGCCATCTTGTTACCATAACACAAGCATTAGGTTGCTTAGCTTGGGACAAATGGTGCTGTGTGAAATGTCCAGGGATATTATTATTATTATGTCGTTTATTTATTTAATTTTCTTATTTTTATACATTTTTAAATATTAGTATAAAAAAAACATTTAAAAATATAAAAAAATAGAGATCCACCGGTATCGGGAGCAGGGTCCAAGCTACCGGTGGTTAGGGCTCCAGAGACAGAAACCTCCTCACAATGCGAGCCGTATCGAGGAGTACTGCCTTCTGAATCAGGCCCTTGATCCAACCGCCTAACGAGAGCCTCGATAGATGTTGATCGAGGCTTTCGGCCATCAGGCCATTGGCCGATACGACAATCGGCACAATATTATTATTATTTTGGGTGTATTTTTTTTTCTCAGCTCTTAGGCTGGTTTTAGCTACATTTACGGGCCAAAGCCAAGTAAATGCAGCGTGTGGTGAATTTATGGTGATAGTGCACTTTCGTCTAACTGCATGAATTTCCTGACGATTCTGCATGTGTTTAGGATGGCTGCTTTCTGCAGATTGATGTAAAGGGATTCTTCTAGATCTATCAATTTCAGGCTACGGAGGAGATGATTGGGGATAACACCTGTCGTTATTATTATTATTATATTACAAAATGTTAATTTTTAGTAACGATATGATAACTTTTAGATGAGAAAATGTTTCTAAGAAAATTTTACGTGTTTAGATAAAATTGCAGCTTCTATTAAGGTAATTCATTCTGTATTATTCAGAAATGAAGTAAATAAATTCAAGTTTTGACGTTTTCATTCCTGTAAGAGTTATCAAACAAAATAAAATTTCTGTCTGTGCTCTGTATGTCAGTACTATAGTTAATATCAAAACTAATTTTGCGAATAACAACTTAAAGATTCACAAAATATGGTTGAGAATTACTTGCACTCCATTATTGTTTCGAAAAAAGCCGGCTCTTACGGGAATTTACTCGGTGCAAATAAACAATAGATTTCAAAACAAGCTAATAAATTTGGGTTCTCTCTCTCTCTCTTTCTTACTCATGGGGCCTTATGGGCAGCCGCAATGATGCGCATTACTAAGAGAACTAGTGCAAAGGAGATGGCTAAATTGAAGTATGGATGAATTTTCAGCAATGTCTAGACATGGTACCTAGCAATATGTAATGCTGAACAGCTGAATATTAGTATTCCATACAAAAACAGTTTCAGGCACTTTTTATATCTTTATAATCCTGAAAATGAAATCGTGTAACTCCTACGTCAATAGGCATAAAAAACTGCAAATAAATTATATTGCTATGAACTTTTACCTAGGTGTTACCCAAACAACACTAGATTTTTGTCCAAAACCAAATCCCTATAGTAAATGTACTCGAGAGATGGGTTCTGGACGCTGAATGGGGCAACGCGCGCAAGAAAACACTCAGGCGGCAGGATTTTTCTGACTTGATTTACATTGGTCAATACAACCTACACGAATGTATAGCTAAACCTTCCGGAAGTGACAACCCCATCAAAATATGTTTGTTGAAACATCCGTACAGACAGACTGACAGACAAACGCGCCAGGAGGACTTAGTTTAATTAGTATGTGGTGATTGTTAAATCCTGCCTAAACTTGATAACGAATACAGTGAGTAACCAAGGACTTTAAAAGATCATCATCATTCTCCTGCCCTAATCCCAATTTATTTTAGTCGGCGCAACATGTCTTTTTCTTCCATACTCCTCTATTAGCCGATATCTCGACAGTCACCCCCTTTCTAGCCATATCATCATTCACACAGTCCATCCATCGTATCGTTGGTCGTCCCCTACTCTTATAGCCATCGACATTCATAGTCAAAACTACTTTAAAAGATATTGAAATAAAACAACAAAAATGCGATTAATTTATTTATTCTGTGAATCTTATAAGAACATTATATAAAAAAGTTAGTTTAGGTTATCTGTCTGATCAAATCATTCTGATTGGATGTTGCCCAATAACACAAACAGAGAGAGAGAGGTCAGGGACAGTAGTCCTGACGATTTGTAGGCCGAGAAACTGAATATCTGAAGAGGAAGATGATAAATGCTACCGGACGGGTATGCAAAGATAAAAAAACACACTGTGTTTAAAAACATTTTATTTAGATAATAGAAAGCTGGATGTGACGTTGGTAAATTCTGCAAAATTGAATACTTTCTTTCCACTGCATGGCGTTGTATACTTCTCACGGAACGGCCTCAAGTTATGCGCACTATTGTATGACCAAATAAACGTACATCACTAGTTGCTTCTGAATTCAGCAGCTCATAACAAGGATGACAAATGTTGGCATCCCTTGGAACCTAAAACAAACTTAATTACCTTATTACCCACATGAATTATTTATAATACCTACACATTTGGTTATTATGACATCTAAAGCTGTTGTACCTACACATTTGATTATTATGACATCTAATCAGTCTGTTGTAGTCGTGACGTGTTGAGACGAGATGAGTCTTTCTGATTCATTGCCATTGAGTTCATTATGTATTTTGAAAACACGGTTAACAACTTGAAGTCACATTTGTTCGATGTTTCTTATATTTATCGGTTCTAGAATGATTCTAGCTGTAGATGACTTACCTCAATTATTAACCATCGTGCTAAGATAGTGAGTAGAAAAGCAGGCAATGAAGAGGCGATATGCTGCCGCAGCCTTTGCGTGGTTACACCGCAGTTTATGCATCGCAGGATGAATTGATTGCAAGTCAAGTCCGTGTCGAGTAGCAAGAGGTCAGTAATGTTAAAACGCTTGTTTCAAATAATACCAAACGATTATAAATATGATTTCTTTTCAAAAATTATCTTGATTTGTAATAGGTTACATGTCATTAGGTATTTTAAACACTGTTACAATAAAGTTCGTTCAGCTGGTAACATTTAGGTATGTAGATTTAAAATTATTGTAAAGAAAAAGAAAAAGATTATTCCATAATTAATTCAGCTGGTAACATTTAAAACATTTTGCCAATATATATTATATAATAATAATAATAAAAATACTATATTATTATTATTATTTATTATTATTATTTCCTTTATTTAAAATTAAACATATAAATTATATTTTTAAATATTTACATATAAAAATTATAAAAACATTTAAAAATATAAAAAATAGTAGCCCATCGGTATCGGGAACAGGGTCCAAGCTACCGGCGGTCAGGGCTCCAGAGAGAGGAACCTTCTGACAATACGAGCCGTGTCCAGAAGTACCGCTTTCTGAATCAAGCCCTTGATCCAGCTGCCCAACGAGAGCCTCCTCAGGTGTTGGTCGAGGCTCTTGGCTATTAAGCCATTGGCGGTCACGACTATCGGCACAATGATCGCCGAGTCCACATCCCACATGTCGACAACCTCGCGAGCCAAGTCAAGATACTTATTATTATTTTTTTTTTTTTTTTATTATTATTATTTTTATTATATTATTTATTATTAATTTTTTTATATATATAATATATTATATACTTAATATATATATTTTTTTTTTATGCCAATTTTATTGTAAATAGAAAAAGAAAAGATTATTCATAACTAATTCGGCTGGTAGCATTTTCGTTCGTTGCTTAGGTATTGTAACCAGAAGAAAAAAAAGAGATGATCAGGCTTTAGTCGTTTTGATCGAAGATGTTAGTTCGCGCCTTTTTTTTTAAATATGAAAATGGTTAAATAATCTCTGTGTTGTTTCGGAGTGTTTAAGCTCAAATGCTGCTTGTTTACTAGCAACGTGTGTGACAAGAACACATTGCCTTAAAACTTTGGCAAGGCGCGATTTCCATGGCGGTGTGAGTAAAAAACTCCACGGTACCTACCTACGCGTCACTTCGCAACTGGTCAACCGCACGAACAGTCGATATTTTTTGTGTCCCGTGTAATTTTCAATAAACAAATTTCCAAAAGTTCATTAAAGTAATCATTGAAGAAACCAAATTCCCAATGATTCACCCCTTTATGTCGTAATAGACATAAAAATTGGCGACCGTGACAGGACACGAAAAAACTAAATTTCAACAATTGGTTTGTCAACGTGGCGTGATCATCGAGACCACAAAAGGCCGAGTTCTCGTCGTGAAGCAGAAACCAAGAGCTTCCTGAAGCCTAAGCATTCGATGCAGCTAAAGTATCGACACAGGTATATGGAAGAAGAAGCAGTTGCAGAAGATTCACGTGAAGCGGTTCATCATAAGTTAAGTGCCCTTCCTTCCTCATTCTTACCTTCCTATCTGTTTTCCAAATCATACCATCAGCTTTCCTAACTAAAACGTGCCTTCTACTTGTGCAATAATTTCAATTAATTATTTAGGTATTATTGAAGGGTCATTCGAGGTCAAAGTTTTACTTGACAAAACTTATGTGTAGTACACATAATTCACTATAATATCGGTGTATTTCATTAAAGGCCATCATTAATAGTCCATATCAGCAAGTTGGCATGCAATTTATCCAAATAATCATCCTAAATTACCATTTTAAAATATATTTTTTTACATTTTTTCATCTACCTTCATCGTGTATTTCTCATGCCATTCTAGGAAAAGATAACGTAACGCTCCCAATCAATTTTTAACATTGTTCGTCGAACTTTCCAGATACCTCGGAACATCACGCTAGCACCATTGGTATCAGCAGAGCTTGCATTCCGTGCTTGGCAGCGTGAATCCGGTTTCCTGGTCGGCGGGTGACGTCGAATTGAGGGGCGTGAGATTCTTTATATAAATAACTTACTAAATTATAGTTTTCACGCTGACACGTAGTTGAGTCTGCTTGATAGTCAATTATACTTAATATATTTTAATTTTAAAAAAAAAATGTCGCAAGAAATCGATTTAAAGAAATTACGCGAATTGACTGTCAGACGTAGCTCAATTAAAGGTCAAATTACCAAGTTTAAAAACTTTTTGGATAACTTGTCGTCTTTGGACTCATTGTCAAATGAGGAAATTGCTGAATTAAAGATTAAACTTGGTAGATTCGAACAATTATCAGCTAAGTTTGATGAGTTGCAAAGTCAGATTGAAGTCTTAAATAGTGGGAGTCTGGCATTAGAGATTGAGGAGCGGGACAAGATTGAAAATGATATGGTGAGTGGGCTTGCCATTGCCAAGGGTTTGTTGGACAGCTGTGTGCAATCATGTAGTCATGACTGTCATGAATCCCGATTTGAATCTCGTGACTCGGGTATCAGGTTGCCACGCATACAAATTGCAAGGTTTGACGGTGCATATTTTAAGTGGCTCGAGTTCAGAGACTCTTTTTTGAGCTTAGTTGATCGTAATAAGCAACTCTCGCCGGTACATAAATTTCATTATTTAATATCTTACCTGGAAGGAGACGCGGCACGTATAATTTCCAATCTTGAAGTATCATCTGAAAATTATAAGGAAGCTTGGAAATTATTGTGTGCTCGTTACGATAATAAAAGACTTCTGATTGATTATCACATGAATTCATTGTTTAACATACATTCATTTAGCAAGGAAACTGTAAAGTCATTACGAATTTTAGTTGATCATGTCACAAAAAACTTAAGGGCATTATCTAGTTTAGGAATGCCCACAGATAATTGGGATATGTGTGTCATATTTAATTTAACCTCAAAATTAGACAATAATACACTTCTAAAATGGGAGGAATTTAGAAACCAGCTTGGTGACAATATTCCGACCTTAGAAAACTTTAAACAAGTTTTAATAGATCGCGCTGATGTACTTGATGCTTTAGATAGAAATAAAATAGATAACAGCCACCAAAAGGGTTCATACGCACCAAATAATCACCACTACAAACAGGACAAATATCAAAAAATCTTTATTAAGGCAGCGACAGCTACTAATAAAGACACTTCAAGTTCATTTGTATGTATAATCTGCAGTCAAAATCATAAAATATATGAGTGTCCTAGTTTCAAAAACAAAACTATACAAGAAAAATGGGCAGATGTAAATAAGTATAAACTTTGTTCTAATTGTCTTAAGCAGGGTCATCCAGCAAAGGCTTGTGGATTTGGACCATGTCCTGATTGTAAACAAAGACATAATCGTCTTCTGCATAACCCTAAACAGTCAGTTAATAATAATCATGCGATTTCAGAATCGGAATCTATAAACGTTAACTGTTTAGAATCGGAATCTGTATGCGTTAACTCATCGGAATATCAATTCAATCATGTTTTATTATCCACTGCCTTGATTGAGGTTCATAATCCTAATAACAATAAATATGAAACAGTGCGTGCATTGCTCGATTGTGGTAGCCAGGGCAGTTTTATTACAAAATCGTTAAGCGATAAATTGTCACTTGATTCCATTCCAATATCTAGTATTAATATTATAGGTATAGGAAACCACTTGTCTAATAGGGTAGAGGAAAGCTGCACTGTTAAAGTGCAATCTATCTATAAACAGTTTGATGTTACTTGTAACATGCTTGTTATGAATGAGTTAACTAGTTATTTACCTAAAAGCCAGGTTAACATTAAATTCAAAATACCTAAACACATAAAATTAGCCGATCCTAGTTTTAATGAACCCTCTCAAGTTGATATCTTGATTGGATGTGATCTTTTCTGGGATATCCTGGGAAATGAACAAATTTCTATAGGCCCAGATAATCTAAAGTTACGAAATTCCAAATTTGGCTGGTTAATAGCCGGTCCGATAAATAAAAATAATTTGAATAGCATATATTGCAACAATAGCATAATTACAAAAAATAACAAGATTCAAGAGTCTTGTATTGATAAATTACTTACAAAATTCTGGGAGATTGAAGAACTCCCAAACAAATCCATTCTCAGCGAAAGGGAAAGGGCTTGTGAAAAGCATTTTTTACAAAATACGGTCCGTTTGAGTGATGGACGATTTAATGTGAAATTACCTCTAAATAGTTCTCCAAGCAACTTGGGTGAAACCTATTATACTGCAAAAAAAAGATTGTTTAATTTAGAATTACGTTTTAGGAAAAATCCTAAACTAAAGTCACAATACATTGATATCGATGATGTACCTGAAACTAAAAATACACCTAAATCCAAAACTAAATCTAAGATTACAAATAAAACCAAATACTCACCCAAGACTGTCCCATCTGCTCCGCTCGTCTCAACTTTGACACCGGCGAAGCAAGCAGAGCAATCAGCATCTGAAACAAAAACTCATAAAATACAAAATTCATACGTTACATCTAATAAAACCTTATCTGATCAAAATAAAATAAATACTTACCTTAACACTGACATACTGCAACCTATAATAGATATTGAAAGGTATAGCAAACTAAATAAACTTATCAGAATAGTCGCATGGGTAAAAAGATTTTGTTTTAATATTCGTAATATTCATAACAAACAGGTTTTGACTCTCAGCGCTAATGAGTTAGATGACTCATTTCATTATCTATGCCGGGTTGCTCAGATTAAATGTTTTCCTATTGAATACAAGGCGTTATCTAAAGGCGTACTTTTAAATGTTAAATCTAAATTACTATGTTTGTCACCTTTTTTAGACGACAACAATTTAATTAGATTTGGAGGACGAATAAGTTCTTCACCTTATAGTTTTGATAAAAAACATCCAATATTACTTGATTCGTCTCATCATTTGACTAAACTTTTATTTGAAAGAGAACATTTGCGGCACTTGCATGCTGGCCCGCAGCTGTTGTTATCACTAATAAGGGAATCAGTATGGCCGATAAATGGCAGAAGGTTAGCTCGGCGCACAGTTCACAATTGTGTGCGATGTTGTCGTGTCCGAGGCCAAACTCTTTGTCCTAAAATGGGTGATTTGCCATCACAACGTGTGAGCGCAGACTTCCCATTCAATTCAGTAGGCATAGATTTTGCTGGACCTTTTTACATAATTAATCGTAAAGGTAAAGGTGCAAGGGTGAGCAAATGTTACCTTTGCATATTTGTGTGCTTGCGATATAAGTGCGTTCATTTGGAAGCGGTCTGTGACCTTACTAAGGACGCATTTATAATGACATTACGCAGATTTATTGCCAGACGTGGCAACCCCAATGAAATATTTTGTGATAACGGGGGTAACTTTGTAGCTGCTGCTAAAGATATAGGGGCTTTTCTTAAATTACATAATAGGGACTTATCTGAATTTGCAACTCAGGAAAATATAAAATTTGTGTTCTCACCTGCTCACGCTCCTCATTTTGGCGGCATCTGGGAAGCCGGAGTCAAATCTGCAAAATTCCACATAAAAAGAGTTATGGGAAATACCTATCTTACCTTTGAAGAAATATCTACACTTTTCGCACAAGTGGAGGCCGTTCTAAACAGTCGCCCCTTGTGTCCTTTGTCCTCCTCTCCTGATGACTACCTTCCTTTGTCCCCAGGGCACTTTCTCATTGGAAGACCACTGAAGACACTGCCGGAACCTAGCTTGGAAAACCTGAAAGAAAGTCACCTGCAACGCTACGCTCGACTGCAACAAATTCATCAGCATTTCTGGTCACGCTGGCAGCGTGAATATATACACGAATTACAACAACGGCTGAAGTGGAAGACGAACTCAAGATCCCTACATATTGGAGACCTCGTGCTTATCCATGAAGATCATGTACCGCCATTGTGTTGGCGCCTTGGACGAGTTGTCAGATTATTTCCTGGTCTGGATGGAGTTTCGAGAGTGGCTGACCTGAAAACCACTAGAGGCGTTCTACGTCGGCCTGTTATCAAGCTGTGCCCGCTACCCACAGCTGAAGACTTACGGTTGAAAGACAAGCCTTTCAACGGGTGGGAGGATGTTTAAGCTCAAATGCTGCTTGTTTACTAGCAACGTGTGTGACAAGAACACATTGCCTTAAAACTTTGGCAAGGCGCGATTTCCATGGCGGTGTGAGTAAAAAACTCCACGGTACCTACCTACGCGTCACTTCGCAACTGGTCAACCGCACGAACAGTCGATATTTTTTGTGTCCCGTGTAATTTTCAATAAACAAATTTCCAAAAGTTCATTAAAGTAATCATTGAAGAAACCAAATTCCCAATGATTCACCCCTTTATGTCGTAATAGACACGGAGTTTTAGAAGTATTGTGAATTGTACTGTAGTTGCAGTGAAATAAACTAGTTATCTGTAACATGTGGACTTATTTTAACAAGTGATCTAACAAAATCCGAAGCGGGATCACTGCGCGCCGTTCTCGGTCAGATACAAAGATTCAGGTTTGATTTTTTTTTTTCGCGGTTACTGAATAAACTCAATGTAACGTGATAGACTTTTACGACCAAGAAAGTGACGTGCATCGCGTTACCATAGTAGTTCAGTATTGACACCTGTGCGATCACGAAGGAAATCCCGAGGTCGCCACAACAGAAGACCTAGCCGGACACGTGTTGCAAAACAGCAAACACGTTCCATCTGGTGTGCTGATACTGGTGCACGTTTGACTGGTGAATCGCATTGTGTGAAGGGTCATTCGATGCTCGCAGCCACAAATAATGTATGTAGGTACAGCAATCTTACACGCCGCCGCCCACTAAAGTCACTGAAGTATGCTCACCGAATAGCAACAGTTCTCAAAATATTAGTATTGATATTTTAGAGGCATAATAAAACTTTACAAGCTATAGCAACCGTAACTCCTCAGACGAATAATAATACATCTTTATATATGAGACAACCATACAGAGTAACTAAAAATAAACCCAAGATATTATACAAAAATCGTTTAAAGTTATTTTTGATAATAAATATATATCTAATGTAGTACCCGAATTTGACCCAAAGTTAAAAATCAAACAATTCTAACTTGGCTGAACCAAATTAATGAATGTGCTGATATTTACGGTTGAGATAGTAAAACAAAACTGCTCATTACGCTCTTCCAAAACTGATAATACTGCTAAACGTTAGTATGAGGGCCAGCCCTCTGTTATGCACTCGTGGCATATGCAGGAAAAACTTAAGGCGGGTTTTTTCTACCACTGAAAATTATGACATTTAAAATTTGACATTATAACATTTGTTAACTGAAATGCTTTAACCGCTGTTAACCGCCTAGCCCTTTAACTTAACGGCGGCCGTTCAACTTGCGGCCTGAATGATATTCAATAAATTAAAGTTTAGGTTGGAACTGTAACCAATCACGTGCGAGCCGAATTGGTCGCAGTAACTAAGCCTGGGCGCCCCGACCAAATGGCTTAGGTTAGAACTAAGGTCAACCTCGTGTGAGCCGAGAGAACGAAGCGAGGCGAGCACTACATCCAAAGGCCAGGCGGTTGACTAAACGCTAAAATAACCAGTTGGCTGCGACATACAGGTTTTATATTGTGTATATGTTGATCCGAGGGAGGAGCAGAACCACCAACACAAGCATTACTACATGCTTCCTGGGAGGTTCTAGCCACAGAATAATATTGTACAAGAAAGTTACAGAAATAAACTATTTTAATTTTTAATTTTAATATTATTATGAACTCGTTCAAACACGTCCGTGTCCGGGACGGCGACGGAGCTTCAGCGTCTGCTTTGTGTGTGCCACGGCCCAGTCACGTCCCGGCCACGGCCCTGATATGTGTAGATAGTCAGACGGAACCCTCAGATGGCAACACATTCCAAAGGATAAAGAGCCTGCTCAAAGGTTCAAATACTTTAAAATCACTTGACATTGCAAGAACAACACATACACACACACAACAAAATGAAAAAGACTCATAAAAACCCTTTTTTTTCAATATAATTGAACAGGTACCTTACCTACACGTGAATAACCTATATGTGAATAAACAAAACCCAAATTGAACCTTCTGTCAGTGAGTCAGTGTTTTGAGTCCAGTTAATACAGCTACCCAAAAAACAAAACAAAAACGAAGATGTTTCTGTCCTACAGCCATTTTACGATAACATTATTGAGTAGACGTTGCTACAGCTAACAGCTTTTCACAATGATTCTGCATTTATTTTGTATAATTATTTTAGTGCTTCTGATAGTTTGCGCCTATTTCCGATATTGTCGTGCCGGGCGACTGATGGCCAAGATCCCTGGGCCTACCAGAGTGCCCTTATTAGGACATACTTTTGCTATGCATAAAAATCCTGGTAAGTTTTCGCTTTAATCCCTTAAAATAAATATCTAAATATTCATGATTATTATGCCTTAAGGAGGATGCGTTATTCAGCCCGCGAAAATCATCAATACCCCTGTTTAGAATTAAACAAACTTTGTTTCGATGAAACTACTTGTATTGGATAAAATTGTAAAACTATACAGCTTAGATGTTTTTGTACGAAGATTATAATAAAATTACTTAGGACGTGCTAACTGAACGGTCGTCGTTGCGGAGTGGCGCGGCCGGGCGGCTCGCGCCGCTGCCGGCGCCCGCGTCCCTCGCTCTTCGCCCCTCGCCCCTTGTCCGTCCTACTAGTCATGCGCGCGTACATCCTCCCGGGCCTTGAAAGTGTGGCTTTCAAACTTAAGCTTTGTTTGTACTAGCGCCAAGATCTTCATTCTTCGCGCCGTCTTCCTTTGCGTCGTTAGAGACCGGTAGTATGCACATCTTGTTAATAGCCCTCCTTAGTGTGCCCTTTGACGTTAATACATCGGCAACTCTGCTGATTCCATCTTTCCCAGGGTATAATTGGGTAATACGGCCAAGTTTCCATTGTAGTGGGGGAAGATTTTCTTCTTTGAGGATCACCAGATCGCCCACACGAAGCTCGTATTGCCTCGTTCTCCACTTGGTCCGTTCTTGAAGTTCGGCAACGTACTCCCGGCGCCATCTCTCCCAAAATTGTTGTCTCAGTTGTTCTATGTATTGGTATCTGTTGGGGTGCTTGCAGGTGATAGGCAACGATGGCACTGAGGTGAGAGGTCGCCCTATAAGAAAGTGCCCTGGGGTCAGAGGGGAGGGATCGGTTGGATCGGTTGAAAGAGGAGTAAGGGGACGTGAATTTAAAATGGCTTCGATTTGTGCAAATAGAGTCGCGAGCTCCTCGAATGTCAGGGCAGCATTGCCGGCTACACGCTTAAAATGGTGCTTTGCTGATTTAACGCCTGCCTCCCATATGCCTCCGAAGTGAGGTGAGTATGCGGGGCTAAACACGAATTTAATGCCCTCATTATTGGCATAATTAATAGCTGACTCACGACTGGACCTGAGTATTCTACATATTTCATTGTTCGCGCCCCTGAAATTGGTACCATTATCGCAATATATAATATTAGGTTTACCTCTTCTAGAGACAAACCTTCGCAAAGACAAAATGAAAGCATCAGTGCTCATATCGCTGACTAACTCTAAATGAATCGCTTTGGTTGAGAGGCATACAAACAAACATAGGTAGCATTTTGAAATACGATTGCCTTTACCCTTACGGCTAGAGATCATAAACGGGCCAGCAAAATCGACACCGCACGAGTAGAAAGGAAACATAGAAAAGTTTCTTTCGGCAGGTAAGTTTCCCATTAAAGGTTGTAATGTCTTCCCACGTAGGCGAATACAAACTATGCACTGCTTTGTCGTGCTACGTGCTAAGTGTCTGCCACCTATAGGCCAAAATCGTTCTCTTATTGAAGCTAGAAGATGCTGAGGACCAGCGTGAAATAAGCGTTCATGTTCATACCTTGATATTAATATAGTTAAATGATGTTTTGCATCTAAAATAATGGGGTGTTTCTTATCATAGGCAAAATCAAAGTTTTGAATTCGACCCCCAACTCTTAATATGCCATCTGAATCAATAAAGGGATTTAGAGGCAATAATTTAGACTTACAACCAAGAGTTTTATTATTTCTAATCAATTTAATTTCTTCTGCATAACTTTCTATTTGACTTAACCTGACTAACACTAGCAAAGAATCATCTAATTCCTTAGTATCTAATGGTCCATTAATTTTTGCATTTCTATATTTACAATTATTTAGGAAACGCTGTACATAGGCATACATTCTCTTTAATTTATTTAAATTAGAGTATTTTTCAAATTTAATTACTTTGTTTGTAACTACAACATGACATTCAATGGTGTGCGAGTGTTTAACTTCAGGTAACATGTTAGGGATTTGTGTGTGGTTTTGTGTAGGCCAACAAGTTGGGTCATTAGCGAGGAACGAAGGCCCTTCCCACCAGAGGAGAGAGGACTGCAATTGCTTAGGAGTCACACCTCTAGACGCAATATCTGCTGGATTTTGATCTGTGGGAACATGACAAAAGGTGAATCCACTTGCAAGTTGATTGATTTCATTTACTCGGTTACACACAAATATTTTAAGATCCCTGGGTGGGGTTTTCACCCATCCTAGCACAACCTGTGAATCAGACCATATAAATTTACGATTGATATTACAATTTAATGACTGTAACACCTTTGAACATAAACGTGCACCTAACAAGAAGCCACATAACTCTAATCTTGGAATAGTCGTTGGGTTCATTGGTGCAACTCGTGCCTTAGCACATAACAACCTGATTGTAACTTCCTGGTTCTGATTTACAGAACGCAGGTAAATGCAGGCTGCATAGGCTTGTTGAGAGGCATCTACAAAACAGTGTAGTTCTATATTCTCGGGTGTATCACACAGAACTCTCCTTGTAATACGAATATTAGTTAAATTTGAAAATTGCTTTAATAGCTCAGCCCACTTTTTACAAAACTCAACTGGTACTGGATCGTCCCAGTCCAGCTTAGAGGACCATAATTGTTGAAGTAAAATTTTAGCTACTATCGTGCAGGGACACAATAATCCTAAGGGATCAAATACCTTAGAAGTAGTAGAAATAACTGACCTTTTAGTAATATGAGTAGAAGGCTCTAGGTCTGTAGAGAATTGCAGTGAATCGGCCTTGGGACACCAGTTGAGACCTAATACACTAGATTCTTTATTGAAATCAATGGGTTTTGAAGAACCACTTATACTGTCAAATAATTGAGGACAGTTTGTTCGAAATTTCCTGAGCGGTAGGCATGCAGAATTAAGTGTATTTACAACTCCATGATATATGTGTTTTAGCCCTTCTGTAGATTCTGACCCTGTATTCAGATCATCTGCATAAAAATCGTTTCTTATTACACAAGCTATAGACTCATCCTCACATTCATTAGCCAGTTGTAAGAGGCATCGAGTACTTAAAAATGGTGCAGAGGCAGTTCCATACGTAACTGTATTGAGTTGTAAAACATCTATCGATTGGGACTTATCATCACGCCACAGAATAAGCTGCAGATGGCGCTGCTGTTGCTCGACTTCAATTTGCCTATACATTTTCTCGATGTCGGCTGTGAGAATGAATTTATGCCTGCGAAATCTTAATAAAATAGATATTAAATCACTCTGCACTACTGGACCAATCATTTGAATTTGGTTCAGTGATTTACCAGAGCTAGTTTTAGAAGAGGCATTGAATACTACGCGGAGCTTAGTAGTTTCGCTCTTTTCACGAATGACTGCGTGATGAGGCATGTAGTACCCAAATACTGGTTTAGCAATTTTAGTTAAATGCCCTAAACTTGCATATTCATCTATGAATGCCTTGTAGTTTGCCTTTAAATCAGGATATTTTATAAATTTTCTTTCTAAACTCTCAAAACATTTTTTAGCTATATAGTATGAGTCCCCAAGAGCCTTTTCAGGCGACTCTTTCAAAGGCATTAACACAGAAAATCTACCATTTGATAAGCGAGACAAGTTTTCTTTGAAATGATCCTCACAAAGTTGCTCTTCGACGGAATATGTTTTTGTGGTTGGTAAGTCATCAATTTTCCAAAATTTTTCTAATGAGTTTTTTATCTCTTTTGTAAAATTACAATAAACCTTTGAAACGGACTGACTATAATGTATGGGGCCACTTATGAGCCATCCGAGCATAGACTCCTGTAGAACCAGTTTGTTACTACCTAGCTTAATTAAATTAGAGCCAACTATCTCCCAATACACATCTGCTCCTAAGAGGATGTCGACCTCAGCCGGGGAAAAATAGTCAGGATCAGCTAGAATAGTATTTTCAGGTAACTTTATATGTTCTGTATTGATTGTAGCATTTGGTAAGATTCCCGTTATTCTAGGTACTACAAGACACTTAACATTTAATTCGAAAGGCATACATCTAGATTTAATTTTAATATTACAACTTCCAGTAATATTACATGTAGCATTATTTATCCCACAAATGCTCACTGAACTACCGGGGTTGATTGCTAGCCCTAACTTCCCTTTTAATTTGTCTGTAATGAACGATGACTGACTACCTGTGTCCAGCAGCGCACGGGCTGTATATTTTTTATTATTTATGACAATTTGGACTAGCGCCGTACTTAACAAAACTTGCTCATTAGATGCCACTGACAGTGATACAGGCAATGAGGAAGATGTAGAGGGTTGCTCAGTTTCAGTAGTAGATGTAGGGTTGCTTTTGCTTAGATGAATTAATGTGTTGTGTTTCCTTTTGCATTGACGACAAACAGCTTTCAGCTGACATTGAAAGGCATTGTGACCACTGTGCAAGCAATTTTTACATAACTTTAACTTATTCACTTCATGTAGTCGCTCGTCTACACTCATATTTTTAAATTTCAAACATGTATGCAAATGATGATTTTCATTGCATAAAACACAACTATTCTTGTTTTCTTTTTTATCAACAGATACAATTAGGCTTTTAGATTGGTTGGTTACCCTAGGTTTATAATCCACCTGTTTGTCAGGACGACTATTATTACAATAGGCAGTCTCAAGTATGTCAGCTCGACTACGAAGAAAGGAATAAAATTCACTAAGTGAAGGTAAATCTGCAAGATTGCATTTGTATTCCTCCCACTTTCTACTCGTGTGAATATCTAGTTTTGCTGAGACCGTAAAAATAATAAGAATTTCCCACATATTAGTAGGCTGGGCAAGAGTTGACATAAGAGTGTCAAGAGCCCGCAAGTGTTTTGACACATGGTCAACAACAAACCGCAATGATTTAAAAGATTCCCTTTGAATCGACTCAATGTTAAACAATGCTTTTAAATGATTATTTATTAATAAGTTTTTGTTATCATATCTTTGACACAACAGGTCCCACGCAACTTTGTAATTTTTTGAACTAAATTCTATTGATTTAATAACAACGGATGCACTACCTTCAAGTGAAGATCTTAGATAGTGGAATTTATTAATTGGTGCAATGCTTTGATTGCTGTCAATCACTGACTCAAATGTGTCTTTAAATTCTATCCAGTTAAGGTAATTCCCATCAAATGTAGGAAGTTTGATTGTAGGTAATTTTATGCCATTGAATGAATGGCAGCTACCATTAGATGCATGTTCACTGTTTTCTCCGTCACAATTTCCATTTTCAGCCCTTTTTAGCGGTGAATTAGCTAAAGTATTTTGGCTCTTCGCTATTAAGTGAATGAACTGAGTCTCTAAACTATCTCTTTCTTTAATTTGCTCTGTACTATCAGAATGCAATAAATCAATTTTGCTTTGTATGACCTCAAACTCTTCCATAAGCGATTGAATTTTGTTTAATTTTAATTCTAATTCTCTATATTGAATAGAAGAGATTTCTTTTAAACCAATTAAACTGTTTAAATAATCAGAAAATCTTGTTACCCGTCCCTTGATAATACCACGCTCCTTGACTAACTTTGTTAATTCTACCTTGAGCTCTGATTCACTCATTTTTATAGACTGAAATTGTACCAAACAATAACACAGGTGAACGAACAATGAAATATGCAACAAATGTGCACTCAAACCCGTTTGAAGAGCCGAGAAGCTCAGGTCCAGTCGCTCGCGCTGGTGCTAGCACGACGCGATGCTCAGGGCAGCTCGCGCCGAGCAAACAGCTTAGGCAAGCAGCGCACGTGGCGGCGCACGCGACGGAACCGGACGGGGGGCTGCGATGCCGAGACCGTTGGCGCTCCTCTTCACGGAGGTACGCTGGAAATAGTCGGCGTATGATATTGAAATAATGATAATTCGATAACGGTAGCGTGGTGCTGGGTTATGTAGGTATTAGGTATATAGGTTATAGACAACCTGGGTTTAGCTTAATTTAGAACATAGAACGAGCTGGGTATGCTAGCCGGTTATAGTTATCGCTGGAATGATTAGGCTTTAACAGAAATAAACTTCTTCATTTTAGGTTAAATGCGTGCATAAGCATGGGCGCGTGCTCGTATTTTATAGCTTAGGAATATAGCTAAGAAATTTAACGCTGCACGTGCATGTATTTTGCGTAACACCAAGCATAACATAAACCCAACACTCGAGCAGCAAGTCGGCCATTCACACAATGCGAGAACAATAGGATCGCAAGATAGGTAGGTACTTATCTAGATTGGTAAGAAAGGGTTAGGAATTTAGGACAGGGCTTACTCTCCTTGGGCTAGACCTCCGGTTCACGATGTCCCCAATGGCTCCCGAAGCAGCAAGCACGGTCAGTGGGTCGTCTTAGGCGCCAACACCAGTTCCTTTTCTTTTCTTCTTTCGATCGGGCTCGTTTGGTCGGTATGACCAAAAATGGCGGCTGCTGCGTTCTCCTACGACGTCCGCAAAACGACCTTTTTGTTATCCGAAGATTGCAGGTCCTGTCACGGTCGCCACTTTTGTTTAGAATTAAACAAACTTTGTTTCGATGAAACTACTTGTATTGGATAAAATTGTAAAACTATACAGCTTAGATGTTTTTGTACGAAGATTATAATAAAATTACTTAGGACGTGCTAACTGAACGGTCGTCGTTGCGGAGTGGCGCGGCCGGGCGGCTCGCGCCGCTGCCGGCGCCCGCGTCCCTCGCTCTTCGCCCCTCGCCCCTTGTCCGTCCTACTAGTCATGCGCGCGTACAACCCCTCTAAGTTCACATAATCCTATTGAATGACTATTTCATGAAACATCAATCAATAGGATTATATGAATTTAAGGGATCTGTGGATGATTTTAATAATTATAATTATATAAATTCATATGTGTTTTGTCAATTATATAAATCAACATTCAACATGACACGGAACTGTTAATTGTAAAAAAACGTAAGAAACACATCCCCCTTTTTTTGTGGATGGGAAATCATCAAATGACCCCTCCCGCTCTGGGTGGAGCGGAAGGGAGTGTCAGACTTTTACTGACTAAAACCCACCCGTGTTCCTTCCTTAGCCCTTTCTGTTCTTGGGCAGCGGTTAACCTTTCGGAAGATCCCGCCGCCCTGGCAGGCTTCGGCCCTGTCGGGCCCCGTCCTCTGCTGACATCTCTTTGAGGCGCGCGTGGAACACAACGCGCCGTCCGGCACGGGCCTGGTCCTGATCGGACGGTGAGCTACCCATTACTCACCGCCCGCAGGCCCGCGCCTACGCTGGCCGGGAGTCGTCACGCGGCTCCCGACGCCCGGAGCGTCTCCCGCGGCGGCTGAGGCGTGAGGTTCTTTCCCTCAGCCTCCCCGCCACCTCCTTCGCTAGCATGAATGCTTCGCAGAAGGAGGTGACTGCCTCCCACTCCCTCTCGCCCCGGACCATGGCTTGCACCAGGGCCGGACGCGAGAGGTCGCCGCCGTTGCCAATCGCCTCTACGAGGACACGGCGGGGCTCCGCCCAAGCAGGGCAGACCTCCACCGTATGCTCCACCGTGTCCTCTGGGCGATCCTGGCAGTGGTGACACCCGGGCGTCTCCTCCCGCCTGATGATGTGCAGGAACCTCCCGAAACATCGGTGTCCGGAGAGGACCTGCGTCAGGCGGTACGTGAGAACGCCGTGACGCCTCTCTAGCCACTCCTCAAAGAGGGGTCTTATCGCCACTATCGTGGCGTGCCCTAACGCATCCCCCTTAAGTATATTCAAATCCGGTTTTCCAATTGATGTTAGATATTTCAGAATTGCATTTTAGAATCTAGTCTAGTGTTCTCCCACGCGTCATCCTAGTTTGGGGTCCTGGATTCTATCCATAGATCTGGCAAACTTTTATTGGTTTTTCCAGTATAAATGTTTTTTTAGTAGCCGTCCGGAGTCCTGATTGATTGAAAAATGATTATTTTTAATAAAATTAAATTAAATAATTTTTCACTTGAAAAATTTATATTCACTTGTTTATCAAAAACATGACACGTCTTTTTGAAAATAAAAGTCTAATCTAAGGTATAAATAATAATTTAAATATTGACTGTACAACGGTAACATTATCATTAGTCATTTAATTGATGACTTGTATGAAAGATTGTATGAAATATAAACTGTCTCTTAATTAAATATAGTTTTTTAGTTTTTATTACAAAGTTAAAATAAATTGTGTCTTGTTAATAACAATTGGCTTGCCCCTCTTACATGGGACTTTAACATAACAGGCGAAAAGTCTATTAACCTCTGCCGAACCCTTCGGGAAACACAGGCATGATAATTGTTTAGTGTGTAATTTTTTTGCAGAACAATTTTTTGAACATCTGAGAATATGGCGCAAGAGTTATGGTCGACTGTGGAAACTGGACGGAGCTTACGCGCGCGCCGTACATATTTATCATCCTGAAGACGTGAAGGTATTCTTTATTTTATTAGGTTCACCAATAATTAATTAGGTACTCTGATGCGAACACATAATACATTAATTCTCAAAGTTAACTAACAGGGCAACATTTACTTCAAGCTGAATTTACATTATGAAAGTAGTAGCGCAAACTTAGTTAATGTAAACGCGGGTGAAGTCGACAGTGACCCAGAAGTCGTCAAATTATCTAAAAACATCAAAATCTTTTTCTACTAATCATTAAACTGGCCGATTTTTATGACATTATATTCTTGGTAGCATATTGCACAGTTAAAATAACAACACGGAGTTTTAACTGTAATGGCATCTGAAATATTTTACTTGAAAAGTGTCTCACATAATTTTTATTTTATTTTTTGCTAGTTTAGCTGTTAAATGTGTCACTCAGCACGTAGTCTTGTGTTTTGGTTCGTAAAACAAACTCTTCAGCTTTATTATTAGTAATATTAAAATTATATCCTAAATTAACTAAAACTATTTACAAACTAAAATATAGCGTCAGTAATATAGATTAGGTACCTCAACATAAATATAATTTATAGCACTCAGGAATATCAGGAATTGGATAATATGTATAAACAAACAAACAAAGGACATGTGCATGTCCATAATGGTTTTTTATTATTCAATCATTCCAACCAGGATTTAGATATATTTGGATAGACATACCAAAAAGTAGTAGTTCTAATTACTATATTGATACATTTTTTAAATCCAATTTTGAGAAAAATCGTTTTTTATTTTAGTGTGAATTAACTCCTAAAACGATTGCAATATTTTACTAAGACCGGGCCCCCGGTTTTCAAGAAGTGCATGTTTCAGGAGTAAATGTTAATAGGTGTGTACTGATCGAGAACATTTTTTAATTACGTAGGAGAATTCCTGTTTTTATTTATGGACGCAAGTGTGTGTGTGTGTGTGTGTGTGTGAAATAAAACTTTTTTTGGATTTCGTTGTAAATTAGTATTTCATTTATTGATTTTCTTCATTTTCAATGTCTTCTATTATTAAAACATTGTCGAGAAACTGAGCAGGTGGAGTTATATCATTTAGATGCTGAGCCCATCTAAGATACCATACAATTGTCACTACATGAGCACACCTTCCTACAGTCCTTTTCTCAATTATGCAAAAATATATGTGTGTAACTATAATACTATAATGGCGTGACTTTATTCGTCCTCTAATCAAAGCTGTCTCATGTGATGACAAAATGCCTGGAATGTTTAGTTGTAAATCTTGACTTACTTCTAGGATAAAAGTACCGTTCGGCCAAATACCCCATAATAATAAGAGATACCAAATACCCCATAAACTAAATCTGACATGTCCTTAGAGGGGAACATATTGAACTGTGGTATTTGAGCATTTACCTGGACGAAACGGGCTCGGTGTCTATTAAGTCGGTGTTCGCTCGGTGTTTATTATTACCTATATAAGTATCGGGATTTATTATTTTGAGTATGATATAATTATTATCATTCTAGTAATATTTATTTTAGAAGTATTTATGTCTATTTATTTGTATGTATGTTAGTACAGTCTCGTAACTTTTGTTTAGTTTTTAAGTGAATTGTTTTTTGATTCTTTGTATTATTTTTTTGTCTCCTTTGCTCTATCACACGCTGTCTACATCTCTGTATCTATTGTCCTATCTCAGGTATGCTGGTAGAGATTTCTCATGAAATAAGCATCACCTCTGTACCTATTTTTTCTGTTCTGTTTTTCATTGTCTGTTTATATATGTGTGTACATAAATGGTAAAATAAATAAATAAGCTGATACCAAATCACTTGGTCAGCTAAATAATGCTCATTCTCTGATTAGCTCTTTCCAGTATAGTTTGGGCATCAAGACGGTCAGTCAAAACGGGATGGAAATGGTTTAAAATGGCTCCTGCAATTTCTTAATCATCCACAAGATTTATAGACCCTGTATTGAAATATTTGATTTAATATTATTATTTAATATTTGACGGCATGGTTTGGCGCAGTGGTTAAGCGATTGACTGCTGCGCTGCGTGTCGCGGGTTCGATTCCCGCACGGAACAAATATTTGTATGCCCTACATGTATTTGTTCCGAGTCTGGGTGTTTTTCTATCTATAATATGTATGTATTAAAAAAAAAAAAAAATTGTATATAAGTAGTTTATCAGCCATCTTGTTACCATAACACAAGCATTAGGTTGCTTAGCTTGGGACAAATGGTGCTGTGTGAAATGTCCAGGTATATTATTATTATTATTATATTTACTGATCAATTAAGACATTGTCAAATAGTGTGGGAGTTTTAGTTTGGGCTGCCATCAACAAATAAAATATATTTACTAACATTAAATAATTTGTAATTTTTTCTCATATATGGAGGGGTCTAAAAATATACTTTCAGTGGTTCCGAGTTCCATATTTTTGTAGCTTTTATTTGAGTGTAGTTTGGTTCTAGTTAGATTTTTCTCGGTATAATAAGCCAACGTCCATACAAAAAGCAGACATCTCCTTTGACTTCTTTATAACATTAGTACAGATGGTCGCCCATCCACGAACCGACCGCGGCAAGCGTAGCTTGACCTTCGATCAATCCGTGCAGCTGTTATAATTTAGCCACAAACCCCTCTGAACGTTACACATTGGCGCCGATTCCCTTGTTCACAAACTAAACTAAATTTAAGTTCAGTGCATCTTTTTCTTTGTAGTTCATCAAGAAAAGGACAGAAGATAAATATTAGTTTAGTCCTGTCAAATTAAGATACTCCATAGACAGTTTATACGTGATTAAAAACGGGTCTCCCTTGTTTCATTGAAAATAAATTGCCAAATTATCACTTCCCAAAAAAAATTCCGCATAATTTCATTTGACAAATTATTACTTAGCAAAAAATCTCTTCACAAATAATCGTCACGCAAACCTAATGTTTGTCAAGTGAACGTTTAAACTATGACTTGTTTACCAACTAGTACTTTTACCAATTTTTATGTATCGTACTTAGTCAAATATTTCAGTTGGAATTTATAACTCATTTTACGCAAAATAAAATTTGCCAAATATTTAGCATCGTCAGTTTTCAATTTACCATTTCTAACTTTGAAGACGTTTTATGACAAGGGCTTTTTTTCCACTTAGGACAAATTCTGAACAGGTAATAATAATATTAATATTAGCTTTAATATTAACTATTCTGGTAGTATAATTTTTTTAGGTGTAGCATTTTTTTTAATAATTAATCTCATCTAACTAGTTCAGTTTCGGGTAGCCTGTTTTTTTCCATATTTTTTTCTATATAATCTAGTCGTTTCTGGCCCTCGCTGGCCGCTGCCGCGGCACCGACTGCTCGCTTCGCTCGCTCGGCTCACGCGTAGGAGGTCAAAGTTTTAACCTAACCTAAGCAGTTTTTTTTAATAATTAACCTCGTCTAACTAGTTTGGTTCTCGACAGCCTACTAAAAATTATCTCTTTTTTCCATTTTTTTTTCTATACAATCTAGTCGTTTCTGGCACTCACCGGCCGCTGCCGCTGCACCGCTCGCTTCGCTCGCTCGGCGCGTGCGTAGGAGGTCACAGTTTTAACCTAACCTAACCATTTTTTTTTAAATTAACCTCGTCTAACTACATAGTTCGGTTACTACTACTACTAGTTAGGTGAACCGCCACAAAAAATATAGACACAAGTCTGAATTCTCCGAAATTAAATTGCCAATGTCCATTGCAAAAAATTAAAATTGTAAGTTACAAATATTTTGTATTAAATAAATGATTATATTAAAATAAAATAGCGTTTTTTAAGTATATAATTCCCAAAATATCTTATATTTTTAGCCATAACAAATCATTTGACCAAACGTTTATTGTCTAAAGATTGTTTGCTGTAATAAATAATTTGATTAAAGACCAAATGACATTATCCTTGATAATATTCTGCTAAGTAAAAATTTGACCAAATGAAAATGTGCATACTAAAATCATTCCAAACATTGCATTGGTATAAAAAAGATTGCTAAAATTTGTTTTGAAATTTTGGCAAAATCTTTTCGGCAAAACGGCAGGATCCCGATTAAAAACATGGCTACTAAAATTACGTCAATTTACGTCAGGCGCTGACTGCTAATTTATTTTTCCGCTTTCTTTCAGTTGATACTTTCTACAACTAATTTCATTCAGAAAGACCTGCCATACAACTTTCTGCAAGGGTGGCTTGGCGAAGGATTATTAGTGAGTAATGGTAAGCAGAACAATTCAAGTTCGTAGTGGTTTCCATCACCGCGCAGACATTCACATGAGTGCGAGTGGGGTAAACCGATTCTGAAACAGTTACTTATTCGATATTCGTTTCTCCGATGAACGGTTTACCTTCAAAACGATTCACTAACTTCTTTCCTTTAAGAACTTCTTCGATATAACCTTTCACCGGCGAACGCGCGACCAAAGCGACCGTGAAGCGGGCGGGAGCATCAGTCGCGCGGCGGACGCAGCTCGTGTATATCTATGGTGCCTTGCACACCTACGCGACCGCAGTATTCGCGCAGGTGTTCACGTTTACTTTCGCGCGTAAGTGACGGTCCCGCTTCGCGTCACGCGTCTCGCAAACTTGACGTACAGGTTCGGCCGAAGTTTTAGGCTATCCTCACGGTTACACCAAGGCAGAAAAATGTTATTCTACATGTATTACTGTTTTCGTTTATTGTTTACACCTAAAACACGCAAGCTCAAAGCTCGCAAGCTTTAGCGGCGAAGTCACCCAGCCAGCCAGCATCCACGGCTTCAACGGGTATTCTGACCACCAGCATGCAGCGACCGCGCATACCAGGGGGTCTACTCCGAAGTGCAAAGTGCGAATGTTCGGATCAGACCGACACATGGCCGAACCGAATATTATTGAAAAATGTGAAAAAAGTTTGATCGGTTCAGTTGGGTCGGGACCATAGTCAATATTCCAAAGAGTGTAGGAGTGTAGGATCGGAACTGACCGAACCAAATAGTAACTTCGTAGCAGGAAACGGCCGAACATTCGGCCGATACTACTTCGGAGTACACCCCCTGGTCATCGCCCTCAGCCTCATCAGCAACTTCGGCACAGCACACTGCACTTTCGGCCGGTCAACAAGCAGAGCACCCTCTCCTGGTCGACGCAGCAGCCAGCCTCAACCCGGCGCTGTACGACATCCGACGCACTGGAGTATAACGCAGCGCCATCCACCCCGACTCACTGGGGACATCTTCGCAGACAGTTCCAACTCACCGCGAACTATGCGCCACCCCGACTCACTGGGGCATCTCCGCAGACAGTTCCGACTCACTGTGAACTATGCGGCAACCGGTTCCGACTCACTGGAACCTCAGCTGGCCTGGCAAGCATCGGAAGATACAAGACTCAGCCAACTATCGACCTCCGGTCTCCGGAGGGGAATCATGTAACGGTATCTACAACGCCACATGCAAACAACGCGTCATACAGACGTCACGCAAATCCTGCATCTCGCAAGCAGAGTTTACCGTGCAAATAGCATAGATACAATTTCCCAATATCAATCGTTGGGCAATTGCCCGCCAGACACAACACCCGTCTGGTCGGAGGATCCTCCCTTTTCTATGGAGGTTGGGTGAACTTTACACCCTGTTCCTCATGCCCCTAAGCAAACAAAGAAAATAAAGAAAAGGATGCTCAGCATTTATCTCAAAAAAGTGTAAAAACATGAAAACGTCCGGTAGTTGTTTAACGCACAATACTCTCATTGAATTAACTAATTATCCGTAGCCGTGAGACGAAATTTAAATTAATCGGGGAAGCGACTGCCGCAGAACTGTTTCAGAATCGATTAAACTACCCGGTTTAAAAAGAGCATAAATTAAATCATCTAAAACCAATTTTATAAATTGCAAATTAAAACTTCAAATCCGTCAACTTCATCACCCCTCAACCGAAAGCTGCATGTCCATTGCTGCAGGACTTTCCCTAATTATTATTCCAGCTAGGCTGGACCAAGCGCAGGACCTACCTGCGCTTTCTTATCGTTAGCTAAGGTGTTTTATAACGTTTTTTCGGACAGGTGAGAAATGGCATCAACGTCGGAAAATGTTAACTCCAGCGTTCCATTTCAAAGTCCTTCACAAATACTTCAGCATTTTTTCTGAACATACCGAGGTTTTAATGGCTACCATAGAGAATGAAGTTAAAAAGGATAGAACCAATTTGGTACCATTTTTAACAAAAACAGCACTGCTCATCATGTGTGGTAAGAAAATACTTAATTTATTTAATTAAATACGACACACGCTAACGACGCTTTTCTATTTTGGCCTCTCTTCAATCCAATGCCAGAAGAACTTTGAAAATAAACGAATAAAGCTTCAAGCTGACATGAATGTATTTATATTTTCAGAAGCCTCGCTGCGTACGAAGGTACACGAGTCACCTACTTTAGACAATTACTTACAATCTATACACAAAATGGGTGAATGTTTGACAAAACGAATAACTAAACCCTGGTATATGATCACTCCCATATACAAGCTATCGTCGACCGCAAGACGAGAAAAATCTGTGTTGCTAGATTTGCACAATTTCACAAAACAAATCATACAAAAGAGGAGGGAAAGCAGAAACGTTAATAATGCCATTGAGTTTCAAAATAAAAAGGTGTATGAGAAGGAATTGCCGGTTTTACTAGATCTGTTGCTAGATGAAGAAGAAAAAGGGATGATAAATGATGATGGAATTAGGGAAGAAATCGATACATTTCTCTTTGAGGTATGAGTCCGATGAGATAAGAGTGAGTTGGGAGACCAGCACGACAGAATGTGTGCTAAAAAATCTGTAATCACGTAATTAGTAATACTTTGATTATTTCAGGGTCACGACACCACAGCAACCGCACTTACTTTTATACTCATGAGTATCGCCAACGAGCCAGAAATTCAGGTTATGTCTATACTAAATTTGCTTTGATTTAATACATATTTACTGAATACACTCTGAAAAGAGAGAAAAGAGATTTTTGACACCGAAAAGTTAAACACTGGTGCTGTCATTGCGACCACAGATCACGGAATAGCCGCACTGGCAATATCTAGAGATGTCAGTACTAACAAAGTGCCTTGAGCGCACAATTTCTGACACAGAACGCCTTAAAAGTCGACAGTTGTGTCGCAGTACGAGTACAGCCCATTCACCGTTATTTTACCTCTGATTTTGGGTCACTGTCAAAATCAAAGTGATCTTTATGTTCCTTACAATAAGGTTACCGATGGGTTGCTGACAATTCTCGTTAAATAAGGTTGCTGCTGTCAGATGTAAAATAACTGTGAACGCACTTTACACGGTGCCACGGTTACATTTTTGACACTGCCTCTAGCAGGGATCACCGAGACGTCTCCTTACTTTGTGATTGCGACCATTACGTGGCTGCCTCTGCTGTCATAGGAAACCACAGCCTAAAAGCATTTCATTTCTGAATTCCAGGACTCTATATGTGAAGAGTTGCATGGCATATATGGAGACTCTCAACGACTAACCACTATAGAGGACTTAAGCCAGATGAAGTACCTGGAGTGCTGCATCAAGGAATCTCTCCGGCTATACCCCAGTGTGCCGTTCATTGCCAGATATCTCACTGAAGAAGTTGATATGGGTATTAAAGTGAAATATCAAACCACTCTTTTATCTTCTACTGTAGTGATATTCTGTAAACATCTCATCGTGAAAACTAATATGAAGTGGGTTTAAATTGAGCTGTCAATAGGGCCAATCTCTAGCATCAGCATTGCGATTCTGTAACCATCTCATCGTGAAAACTTAGGTGAAGTGACCATAGAGTGAGCTGTCATTCCAACTAAATGCTAGGGATTGACATTATTAGCAGCTCACTCTAAGCTCACTTCACCTAACTTTTCACGATGAGATTTTTACAGAATCGATCGGCTGGTAGAATGACAGATCACTTCAAGCTCACTTCACATAAGTTTTCACGGTGAGATTTTTAAAGAATAGACCAGCTGTACTATGGATTTATATTGTATCCATCGAGTTTCGGAAAAAGATCGGCTTCGAAGAGTGTACTTTCGGCTTTCGATGACACATAGCTGAGAAATTCTATTTTAAAGCTAAATCGAGACTCAATTACTGCGACACAATATCACCGAATTGAGAAAAGTATGATCTATACTAACCCATTCCCTGTCCCATGAACCACATATGGTTCAGGTTGATTGTTTAACTATTGTATCTACTTTGTGGACAGTGAACGTGTTAAGGGTGTGGAACAGACTATCAAACTGAACAACTTTCTCTAAGGGACCAACATCTTAATCGCAAAAATATTATATGCGTCCCATACAAAACCTCAATACCTACTCTACCCAAATGTATGGGACGACTTTTTAACGCGATTACGATGTCGTTCCCATGAAGTTAGTGGTTCAGTTTAATGGTCAGTACCATATCCTTAATTTTGACCACACCTTTCTGATACACCATCCATATTATATCACCATCACCATCACCATCTATATTTGACTAGCTAATTGTTTGACCTAACCATTTTTTTATCCAATATCCTGTTCTGGTTTCCTCAGCTGGCTATAGGATCCCAAAGAACACTGTAGTGGACATCCATGTGTTTGACATCCATCGTGACCCTGTGGTGTATCCTGAGCCCGAGAAGTTCCGACCAGAGAGGTTCCTGCCGCAGAATGCGATTGAACGCGATCCTTACAGCTACATACCGTTTAGTGCAGGCCCCAGGAACTGTATAGGTCAGTATGGTGCACAAATGAGTACGTTTTTCTCGGCAGGTTAAAATTCGTTAGCAGATTTTCATGCAGATCACATCTTTAATATAATAATCCACTGTTCTCCTTGCATGTTCAGTATTGGCCAGCCTAACACAGACCAACCTCTAAAATGATTTAGGGATTTTTTGAAATTGTACTACAACATAACACATAACCACACCACGCCCGTATTCCCCAAAGGGGTAGGCAGACATGTACCTACTCGTACTACACCCATATTTCGATAGTTAAAAAAAGACATGTAGGTAATAGGGGGTGAGCCAATTACCAACCATATCAACCAGGCACCAAATTCTGGTATTCGGCTACATCCGGTTAGACTGGAAACTGACCCTAACATATTTGGGAAAAGGATAGGCAGATGATGATCAACCAGGCACAAATCCAGACACCGTGCTGATACTGAGAAATTTATATTTATAAATCTTCAATTAATACTTACTTCCCCGAATTTCAGGTCAAAAGTTCGCCATCATGGAGTTGAAAACCCTGATGTCAGGAATTCTGCGGAAGTACCGGCTGGAACCCATCACTAGGCCAGAGGATCTGGTGTTTGTTATAGACATGGTACTCCGGACAAACCATCCCATTTACGTACGGTTTCGGCCTAGGGAAAACCTTGTCTCCAAAACCAGTGTCTCTTTGTTTACGCAATAATTACGAACCGCCATAATATTAAAAGTTCTATTGTTATGTATCAAATTTAATATTAAGATAATAATAAACAGTAGGTACATGTGGTGCCATCTGTTATAAAAATGTAAACCTAAATTGTCTCTGGACATTCTATGAACAATAAACAGTAAGTCTATTGCAAGCTACTTAACGTGTTTCATTACGTTCATGTTGGTTATTAACTTCATTAGGTAGTGAACGAGACTTAAAAAAAAAATATCTTTAATTTAGTAACATGGTATCTACCTCGTTGGTCTAGTCGTCGCAAGCACTACTGCTGAGCACGAGGTCCTGGATTCAGTTCCCGGGTCGGGCATAGTGTTACTGGGTTTTTCCAACTGGAGTTTCTCAGATCTGTTTCCGGTTACCAGGACTGTATTTGCTCTTTTGGGAGGATTTCGTAATTGATATATCTTTTATTTACATGCATTTATTTACATATAATAAGGGCTGATTTTTCAAGCATCTGATAACTTTATTTTAAGAACAATTTTTAAATTTTGACAGTTATTTCATACGAAAACTGTCAAACGTCAGTTTTATTCCTCTAATAAAAGTTATCTAACGATGGAACAATCAGCCCTAAATCCATAATTATATATTCAGGATATAAGTGTAGGAACCTTTGAAGAACCTTTTTTGTTTCGTGTCGTGTCTTCTTTTGGAGGTATAAGGAACAGGGTGTAAAGTTCACTCATCCTCCATAGAAAAGGGAGGATCCTCCGACCAGACGGGTGTTGTGTCTGGCGGGCAATTACCCAACGATTGATATTGGAAAATTGTATCTATGCTAATTGCACGGTAAACTCTGCTTGCGAGATGCAGGATTTGCGTGACGTCAGTATGACGCGTTGTTCGCATGTGGCGTTGTAGATACCGCTACATTCTTTTTAATGAAAGCCCGAAAATTCGCTGTATAATCTCCTCAGCTGTTGAGGTAGGTTTCCAAATGGGTAGTCATTTAAAACCTAATTTTGACAAAAGTTCGGCGTGTTTCTAAACTGCGCAGACTATAGAAAGGTTTGGCCAAGCCCAATACCCGCCAAAAGCGAGCGAAAGGGATGTACTCCATATGAAACCACGTGATTTAGGGATGATTTATGCAAGACCGTCACGGGCGCGAGCCGAGTCCGTGTCTGCGAGTCTACTTTCTAAGTCCGTGACCGAAAATACCAGTCTTTAGTTATTAGTTAATAAAAACTTTTTGCAAAAAAAGTTACTTTTCAGTTTGTAGTGTATTTTTTTTTTTTGGAAGTCGGTTGTTTTTTTTTGTAAATAGTTTTTATTTTTCACTTTTTAGCTGTGCGGTAGGTACCTATCCCACACAAATTCATATATACTTACAAGATTAGAGGTACCCCAATAACTACTTTGACAGAAATTAGAGTGTACCATGGTATACTGAACACATCTGCGTACCCCTTTAGAGGGTACAGGCGTGATGTTGTGTTGTGTGATTGCGTAAACAATGCTAACAGAAGCGATAGCAGCAATCGCGGTTGATTTTCTGGCATTTACTGAAGAGTTCCGCTGTCTGTCTCCGAAACTCATTATCAGATCTTTACGAATTTAAATGGGACCATTTCGGAATAAACCTGTTTCGAACAAAAAAATAATTTTGCAAATCCGTCTATACAATGTGTAAGAGAAACCCTAATGCTAAAGATAACAGCTGGTATAGAATCACTATACATAGTTTGAACTCAAAAGGAAAAAAAAAAAATTAATTGATACCAAATTTTTGGTTTCATATGTTTCTTAAATTCAAATCGTAACAAACGTGTCGCCGCACTACGTAGGTCAATAACTTTCCACGTTACTTTGCCAATATCACGATAAATCTCTTCCGTAATTTTGCGCGCCTAGTTTGGTTTGTGGTATCAATGTATTAAAAATTCTCATAACTTCCGAACATGTAGAGATAGGATTAAAAAACCCTTCCAATATCGTTTGATATCATCCAAAGAAGCCGTGCCCTTGGTATGTATACCTATACCCTTTCCGTTACACATTGTATAAGACGGAGTTATGCCCGAACATACCTACAAAAATATATATATATAAACATCGGAATTGAGAACCTCCTCCTTTTATTGAAGTCGGTTAAAAAACATCTTTGTATGTTAGTGACCTCTTCAAAACTAAGTTTATGTCAGATTCTAATCATAGGTTTACTTACGGGTGTGTTGATTGTGTGATACAAGCATAGGCCGATGCCTATGCTTGTCCCAACTATGTAAGTTGGGGTCAGCTTAAAGTCTAACCAGCTGAATACCAGTATTTTACATGATCTCCATAACCCAGTTACTAGGTAACATGATACCTCTTGGTAAGACTGGTTGTTAGACTTTTGGAATTTTAACGACCCGTAACGACTGTCAAAGATCTACGAATGACAGCCGGGACCAACGGCTTAACGTGCTTTGCGAGGCACGGAGGGGTCTCGGTATATAATGAATGGTGGCCCATCTAGGAACCGACCGCGGCAAGCGTAGCTTACCTTCGATCAACCCGTGGCTGTTATCATTTGGCCACGAGCCCCTCTGAACGATACACAGTATCCGCCTTGAATTTTAATTTATTTTTCCGCTTACTTTCAGTTGATACTTTCTTTAACTAATTACATTCAGAAACACGTGCCATACAACTTTTTGCAAGATTGGCTTTGCGAGGGATTATTATTGAGTACTGGTACTCGTAAGTTCGTTGTAGTTTCCATCACCGCGCAGACATTCGCATGAGTGCAGTAAACTGATTCTGAAACAGTTCTTCGACATTCGTTTCTCCGACAGACAGACGGTTTGCCTTCGGAACGATTCACTTTTCAGAACTCCTTTTATAGAACCTTTGAGTACAACACGAGAAGCGTCTCGCTGTCGCTTTGGTCGCGCAGGTTTGGCTGAAGCTTTAGGCTAACCCCACGTTTACACCAAGGCATAAAAGATTTGTTCTACATGTATTAATTACTGTTTTCGTTTATTGTTTACACCTAAAACAAAACTTACCTAACTGTAGAAAACTGGTCAAAATGTCAATTATATTGATATATCTGTCTCTAAAAGTGTAATGGAAATTGAAACGTATTTGGGTGGTGGTCGCACAATTGTCATGGAATTAACAAATTTTATTTTTGGTTTCTTCATTATTGATTCGGTTATCAATCCTGTCATTGAAATTTAATCATTTAGTATCAATTTAACTTGATCGGGGAAGCGACTGATGCAGAACTGTTTCAGAATTGATTAAACCACCCGGCTTTAAAAGAGTATAAATTAGTCCTCTGAAACCAATTTTATAAATAGCAAATGAATACATCAAATCCATCAACATCATCACCCCTCAACCGAAAGCTGCATGTCCATTGCTGCAGGACTTACCCTTATTATTATCGGCAAAATTCTGGGCAAATAGGTTGTTCGTCCTGCGCTTTCCGTATCGACAGCCAATGAAAACCTAAGGTGTTTTATAACACCTTAGGTTTTTTTTATTATAACGCCCCGAGGACACAGTGGAGCATACGGTGGAGGTCTGCCCTGCTTGGGCGGAGCCCCGCCGTGTCCTCGTAGAGGCGATAGGCAACGGCGGCGACCTCTCGCGTCCGGCCCTGTTTCAAGCCATGGTCCGGGGCGAGCGGGAGTGGGAGGCAGTCACCTCCTTCTGCGAAGCAGTCATGCTAGCGAAGGAGGTGGCGGGAAGGCTTAGGGAGAACACCTCACGCCTCAGCCGCCGCGGGAGACGCTCCGGGCGTCGGGAGCCACGTGACGACTCCCGGCCACCGTAGGCGCGGGCCTGCGGGCGGAGAGTAATGGGTAGCTCACCGTCCGATCAGGACCAGGCCCGTGCCGGACGGCGTGTTGTGTTCCACGAGCGCCTCAAAGAGATGTCAGCAGATGACGGGGCCCGATAGGGCCGAAGCCTGCCAGGGCAGCGGGATCGTCCGAAAGGGTTACCGCTGCCCTGGAACAGAAAGGGCTAAGGAAGGAATACAAGTGGGTTTTAGTCAGTAAGAGTCTGACACTCCCTTCCGCTCCACCCAGAGCGGAAGGGGTCATTTGATGATTTCCCATCCTCAAAAAAAAGGGTGTTTTATAAAGTTTTTTCTGGCAGGTGAAAAATGCTATCAACGTCGAAAAATGTTAACTCCAGCGTTCCACTTCAAACTCCTTCACAAATACTTCAGCATTTTTTCTGAACATACCGAGCTTTTACTGGCTGCCATAGAGAATGAAGTTGACACAGAAAGAACCAATTTGGAACCATTTTTAACAAAAACAGCACTGCTCATCATGTGTGGTAAGAAAATACTTAATTCATTTAATTATATACGACACACGCCAACGACGCTTTTCTATTTTGGCCTCTCTTCAGTCCAATTGGCATTGGACTGAAGAGAGGCCAAAATAGAAAAAGAACTTTGAAAATAAACGAATAAAGCTTCAAGCTGACATGAATGTATTTATATTTTCAGAAGCTTCACTGTGTACGAAGGTACACGAATCACCTACTTTAGACAATTACTTACAATCTATACACAAAATGGGTGAATATTTGGCAAAACGAATATCTAAGCCCTGGTATATAATCACTCCCATATACAAGCTATCGTCGACCGCAAGAAAAGAAAAATCTGTGTTGCTAGATTTGCACAATTTCACAAAACAAATCATACAAAAGAGGAGGGAAAGCAGAAACGTTAATAATGCCATTGAGTTTCAAAATAAAAAGGTGTATGAGAAGGAATTGCCGGTTTTACTAGATCTGTTGCTAGATGAAGAAGAAAAAGGGATGATAAATGATGATGGAATTAGGGAAGAAATCGATACATTTCTCTTTGAGGTATGAGTCCGATGAGATAAGAGTGAGTTGGGAGACCAGCACGACAGAATGTGTGCTAAAAAATCTGTAATCACGTAATCAGTAATACTTTGATTATTTCAGGGTCACGACACCACAGCAACCGCACTTACTTTTATACTCATGAGTATCGCCAACGAGCCAGAAATTCAGGTTATGACTATACTTACCGTGTGTTTAAATTCGCTTTGATTTAATATTTGCCGAATTAACACTTCAAAAACCTAGGTAGGCTCCTTATAGTGAGCGTTTTTTGACACTTAATATTCAAAAACTGGTGCTGTTATTTTCACGTCCCCCATCATCGCGACCACAGATTAGTGGCAATGTCTAGAGACGTCAGTACTAATAAAGTGCCTTGAGCGCACAACTTCTGACACAGACCGCCGTAAAGGTCAACATTTGTGTCGCAGTACGAGTACAGCCCATTCACCGTTATTTTACCTCTGATTTTGGGTCACTGTCAAAATCAAAGTGATCTTTATGTTCCTTACAATAAGGTTACCGATGGGTTGCTGACAATTCTCGTTAAATAAGGTTGCTGCTGTCAGATGTAAAATAACTGTGAACGCACTTTACACGGTGCCACGGTTACATTTTTGACACTGCCTCTAGCAGGGATCACCGAGACGTCTCCTTACTTTGTGATTGCGACCATTACGTGGCTGCCTCTGCTGTCATAGGAAACCACAGCCTAAAAGCATTTCATTTCTGAATTCCAGGACTCTATATGTGAAGAGTTGCATGGCATATATGGAGACTCTCAACGACCAACCACTATAGAGGACTTAAGCCAGATGAAGTACCTGGAGTGCTGCATCAAGGAATCTCTACGGCTATACCCCAGTGTGCCGTTCATTGGCAGATATGTCACTGAAGAAGTTGATATAGGTATTAAAGTGAAATATCATTAAAAACCATTATTTTATCTTCTACTGTACTATTTACATTTACATCCATCGGGTTTCGAAAAAAGATCGTCTTTCAAGAGTGTCCTTTCGGCTTCCTTAAAGCGAATACAATATTATCGAAATGAACATTATTATTTGCTTTAACATTTAAACCCATTTAAACGTTTATCATTTAATTTGAATTGGAATTTTATTATTTAGTGATTGACTACAAACTTGTTTGTAAATTGCATAATTATGACATGACATTCAGACTCGTTTACTAATATAATTCATATTTCTTGAGATATTATTCGTATATGGTCTAAATTAAAGGTTAAACTGACCATTAAACTGAACAACTATCACAAAGAGCCAGACCCGGAACAACTAATTGTAGGTCAAAAATCAAAGTAGATTTGTAATTATGATATTCAGTTCCACTTTTCGGAGGTGCCTGTATGACTATATGTTTGCCGTCTATTGCGCCAATGCAATGGGGCAAATGCCATTTATCTTCGAATCTTTTACTCACTTTTAGCCATATATCTGGTCTCCTTGGCACCTGAAAAATAATAATACGTTATTACAAGCAAATAATATATTTACCTATAATAAGTAAGGTGCCCCGGGGCTAAAGCAACTACGGGGTTATTGTAACTACATTAAATATCTCCCATAATATTACATTTATAAATATAACACCATCTATAAATTACTGAGCATACCATTATTGTTACATACAACTAATAGGTGGCAGCATTGCAGCTAAAATGAAGGTAAAACAGGTTGATTTGTCAAACCGCCATTTTGAAACAATTTTGTTCGGACGCACGTGGTGATTAAAATCTACAAAAAATATGTTTTAGAGTGTTTTATTGCTGGTGTTTCAATTGGAGTGTATCGTTGACAATCGTAAGTAGCTATGATTATTTTTTGCTTAAAGATTCGTTAAAGCTATAACAAGATATGTGTTTAGTTACATTTTCCCTGATAATAACCTAAAATGGGGTAATTGTAACTTTGAGGTTAGTTGCATTTCCCCCGTGTTGGTTTGTATGTAACCATGAAATAATAGTGATGGGCCATGTCGATGTTTAAATTCTGTGAAATATTAATTTTTATTGATATTGTGTACATTACTGGATTACATATTGCTAATGATGATATGATAAAGACTGGCCAATTTAGCGCATTCGCTTCATAAATAAAATTAATCTATTGTTTTAGATGGTCCGGAATTATAAACGGAAAACAGAAATAAAATATTCCCAGGAAAATTTGTTAAAAGCACTAGAAGATGTTAGGAACAATAAATTAAACACCTATCAAGCGGCTGACGTCTACGGAATTTGGAGGTCTACTTTGGTTCACCGATTACACGGATCACGAGGAGTCGTAAAATCATATCGCGGTTTCTTTCTTTTGCTATTAAAACACTGTGCCATATATCCTGCTGTTATTTTTATTTTCCTCGTATCAAACATTCAATAAAATATGATTATCGACAAAAGTGAAAAGTAAATTCACAACACTAACTATTAACGAAATAGTTGCAATTCCCCTGAAATTAGGAAATATCTATTTTACTCCAAACTGAGCTTAGGTACGTGAACTTACGTTTCAAATTCGCCTACGTTATCACGTTGCGTTGAATAACTTTGTTATATCATAATTTTAAGACCAACAGATACACCACGATTGTCATTAGTTGCATTTGCCCCTTATCGGGGTAATTGTAACTTTTTCTACCTCTACTAGAAAATCGTTTAATTATATCAATTCCTTAAGGACTTTCTTTTCAGAACTAGGTTAAATGTAATATTAATGAAATTGTAAATCGGATAGATTAAGCAAATAAAGTAAATTTACAATAAAAATTAAACTGCACAAAATCAAAGTTGGGACCTTATTTTTTCTAGTTGCATTTGCCTCGGGGCACCTTATATAATAATAATAAGTATATAAGTATAAGTATGTAAGTAGTATAATAAGTATATATAATAAGTATAGTATTCTGAGCAAATAAATTATTATCCTATTCTATTCTATTCTACAGGAACAAGCAGATATAGAACAAGATAAAGTGGACGAGCGACAGGTACAAGATGATGGAATAAATACTGACAGTGAAATCGACCTGTCTTTTATTGAACCTCCGCCGTCCAAAAAGAAAAAATCGACGGATAATAAAATCGTAACTGAAGCCCTACAAGTTTTAAAGACTGCTATAGAAAAATTAACCGATACTTCTAAGTTGTCACAAGAAGTACATTCATTTATAAATTTTATTGGAGCCAAAATGGAATCTTATTCACGTTCAACAAAAAATATGGTTCACCAGGCAATATTTGATGTCATAATGAAAGCCGATTCTGGCCACTATGATTATCAATCAAATATGCAAGTGTCGACGCAAGGTTATACAACTTATTCTCAAAGTGCTTCTACGTCCAGACCGCACAGTCAGGAAAGTAATTATTCGGTAGAAGATACGAATGACAGCTACAGTGATTTGTTTCAATAATAACTACTTTCTTTTCGTAAACTTATATGTTGCTTATAAAAAAGGCTATGTGATTATTAAATAAAGATAATTAGAAAAATACTCACACGTAGGTACGTTTTCCTTTAAACACTTGATAATCGCTAAACACACTTCAGGAATAATAATACTTATACTTTGCTTAGAAATTCTAAAAAGGTACTGCAAGCTTGTGTAGGAATCTCCAGTGGCCAAGAATCGTAATGTCAAACTTAATTTATTTTCAACTGAAATTGGTAGCCTAAAATGCGTTTCCTTTTTAGCAATCTTAAAACTAACCATCTGTCGTAGATTCTGATATAATTCTGGTGACAATTTAAAAAAAATTGCATAGTGTCCGCTTAATTGATGGCTTTTCAACTCCGCTATTATATTCTGTTTTATTTAAAAATTGGATTTTGCCACCAACGCCGTTGTCTCTTTTTTTTTCCTTTTTATCAGTAATATAATAGCTAATGATGCAGCAATTTTATTAAAAACGCTAGTGTCGTCTGACATCTTCGATAGTACTGAGCCAGTAAACGGAACTGTAAGGGCGAGAACTGAGTGCGCGCAGATCGCGCGCCGCTCGCGCGCTCTATACGAGCCTTGTATGAGTTGCGCTAAAGAGGCGCACCAAACCATTGCAGTGACTGCACGCGCGCAGCTCGCGGGCAGCTCGCAATCGGCTCGCGTGCTGCACATTTGCGGCACATTCGCCAGATGTGGACGCACCCTTAACATCTGACGTTTGTTTTTTTCATAGAGATGGGATTGAACGTCAAGTGTAATCGAATCAATAAAATAATCGATTGGGTTGAAAGATAAAAATATAAATAGTTTTTGTCGACCTGTATTCAGTTAATATTTTTCGACACAAAATAGGTAGTAACATTAAACGTAGAAGCACATTCTGAAGCTTTCAATTATTTTTATTTGATTTTGACACGAAAAGAGTGGAATTGAATAGAGTCGATTGTGACTTAGAAACAACCCCATTTCCCTGTGAAAACACAATAAGAAGCAACTAAACAGGACACCGAATTGAATTCCATCGATTCCCGCCAATAACTCTGATTGCCACTTCTTAGTTTCAGAAAATAAATCGTTTTGATACCTGTTATCAAAAATCGATATAAGTATAGTTTGATTTGACATTTTAGAAAAGCGACATGACCCGTCCCTAGTTGCAGTACTGTATTATTATTCCCCTTGAACTTTTTTTATGTTTAACAGTTCACGAAAGTGCTAGGAAATTATTAAACGCTTAATAATTCATGAATGAATATTTAAATATTACGAGTTAATGTGAGGTTACTAGACATGTTTGATGCAGTCATTTAGCCATGTCCTTTTGTTTTATTTTACCAAGGAACTGGCATTCCAATTAACCAAACAAGTAAAACTAGTAACATTTGCGGTTCGAATATAATATCAGTCTGCGTCTCGGTCTGTTTTTATCTTTCTTTTTTTGGTTCGTCTGGCACTTTTGCACCTCAAATTTTTTGGTTGCTGTTGATGGACTGCTGTTAAAAATTGTTCTATAAAATTGGCTTATAGGTTTCCCAGTATTAAAGGCAACAACCGCTGCATAGCACCTCAAGGCATATGAATTTTTTAGTGAATAATTGATGCGTTTGCCACCCACGTATTTAGCTACTATGGAATTAAATTGTTCAGCTCTATTATTATTTAAATTATGTTATAAGCTTCGCGCATTGAATGCCAAAGTAGATGCAATTGCAATCAGCTTTTGCATTAATATTTTGACGTCAGGCACAAGATTTATTTCTGACTTTTTCTCATCACCACAGTAGTATCCCTCACACTGAGAGTGATCTCCAAATATATGTTTGGGACTGTTGACAATATCTTTTTGTAGATTTATAATTTTTTCCGTTACCTATTGGGAAACTCGTTATTACAAAACAATTTTTTTTTCAATATCCTTGAACAGGTTACAAAACCCAAACCGAAATTAAACCTTCTGTCACAAAAATAAAAAGTATTTTTATGTATATTTATTAATAACTAGCTTCTGCCCGCGACTTCGTACGCGGATCCAGTCCCTTTCTCGTTCCGATAGGAATTTCGGCAAGAGTTTGAACTGTGCGTCGATATGTCAGCCAATATATCAATCAAAACCTATGAAGGATTTCGATTAAGTTTGGTATAACTTAGATTGAGTTTTGTAGACTGGGTAGGTTATAACTTCATTAAAATATTAAGGTAGAATAAATTTAAATCTTGTATTAAACGCACACTATGTAGCCAAGCATATTATAAGTTAGGGGATTACATCGCTGACAAAAATGCTTGGCTCAATGCTGGTCCAGCTCCACAGGGGCGCTTAAACTAATTAGCATTCGGAAACATTGCTGGAGCTGCGGAACATTGGAAGAAAACTATATTTGCATTGTATAAACTCAATTGTTTAGTATTGTATAATTACATAGCACACGTGTGGGCACTATGTACTTTCTATAAAGCTACCATTTACTGGGTACGTCTTTCATTGACTTAAATGTGCCCTGGCGGCTGAGAGTATGTCATGCTCACTCTAATGTCTCGCTGGTGGTGGCGTGTGTGTTGGATCATTAAGTTCCCTTCAAAATGGTTGAGCTGAATGGTGCTGATCCATACGTCATGTTCGTGAACGGGCGCCGTCAGTAGGGACTGGTCATCTCTTAGCTGCCACGGCTTATTGTAATTTTTAATTTCTGAATTGTTTTTATGTTTTCTATAACGGACGCTTTTAACGTGCACGTCTTTTCTACATCGTTCTCACATGGTTAATTTCAACACGAATGATGTAATCAAATATTTTGTAAGAATTTTATGATTTAAAAGAGTGTCCATGGAGTTTCTTGCCCGTTCTTCTCCATAGGTACCTACGCTTTGGAATGGGCAACTAGCTTCATCTTTCTGACTGACTGACCCTTTGACAATTCAAAAGTGCCTGTAATTGGTTTAGTTGAATTAAATGATTTGAGTTTGAGTTTGAATTATTTTGATTCCGAAATTATGAAGCGAAATTAATATCAATTCGTTAACATTACTATTCTAAAAAAAATCTTTATAAACTATATTTTTGGTTTTTCCATCGGGTGCCAGAATATAAAGCCCGGAAGCGTTGCTAACCCTTGAGAAAGCAACATAAAGTTGGCCATGAGAAAAACAGCCGGTTCTCAAATCAGCACCAGCAGCTTTCAGTGTCTGTCCCTGTGACTGGTTTATTGTCATGGCAAAGCATGTAGTCACAGGAAACTGTGTGCGTTTAAATTTAAAGGGGAAATTGTTGGGGATGAGTGGTATGCGCGGTAAGAACACAGTCTCACCGGCACCACTCCCAGTGAGGATTACAGCTACAATAATATTGCGTTGTAAAGCTTCGACTATAAGTCGGGTTCCATTACACAGTTTCGGCGGTGTCAAATTTCGCATCAGCATTATCGGAACACCAACTTTGAGTCTTATTTTATGAGCAGGGAGACCACTTGCTGTGAGTGAATTGAGGAACTCAACTGTGTAATTGGTGGCGTCGTCCTGATTGACTACGTTATCAAAAGATGTGTAAACGACTTCATCTCCAATAATTTCCCCCAAATTTTTTTCGTTTATTGATGCAGCTTGTTCGTTTTTTGGGGTCGATATGGCGCGTTCACATAACCACGAATTTTCCTGGTTTCTTATGCTCTGAATGTCCCCGAATACTGATTGTATAAGTTCCTCTTCGGAGGCAACAACTTTTCCAAGTATATCAGGAACAGTCACCAGACCCAGACCAGACCCAGACCTTCTCCAACTTTTAATAATATTTCTGAAATCTCTGGGGCATGTGAATTACCACCAAGCTGGGCTTATTCTCATTTTTATTGTTAATCTTAGTTTTTGTATGTGAGGCCATAGATACGAATGTTTTAATGAGGCGTTAATCTCATCTGTATAAAGTGATTATCACATCAAATGTTCCTGATCCTTGATTTTTACTATCTCGGCGGAAAATACTCATCAGACCAAACAAATTTTGTTAAAATGTCATGTCTGTATATGCCATAGTTTAGCTGTGCTCTCCGAGTTGCACATCAGATGTTTCAATCTTCGAAATTTATTCTCCCAGCAGAAAATACTCATCAGACTGAACAACTTTTGCAAATATGTCATTCCTATAAGTACATGTTATGGTTTAGCTGTGCTCTTAGAGTTCCACATCAGATGTTCTAATCTTCGAGATTTATTCTCGCAGCAGAACATGCTCATGAGACTGAATAACTTTTGCTAAGATGTCAAACCTATATATATTATAGTTTAGCTGTGCTCTAAGGCTAAGCGCGCACTGCGATGCGATTTTTGTGAATCGCATGTCCATGCGTAATAAAATCGCAATCGCAAATAATTTATCAAGCGAATTCTCAAGCGTTTTTTTTTGCCGCAGTGCGCGGACTCTAGAGTATTGGTATTGTTCACAGATTGGCGATTATAATCCGCAACGATTTAAATTCGTAGTGCGTGCTTAGCCTAAGAGTTCCACATCAGGTGTTCCGGATCGTCAATTTTATTCTCGCAGCAGAAAATGCTCATCGGACGCAATTTTTTTTAATGCGCCATTTTTGTAACTCCTATAGTTTAGCTGGTCTGTTGCGGTTCTGCACCAGGTGTTCCAGTTTCCAAAACCAATTATAGCCTATATGTTGCCCAGGTTTAGTAGCTAGATAACAAAAAAAGTTTCATTCAAATCCGTCCAGTAATTCCGGAGATTAGCGTGTATAAACAGACAAACAGATAAACAGACAGACTTTTTTTATTAGACTCGTGTTCTATTACTGTTTCTTAACCCCCCTCAATTATTCTTTTTTAAATATATTCAATGTACAGACACAACTTTTTTACATTCTTATTATAAGTATAGATATAGATAGATAATTAACGTTTATTTCGGACGTTCTGTCCATAGGTACACTTACAGAACATAGAACGAAACATACAATAAAATACACATAGGTACATACTAACAAAATCTCAAAAATACACTACACATAAAAAGATACAAACAATAAGATAGCAGTGACAACACAAAAGAAGCAACATATTAAATTTGACGAAGGGGAAATGTCCACAGCTCACAAAGCAGTGTGCAAGCGCATCCAGTGACGCAGCAGTGGAGAGTCCCGCCTGTCCGCGAACACGCTTAGTAAGCTGTTGCTGCTGGACCTAACACGACTCAGCAGCGATGCACATTACTTCCTTATCAGGGCATGAAAGCCATCAGTGTGCGGCTCCGCGAACATCGTCGATGCACTGCAGAATCGTGGTAGCCCCAGCAACACCCTAAACGCGTTGTTGTATTGAACACGCAAGGCGCTGTATGCTCCCAGCAGTGTGTAGTTAACCCACAGGCTGCACGTGTAAAGTGTTTGGCAGTAAGACTTAAAAGTGTAACTAACTGTGTTTAATGACCTTTTGAGTCCAGTGCCCGACCCAAGAAACAAAATAAAAACGGAGATGTTTCTGTCCTACAGCCATTTTACGATAACATTATTGAGTAGACGTTGCTACAGCTAACAGCTTTTCACAATGATTCTGCATTTATTTTGTATAATTATTTTAGTGTTTTTGATAGTTTGTGCTTATTTCCGATATTGCCGTGCCGGGCGACTGATGGCCAAGATCCCGGGGCCTGCGAGAGTGCCTTTTTTTGGGATAATAGTTACTCTGCGTAAGAGTCCTGGTAAGTTTTCACTTTAATCCCTCAAAATAAATATCTAATAATCCTGTTTCTGTTTCCAATTGATGTTAAGTATATGTGTGTTTCAGAATTGCATTTTAGAATCTAGTGTAGTTTTCGCAAGCGTGACAGCCTAGTTTAGAGTCCTGGGTTCGATCCCCAGTTCGGGACAATTTTATTGGGTGTATCCAATATAATCTTTTTTTTTTGTAGCCGCGTGGAGTCTGGGCTCGCCCTTCTTACATGGGACTTAAACATAACTGGCAAAGGCTCTATACACCCCTGCCTAAGCCTTCGGGAAATACAGGCATGGTGTTACGTGTGTAATTTTTTTGCAGAACAATTTTTTGAACATCTAAGAATTTGGCGCAAACTTTATGGTCGACTGTGGACACTGGACGGAGCTCACTTGCGCTCCGTACATATTTATCATCCTGAAGACGTGAAGGTATTCTTTATTTTATTTGTTTTGTTGTGTTCACCCACAATCAATTACTCTGATGCGAACACATAACACCCTTTTTTAAGTAAAATAACAGTGCAAAGTTACTTAAAGCTGAATTTACGAAACTAGTTGCGCAAACTTAGTTATTAACTAAGTTTGTGCAAATATGTTTCGTTATGTTATAAACTCCAGATTTATAAAACAATGACTCAGAGAAATAAGCTAATTTATTTAGTAATATTGAAAAATTTGTTACATCGCATTGCTAAGAACGGACTTACATTTAAATGAAATTAGAATTTATGAAATTGTAATAAGACATTACAAAATTGTTAAAGGTAAAGTTGATTATTCTTTGACATTGACAGTGAAATTGATAAGTTAAATCATTGACTGCAACCGCGGTCACCGGTGTCCGCTATCAAGCTATCAATATTTTTTTATTGTGTGTGTTGTCTGGCAGTCAACGTGTTAATAACATCAAGTCAATTGATAAAAATTGACCTGCAGGTACACAGATATTTTTTTTTTATTTATTACTTATAGGAAGGCTTACAGACTAATTACAAATAATAGGTAACAACAACACATTATCAAGTTGCTAATAACAAGCCTGCAGGGCAATGAAAATAGGACTAAAAATATTCAAGCATTTTATTAAATTCATTTCATTATTTTTTGTTGATAATTTTTAATCCCTTACAATTTGTGTAGTTCAGAGAATAAATGTTTGCTTTCGAGTTTAGTCTATTATAGAGGAGAGGGCCGAGGTACAGGAAAAATTTCGACATAAAACCATTTTTTGTTTTATTTTGTGGACAAACTATACCTTTGCGTCTTTTATTAGTATATCCAACGCTGTAGGGTAAGAGCTGTGTGTTGTTTTATTACAATGCCCATTAGAAATAGCTGTCTAACTGATAATACTTCACATGATTTGTATAGGAAGTTAGTAGGAAAAACAAAAGTGAGAAAAATACACTTAAAGATTCGCGCTTTTCAATAATCGTCGTCTTATCAGTAACTTTATACAATCAGCAAATTTACAAAAAACCGTAATGAATTATACACCTAAACCTTCCTCATGAATCACTCCGCCCATTGGATAAAAGCGTATGAAATTCGTTCGGTAGTTTTTGAGTATATCGTTCAGACTGACAGACAGACATATACGATATACAGGGTTATTAGAAAAACACCATCAACCATGAAAACCGCGAAAAAAAAATTTGCTGTTCCCTGTTCCCTATGTTCTACAAAATGTAGGGAACATTTTTTATTTTTTTTCGCGATTTCAGGTTTGGTCCTATAGTAAAAGTTGTTCATAATGACGAGTACAATGAGCTCTTAAGAGGTTGTTGGTGTTCTTCCAATAACCCTGTATAGTGATAAACAAAGGTATGGTGCAGACGGCACAGTTGGCGCAGTGGTTAAGCGATTGACTGCTGCGCTGCGTGTCGCGGGTTCAATTCCCGCACGGAACAAATATTTGTATGACCTACATGTATTTGTTCCGAGTCTGGGTGTTTTTCTATCTATAATATGTATGTATTTACAAAAAAAAAAATTGTATGTAAGTAGTTTATCAGCCATCTTGTTACCATAACACAAGCATTAGGTTGCTTAGCTTGGGACAAATGGTGCTGTGTGAAATGTCCAGGGATTTATTTATTATTTATTTATGCTAAGGTCCTTAGCAGCTTTAAACAGAGACAAGTGGAAAGAGAGTAGGAAGGCCTTTGCCCTGCAGTGGGACATCAAAGGCTTTTAATAATATGATAATAAATAAAGGTACTCTATCTGCCTTTTTTAACAGACTTCAAAAGAAGGTTCTCAATTTGACTGTATTTTTTTTAAATATGTGTTACGCTATATCTCCGGCAATCGTGGATCGATTGCGAAAATTGTTTCATTTGGTAGAGGAAGCTTGCGCGGTGACCCCATATAAATTATTTCATTAGGTAGTAGAGGAAACTTGCGCGGAGGCCCCATTTAAATTTTGATTTATCCTTCGATCGAAATTGATAGATAAATCTCAATTCGACGTGTACACACGGCTACACATCAAGCTATACATTTCCAGTGTTAGCTGACCTGGCATTGTATGGGTTTTTCGTACAATTAGAAAGTCAGCTTATAGTGGTTATGTATAGCTTGATGTGTCGCCGTGCGTACCTATGTTTGTAGCAATCGCGAAACCAGTCTTTAGTTAATAAAAACTTTTTGCAAAAAAAGTGACTTTTCAGTTTGTAGTGTATTTTTTTTTTTTGGAAGTCGGTTGTTTTTTTTTTGTATATAGGTTTTATTTTTCACTTTTTAGCTGTACGGTAGGTACCTATCCCACACAAATTCATATATACTTACAAGATTAGAGGTACCCCAATAACTACTTTGACAGAAATTAGAGTGTACCATGGTATACTGAACACATCTGCGTACCCCTTTAGAGGGTACAGGCGTGATGTTGTGTTGTGTGATTGCGTAAACAATGCTAACAGAAGCGATAGCAGCAATCGCGGTTGATTTTCTGGCATTTACTGAAGAGTTCCGCTGTCTGTCTCCGAAACTCATTATCAGATCTTTACGAATTTAAATGGGACCATTTCGGAATAAACCTGTTTCGAACAAAAAAATAATTTTGCAAATCCGTCTATACAATGTGTAAGAGAAACCCTAATGCTAAAGATAACAGCTGGTATAGAATCACTATACATAGTTTGAACTCAAAAGGAAAAAAAAAAAATTAATTGATACCAAATTTTTGGTTTCATATGTTTCTTAAATTCAAATCGTAACAAACGTGTCGCCGCACTACGTAGGTCAATAACTTTCCACGTTACTTTGCCAATATCACGATAAATCTCTTCCGTAATTTTGCGCGCCTAGTTTGGTTTGTGGTATCAATGTATTAAAAATTCTCATAACTTCCGAACATGTAGAGATAGGATTAAAAAACCCTTCCAATATCGTTTGATATCATCCAAAGAAGCCGTGCCCTTGGTATGTATACCTATACCCTTTCCGTTACACATTGTATAAGACGGAGTTATGCCCGAACATACCTACAAAAATATATAAATATAAACATCGGAATTGAGAACCTCCTCCTTTTATTGAAGTCGGTTAAAAACCATCTTTGTATGTTAGTGACCTCTTCAAAACTAAGTTTATGTCAGATTCTAATCATAGGTTTACTTACGGGTGTGTTGATTGTGTGATACAAGCATAGGCCGATGCCTATGCTTGTCCCAACTATGTAAGTTGGGGTCAGCTTAAAGTCTAACCAGCTGAATACCAGTATTTTACATGATCTCCATAACCCAGTTACTAGGTAACATGATACCTCTTGGTAAGACTGGTTGTTAGACTTTTGGAATTTTAACGACCCGTAACGACTGTCAAAGATCTACGAATGACAGCCGGGACCAACGGCTTAACGTGCTTTGCGAGGCACGGAGGGGTCTCGGTATATAATGAATGGTGGCCCATCTAGGAACCGACCGCGGCAAGCGTAGCTTACCTTCGATCAACCCGTGGCTGTTATCATTTGGCCACGAGCCCCTCTGAACGATACACAGTATCCGCCTTGAATTTTAATTTATTTTTCCGCTTACTTTCAGTTGATACTTTCTTCAACTAATTACATTCAGAAACACGTGCCATACAACTTTTTGCAAGATTGGCTTTGCGAGGGATTATTATTGAGTACTGGTAAGTTCGTTGTAGTTTCCATCACCGCGCAGACATTCGCATGAGTGCAGTAAACTGATTCTGAAACAGTTCTTCGACATTCGTTTCTCCGACAGACAGACGGTTTGCCTTCGGAACGATTCACTTTTCAGAACTCCTTTTATAGAACCTTTGAGTACAACACGAGAAGCGTCTCGCTGTCGCTTTGGTCGCGCAGGTTTGGCTGAAGCTTTAGGCTAACCCCACGTTTACACCAAGGCATAAAAGATTTGTTCTACATGTATTAATTACTGTTTTCGTTTATTGTTTACACCTAAAACAAAACTTACCTAACTGTAGAAAACTGGTCAAAATGTCAATTATATTGATATATCTGTCTCTAAAAGTGTAATGGAAATTGAAACGTATTTGGGTGGTGGTCGCACAATTGTCATGGAATTAACAAATTTTATTTTTGGTTTCTTCATTATTGATTCGGTTATCAATCCTGTCATTGAAATTTAATCATTTAGTATCAATTTAACTTGATCGGGGAAGCGACTGATGCAGAACTGTTTCAGAATTGATTAAACCACCCGGCTTTAAAAGAGTATAAATTAGTCCTCTGAAACAAATTTTATAAATAGCAAATGAATACATCAAATCCATCAACATCATCACCCCTCAACCGAAAGCTGCATGTCCATTGCTGCAGGACTTACCCTTATTATTATCGGCAAAATTCTGGGCAAATAGGTTGTTCGTCCTGCGCTTTCCGTACGACAGCCAATGAAAACCTAAGGTGTTTTATAACACCTTAGGTTTTTTTTATTATAACGCCCCGAGGACACGGTGGAGCATACGGTGGAGGTCTGCCCTGCTTGGGCGGAGCCCCGCCGTGTCCTCGTAGAGGCGATCGGCAACGGCGGCGACCTCTCGCGTCCGGCCCTGTTTCAAGCCATGGTCCGGGGCGAGCGGGAGTGGGAGGCAGTCACCTCCTTCTGCGAAGCAGTCATGCTAGCGAAGGAGGTGGCGGGAAGGCTTAGGGAGAACACCTCACGCCTCAGCCGCCGCGGGAGACGCTCCAGGCGTCGGGAGCCACGTGACGACTCCCGGCCACCGTAGGCGCGGGCCTGCGGGCGGAGAGTAATGGGTAGCTCACCGTCCGATCAGGACCAGGCCCGTGCCGGACGGCGTGTTGTGTTCCACGCGCGCCTCAAAGAGATGTCAGCAGATGACGGGGCCCGATAGGGCCGAAGCCTGCCAGGGCGGCGGGATCGTCCGAAAGGGTTACCGCTACCCTGGAACAGAAAGGGCTAAGGAAGGAATACAAGTGGGTTTTAGTCAGTAAGAGTCTGACACTCCCTTCCGCTCCACCCAGAGCGGAAGGGGTCATTTGATGATTTCCCATCCTCAAAAAAAAGGGTGTTTTATAAAGTTTTTTCTGGCAGGTGAAAAATGGCATCAACGTCGAAAAATGTTAACTCCAGCGTTCCACTTCAAACTCCTTCACAAATACTTCAGCATTTTTTCTGAACATACCGAGCTTTTACTGGCTGCCATAGAGAATGAAGTTGACACAGAAAGAACCAATTTGGAACCATTTCTAACAAAAACAGCACTGCTCATCATGTGTGGTAAGAAAATACTTAATTCATTTAATTATATACGACACACGCCAACGACGCTTTTCTATTTTGGCCTCTCTTCAGTCCAATTGGCATTGGACTGAAGAGAGGCCAAAATAGAAAAAGAACTTTGAAAATAAACGAATAAAGCTTCAAGCTGACATGAATGTATTTATATTTTCAGAAGCTTCACTGTGTACGAAGGTACACGAATCACCTACTTTAGACAATTACTTACAATCTATACACAAAATGGGTGAATATTTGGCAAAACGAATATCTAAGCCCTGGTATATAATCACTCCCATATACAAGCTATCGTCGACCGCAAGAAAAGAAAAATCTGTGTTGCTAGATTTGCACAATTTCACAAAACAAATCATACAAAAGAGGAGGGAAAGCAGAAACGTTAATAATGCCATTGAGTTTCAAAATAAAAAGGTGTATGAGAAGGAATTGCCGGTTTTACTAGATCTGTTGCTAGATGAAGAAGAAAAAGGGATGATAAATGATGATGGAATTAGGGAAGAAATCGATACATTTCTCTTTGAGGTATGAGTCCGATGAGATAAGAGTGAGTTGGGAGACCAGCACGACAGAATGTGTGCAAAAAAATCTGTAATCACGTAATCAGTAATACTTTGATTATTTCAGGGTCACGACACCACAGCAACCGCACTTACTTTTATACTCATGAGTATCGCCAACGAGCCAGAAATTCAGGTTATGACTATACTTACCGTGTGTTTAAATTCGCTTTGATTTAATTTGCCGAATTAACACTCCAAAAACCTAGGTAGGCTCCTTATAGTGAGCGTTTTTTGACACTTAATATTCAAAAACTGGTGCTGTTATTTTCACGTCCCCCATCATCGCGACCACAGATTAGTGGCAATGTCTAGAGACGTCAGTACTAATAAAGTGCCTTGAGCGCACAACTTCTGACACAGACCGCCGTAAAGGTCAACATTTGTGTCGCAGTACGAGTACAGCCCATTCACCGTTATTTTACCTCTGATTTTGGGTCACTGTCAAAATCAAAGTGATCTTTATGTTCCTTACAATAAGGTTACCGATGGGTTGCTGACAATTCTCGTTAAATAAGGTTGCTGCTGTCAGATGTAAAATAACTGTGAACGCACTTTACACGGTGCCACGGTTACATTTTTGACACTGCCTCTAGCAGGGATCACCGAGACGTCTCCTTACTTTGTGATTGCGACCATTATGTGGCTGCCTCTGCTGTCATAGGAAACCACAGCCTAAAAGCATTTCATTTCTGAATTCCAGGACTCTATATGTGAAGAGTTGTATGGCATATATGGAGACTCTCAACGACCAACCACTATAGAGGACTTAAGCCAGATGAAGTACCTGGAGTGCTGCATCAAGGAATCTCTACGGCTATACCCCAGTGTGCCGTTCATTGGCAGATATGTCACTGAAGAAGTTGATATAGGTATTAAAGTGAAATATCATTAAAAACCATTATTTTATCTTCTGCTGTACTATTTACATTTACATCCATCGGGTTTCGAAAAAAGATCGTCTTTCAAGAGTGTCCTTTCGGCTTCCTTAAAGCGAATACAATATTATCGAAATGAACATTATTATTTGCTTTAACATTTAAACCCATTTAAACGTTTATCATTTAATTTTAATTGGAATTTTATTATTTAGTGATTGACTACAAACTTGTTTGTAAATTGCATAATTTATATTGACATTCATGACATTCAGACTCGTTTAATAATATAATTTATATTTCTTGAGAAATTATTCGTATATGGTTTAAATTAAAGGTTAAACTGACCATTAAACTGAACAACTATCACAAACAGCCAGACCCGGAACAACTAATTGTAGGTCAAATATTTGTTCCGTGCGGGAATCGAACCCGCGACACGCAGCGCAGCAGTCAATCGCTTAACCACTGCGCCAACCGTGCCATCGAATTGGATCGAGTAGTTATTCGACGAATGATAATATTTTTGCGATTACGATGTTGGTTCCATAGAGAATGTTGTTCAGTTTGATGGTCTGTGTACCACACCCATCAGTTTGACCACACCTTCCTGATAAACCCTGTATATTGTTTGACCCTTAAACGATTTTTTTTACCAAATATTTGTTCTGGTTTCCTCAGCTGGCTATAGGATCCCAAAGCACACTATGGTGGACATCCATGTGTTTGACATCCATCGTGACCCTGTGGTGTATCCTGAGCCTGAGAAGTTCCGACCAGAGAGGTTCCTGCCTCAGAACGCGATTGAACGCGATCCTTTCAGCTACATACCGTTTAGTGCAGGCCCCAGGAACTGTATAGGTCAGTATGGTGCACAAATGAGTACGTTTTTCTCGGTAGATTAAAATTCGTTAGCAGATTTTAATGCTGCACCCTAATTGGGTAACACACAATCAATCTCAATCTGAATAATTTTGAAGGATATTGATAATCCATTGCTTCATATGTTCAAAAAATGTGTCATTGTGTCTGTTCAGCAACGTCAATAACGCTATAATGTTGTTGAACTGTCAAAATGAAACCGATTCCGATTAATCGTGTGTTACGAAATTAGGGTGCAGATCACATCTATATACTCGTATATAAAATTCAAAGTCCTGACTGACTGACTGATACATCAACGCACAGCCTAAACCACTGGTCCTAGAAACATGAAATTTGGTGTATTCTTCGTATAGATTAAATATCCACTGAGAAAGGGTTTTTCGAAATTCCACTCTTAAGAGGGTGAAATGGGGGGATTTCGTTTGTATGAAAAATCTTATTCCTTGAGTTAATAAACTTGAAACCTAGCACGAATACTTATCTCAGTAAATTATGAAGTTTGCCACTTATTGTTTTTCTAAACTACCCCCTAAAAGGGGATTGGGGGGTTTCAAAGTTTGTTAGCGCGCGGTCCGGTTTACTCGAAACTCAGTATTTATACCTAGGATCGAAAGTAAAGAATAATGTTTATCATGATTTTTCGAAAATCCAGCCCTGACTGGCTGAAAAGGGGTAGTCAATTTTACAGGAGAGGATTTTACAGCGTGGCTTGATTAACTCGAAAATTGATATCTTTGAGTCATATTATGAACACATCCAAACGATTTTTCAAGATTCCCTTCCCTGTGGGGGAGAAAAGTTGGGATACAGTTTATATGAAAAATCTTATTCGTTACGTTAATAAATTTGAAAATTGGCAAGAATACTTGCCTAAGTAAGAAATACAGTTCATCATTATAAGTTTTCTAAAACTACCCCTCAAAGGAGCTATAGGGGTCTTAAAGTTTGCGTGGAAGAATTTGAACGCGCGGTCCGCTCAACTCGAAAGTCAGTGCTTATACTTAAGACCAAACATAAAGAATAATATTTTGGGTTTTTCTAAAATCTACCCCTAACGAGGAGAAAAGGGGTAGTTAATTTTATAGTGGAGGATTTTAATGCATGGCATAATGAACTCGAAAATTGGTATCAATAATCTTTAAGTAAAGTTATCAATCAATCCCAAACGATTTTTCAAAATTCCACCCTTGTGGGGGTGAAAACCGGGGACACAGTTTATATGAAAAATCATATTCATTTAGTTATTGCACTTGAAACTTGGCCAGAATACTTGCCTAAGCAAGTAATAAAGTTTATCATTAAAAGTTTTTGAAAACGACCCCTCAAAGGGGGATATAGGGGTGTTAAAGTTTGTGAGGAAGAATTTGAATGCGCGGTCCGATTGACTCGAAACTCATTATACCTTTGACAGAAAATAATTAATAATAAGTATATTAGGGTTTTCGAAAATTTACCCCTTTATAAAGGGGTAATTCCATTTTTAGGGAAGGGTTTTAGTGCGTGGCTTGATCATCTCAAAAAAATGGTATAAATTAACTAGAACTTGAAACTTGGCCCAAATGCCTAACTAAATTAATCATTAATTTTCAAAAACTACCTTTTGAAGGGGTCTTAAAAAATTTAAAAGAAAGTACAAAATCCACGCGGACGAAGGGTCGGGCGAAGTGCTATGTACAGTCACGAGCAAAAGTATGTATACACTCGGCCTTATTCAAAAGCGATTTAGTCCTTTATTTTGGAATTCAATTTTGTTGTTACGAACATAGCATTTTCGAACCAATAGGTATATGTAATGTATCGTATTTCAACGTTGCATTCGTTATTTCATGAAAAAATCGCATTTGAAAGTTGCCAAGTATTGACATAATGGTGGTCGTGACTGTACGAGTATGTATAAAAAAAATAGAATAGGACAGAATACGTCTGCTTAGCCTTTTCCCAAATATATTGGAGTCCGCTTCCAGTTTAGCCGGATGATAATTTTTAAATAGATATCGTACCTATTTATACAAATAAATAAAATTGTACTGTCTGTTTGTAATATAATAAAATAAAAGATTTTATTAAATGCGTAAGTATGAAAAATATACGCTATCCACTAAAAAAAAAACATTTTTTAAAATTTTTGTCTTTTTGTTCCGGTTAATCTTCGAAACGGCTGGACCGGTTTTGACGGGTCTTTCATTGGCAGATAGCCGATGTTATGGAGTACCATTTATTCAATTAATTAAACTCTTCGCACACATGCCTTTATAGGCTACTTTTTGTCTCGTTAGCATGTTCCCGTGGGATAATTTCCGACATCCACGCGGGCGAAGCCGCGGGCAGAAGCTAGTCTTTAATATAATAATCCACTGTTCTCCTTGCATGTTTACTATTGGTTGGTTTGGTAATAGGGGGCGAGTCAATTACCAACCATATTAACCAGGCACAAATCCAGATTCCGCGCTGGCACTGATAAATTCCAGATGGAAACCCACTTCAAAAAATCCACTTGAAATTGTACTGTCTTTGCAATAATTAGTCAGATTGATACGTGCCTCGGAAAGCACATAAAGCCGTTGGTCCTACCCTTGATCTCTCCCCGGTCGTGTCGGATTGTTGTCACATCGGAATATGGAGTAAGGGAACAGAGAGTGCACCTGTGTTCACGCATACACTTGTGCACTATAATATCTCCTGCGTACCTGGCTAATCTCCGTTGAGATTGGCCACCGTGACCGAAATCAGTCGGGGGGATATTATTATTATTAGTCAGATTAATCTTAATCGGCACAGTACCCATACAGATGTTCAATTAATACTCACTTTCCCAAATTTCACAGGTCAAAAGTTCGCCATCATGGAGTTGAAAACTCTGATGTCAGGAATTCTGCGGAAGTACCGGCTCGAACCCATCACTAGGCCAGAGGATCTGGTGTTTGTTATAGATTTGGTACTCCGGACAAACCATCCCATTTACGTACGGTTTCGGCCTAGGGGAAACCTTGTCTCCAAAACCAGTGTCTCTTTGTTTACGCAATAATTACGAACGGAAGTTGTTTGGTACGCCACAAATTTGTAGTTTTTAAAATGAAGAAAGGTATAAAAGCACATGTCAATGCATTTTACAGTTACCCTGGCCGGAGGCTTTAATTTATTGAGGCATCCACAGGCAAGCCCGGTTAAGTAGATGACATTAACCTCCTAGGATGTACGGCGAGAGGCCATTCCCAAAAAAAAAAGTTTTTTTTTTGTATTGTAATGTAATGTTCATTTTAATGTTAGTTGTAATAATTAAATCTATGATGTAACAAATTGAAATACAACTTCAAATGACGATGACGTAATAAAATCTGAATTTATTACCTACTGGGTACGCCAACAGCTTACAATTGTAACTTTGGTACATAAAGGGTCAAATTTTCAAATTTCAGAAAACATTTCAAAAGAATAAATCGTCGGTTTATTGCAAGAACTCATTAACTACAAAAAAACACTAAATACGTTTTTATCTATAGTGGGCTTCTTTTGACACATTCTACAAAAGGCAAAAACTCACTAATTTCTCCGTAATTATATTTAAGGATAATATGGGCAAATCAACTTAACCACTAACTAAATCGAACTAAAATACCGTTTATCTCAGAATAGTCAATATGTCACTTAGTGACTTCTTGCAATAAGTCGACGAATTATAGCGGTTTCCTCATTTAAAACTTATCTAAATATTGAAAACTCGGGCCTTAGTGATTGTATTTATTATTGACTAATTATGTAGTTTTGTATCACCTGAATGATGAATAAATAAAATACTTTTACCACCATCGTATTTATCTTATCTAATCTAATAATGTACACACTCATTAAAAGCCTATAACTATAGCCTTTGATATAAAGACTTACACGTGTAAATGGAAAATAGATGCTCTACCTATTGAGTCAGAATCATAATAATCCCCTGACTCAGTCACAGTGGCCAAAATTCAACGGACATTAGCCAGGAGGTACGCATGATATATTATAATGCACAAGTGTGTGCGCAAACACAGGTGTACCCTCTGTCCTCTACTCTCATATACCGATGAGACGGCAATCCGACATTGTCGGGGAGAAATCAGGCGCCGGACCAACGGCCATCCGTACTTTCCGAAGCACGGGGGTATCACACCGCCAACTTCCAAACTTCGGGCTGATATTGAGAAATTCCTAATGAAAAAACTGGCGACCACGAGACCAAGGGGGCATAATCATTACTACCACTAAACAAAACATCAATTAAGTACCTATTTAAAACGAAAATGACTCTTAACAAAACAACACAAAACTAAAAGAAAAGAATTTGGTATCAATCATAATCAATGTGTCTGTGATAGTGCATAACTCACTATCAATCTCGATCTGAATCATTTTGAAGGATATTGCCAATCCATTGCTTCATATGTTCGAAAAATTTGTCGGCTCATCAACGTAACTAACGCAATTAATGTTGTTGAACTGTCAAAATGAAACCCATTGCTCCTGATAGTGTGTTACGCATTTACCCCGCTGTAGGTACTCGTCTGCTCCACCAGCCACCGGACCTTCGACAAACATGGCCAGCCCACTGCTACTTCATCTTGCTTACTCTGCAAGCTATGTCGTAACTCCGGTTCGTTTCAAAGTGTATGTGCTTAGGAAGTATTTACCTAAGTACATAATCAGCCATAAATGTTTCCACTGCTGGGATACAGGCCTCCTGTCTTCGAGAGGGAGTGGGCTATAATCTACGCGGGCCCAGTGCGGGTTGGCATCTAGCTAATTGCGAATTAGAAGACTCGGATATGCGAAGCGCTTATACAAATAGTATATAATTACCTATTATGACTACTTCAGAGCATAGTTACTTGGATTTGAATTGCATGCAGTGTAGAAGAGCACTTACCCAGTATTATACAGCAATCAATATCTGAGTTATGAACATAACAATATATTGCGAATATTTTTAAAGATTTGTTTACGGTATGCTACGTGAAGTTAATAATTTAAGTAAACCAGACGTCAGACCTGGTGAGAAGTACGGTCGAATTATGCCATCAGACGTGAAGAATGTCATAAAAATGATGAAGCGTGGAAAGTCACCAGGTCATGACGGTATAAGTATAGAACATCTGCGTTATGCAGGTGTACATCTGTCCAGAGTCCTGACTCTATTGTTTAATTTTTGTATAGGACATTCCTTTATTCCGGATGATATGATGAAAACAGTAGTGGTTCCAATAATAAAAAACAAAACCGGGAATCCATCTGACCAGCATAAATTACCGCCCGATATCATTGGCCACAACTATGGCGTAGGTCCTTGATAGTCTCATGAACGCGCAGCTGGGTGAACATCTTCAGATACATGACTTGCAATTTGGCTTCAGACCCAACCTGTCAACGGAAATGGCAATTATGTGTCTGAAACAAACTGTAAGGACAGGAACCACCGACAGGAAAACACCAGTATATGCGTGTTTTCTTGATCTTTCAAGGGCCTTTGACCTGGTGTCTTATGATGTTCTTTGGCATAAACAGCTTGAAGAGACCACTGCGCCGAAGGAGCTGGTATCTCTCCTAAAATATTGGTACAATAATCAAAAGAATGCTGTCAGGTGGGTCAACACACATAGTCAGGAATATTATCTGAAATACGGTGTTAGACAGGGTGGGTTGACGTCCCCGAGTTTGTTTAACCTGTTTGTTAACCAGCTGATTGGCGGGCTCAGCGGAGGTTGGTCGGATGCTCAATAGACGGAAGAATGGTCAACAATATTAGTTATGCGGACGACATGGTTCTGCTGAGCCCGTCAGTGAGTGCGCTTAGGAGACTTCTGGGCATTTGTGATTCATATGCCCTGTCACATGGACTCAAATATAACGCTAGTAAGAGTGTTCTCATGCTATGCAAAGCAGGGAACAAGGCTCCCTCAAACGTGCCGGCAATTAAGATCGGTACTAGGGAGGGTGTCTAAAGTAAAATATTTTGGTCACATGCTGATAGATCGGGAACAGGACGATGAAGACCTAGAGAGGGAAAGGAGGGCGTTGGCAGTCCGCTGCAATATGTTGGCCCCAAAGAGTACTATAAGATACCGGTTGGCCCGCAGATTCGCACGATGTACCACAGAGGTAAAACTGTTACTTTTTAGAGCCTTCTGTCAGTCTTTTTACACGTGCAGTCTGTGGATCAACTTTACGCGGCGGGCTTACAACGCCCAGCGTGTTCAGTACAATGACGCGCTGAGGGCAGTGTTGAGAAAACCCCGGCACTGCAGTACTTCTGCAATGTTTGCGGATGCTTCCATCGACGATTTCTTCTGCATCATTAGGAAAAGAACTGTATCGATGATGAGCAGGGTCCGTGGTGAGCAGGTACCAACACTGTCCTTAGAGCGTCAGCGTGCAAAATAGACAGTCCTTTTACTGTGTACTGGGCAAGTGTACACCTGCACAGAAATAGGAAATAAACTTAGTGTGTTACTTGCTTTACTAACAAATTACTAACGCCTTTTTTATTTTTTGTGTGTACTATTAACAACCCTACTAACGCTTTCTTTGTAAAAATGTATGGACGTATGTCTGAAATAAAGATAAATTATTATTATTAATATGATAATAATAACATAATAATCGAGATGACAGTAGTGGTGGCCCAGTGTTATCGGCCGTGACTGACGAGTTGTAGGTCGTGGGTTCGAACCCAGGCATGCGCTTTAATTGGTGTAAATAATTTCATTACCACTTCTCTCAAAACGGTGAAGGAAAACATCGTGAGGAAACCGGCATGTCATAGAACCAACAATTTTAAAATATGTGACATCTAGCAAGCCGCACTGGGCTCGGGTGGTCGATTACAGCCCACTCCGTCTCACAGAGAGGAGACCTGTGTCCCAGCAGTGGGAACATTATAAGCTGATTATGCTCATATAATGCTCAGCCTGTATTGTCTTCTCCCTTCCCTTTTTCCACTCAAATCGATCCTGAGCCAATACGGAATAATCCCTCATATAGGCGTCAAGTTCGTCCCGCCATATACGCCAGGGTCTTCCACGAATGTATGAAACAACAGGAAAAATACAACGTCATTTTTTTTCCTAAATTTGGTATATATTTGTATAGATCACAATGACTTTCACACTTCAGACAAAGATAATCGCTATGTACACAACACACTCACAAAATGTTATATCTACTTGTCGCTCCGCTGTTTGAGATTCACAATTTGGTCAATGTTTAATCAACTTGATAATATGATGTTGACTTTCTACGCTGAGAGTGTGGGTTTGATTCACATTTTTCGCTTCGAAGATTTCGTTTCCTTAGTTTTCCTTCCCAGAGCTTCTGCAAAAATAGAATCTAATTAATAAGTACGTATGTATACTCGTACGTATGGACGTGTGTCATGTCACGAGCTCTTATATGTATACAGGGTTATTTTAAATTGGCTAGCTAAACTCCGCAGATGCGATGGGTATCGACATTTAGACGCAATAAAATAAAAAGATTTGATGTTTTTTTTCGGAGGTCAACGAACGCTGTTAATGTTGTAACTTGAAGTATGAGTTGAGAAAACTGTTTTTTTCTTATGTTTTGTCGTGTTAAGATATTGACAGTCATCACATCTGTGAAGGTTACACAATCCAACAAATAATTTTTCAGAACTGATGTCGCAAGTGACTACAATAATTGCGGTCGATGATGACCCACAATAAAAAATAAAATTAATATACGTTTTGTTTTATCATGCTTAGATACCATCGCGTCTGCGGAGTTCAGCTAGCCAATTTAAAATAACCCTGTATTGGTTTCAATAATAGATGTAAATATTTACTTAGCATTTTTAATTTCCAAAGAGCAAATTATTTATCTTTACTGTAGCTATGGATGTATGTTTTTACTCAAAAACACTCTGTATCATAACAACCCAACGACTCCTGACACTCCTGGACATCAGCCTCCGGACAACGACTGATAATGTGTTGTCCGCATCCGCATCTTTCGCCAGGACATTGGTCCGCCTTGTGGGGGGCTGCCCACGCACTTACACACACAATAAACGGAAGGATTTTATTACACACCTTAAATGATTTTCTGAACTTGGTGGACATGACACTGAACAGCAATGGGTTCAATACCGTGGGTAGCCAGCTGTTGAACATCGCAAACTTGTGCGCTGTTGACCACCACTGCAACAACGAATTAATCGTAAAAAAAAATCCATAATTATTGTAGATTCCTGATACTAGTATGTACACTCCGTAATTCTAAAAACCAACCTAGACCAAGACTGGAAGCCGACCCCAACATAGTTTAGAAAAGGCCAGGCAGCTAATGACACTCCGTAAATTCGAAAAGTGAGGGCGGAGCGAGGAGTACCTATATTCAAAATATAATTATTGAATTAAATAAGTCTGAGCTTGCTTTATTTATTTCAATAGTAAATACCTAAGCAGGCTTAAAATGAATCTTTGATCACATGGATTTTTGATAATGTTGCAACTGCAAGTAGAAAAGAACAATAAATTGTAATCTGACATACCCGGTGAAGATGAGCGAAATTTTCATAGTTGACTGCAAACATCAACGTTCTGAGCAGGAAGAATGGAAGCCAGCAAATCACAAACGACACCGTCAGGGCTACTGAATACCACAACATAGATAAGTTAAATAATGACTTGAACACTATTGTGTAACATTCACTGGATAAAAACAACTTACCAATTAGTTTATTGACTTTCTTCCTTTTGAATCCACTATTGAATACTGAGCCTTTATATTTATGCACTTCATTATTATCGTTAACTCTAAATGCTATCATAGTATATACGAAAGTCATAATAGCCAGCGGAACAATGAATGTGAGCACGGCATTCACTCCACTTACAATCCTTCCTAAATAAGATGGCAGAGAAAAACAAACTAAAGTGTTCCCCGTATCGAATATTTCTACCATCCAATATTCTGGCAAGGTCTCAATAATTGCCACTGTCCAAATAATTCCAATAATCTTGCCCACTCTTCGCCATACAAGAGTTCCCTGCAGCATCATTGGATAGCATACTGCGATGTACCTTTCTATCGAAAGAGCCGTCATCACCAGGATGCTGTTGTTCCAAAGGATACTTATAAACAAAAAATGGATGCATAGGACGAAATTGCACGAAAACACTCCGTAGTGGAATTGAAAAAGCTCGTTCCGTTGAGTCAGAAGTTGATAAATAATTATCAAAATAGGGAAGGTGACGAGCAGATCTGACACAGCCAAGTTGAAGAGATAAAAGTTAGTGGTGGTGTGCATGCTCTTGTCATAGTAGATGACGATGCACGTGAGAATGTTGCCGACGAGACTGGCGATGAAAATGATGAACAGTGCTACTGAGAAGATAACTTGAGAACTGTAGGAGTCTTCGGTGAGAGCCAACTTCACATAGTTATGCCAATCTTCCGTGATATTTGCATCGGTTTTATTCATTATTTTGTTTTATTTTCGAATTTTAGCCAATTGAATATTATTGTATTTTTTTATTTATCACAACAGTTAACACGTTACGCACACCGAGTTTTATGGAAGTTTGAGTTCATTCACAAGTTTCGCGCGAGGTATTACGGTCGACTGAGCTAATGCTGCCTGTACTGGTCAATGTTTATCTAATACTGTAATATGACTTATCAACGAAGTAGTGTGTTCAGCAAAGTACATAAACGATTAACTGGATTAATTCTTGGGCCTGATGCGTGGGTGATACGAGTAGTTTACTATACAACCAATGTATGGTAAACTACTCGTATTTAGTATGTGGTAGTATGAAAGGACCAGTAAACGTATAGTAGTTGCGCTCATTAATATTTTCTCTTATAGCCTTATGTGAAGATGTTTAAACTTTAAACGCATTTTCAATAAAATTTTTCATGTATTGCATTCCATATTGTAAAAACGATGTTACAAAGGGCTTAAAGCTAGGTACAAAAATATGAACCCTGTAAGGGCACAGCAAAAGGATAAAATTAAGATTACAAAAAAAAACATAATTAAAACGACTACTAATATAAAAATTAAAAATGTAAGTCTAGAACTTTGGGGCATTTACCGTCACCATTTTTATGATCTAATAAGCATAATCTGGTGGTTTTATATTTAACCTTCACCCTCATGAAACATTTAGCAAATTACTAGCAAATTATTGAATTAACAATGTATTTTTTTTTTTGCATAGCAGCCATCCAACATTCTGATGCATTAGTGAAGTTATATAAATACAAAAAACTAACTTATTAAAAATGCTTTTCTCGATTCCAATGGGTTAGAATAAGGCTGTTTTTCCACAAGAGATGTGCTATGGAACTATGCTGCGAGGATGTGAAAGCTAAGCTACGAAACCATGTGACCGTTTCCACTAATGCTAAGCTGTGTAGCGGAGCGAGTAAGATGTGCTATGAAGATGCGCCGCTGCAAGGTAGCTGTGCGAGGAAGATGCGCAGCTCGAACTATGCGATGCATCGATAGTAGGGGAGGCGCGGGGAGTACTCTGCTCTACCCAAAGCTACACGACTCGCGCATCTATAGCTCCCATCCATAGCACCCATCCTTCCATATAAAAAACATAGCTTAGTTGAACCCGTTTTCACCAGTGCTATGCTATGTGGACCAATGAATATATTGGTGGATATCAAACGCGTCCATAGTAACGTAGCATAGCACATGTCTGGTGGAAAAGCAGCCTAACAACCAAAAATAAAAGTTTTATGAAACTACCGTCTGCAACGAAAAATATATGACACGGATATTTTTTCTTAACATAATATTATTCGTTTCTCGGCAGCAGCATTGAAGCAGGAAGATATAAATAATCAATTCAACCTGTAAACTATCTGTCGGCGGTATTCTAAGAATTCTTATTTTTGCCGTGTTGTTAGCAATGGTTGGAGGGCATCATATTGAATGAAATACATACACGTATAAATTATCGCTAGTCCCATTTAGAACGTTATTGTTTACATTTATAAAAATGTATTGTTTTATCGAATCTAGCTGTAATAGTTCTTAGGGTTCCGTTACCAGCGGCTTTTAATTTATTTATATTTAATATACAAATAACAATGGAGTCAAATATGTTAGTAACAATATTTCTTTATTCATACACAAGTAGTCCAGTTTGCTTGCGATACACCGCAATACAACGTTTGCTTTTGCTGCCCTTTAGGCTAATTGGCCGGTTTTATTAATGGAAACTTTCTGAAAATCATTTCTGGTAAAAAAAAATGGAAACTTTCTGAAAATCATTTCTGGTAAAAAAATGGAAACTTTCTGAAAATAATTTCTGGTAAAAAATGGAAACTTTCTGAAAATAATTTCTGGTAAAAATGGGAACTTTCTGAAAATAATTTCTGGTAAAAAAATGGAAACTTTCTGAAAATAATTTCTGGTAAAAAAAACTAAGTACCTATAAATTATAACATCAAACCCTGTTTTCCCGCTATTAGATAGCGATATCTAATTATGGACCGTCGTGAATTTACTACTCCATAAAAATATTGCTTCTGATTATTTTCTCATTGACTACGTAACTACAACCTTCACCTTTATCAGCGTAAAGCAGCAAGGTAATTGCGTAACAGACCAACAGTAGCAATAGCTTTCATTTTGGCAGTTCAACAACATTCATTGCGTTATTTACCTTGTTGAACAAACAAATTTTTCGAACATAAGAAGCAATGGATCAACCATATCCTTCGAAATTATTCAGATTGTGATTGATAATGTGTTACGCAATTAGGGTGCAGGGCTATAGGATAGACAATTAGCAAACTTTGAGTTAGGGATAAATAAATCCAAACAACCACATTATTTCAACTTATTTATTAAACATAAAAAAATCTCCCGCAACCACATTTAAGTATTTACACAATCTACCCACTTTCACAATAACTTCACTTATAACTTAAAATTATAGTCCTTGCTAAATAATATAAGCAAACAGTCTTTGGAGCTTTCGAACAATACTTAAAATTAAAAAAATACTGAAGTATTTCATCATAATCATAATTTTGGAATTATTTTCAACATAAACTTAAATTAATTTGAGTAAATTTTATTTATCTAATTTTATGGTCGAAACCAAAGAAAGTTTTAAGCTAAATGCCGCAATTAGGATCAATTTAAAACTTATTTATAGTCCGGGACCAACATTGGTCTTACCCTTTTCGACATTGGTCCTTCTTTACGGAAACTATTTTGCATTAACACTGAGGTTTGGGGAGTTGTTATTTGGCTGCAAAAGACATCCCCAGGGATCCTTTTAGGTTGCAGTTACCTAGCAATTGAAACAAGCTTTATTTCCCTAAATTGGGATTGAGTAATTCTCAGTACAAAACTTCTAGCAGCCTTGTTGACTTTACTTTATTTTTGTATGTACAAAATTGTACCTATTTCCATCACGCTTCTTTTGTCTCGATTTATGCTATTGTCGCAGATATAGTTCAATTATTATATCTGGCCGGAACAGCTAGGCAGCACGGTTCTAAAGGTCGCTCTTCCGTATTGACACAAATAAACCGACCTTCTAAGACCAATATGGCCACCGACTGTAATACCACCTTCTTTTCCGTCATGAAAAAGTAAAACTTAAGAATTTGATGACACAAGCGACATTAAAGCATTATTAAAATATTTAAGCAACGTAATCTAAACTTCTTTAAACTTATTGTTAAAAATCTCATTCTTCCCAGTTTATCATCTCTAGATTTATTTAGCCGGTGGTCGGCAAGAACCAGCCATGTAAGCACTTGGGTGCTGGTGATGGAGTGTCGAACGTGGCCCGCGCTAGTTCACACATGGTCTTAGCGTCTAGGACCAGCATGGCCACTGACTGTGTCTTGTCCCCGCCCCATACTAACGCGACGAGAAGAACACCGTCGTCTTCGTCCTAGAAAAAAAAAATTACATTATTTATGGTTTTAAGAACTTCAGATACGATTCTGATTTGGTTAAGCCTGGACGGATATAAGAGTGAAATCGGGATGAGGATGGGTTTTTTTTGGCGGGAATTGTCAATAGGACTAAAAAATGTTAGCTACTTTCCATATTTCGCTTTCATAAGAAATACGAAAAACTACGAGTACATGCGGTCGGGGGAACCTCGTCAGGACGAAGTTCCTTACGTGTTACTCCTACGTACACCCACAAACGTCTGTGTGTATCCTGTCTTTTTTATATACGAATATAAAAAAAGACAAAGAGAAAGTCGTATGGAGGATAACGCTTTTTCAGCGTGACGATTTCTACCAATATACTCCTAAGGCGCGTTATGGAACATCGTTCCAAAAACTTTGTACTATGACATGAAATCTTTTGCCTCACCGTAGCGTTAGGCGTTGGCACGAATATCGGCTCGCTGGGGTAACAGTTGAGGTTGCACCATGTCTTGGTCTCGCCGGTCTTGGTGTCCACTTTAATGATCTGTAACATTTCATATTAATAGCGATCAAGTTCGTTTTCTATCCTTCTTTTATAGCAATGTCTCTTCTTAACTCACCAGTCAGAACCAATCCTAGTCCAAAGTAACAATACTAATTAACATCTCTAAGACCGTATACTTGGTTAGAACCTGCATCTACTTACATTTTCATGTAAATTTTAATAAGCAAAATTCAGTGCTCGTCATTAAAATCTTTCAAAGTATTTTTATTCACTCATGCTGACTGAGTGATTTATTAAGTGAGTGAGAGTGTGTACATCCTGAAGCATAAGCGGACAAAAGTTTTTTTTCTAAATAATCACCCTTTAGGGTGATTAGTCCAGGGTAAATGTCATCACTAAGATGGTATTGGTAAAAATATCTTAACTTACCGTTCCAGGATTCTCAGCATCCACATCCGAGCTGATAGCGTAGAAGTATCTGTAGGGTTTGCCTGCAATGGAAAATGTTTTTATAATAATCACTCTTATTGGTTGTCCAAGTCTTTTAGTCCTCAGCAAACGAAATGGTTGAGCGTAGCGTACAGATACAGACCAGCAGCTGTGCGTGAAGGGCATGCATGAAATACTTTTATCTTTCTCATGTACCTAAAGACTGTGCCTTACTTAAAAAAATGTTATGATTCCTTTTTTATTTTAAATTTCTATATATAAATAGTTACCTAGTTTTATATGCATGTTGCTCCGTAAAATGTATTTTCATCGTATTGCAAATAAATATTGTCTGTTTTCTTACCATTATAAAGATCGTAGTGTATCCTCGGAGTCTCGCAGCCGATATCTGCCAGGTTCTTCACATCCAAACTGGTCAAGTTAGGCGCATCCAGAGACACTTCCAACCTCTTCGGCCGCGCACGGAACCATTCAGCGTAGTTCGCGTTGGTTTGCATTGACTGGAAATAAGAGAGAAGAAGTAAGGTGGGGTCAATAAACAGAAATAATCCGGGCATTTTACCAAGAAATATCATCTAAGATATATCATATAATATATAGATAAGATATCATATAGAGCTTTCTATGTCGTGTCCAAAAGTGGTCTGTGACTGAGAGTGTAAAATTTTGCTTAATCTGGACATAATTGAACCCAAAAATATATATTCAACAAGATAATTATCACTTCTTCTACAATTGTTTACTCCTAGGTATGAATAAGTAGCGTGTGATCTCTCTAATTAGAGAGATTATTTTAATAGTATGGTAAGTGACGACCGTTGGTGGATTCATATTAATTCTGAATAATTATTTTAATAACGGACACCTCTATAAGTAACAATGTTCCCACTGCTGGGACACAAGCCTCCTCTCGGTGAGAGGGTGTGGGCCGTAATCTACCACGCGGGCCCAGTGCTGGTTGGTAGATGTCACATGTCTTCGAATTTTTGCCGTGCCGGTTTCCTCACGATGTTTTCCTTCACCGTTTTGAGAACATTATAGTAATATAATTAACGCTTGACCCTTTTACGAAACATATGTACAGTTCAAGTAAAATAATTTCGTTCCGATGTCGTTGATATGGGAAAAAATCTTCATTGTTTTAGTCGCAGAAGTTGTAGCTGGCAACAAGTTTCACGCTCATTCTGTATTTATGGTTGCCAGGAACATGCTTCCTGCATCAAAAAAAGCAACTTTTGTTTCCCATGAATACGGGTTGAAATCTTGAACCATCGACTAGTTTGAACTCACCTCAATAGCATGCACATACATGGCGTCGATGACCTTAGCGTCCTTGTACGCACAGAGGTCTACCACCAGTCTGCCGTCTTGTTCGAACGCGTTGATGATGTGCAAGTAGAACAGCGGGTCGGTGCGGAACCGCTTCATCTCCTTGCCGGTAGAACGGCTTAGTAAGATTATGTGGGTCTGTGAATTGTAATGCATTTGTTATTTTCTACGTTGTTAAATAGATGCTTCTGACCAACAGTGGGATGGAAGAATGGAATGTTACTGTCAGTTCTGGGAAAAGAATATACCCCAATTGTCCAACTGTGTCACGTAAAAGGTAACTGAGGGATTAAAGAAAATCATCTCTAGGACCTAGGCTTTATTGATTTTATTTGAACGGTTCATAAACATCCATTCGTGAATTTCAAAATATACTGCGCAATGATAATGAAAATTGCTAAATTGTCAAATTGAATGCGTAGTCATTAGAATTTGTGTTGGTCCTTCGAGTCACTGTGCTGAGGAACATCCAAACAATTGCTTTTAAGTAGTGTTTCCTCAACACGGTATAGACGTGTATAATGCCTTAAGATCTTGGCTCCTTGTCTCCTAAGACATTGATAGGGGGGCGTCGTTGGTAAAAATTTGTGAAATTGTAACAGAAATTGAATAGAAAAAAACAAGATGGCGGCTTTAGTTCTAATTTTGGCCACGCGCGGCAAGCGCCTAAAGATTGTACCGACGTAAAATCAAAGATGCCCAGACCTCATAGTCGGGGTTCCACTGCAGACTGGAGCAGAGCTTGTCGTTGCTCATGAGGCCGCGCATGAGACTCGGCACCGACACTGACAGCGGCTGCTCCACTATCACAAAGTAGTTCTCTGTTATACCTGGAATATCAAACATATTACCATTACTAAGTAATTTATATTCTTATATGTACAAGGCAGATGTGAGCAGAAACGCCGGGGAGGGAAGCCCCAGGAGGACATATATAGTAACCATATTTGTGATGTTCTTCAGAAAGGTCAGGAGCGTAGAACTGGCAACCGGCGTGCGTGTATGACCAGATTTGTATGAACGTAAACGAGCCAAAAGGAGTATGCAAGGATCGTAGCAAATGACGTTCTGTAGTGTCTACCTACCCTCATAGGAAGACGGCGTGAGATTATACAGGGTTATTTGTAAAACACCAGCAACCTCTTAAGAGGTCATTGTACTCATCATTATGAACAACTTTTACTATGGGACCAAAACTGAAATCGCGAAAAAAAAATCAGCTGTTCCCTACATTTACGTTCGCATAACTCGTCAAAATGTAGGGAGCAGCTGATTTTTTTTCGCGATTTCAGGTTTGGTCCTATAGTAAAAGTTGTTCATAATGATGAGTACAATGACCTCTTAAGAGGCTGTTGGTGTTTTACAAATAACCCTGTCTAAGTATGTCAGTAACAAAAGCTCGTTATAGGTATTTCTTAGTCCACGGAGTTTCTTGCCCGTGGTCATCTCTTAGCTACGGCTTACTTCATTTAATTATTGAATTATTTGTTTGTTTTTACTCTAGACGCTTTTAACGTGCATAAATTCAACATGAATGATTTAAAATAATTTGGAACAATATATTTTTTTTTTTGCAATCGGCTACTATGTAGCTTCATCTTTCTGACTGATCGACTCCTTTGACAACTCAAAAGTGCTACTAAATGTTTTAATTGAAATAAATGCTTTGAGTTTGAATTATTATTACTTACCGAAAGTGTGCATGTAAGAAGGATTAAGTGTCCACCGAGGCTTCACTGAGGCTACAATACTTGCGCTTTTGAACATGTCACCTGGAAAAAAAATTAACAATTCATTAAACCAAATTGTTTTCCCTACCAAACTTGGGGATTGTGTGACCTTACCATTAATAGCGATATTTAAAAAATGTTTTTTACCTTTCTCTGTGAATGGGAATTTAGCGACGACGTGTCGTATTCTGCCCTTCACGATAGACATACCGACGTTGTAGACATCCCCTGAAAATATAAAAATATTTATTTACTACATTATATTTATATAAAAGTCTCTCGTTAAGTGTAGGGTATTTTTTCTCCCCTTTGGAATACAACTTGATATCGACACGCAAACTGTAACCATGGATTCAGCACATGATTCTAGAACCCCTAGCAGTCAGTTATCAAAAATAAATTACTGTTTCATAGAAAAGTGCAATACCTACGCGATCAAAATGATTTTTTTTCGAATAAAAAGTTTCAAGGTTGGTCGCGGGAGGTTCAGAATCATGTACTGAATAGAATATAACAGGTTGTGCAACAATTTCCCTGCCACCCTGTATAGTGGTCAAACGAGTAGATTTTTTAACGAGTACAGTGTCCCACCAATGATTTAATAATGACTAAGTGTATGTCCTCCAAAAGTCCTCACCATTAGGCATGACGTGTGGGTGTGACGTGTGGTTGACGAGCGCCACACAGGTCGTCATGTTCTTCCTCTCCAACGTGTCCAGCGTCACCGTGTCTACCCTGGATACCATGATACAATTTGTTAACAAATCTTATTTCGCTCAAACAACTTGGGCCTATATTACAGATCCTTACGCAAAGATTACTTAAAACTAGATTCAACCAATCAATTAGCAAGAGCAGCAGTGGCCCAGTTGTAACGGCCCCGTCTTACGAGTTGTAGGTCGTGGGTTCGAACCCAGTCAGGCGTTTAACTTTGTGTAATTTATTTATCACCACTGCTCTCAAAACGGTGAAGGAAAACATCGTGAGGTAACCGGTATGTCCTAGAAACAAAAGTTCGACGACAGGTGACATCATTCTGAACCTATTATAATATTCTTGTTCTGTAAGGCATAATAACTGTGAACGTTCAAATACCCAATTATTTTATTAGGTTACCTCATATCAAAACGTGACTGTTTAAGCAGGTGGTGTTCCACGTGATTATACGCAAAAGTTAATTTCTTAACAACGAAATAAAAACAAAGTTGAACACGATTCATTTAACTTGAGGAAAATAATATTGTGGGTCATCCGGTCGTATGATATCGTTAGTCTTAGTATTCTTTGAAGGTATATATATATAGGTAAATGATCGCCCGGTTTGCGGTTTGTTACGCCTTTTTTGCAATAATATTTTAAACCCACTATCTATTCATCAAAGATACAAGGTGCACGTGACGACACACGTGTGGTTAAACATCTACAACTTATAATTTTGAACTTTAAACGCTCTTCGCTCTTCGCTTTCAACGCTCGCTCTTTGATTTGTCTTTCGCTCTTTTGATTAAGTTTGTAACATCAACATTTTCTAATTTCGGTGCCAATATTATTTTTTTTTTGTTTCTTTGATAATTACCTGCGGAATTTTTTGAATTTTTTGTCATTTTTTGAAATTTTTGACATTTTTTGAATTTTTTACTGTAAACTTTAAAACTACCCATATTTGTATGTCTTACCATTGGCAAAACATAGCGCACTGTATTTACCTTTAAGATCTTTATTTTTTTATTGCCTATGTTTTAAAATAATAAATGATTGATTGATTGAGTCTCAAAATATTTAGAGTCATCCTTGGCCAAATGGGTTTGGGTTTGTATTTAATTGTAGGTACTGAGGTACTTCACGATCTTTAAAACAAACCAACCAACCCCTGTCCACTTTTATAAGGGCATGCTAATACTAATGCCCGTTTTTACTAGCACTTAGGGACGTCTAAATGACAACGTCTCAATGCTTAAATAAAAGCACGCTGTATGATTATCAACCGCGCTGAGCGGAGCGTTGATTAGGTTCGACGCAATGCGTCTTTTTCTTTTATATGTATACACAGTTTAGAGATACGTTTATTTCTCTATCATCCATCCGTCATCATAATGTTTATTTCCATTCTAGCTACATCATAATCCATCCATCTTTTCTTTGCTAATCTAAGTTTCATAAAAAAAATATGTGTTTAGCTTCGTCTTACCTATGAATGATTGGTCCTTCTGTGAACGCGTACACTTCATCTCCGAACGGGTACAGGGATATCATTGCATTGTCCGACATGTGTTCTGCTGGGTTGAAGAATGCTGCTACCCTGGAAATATGTTTACTACATAAATACATTTCCTTTGAAATCTGGATCTTAGGACCAAACGGGGTTGTTCGAAAGAGTTACCGTGGCCCGTGGCACAAACAACTGAAGGAACACGGGTGGGTTTCAGTCAGTAAAAGTCTGACATGCCCTTCCGCTTCGCCCAGAGTGGGAAGCCATGGAGGGCAAAAAAATAAGTACCAAATGGATTTTTCAGGTGGAAGCCTCAAAAATCCCTTTACATAATATAGTCCTGTATCCTATTAATTTTACAATCTGTCATTTTGTCTAATCTTCCGTCGACAAAACCCGTTTCTATGGTGGTCATGCTACGCGTGCTGGAGTATCTTCTTACTCTTGAAAACAACAAATGTTTAACTTAACTTACCTGTCAAATATCGAATGGCACGGGTCTGGAGCACATTTAGTACCAAACTCCGAGACGACGATGCGATTAGCAGCGCGGTTCTTCTGCAAAGTTTTAGTTCTGAGGAACCGACACTGATACGTCACATGGCCATCGTCCATCGCAAACCTGGAATAAAAAAAAAAAACTATTTAAATTAAATTCTTGTTGCTGGTGAGCAGTGGTGACCCAATGCCATCGGCTTCGACTAACGAATTGCAGGTCAAGAGTGGCTGCCTGGGTTCGAAACCCAGGCAGTCACTTTACTTCGTGTATTTAATTTCATCACAACTGCTCTCAAAACGGCGAAGGAAAGAAGCATGCCCTAGAACCAAAAATTCTAAGACACATGACATCCACCAACCCGCACTGGGCCCGCGTAGTGGAGTACGGCCCACTCCCTCTCACAGAGACGGGGGCTGTGTCCCAGCAGTGGGAACATTATAGGCTGATTATGCTTGTTGCTGGGACACAACATATTACGCGTATCTTGAAGATTGTAATTTCTCGATATGACGATTTCAATATTCGACTTTGAACAGAATTAAGTGGACCACGAAACTAAAAGGTACCTAATATTATGGATCCATGCAATTTGCCAATAAACCCTCCATCTCGATGGTATTATTAAGGTTGCTTATTGGCATTCCAATTTAGACGAATTCTAGGAATGATTGTTCAGTTGCAGCAAACTGCTCAATGAAACCCCCCGACATCCCCTTATTTGTCCCAATGGACATTTCCAGTATAAGCCACTCAGGTCATCAAAACCTGAGAGGCCAAAACAATGAACTTAACTCACTGCTAAGTAAATTTATACGGATTAACGTCCTGTAAAGTGGTAGGTAATTTAGAATTCAACATTTTGAGTCCCAACAAATTTATATTGTTTAACGGGTCGGGCCTATTGCCATTAACCAGGCAAGAAATTCCTTATAAAAAACCCAATTACTCCTTACCCAACCTGGGTATCGAACCTAGGATCCCACGCTCAGCAGATACGCTCGCTACCACTAGACCAACGAGGCACTTAAATAATCTAATCATTTTAATAAGAAAATTCTTAAAACGGGCTATTCCAATATAATTAATTCCGTTATCATAATCACTTCTCACGGGTCCCTGATATAGCTAAAACTGGACATGATAAGAGTATTATTTGATAAGAGACTCGGACATTGTATTAATGATCATGCATGATCAAAAGCCGCACATCAGTTCAACAATATAAAGTGTATTTGTCAAAAGGTTTGTACAAGACGTAACTAGATGGCGTTGACGTCGAATTAGAACTCGCAAGCGTTGTGTGACAACGGTTGGTCATGTGAATTTCAGCAAATATATAATCAGCAGTCTGCTATAGAACAGTATACAGTTTGGTTGTTTTATTCAGACCTTCAACCCTATTAGTATACACATAAGGTCAACATTTAAGTACTGAGTACCATACCAGAAGGCCAATTCTCGTAATTAAAAACGTTCAAAATCTAGTCACAATCACATCTCAGCTAACTTTGTAACAAATATGTAACAAATTTTACAATACAGTATCGACCATGATATTTAAAATTATTAAAAACTCTCAAGGACTCCACGAGACAGGCTCGACCTAGTGTGGAGTCCACAAGTTAAAATATAAAATTATGTTTCCCCTGTAAAAATAATCTTAGGAGTAATTTATTAGTACATACTTAGATGAAGGAAATGTAAGAAAACTATTTGGTCAATAAACGATTTATTATTATTAGCTACAAGCAATGTCAAAAAATGTAGGGAAATCAGAGGTATTTTTGACAGATTGAGACTGAGATCAGACTGTGAACGTTCTTAAAATTACGAGAATTGCCCTCAAGTGTCCGGTATTTAACACATTTGACATTGCACTGAATATATTTTGAGCCACAAATATCTCGGTTATATTTTGATCCTGATTATGCGTTTAAGCTATTTCAATCTTGTCTCTTATACGCAAGAAAAACGTGACATAATGTAGTTTGAATGCATGTCATTTTATCATAATAAAATGTCTATCATCATCATCGTAGTTTTAAATTTACTTTTTCATTTAAATTATTTTATTTATGATGTTTATTAGGTATATATTTTAGGGCTGATTTTTCCATCTTCAGATAACTTTTATTCGAAGAATAAAATTTAAAAAATGCTATTTTAAATCATCAGGCATTAGAAATATGAAAATGCTAATTTTTACAGTTATTTCATACAAAAAATGTCAAACGCCATAACGTCGTAACGTCGTTTTTCTATCTATAATATGTAGATATGTATTTACAAAAAAAATTGTATATAAGTAGTTTATCAGCCATCTTGTTACCATAACACAAGCATTAGGTTGCTTAGCTTGGGACAAATGGTGCTGTGTGAAATGTCCAGGGATTTATTTATTTATTTATAAAAAATTTATGAAATAACTGTAAATAACATGTAATAATAACTGTAAAATCAGCTGATTGAAAAATCAACCCTGAATGTACAAAGTTCTAGTACGCTCTAAATAAAATCGTGAAGCCATAATTACGAATAGTTGCCCGTACGTCTGTCGTCCTCTTAACCCTTAATACCCTTTGCAGGAATGCAAAGCCTGGCTTACCTGTGCAAAAGTGCAGAACTGTCGAAAAGATGGTCAAATCTCATGTCCCCGACTTTGAGGGAGCCGGGTCCATTGCGCAGCAATGTGCCGCGGAGCCATGTCGGAAACTCACCTAGGGAAATAATCCATGTATAATAAAACAATAGGAAATTATACTAAACTGGGTTTTTACTAGGAATACAGTGGAAACTGTTACCAGGAATCCAGTAAATACCTGATTCCAGACTCACGCACTAGCATTGAAAATGTTCGTTGGTTATTAAAAAATATCAGCTGTTCCATACATTTTTACCGTGCAGCTACTTCACTTTTGTATGAAACAGCAGTTTTTTTTTTTAAACCGGCGAAATATGTTCTACATTAGGGGTTTAAGAGTGCGTTACGAGTCGATACATGTGTATATTTTAAATAAGGTATCTAGATAACCACGCAATAACGGTGCATATACAATCCATACATAAGTCTTGTATACATTGCGGTGACGACCGCAGTGCATTGTTGTGGGTTTGCAAACACGCCTTGGATTATAAACAACAAGCTCACGACTATTGTCTCAAGAAAATTACCGTCGCTTGAGGATCAGTTCAATTAGGCATTAGAAATATGAGAAGCTAGCTTCTGCCCGCGACTAGCTAAATCAAGAATAGCAATTTACCAACAATTTTTTTTTTCTAAACCAGACGAGTACAGTCACGAGCACCAATATGTCAACACTTGGCAACTTTCAAATACGATTTTTTCGTGAAATAACGAATGCAACGTTGAAATACGACACATTACACAAACCTATGCGTTCGAAAATGCTATGTTCGTAACAGCATAATATTTCATACAAAAACAAAGGAGTAAATCACTTTTGAATAAAGCCGAGTGTATACATACTTTTGCTCGTGACTGTACCTACTGCGTTATACAATATTAAGAAGTCGTAATGTAAGTAACCTGTGGTCATGGAAACTATTTATATATGAAGATTATTGCTTTGTTTAATTTAGCAGCAAATAGACTTGCGTAAAAATAGGACTGCAGCTTGAAGAATTTGGGGTTTATTTATAAACGATGATTAAAGTAAAGTGACGTTGAAACGTCAAAATATATGGTTAAACAGTCGCTAATCACTACTTAACTTTAGGCAACGTTTATGAATAAAGGGGAGAGTGTTTATAGTTATAAGAATTGACTTTGTGAACATTTGTTGCACTTAAAACCACTAAGGTAGAACAATTTTCTTGACCCAAACTTGTAACAGTTTAATGTGCTTGTAGAGGCACGTGTCCAAGCCTCGTCTATTTTTGTTATTGTGTACCATCGAAGATGGATTTCCCACCCGCGCAACTTTTATGGAAAAGGGGAAAGTTCTAGCTACAAACCGTAAGGTACGTAGGCATACAAAACGTATGCTTATCCTTCCTTCCTCAATCATGGTATTTTACGTACGAGTAAATTTCTTGCATGATTCCTGATCGAATAATAATAACGAAGAGTAATTTCTACTTCGAAACTGGGCTGACACACTGACCTGATTCTAGATTTAGCAGCTAGAATATTTGCTTAGATTGCAATCAAGATGATCCAAACTATCATCACAAAAAAGAAAATCTGCTATCATTAATATCATTGCAACTTGGCAGAGACGTACGAGTACATCCGCAAGTGGACGGCGCAGTTAATTGATTGATTTATTGACTTGTAAACATACCTGTCATGTTCCCCTCCAGGGGTTTCTCGACCTCCTCCTCACAGGAGCGGAGCCACACGCTGGCATCACAGTTAGGATATAACTTCTCTTCAATGGCTGCCATATTAGCTAGAACTACACACTTCAGTTATATCATGCGGCCAAAATAAACACGCGACAACTGAACGCACGCCATTTGTTTTAATTCCACCGGTTGAGTAGTTAATTAGTTAAGGTTTTCATTAAGTTTTCGTAACTCAAATATTGTCGCCACTCAAATATTTCAAAACTTCTTTTCATAAATAGAAAGTGTGTGTAAACGCTTTTAAAGAAAATCTTTTTTCTAATTATACAGGCTGACAGGGAAACTCGACGTATTCCTTGAAAGGCGTTATACTAGAGGAAGGTCATTAGCAACAAATTAAGTCCAGTGAACTATGGGTCAAAACTGGATGGTTAAAAATGTAACCCTGTAATATCAGGTTAGATTTTGAATTTTATTGAACTGAATAGTTCAGTTCGAAAATTACAACACTTTTCAGTTTCAGTTTTTTCAAACAAAAAGAATTCTTAAGTGCTTATTCATACTTCGAAGAGTTTTTTAATTCATATAACCACCCAAATATTCCTGAGAAGACTTACAGTAAATAGTCCAAAAAATGCCGAATTAAAAACACCCCATTTTCAATTAAAATTACGCGTTTACCACTTTATTCGCAAGATGAAAAATCGGGCTGAAAAAGTCGAGGCGTGCATAAATTTTTTTAAAAAAGTGCAATCAGTGAAAATCTTTTACTTACTTCATTAAAATTCAACCGGTTTCGTTAGAAAAATGCTAAATACCGATTCGTTTCACACTATGATTGCGTGATGAAAATTCTGTTAGTAGATCAGATAATTATAATGTGTATAGAGGCACATGCTTATTTATATTATTACAGTAAACGAAAAGAAAATCTTTTCCAAAAGTGACTTTCAATTTAGACCAAAATGAATCCGCAAGCTTTTGGCCGGCGACCAACAGTTCAATAAATTTTCGCACCACAACAACCATGACCTTCAACGAACGTGCCTGAATCCGACATCGTACTTACTTCGAGTGCACAGAAATCCTAAAGTACAGCACTAGTTTGAACCTCGAATATTTCTGAACACAGATTATAATGTTATAGAGCGGTGGTTGTTTTAACGCGGGTGGTCTCGGTAGCCGCAGTGATCAGACTGTAGGGGTTGACTCAGACTCCCGTAGGCACGTGAGTGACCTTCACCGTCGTCGTCGGCTGCGCGGTTCGACGCCTACGAGTTCTAACACAACAGTGTATTAAAACATCACCTACACCCGGGTTTATATTCGCAATTGCCGAAACTGAGATTATGACGCGCTTGACGATTCACGCGGTGATGCTCGTGCGAATCCATAGTTTGTTTTTTAATTATTTTTTATTAGATTTTCTGATAAACATAATAGTTTTTTGTACATAATAATCAATCGTTTTACCACAATTTTATTTAAGTAGGGATATCTCATTAAAACCAAATATAGAAACCGCGGAGTACAGAAAGATAGAAACGAAACGAAACTTTATAGCGACGCGATGCTTTTTTGTAATGTTTTTAAAATAAATATTTCTGCATTTTCACAATACAAATTTAATATATAAAATTCTCGTGTAAAATGTTCGTTCCCATACTCCTCCGAAACGGCTGGACCGATTTGTATGAAATTTTGTGTGCATATCGGGTAGGTCTGAGAATCGGCCAACCTCTATTTTACAAAAAAAAATTATATACATATTTCCTAGAAATAATGTATATGGCAAAACAACGTTTGCCGGGTCAGCTAGTCTTTATATTATAAAATGACATGGATTTCGAGTCTGCTTTTAAATATTATAGTTTTATGTTTAAAACCTTTCATATTTGAATTAAAAATGAGAGGGAGAAACGAAATACAATAAAGAGGTGAAATGGAATTTTCTCATTTGTCATAGTTTCCCTGTAATCTCAACTTTATAATGTCAACCGATAGATAACAAGGGATCTATATGTTACGGTAAGTGTTAAAGTGTCAAATTAAGATATTCTATAGACAGATTAGACGTGATTAAACACATGGCTTCTAAAAATACGTCAATCTACGTCAGGCGCTGACTAATTTGACAGGACTAAACTAATAGGTAAAAAAGGTTTTCTTTGCATTAAGCAAGCAAGCCTAACCACAATCACTTTTTTGTTCACTTTTTTGTACATTAACTAACACTAGGCTAAAACATTGTTACTAACTACTTTGGATTTGTATTTGTATTTTTACTAACACTAGGTTAAGAACATTGTTACTAAAAAATTATGGACGAAGTCTGAATTAAATATTATTATTATTATTATTATTAAATAGAAAGAAAAAGAGGCATTGAACTTTTTAGTTTAGTTTGTGAACAAGGGAATCGGCGGCGCCACTGTCTCCTAATTGTGCAACTGGAAATTTTGTGTTGGATCGTTTTAACATTTTTTCAGCTTGCTTCTGTTGCTCGGTCGCTCAGAGAGACGCTTAGCGTACGTTATTTTTGAAAAATCACATTTATCGGTACTAAGGTTACATTATTAATAATCACCGATAAATGTGATTAATTTCTTACTGTTACTTCGACTTTCGGTAATTAATAATTATTAATATTGATAAACAAATGAATTATTATTAATCATTTTCAATTAATCACACTTACCGTAACATATATACCGATTGACCCTTTTAGCCGTTTGGAAAAATAGGGTAGTAACATATAAAAAGGTGAAAGGAGTAGATTTTTGGGCTAAGCAATAATTCTCGTCAATGGTTTCCACAGCGTGCCGCTTTAATGGCGACATTAATTTAACACACGTATACGGTTTCGCATTTTCGTTTTAAGAACATATTTAATTTTTTATTTTCTAAAATAGAATCTTGGAGCAACTGTAGCGCAGGGGTCATTTGCCGGGATCACGGATCATAACGTCGCATCAATGTAATTACGAATTATTTTATGTTGTTATAACTTTTACTAACCCTACCCGTGTGTTAAATGAATGTCGCCATTGTAGCGGCATGTTGTATAATCACTGACACAACACATATTATATTTCAGATTGTAAAAAAGTCATGGTTTATTTATTTAGTTCGATAATATGACAAACATTCTATCCAATACATGTCAGCACGTTTTACAATTTGACACATCTACAGATTATATTAGTACTAGCTGTTGCTTGTTGTTGATGTTATTGTAGCTGGTGCTGTTGTTGGTATTTTGACAGATTGAGACTCAGATCAGACTGTGAACGTCCTTAAAATTACGAGAATTGCCCTTCAGGTATAAAGAAATTATCACGTGTGTGTCAGCCAGTAGGTAAGTATATTTTAATAGCCATAAAATTTTGTAACCTTTGTGAAATTAATGTTTGTTTTTAGAAAAAAATACATCAGTGAATACCTTGTATACACGGTGTGATCGGCATCGACGCTCAAACTATTACCATGAACTCAGCGCATGTTTCGTTATTCTTTTATTAAATTTAAAAAAAAAAACATCTGTTCCATAGTTTTTGACCGTGTAGCTATTGCACTTTTGTATAAAACAGTTTTTTTAAAACACCGGCAAAAAAAAATCTACTTAACACGTTAACTGCCAGACAACAGACGCAATAGAAAATCTATTTTTGGCACTCAACGGTGAACGCGGTGGTAGTCAATGCCTTAAGTGGGTCTAGAATAATGTGTACCTACCTACTGATTTTATGTTAATAGTTTACGCGTCGATGTCTCCTACAACCTATATACTTACCTAAGTATATATACGTTCAGGGTACCCTGAGTCCAGTCAACCCTGATTCCAAACTTGCTGACTGGCAAACTGGCTGATAATCGTGTTACCACTTCCTCATGCATGACCTTGATTACCTATGATTCGTAGCGACAAGAGATACTACTTATCATAAAAATAATTTAATTTTTCTAGTCTGACTAATCACTATCCTAATACAAGTAGCCATAAAAAATCAAGTTGCCAACAAAGATAAATACAAAAACCAGAATTTTAATACTTATTTCTGAGCCTAGATTAAAATTTATCTATTCGATTAGCTCGATTAATTAGTCTATAGTTAGATCGCTTTACCATGACATTAGCGGTCATTGCCCTTTCCCTAATGTCTCTGTAGGAACCCAAACAATAAACACGTATGGTATGTACCTATGGTTTTTTGTTATTGGAACATGTTGAAGATGACGATAGATATTGATTCAGGACGTTAACGGATTTTATTTCAATTTTTTAAATAAAGAATGCTAGTAAAAGTAGGTCTGTGGGTCAATGACCGTAATTGTCATGTATAGACACAACAACTATAACTTCTTGTATATAAGAATATTATCTTGTTATCTTTCACGAAACGCAAAACTTGTTCAGGCGGAAAAATGTTAAAACTGCGTAGATTATTGAAGTTTAGATAATCAACAACAAACAAGCACAAAACAAAAACAAATTAAATATCTTTGATAATTCACAACTAAATACGATTAAAAACTTTCCAACTCCATTTTTACTAAACTTGAAAGTGCACGTGAATTCACTTATGATAGACTAGCTTCTGCCCGCGGCTTCGCCCGCGTGGATGTCGGAAATTATTCCACGGGAACGTGCTACCAGGATAAAAAGTTATGTCCTTCCCCAGGATGCTATCTATCTCTTTACCAAATTTTATCGAAATCCGTTCAGTGGTTTAGGTGTGAAAATGCAACATACAGACAGAATTTATAATAATATATAGTACAGCACTCTCCCCGCGACTTCGTCCGCGTGTACTTTACTCTAAAAATATCGAAGATGTATGTTTATCATTTATTTATTTAATTCGGGTTAATTTTAAAGTTTATAGATAAAGAGAATTCGATTTTTCAAATAAACATAGTCGTCCTGTTTTACCACAACAGGCTTTGTTTTAAAAAAGCGTTTGGTACGTTCCCATTGTATGACTTAAAGATTATTTATACCCATTTTCGAGTTGATGGAAGCAAGCAGTAAAATCCACCCCTTAAACTTTATTACCCTTTTCTACTCCGGTAAGAGACGATTTTTGAAAAACCCTTAAAATATATACTTATCATTTTTTGTTTTAAGTATCTATTAATACCGAGTTTCGAGTTAATCCGTCCGAGGGGTTTAATTTTTTTCCTACCTATTAACATGTTTACCCCCTAAATCCTCTGTGAGGAGTTTTTTTAAACTAAAAAGTGACCATCTGTATTAATTACTGAGGCAAATATTGCCAAGTATCAAGATTATTAACCAAAGGAAAAAGGTTTTTCATATTAATTGTATCCCATCTTTTCACCCCGCAGGGGTAGAACTTTGTAAAAACCTGTACTATAAATTGCATGCTATATATTGGCCAAATGTGTGATAATTTAGGAACTTCATGTAGGTACCTACCATATTTGATGCTAAATGAATTGAATAGAATTCAAAAAACAAATATTGGGTTGTTTCCATAATTTGACTCAAAGATTATTTATACCCATTTTTGAGTTAATCAAGCCACGCATTATAATCCTCTTCTGTAAAATTAACTACCCCTTTTCACCCCGTTAGGGATAGATTTTCGAAATCCCTCATACTTGTTATTACTTATTTTTAGTCTTAAGTACACACACTGAGTTTCGAGTTAATCGGACCGCGCGTTCAAATTCTTCCACACAAACTTTAGCACCCCTATATCCCTTTTGAGGAGTAGTTTTCATAAAACAAATAATGATAAACTTTATTGCTTACTTAGGCGAGTATTCATGCCATTTTTCAAGATTATTAACCTAACGAATAAGATTTTTCACATAAACTTTATCCCCGCTTTTCACCCCCACAGGGGAGGAATTTTGAAAAATCATTTGGGATATGTTCATAACTTGACTTAAAGATTATTTATATCAATTTTCGAGTTAATCAAGCCACGCTGTAAAATCCTCCCCTGTAAAATTGACTACCCCTTTTCAGGCCGTCAGGGGTAGATTTTCGAAAAACCCTGATACAAATTATTCTTTCCTTTTAATTTTAGGTATAAATACTGAGTTTCGAGTAAATCGGACCGCGCGCTAAAATTCTTCCATACAAACTTTGAAACCCCCCAATCCCCTTTTAGGGGGTAGTTTATAAAAACAAAAAATGCTTAACTTCATAATTTACTTAGATAAGTATTCGTGCCAAGTTTCAAGTTTATTAACTCAAGGAATAAGATTTTTCATACAAACATAATCCCCCTATTTCACCCTCTTAGGGGTGGAATTTCGAAAAACCCCTTCTTAGTGGATACCTACTCTTCACGAAGAATACACCCTCCAAATTTCATATCGCTAGGACCAGCGGTTTAGGCTGTGCGTTGATGTCTCAGTCAGTCAGTCAGGACTTTGAATTTTATATATATAGATAGGTACCATAGATATCCGTGGCAGGTACTTACCTAAATACTCATGAACTTTGAAAATTGTCACATTTAACCTATCTTTGGACCAACACCACGAAATAGCACCAACAATATTAATGTACTTCAGTTAATGAATTAATTTAAGATTCTCATCTAGTAAATTATTATTTACAAGAACTCTATTGAACGCAAACTGTGACCATGAACACAGCACAGTAACCAGGATTACGACCCCCTCCCTGAGACAGAGAGGAGGCCTGTGTCCCAGCAGTGGGAAAATTATAGGCTGATTATGTGAGAGATCTGGCTCTGGCTTTAAGCAAATGGTAACAAAGTAGTAATCACTGTGACAATGGATAATAGTTAATTTTCAACACCAAGTTGCACAAGAGAATACCTACACTGAGATTCAACATTATAAAATGAACAACTTCTGCCCGTGGCTTCACCCGCGTGGATGTCACAATTTATCCCACGGGAACGTGCTACCGGGACAAAAAGTTGTATAGTCCTTCCAAGATGCCATTCTATCTCTTTGCCTTTCATCGGAATCCTTTTAGTGGTTTAGGCGTGAAAGGGTAACATACAGACAGAGTTACTTTCGAATTTATTATCTAACAAAGAATACTAATTTTTTTGTTTTATCTTATGACAAGCAATAATTAATTCATAATTATGTCTTGATTAATTAATGATATAATTAGGTATAGGTAATCTGGCTTATGAACACTTATCAGATTACACGTAGCATCTCTGTGGCTTTGTTTTAAGCCTACGATCTATTCTAATATTATAAAGAGGTATTTGTTTGTTAGTTTGTATGTATGGGGGTAATCTCTGGAACTACCTGTCATATTAAAAAAAAACATATGGCTTTTGATAGCCCAATTCTTGGCTATCAAACATCACGCAGCAACCCTTAGGAGACGAACAAAATGAAAAAAGGAAAGAATACTAAGTGAAAACGAAGTAGTCCAGTCAACAAAAGAGATAAGTTTGCAGGGTCGTCGGATATAGTTGAAGTTTAGTAAGAAACCGATGGATGTTTTCGAATGAAATTTAGTCTGATAAATGAACTTTTTATTTTCTACAAATTATACACAAGACACATATCTACATAGATAAGTGTCTTGTGTTAAGTCATACCTAATTATCGTCAAAATGACAACAAATAATAAAATATTGTTTATTTAAATTATATCAATCTGCCTAGCCTTGTCCCAACTATGTCGGGGTCAGCTTCCAGTCTAACCGGATGCTGCTGAATACCAGTATTTTACATAGAGCGACCTCCTACTATCTGCCTATCTGACCTCCACAACCCAGTTACTGGATAACACAATACCCTTGGTAAGACTGATTGTCAGACATTTGGGCTTCTGACAACCCGTTTATTTAAATTATATAATGCTACTAATTGCTAGTGATATATAAAACAATTAGTAGACCAGACTGAAATAAGTATATTCTAGAACTACGTCTAAAAATAGTAGCCCCGTATCGATCGCGCACTCCCACGCACCCCTTTTCGTCTAGGTAAGTTTATAATTGGAGCGAACACATTCTTACGGCTTCTGTTTGCGTTGTATTGTAGAAAATGAACTGTAATTTTCGCCTTTCTTAGTCAAGACAATTAAAAGAAACCCCTTTAGGTACAAGTCGGAGAGGGACGGCGAAGTAAATTAAAAAAAACAATGTCTATTGTTTAAACTAATTATACCCTTCTACTTAGCGTGTCGACCGCAGAATTCGGCTACTTGTTTGACGTCATCATAGGCGTCCATCAGTTCCTGTAACGTGCAGCTGACAGAACACGCAGGATATGATATTAAGTGTCCCATCGTTTGTGGAACAGCACCACATTTACACTCCAAGGCGGTGTCTATGAATCTCCACCTGAACAGGTTTTCCTTGACTCTGCCAACCTGGGAAGGAACTTCCGAAGGGCCCTAGCGTGATTTTAATAGCTTATAAATCTTCTTTAAGAACTGGGCTATAAAATGTAATAATAACTTTTTTTGACTGGTAGTTCCCGAGATTAGCGCGTTCAAACAAACTCTTCAGCTTTATTATTAGTAGAGATTTATACTCATTTAATAAAATATATTATACTATTTTTTGAACAAGACGAACGGTAAACTTAACATTGTTCCCTTTCAGGAATGAAGCTAGTCGAACACAGTACCATAGTACGGGATGAAAGTCGGTCGGCCACGGTCGGATCGATCCTGACAGTGACATTGAGACTCGCTCCCGGGGGCACTGTATCTACCATCCTGCGCTTGGCACATGTACAAGCGGCAGCGATTTAAATAGAATACTTTGTATAGTTCAAGCGGCAGTCGCTCCATGTAAAATACTGGTACTCCGCTGCAGCCGGTAAGACTTGAAACTGGCTCAACATAGTTGGGAAAAGACTTGGCAGATTATGATGACTTCCACACAAGTGCATTTCTTTTTGTTATTTACTAGAAATCCATTTAAAAATCGGTATCTGTTTAGATGGAGATGAGCCGGCAAGAAACTCCACAGTGCAGTGACTCTTTTTATCCATAAGTATGTTTTTTAGATCATATTAAACACTGTAATAACGAGATTGAGAAATAAAAGTAAGTACCTACATAATTATTTAATTCGTCCAAAAACATTCCATCATCTTCTAAAATAAATTCGTAGAACATAGATTAGTGACATGATGTCTACGAATCGTGGACGTCTTATAACTTATCGCTCAACGATGCGACGCCGCCGAGCCGCGCGGGCAAGTGGTTACGTAACTGTCGTAGTCCGTTACTGGCGTAGCAGGTGGTCTACGAATATTCGTAGCTAGGTCTACGCTGCCTTTGCGTATTTTATGATATTTATATTCTTGGCGGATGGATCGACTTAAAATCTTCTAGTAAATGTATTTATAAGATTTTTATTTTCTTATATCTTGGTTTTGAGTTTATCATTTATTATAAATTAAATTCGCTTTTCGTGTCTGTCTGTTTGACCGCGTTGTTCTTCCAAACTTCGCAACAGATTTTGATGCGATTTTCACCATTATTTAGAGAATTTATTCCGGAAGGTTTATGTGTATAATACATTCATATTAAACTTGCATTTAATAAAGAAATATCAATGGTTTGTCAAGTCGTAAAACCGTGCGAAGTAGGGGCAGGTAATTTATAAAGTGTCCTACCAAGGTCATCGCCACGGAACTGTGGGGTAATCGCGTAACACACTAACAGTAGGAATAGCTTTCATTTTGACAGTTCAACTACATTCATTGCGTCATTTACGTTTTTGAACAGATTTTTTTCTTTTGAACATGTGAGGTCTAGCTGCGCCCCGCGGTTTCACCCGCATAAGTTTCGATCCCGTGGGAATATCGGAATAAAAAGTATACTATGTGTTAATCCTGGTTACTACTATCTGTGTGCCAAATTTCATCCTAATCCGTTCAGTATTTTTTGCGTAAAAGAGTAACAAACATCCATCCATCCATACAAACTTTTCGTATTATTAGTAGGATTACCAATATCCTTCAAAATTATTCAAATTATGATTGATAGTGTGTTACGCAATTAGGATGCAGAACAATATTGTTATTTGCATATGACTTGGACCGCTCACTGCAGTATCACGTGTAAGGATAATCCCCCGAGAGGGGAAGGCCTTGTCCCCACGACCTTCCCCGAGGCAAGGCCACGTTTCAAGTTCAGCTGTATAGCGGTACCTGCTCGGATAACGACGCCACTTTTATCTTCCGGGATTTCGGCATGGGTACTTATAGTTAGCCGTTTAATTTTATTATGCGGGTATTAACTTAACGTGATTAGTGGATCTAAATCTATACATACAAATACAAATAAGTAAAATTGAAGTGTCTGTTTGTAATGTTAAAATATAATTATAAGCTAGCAAGCATAAGAAAGTATACATATACGGTACCTAAAACCAAATATATTTTTTTAATATTTGTGTCTCTCGCCGTCTGTTTCTTCCGGGTAATCTCCGAAACGGCGGAACCGATTTTGACGCGACTTTCAGTGGCAGATAGCTGATGTCATAAGAAGTAACTTAGGCTATTTGTCCCGATAGTACGTTCCCGTGGGATAATTTCCGAGATAAGCGCGGGCGAAGCCGCGGGCAGAAGCCATTTATGTAATATGTTTAGTTCTAGACCATGGACCACCTGTTTCTCTGCTCTCGATAAGGAACACAGGAAGATCAGCTCATGCTGAGTGAAAAAAAAATGCCAGGTCACCAGTTTGAACCCGTGCTGACTGCCCTGAGTAAACCGAACGTACCTACATTGACCTAAGTATCGCATCTTGTGGGAGTCATTTTAATCTATACAGGGTTATTTGTAAAACACCAACAACATCTTAAGAGGTCATTGTACTCATCAATAAGAACAACTTTTACTATATTACCAAAACTGAAATCGCGAAAAAAAAATCAGCTGCTCCCTACATTTTGACGAGTTATGCGAACATAAGTGTAGGGAACAGCTGATTTTTTTTTCGCGATTTCATTATTATTTTTTTTTATTTGTGATTTCTACTGCCACTTTCATGCATCTGGTCACGTACGCTCCATTTGCGAGTACCTACATACTACGAACCTGACCTTCCAGGAGGTCAGTAGCAAAATGGCGATCGATTTAATCTCCCCCCTTCTTCCGTAATGAATTAAGTAATGTGGGCGTAGATACGTTTTAGTAGATTGAATCCATTTATGTTATAAAAAGCTGTTGACATACATTTCCTTCAATATATAGGTACCACAGAATTGGGTGAGAGTGGAAAGGTGTCCCAAATACGGAAAACTAAGGGATTATGTTGTAATGGCTATCATGTCACTTGGTTTTAATAGGTTTTTATATTTTATCTATCCTTTTAATAGATTCTTCTATATTTTGTAAATGTGAGGATACTTTGTAGGCCTTGTAGATTTTAGATCTGTAGAACATTTTTTTTATTTTATCAAGTACCAGAAGCCCAATTCTCATAAATAAAAACGTTCAAAATCTAGTCGCAGTCTCATCTCGGCGACAAACAAATGTCAAAAACTTGTCAAAATGTAGGGAAATTAAAAGTATTTTTGACAGATTGAGACTGAGATCAGACTGTGAACGTTATTAAAATTACCCCTCTGGTACTGGTTGACAGGCCTACGCTGTCCTCCCACATCTACCATAATTTGAAACCATTGTAAAAGCCAATTATTTTTAAAAGAGTAACCGTGGAGTTTCTGAGGAACCCACCTGGGAGGAACCCATCAGCACCGTGCACCTAGCTCCTGACGTTTCATTAGTGCCCATGTTGGTTTATGTGAAATAAAATATTTTGATTGTATGCAAACAATATTAGATTACTTAATCTTTCATGATCCACCAACCCGCACTGGGTGGCACGTGGTGGATTACGGCCCACTCCCTCGTGCTGTGTCCCAGCAGTGGGAACATTATGGGCTGATTACGCATGGACCATGTTTCATCAGTTCTATATATGAATATTATTCATGACTATGCTCTATACAGGGTGGCAGGGACATCGACGCGCAAACTGTAACCATGGATTCAGCACATGAGTTTCGACCCCATAGCGTAGAAATTTTTCGTCGGTTAGTAAAAAAAAATATTGCTGTTCAGTACATTTTGACCGCGTAGTTATTGCACTTTTCTATGAAACAGAAGATTTTTTTTTTATAACCGACGACATATTTCGACGCTATGGGGTCTAAACTCATGTGCTGAATCCATGATTACACTTTGCGCGTCGATGTCCCTGCCACCCTGTATATAACTATATGTATGACTATCAAATCACCCTATCACAGTCCACTGCTGGACATTTATACGTTATTATTTATATTTTGGTACATATGGACCTTTTTGATTATCAAGTGCAAAAGCACTTATACGATATAACGATATAATTATTCATAACGCGCCAGCCAGAATAAAAGGTGTAGACAATTTGTAACGAAAGATAAGAAAATTAGATATTCCGTTTGCAACTACGATATTGTTTACAAACAATTATTGTTGACAAAACCAATTAATACCTAATGATAGTTATAGCACAACCAACTCGTGTCTGAGATGAGGGAGCACACGACTTACAACGTGCTCCTCGCTCCTTTAACCGGCGAAAGATGACGAAATCCTGCGTTCCTATCGGCGATTTAACCCTCCAATGTGTCGCCAAAGATATACTCGTAATTTTTCATTTACTTTTCTTTTTTACTGTTAATTCCTATTTTATTTTAAAGGATACGAGTGCTGCTAGTCTGTGTACTTACTTTGACTAGTCTTTTCATGATCGATTGGCTGTGGCATATCTCATCTCCCTTTTCCAACTATTTTGGGGTCAGCTACCAGTCTAACCAGATGCAGCTGAATACCAGTATTTTACATGAAGTGACTACTTATCTGACCTCTACAACCCAGTTACTGGGTAATACGATACCCCTTGGTAAGACCAATGCCTGTGGCATATCGTTGGTTAATAATATTTATGATACCACGTAATATGTTCTGTGTATAATCGCTGTCGTAGTAAAGCCCATGTAGAGCCCTCTATAAAATAGAATAGCAAGAATACTATTTCGTATCAGGCTTTGCTGCATATCGGGCGCAATCTTCAAATCTTCAATCATCTTGTTAGCAATTTGATTAACATATTGCAGTTACTTATTGCGTTACAAAATACAGCCCCCTAAAAACGGCTACCCCTGTTTCCTGTGGCAAGATTCATAGAGCGCACATTGACTTGCAAAGAAATCGGTTCATACGAATATGAACATTAACGTTATACGTAGTAATAATGTTTATAATGTTCATATTCGTATGCGACGCTCAGCAGCAGCAGCGTATCACATCAGAAACCAGTCTCTTCGCGCGAACTACATTAAGGTATTAAGGCCGCCCTTGTACCTTTTTGTGTGCGAAAACTTCAGACGAAAAATAAATAAACTACGCCAGCTCGGTTCTACAAACTACGCTCATGGAACTTCCAGTCTATTACGCGCCTATATCCACAAAGAAGCCGTACGAAATCGCCGACAATCACGTGAAAGAAATACGTCTATATCTAGACACCCGTGCTGGAAAACTTGTGCGAAAAGCGTTTCATTTCACGTGAGTCGGTAACGTGGGGGAGTCCTTTTAAATAAAACCATGTTGCTAGAAACGTGCGACGAACACATGCTTACCTACTTAGGCATAATTTTCAAGTATTAGATAACGTCGAATGTGTTGGTGAACGGGGATTTGACACGACCCATGTGTCTCACGAGTATTAAGTAAATAGGATGGAAGAAGTCAAAGGGTACTTAATTATCTCCGGCCGCCATAAGGATTTCGCCTGCGGGTGACAAAAATTGGGGCTGTGTTGTCGCTCGAACAGTCAGGTCCAAAGAATTGACACGCTGTGTTCCATGCGCGCCTTTGTGGGAGGACGTGCGGTCGTGGGATCGGCCGCACTTGGTGATGGGGTCGGCTAGACATGGCGCGGTGATACCAATCAGGGGTGCGGCCAATGTACAAGTATCTTCCGGGACTCATGGCAAAGGCCCGGAAGGAACCGTGAATAAAAGGGACCGTGGGGTTTTAGTCGGTAGGAGATCGACATAACCCTCCGTTCTCTTTAGACAGAGGGTATCCATATGAAGATTTATGGGAAATCATCACAGATACCCTCTTTCTAGAAAGGCAAGTAGAAATAGAATGATACAACTTATGGTGTTGTATATATACATGGCATAGCGTGTGTGTGTGTGTGTGTGTGATTTTTTTCTGCCAACCTATATTAGGTAGTTTTTGCTTTATCAATAACTTAGGGTAATGATGGTCCATTGGTGAAACCTGCATATCCTAGAACCAAAAGTTCGAAGACGTGACTTCCACCAACCCGCACTAGGCCCGTTCCCTCTTAAATAGAGGAGGCCCGAGTGGGATCATTAAGAGCAGTTTAATAGTCAATTGCTCTCTATATTAATTTATTGATTGCCGTGTACTGCGTGGTACCTACGTGTAAAATAAAAGCGTGTGTAATTTTTCTCATACATTTTTATTGTTTACGTTTACATTTTTTGAGTACCTATTTCAGACTTATTATTCGATTTTTATAACATAGTTTTAGAAACTTCAGTTAAATTTTTAATTTTTTCTCTTTTTAGGAAAAACCCATTATGCATTATTTTTTACAGTTTCGACTACCAGCTATATTTTTTATTGATTTATTTAAGGCTATAAAAATAGAAAAATAATATCTGCGGGTATCTAATAAACAGCTGTTACTCAATATTATATGAGTTAACTTAGACATTTGCTCAAATTCATGTACCTACATACTAGCAATTAGCCGTAGTCAATAATTAAACGTTGACAGCGTCTTTATTTCGCAGCCGATAAGGCTGATGTCACACGCTTCACTCAAGTGAACGTTCATTTTTGTTTCATTCCACGTTCACACGACATCGACAAGATTATATACGAATGAACGTTCATCTGCTCCTTTCTTTTAATTTTTCGATCACCCTGTAGGCGAGTGCACTTATGAATTCATTTTTCACTTTTGATTCATTTAGTGTCCAGACGTTTAACTTCGACTGTACAATTCTGAATGAAAGGCAAAAATGAAAGTGAAGCGTCTGATCGGCTCTATGACTACTGTCTTTATTACTACTGACGTGAAATTGGCTGTGCAATATCGAGCTAATTTGTTTATTGGTCCATTATCCCTAGTTAGCGCTCCTCCTGCAAGTTGGGCAGGCCTCGCAACAGCAGGGCTTGTAGTACTTGCAAGGGTGCATGTAGTACTCATCACCGACAGCGAAGCACTTGCCTAGGTTCAACATGTCTTCCAAGTCACACCTAATAACAATAATTTAGTGTTCATTAGTGATCGGTAGAAAAATACATAGGGAACAATAAATTTGGTAAACAACACCGTAGGTACCTTTGTTTTGAATTAAAATTGGTAATACAATAAGTTGGGTACCTTCACTCAAAATGAGATAGGTAGATGCATAGATATATGATAGAAGGAGATATGCCCTGTAGTTGAAAATGTATCAGAACTCCATGTCGCTAAGGCGACCCCACTACCGCGCCACTACTACATTACATTAGTTCAGTAAAAGCAATAGATACAAAGTCGCGCACACACTTGTAATTCATAAATCAGAACCTACTACACAATCAATTATATACCTTAACTCATCAAACACAGCGTGCATTTACCATGCACCGTACAACTTACTCACACAAAAACATCTGTCGCTATCGTAGTGCTGCACAAAAGCCATTTATTTTACATATACGCTAGTGATTGACTAAATCGGAAAGTTATCGATTCTCCCATTTATTATTGTACTAATTAAATTATAATTTATATTAATTTAACTAAACCATTATCTAGGGTCCACAGAATACACCTTCTTTCAAATTTTTATCGATATATTATGCACTATATCGATGAAAATAATCTTATAATATCCAAGTAGGTAAAATGGCTGTGTGACATCCGGACGCACAGACAGACGTATGACAGGAATTACTTTTTATGACATTTTGTATTATTTTTTTTTATTTTTATTATAATTTCTCAAAACCTAATTTTAATTTTATATTACTAATTGTGTTGTAATTAAATTGAGTACGATTGTTATTTTGAACAATCGTTATGTTAAAATATTTGTATGCTGTAATGGCAAAACATAGCGACCTATATAAATATGTAATGCAAGAACCCAATGTACCTATGTTTGACAAATAAAATTCTGATTCTGATTCTGAAATTATATGGGATGCGTTTTCTGCTCACCTGGCCTGCACTAGCAGCTCCTTCTCCGCAGGACTTAATTCCGGCACTACGTACTCAGAAATACCTTTCTTGCCGACCTTCACGGGTGTGGCACAGTACTTCATGCCGTAGCACTTCTTCGGGTCGCCTTGCTGCACCAGCGCGCTGTCTATTAATGCCGTCGACTCAAATAGACCTGAGATGGAATGGAATGGTTATTGCTTTTGAGGTTTTAAATATAACCTTTATCATACAGGGTGGCAGGCCCATTGACGCGCAACCTGTTACCATAGAGTCAGAGATTCTGAACCGTGGCTTGATATTTTTTGTCGGTTATTGAAAAAGAAATTTGCTGTTCCATACATTTTGATCGCGTAGGTATTGCACTTTTCTATGAAACAGAAGTTTTTTTTTTTAAACCTACGGTACATTTCTACGCTGCAGGGTCTAGAATCATGTGCTGAATTCATGGTTACAATTTGTGCGTCCATGTAGGGATGCCACCCTTAATAAGTCACCGTAATCTTAGAGCAGATGTTAGACAAAGGCGTCATCATCTCATCTGCCCAATATGTTGGGGTCAGTTTCCAGTCTTACAGCTTAATATCAGTATTTTACATGGAACGACTCCCTATCTGACCTCCACAACCCTGTTACTAGATTGAACACATTTACCCCTTTGTATGGCGAATCTCACACTAGCACTCACAGCCGAGCGATGGCCACTCACGCTTGCAGGGTTTTCCTTGCATCCACCGCAGCCATGAGGCGCTAGACCATGGGCGTCCAGAAAGCCTTGTTGTTTCTCCTAGCTGGGATCCTGTCACTCTTCGGACTTGCCAACGCGTGCACCGGGAAAGTCTACATCGCTTGCAGACAACCGGCGCCTTATTCTCCTTACTCGCCACGCTCCGGTGCACGGGGTACACAAGCGCCACATACAAATTCAATAAAAAGGCGTTTCGACATTTGGCTCCGTTTCCCGCGCCCCGTTGCGTGGCGCGTTGTAGTGTGACATCCGCCTAAGACTGGTTGTTAGACTTTCTGGCTTCTGGCTACCCGTACATAATGTTAACCGTATAAAAATTACAGCCAGAACCAACGGTTTAACGTGCTTTCCGACACACAGTTATTAGAAAAGAGGATGATGACGTGCATAATATTTATTTAGACAGGACATCACCCATTCTGCGAATTGTCTTTTATTGGTGGTCATAATACAAAACAACACACTAAAACCAAAAAAGTAGGTAGGTACACTAAATACACACACAACTAAAATATTCAAATAAGTACACATAAAACGCATTATTTTTTACAAACGCGTACAAGTTGAGAACAATTTGGATTTGGAGATAGGTATATTATGTAAGTATGTACATTTGGAGGCGGATCGAAAGATAAAATCGTTGTATTATAATTATTTGTTCTCAAATTCATTATAGCGTTGTCGCCATACGAAAAACAAAATGGAAAAATATCTCCTTTAAAACAAGTTCAACAATCAACAGCTTTTAAAAATACATTCTAAAGTGTTTAAGGGGACATGAATGAAACAAATAGGTACTTACCTTTCATTAGGTTTACTACCATTCTTGCAGTAGAGAAGCCGATGGAGAGGTGCCCTTGCTCGTTGTTACTCTTGACCGTGCAGATGAGGTCGTCAGCTTCGCGCACCAGTCGCGACAAGCAGTTCAACTATATCGACATGGAACGAGCATTGTTATTATTTGGTAAAGAAATTCACTACCTACTAAAATTGTCCGTCTATTCAAATCACAACATTATCTTTGACAGTTTTATTAAATGGCTGTAGATAAAGATATGGGTGCTTACATAAAGAAGCGGGTTGTCGGACCCGATCCGGTAGTCTCTGCAGGTTGATCTTCGGAAGGAAACGGTTACATGTTTTACGGTTTACCTGTTCCTTTATGTGTAAGCGCATAAGTTAATGTGGGACTATTTTACCCGCACCAATCGGTACCGACTTTTTTTTTTACCGCAAACTTTGACATTGACATTTGAAAATTAACGCAGGGTGTCAATCTGCTTAGCAATGAATTGCAGCCCTGACGCCTGAGTATTATTATTATGCAATCACCACAAAGAAAAGCATTGTGGCTCCCACTTAAGTCTGGCCGTGGATTGCAATAGGACAGGTACAGCAGAAGCAAACTGCTAAAGCGAAGACAGGGCGAGTAGTCATCACTAACGCAAAATTGTACTATTCGTAAAGCAATCCAACTGCTGGGTAAAGTTGTTCCCACTAAAAAGTTGAGTCTCGCTGTGACCCGGCCCTTAGTATAAGTAGGGTACCACCGTTTACTTACTGAATCCTGATCTGGAATTGTGCAGCAACCAGTAACCGCTTTACCAACAGAGAACACGGGGACTCTTGTACAGCGTCCGGTCCCACAGACCACTGGCAGGTGGCTCTTCGTGGGGTCACCACCGTACTTGTTACAGAACAACTGATTGGCTCGCATAGAGTTGACCGAGTTCACGCCCAGGACGCGCCGCTTGTCGAAAACGCGCGACAGCTTTAGGGTCTGAGGTTGAAAAGAGTACAGTACAGTCAACCGTACAGGAAGCCGCACGGCCATGGATGGTAGCCGCCACCACAAACTCCATTTAATAGAAAAAGAAGAGACTGAAGTCTGGTCGAAATTAATAAATACTACCTAGGTAATATAAATATTACGACTAGAAGTAATAGCCAGTCAGCTACATACTCGTATTTGTCAAAATGTCGCCAATGAAACTATATCGAAGTAGCAAAAGACCTCATTCTAGGTTTTCTAATTAAAAAAAAAACATGTGCGCTCGCGATACTCGCACACACACACACACTCGTATATAATAGAAAGAGCTAGACAGATACAGAATAACAGGGAGAGGGCATAGGGGTTTTCCTTCCGTAACGATATCTACCAGTCAACTCCTACAGCAAGCCGCGTTTAGGAACTTCGTTCCAAAAATCTGACAAACTAACATGAGCGCAAAGCGCAAAGTTGCAGTCGACCGGCGGCGTCTGGATCGCCACGATGGCGTGCGGGCAGAATTGCGCGACTGCGAGCGTCGCTGTGCGCACGTGCTGCATGTTGCGGAAGAAGAGGTCGCGGTCCATCATGTAGCAGCATGGCGGCGGCAGGTACGAACCGCCGCAGATCAGGACCACATCTGCTTCCTGTCACAAGAACATATATAACCTATTCCGCGAACGCTGAACGCACTCAAGTCTCTTCTTGAATCTATTCCTGGTCTGGATCTATTCACTAATGAATAGAAGAATTTTCCAGAAGACCAAGTGAAATGGTTGTAAACACTTTTATTTTATGTATCTACTTTCTCAGCAAATAATTGATTATGAATAAATAGGTAATATAATATGATTACAAAGAGACCATGTTGCGCCGACCCAAAAATAAATTGGGATAAGGGCAAAAGAATGATGATGATGAGGTAAGTCTTCCTATATTCAAATTGTATTTGTTTCAAATTGACGTTATTTCATGTTAAACCAATACCACTTTATTTCAATGGACACTAAGTTGATTTCAGAGTGACTAGCACTATTGAAAAAGTTATAAAAAAGTTTGAAGTTGTAGCGTAAACTGAACTTTATGGTGTAGTTATTTTTCCATAAACTAATTTTTGTTTACATTTTTGGCGAATATGTCGCGAACGCAGATTACCTATATTGGGATTTGTGATGCGTCCGTTGAATTGAAATGGTCTGATTAATTCTTTAGATCTTACATGCAGAGCGTCCTTCAGGAACATGCGTCCCTGGAAAGCTGCGACCACGCAGCTGGTGTCGATGTGCGCAATATCGTTAGCCACGCCGAGGACACCCGATTCCGCAGATTCCTCGTACATGGCTAGGAACTTGACGACTTTCTGTTGCTTCAGGAACAGGCAGGCGATGCGGCCCACATCGCTCCCGGCACCCACCACAGCCACCTAAGGGAATAAATACAACCAGCCTGGATTATATTAGACACTTTGACTGCATGTTTTGGGACACAGAGAGCAGGATAGTAGGAGGAGCATGGTCTGCGACATAGCTCCACAATCACACCCTACTGCCATTCCGTCAAGATAATAGCCCCACTTTACCTCCTATCCTGCCCTCTGTGTCCCAAAACATGCAGTCAAAGTGACCTCTGCCACTGACGACGCCGTGGAAGTGGCAAAGTTTTGGGCCAACAAGATGTAGCGGTATCTACAACGCCACATGCGAACAACGCGTCATACTGACGTCACGCAAATCCTGCATCTCGCAAGCAGAGTTTACCGTGCAATTAGCATAGATACAATTTCCCAATATCAATCATTGCCCGCCAGACATAACACCCGTCTGGTCGGAGGATCCTCCCTTTTCAATGGAGGATGAGTGAACTTTACACCCTGTTCCTCATACCCCCAAACTGGTGTCCCAAAAAAAAACCAAACAAATCCTGCATGAAACCCCTGTATCCTGTGTGTCCTGTTCCTGTATGAAATTCAGTCGTGCATGAAGAAGAAGTTAGACGCTTTCTAGGCTTTTACGAATTGCAAGCGTTGAAGTAGGAAAGTCATGATTTGATGACTGGTTACTGCACCCGAATTACGTAACACACTTTCAATAACAACCCGAGAGTTTTGAAAGATGTTGCTAATCCATTGCTGCATAGGTATGAAAAAATCGTCTGCTCATCAACGTGAATAACGCAATGAACGTAGGTGAACTGTCAAAATTGAACCCATTGCGATCAATTGTCATTTTATGTGTTACGCAATTACCCCGCTGGTAAATTTAACTTATTGGTAGGTACTAGCCTAACCTTTGGACGCCAACTTAATATATTTTTTCAAAAATAAGTTGGTAAAAATAGCGTCTCACCTACAGCTTATCTACAACTAGTGTGGGTAAGAGCTGGTTCACATTAGGTCGGACCGACAGTTTGCCGTTTACCGACTGCCGGGTGTTGCTGTTCACACTAGACGCCGCCGACCCGACATACTTGCTAGTACGCCAATATTATTTCCGACCCGACAGAAATCGTTGCTGGATGTACGATAATTGTGTCGGCTCCGACAGTTTGGTCGGGTCGCCCTAATGTGAACGGCGCTATTGACATACATACGCCAATATGGATCCGACACGTTTGTCGGGCCGGTAAAACTGTCGATCCGACCTAATGTGAACCAGCTCTAAGTAGTTCCAGCGTTGCGTGTAGCACTAAAGACAATGTGGTTTTGCAATGGTGTTGATTTCCTAGTAAAGAGTCATATTCTTTACTAGGAAATCAACACCATTGCAAAACCACATTGTTATTAAAGTACTAGATTTTGCCGGCGGCTTCGACCGCGTGGAGGTCGGAAATTATGCCCTGGAAAGCGTACCGCCGAGATAAATAGTATCTTTTGTTTAACCCAGGTTCCTACCTGTGTGCCGATTTCCAACGAAATCAGTTCAGCCGTTAAGCCATGAAGAGATAACAGGCAGACAGACAGAGTTACTTTCGCATTTATAGGTATTATTGGTATGGATAACAATACAATACCTACAATACAACCTACAATACCTAACCACGTACTCGTAGCCATCATTTATCAACCACAGACCTTCTGCAGCGGGAACCGAGGTACCGGACAGAACCTCTCGCAGTCTTTCTCTAACTGCTCCAGAGTATCATTCATCACGAAGTTCTTGTACCCTCTTGTCGGCTGTTTCTGCCGCGCCGGATGTATCGGCAGCATCAGCTTCTTCATCACGAAAGGCCCTCGAAGCCTTCCGAAGTTACAATAAGGTGGACGGAACATCACTTGGGATTTTGCGAACAAAATTTGGTTACATGAAAGTTACGTTGCGTTCGTGTTATCAAAGTTTCATGTACATTCACTTACATCTATGGATATTTTGAACATTGAATTTTGGTTTATTTTTGGGTTTAATCTTGCAGTGTTTTTGTCACTGACATATTTGTCAACTGACATCATATATTACTTTACTCTATGACTGACATTGTATGGGAAATTAGAGCTCAGAGAGGAATGAAGGCTAGTTTTCGCTTCTTTGAAGAAAAAGTTTTCTTTTAAAAACTTCGACGATTAGGGTCAGTTCACACCGAGACGCGACGCGACTCAACGCGACGGGACGCTGCGCGCACACTTTAAAAGAGTGACTCAAAATATACTTTATTTTCTACACGAAAAGGTACACATTGCATTGTGAGTTGTGTGTGAGTTTTTTGAATTTTTCACATAAATTTTGAGGTTATGTGAAAAAAGTGTAAATGCAAAAGTTTTAGATCTTTTTATTTCCTACAACTTTGCCATTTGACTTTTTTCGATAGGACTTTTAGTTTTGCCGGAAATCAAGAAAAACCGTTTTTTACCCTTAAAAACTCACCCCCATCCCCTTCCCGACCTCAGATCGCCCGTAAATTATTTTTCCTTTCATTTTTATAATATTCCCCTCCTTTTCTAATGGGTTTTATCCTACTATTATTTTTTTTCACTTTTTATTATTTTTAAAGGCTTCTACCCTGGTCTATAAGACCAAACCATAATTATGCAGGAGAGCCGAAGTCATAAGTTTTAATTGACTTTTAAGGAATGTATCTACTATTTTTAACGAATTTCCCAGTAAGTCTCAATTTGTTTCGCAACGATTTAAAAAATGGGCCCTCAGTCCATGGATGTAACATAACCATCATACTTATTCGCTAAAAACAACTCATCTCATTAGGTTGACGTCCAAGGGCGGATCCAGGATTTATTTCTGGGCGGGCACATGGGCCAGACAGTTAAGTGTCTCCCACGTCTAGTAGGTAAGTATTGCACTATGTTTTTGAACTACAAAAAAAAACGTGTGCGGTCCGGGGACCCCTGTCAGGAGCGAAGTTCTCATACTCGCACGCACACGCACTCGTATATTATAATAGAAAGAGACAGAGAGAGAGAACGATGTTTATTTAATACGTGTTTATAATAGAGAGCTACTCAGTATAAGTTTATAGCTCCATAACGTTGTCGCCATCTTGGAGTTTCAACCTCAAAAACCATGAAAACAACACCCATGACGAAAATTTAGAAGAAAGCAGTCCCGGGCCCCTTGCCAGCCATAATGGATCCTCCTTTGTTGACGTCCACAAACACGATCTTGTAATATTTAAGAGCAAGGCATTTAACCTTAAGACCTTGTCCAGAAAGGGCGAATTCGCTGTGAATAGTTTCCTCGTTGGCGAGGTAATGGTCCACAAGCATCGCGCGAATTTCAAATACGCACGTAGGTACAATAAATCGCGTGCACTTCGCTAGACTCGACTCGCGCGTGTTGCGCGCGGTTCGAGATACCTTACTCCTCCTCCTTACTCCCCCGACTCCTTATGCGTCCAGTGTAACATTCAAGGAAAATGGAGCGGCAAAGCACGTTGGTACACGCTTGTTTTGGACGCAACATACGCGCGAGAGATTTGCTCTTTCTAGACAAGGTTTTTACTGCATTGAAGTTTGATTCAGAACAAGGAATAATTTGGGATTCCACAATAAAACAAAACATAGAACAGACATCAATTTAATAGATATAAGTTTCACCTATATATTATGTTTAACATTCATATTGATTATTATTATATTGTCTACCCATATACAGGCATACTTGTTTATGTATAGATACAACACGGAGGAATTAAAAATGACTAGAACTATAGAGAGTGAAAGCCGCCAGACAACTTTACGTATCAACAGTGTTGTAGGTTACTACTAAGTACGTGGCTCATCGGTCTCGGTGTGTACCTGCGGCTGAGCGTTACGTTCAAAGGCATACAGTATTGTTATAACTGATCGTAACAAGTCAATGATGATAAGGTCACGCTTCACCAGAACACAAACATGCAAGCATGGCATGTGCCACAGTTGATAGAGTCCTCGAATTCTTAATTCGCTTAACAGTTAACGGTCACGTACTTTGGCTCACGAAATTAGTCTTGTACGAAGCATCTTATGCCGTTTGAATGTAACATCAGTTTTTACCCATTTACTTTAATTTTATGACACACAATTCCTAAGTAATCTATTGCTTAATTGCAAACAGCTGACAACGTTCCAAATAAAATCTATAATAAATAACTACGAAAACGGTACTTATAGGTCTGTGTAAAACAAAGTGGTAGAACAATATCAATACCGAAAACTATGCAGTAATCATTATTATCACACTAAATTGATACCATCACAAAACTTTCGAATCAAAACCACATCGTTAAACACACGCCTTAGGGCTCATTTTTCCAACGCCAGATCATTTTATCCGAGGAATAATTTTGAATTTTTGACAGTTCTTCCATACAAAATCTGTCAGACGTCAATTTTATTCCCCGAATAAAAAATATTTGTCGATTGAAAAAACAGCCCTTAAAAAATAAACTTTATTGATATCATTTTCTGGCACAAGATTTACACACATCGTTGAACTTTCTACAAACAGATCTTTGCTAAGATTCAATAAGTGCGACTAAAATCTAGAAAAATATTAAATCAACAAACAAAAATTAACAACATCAACATCCTTTTAAACATTCCTCTTAAATATTCAAATGATGCGCACAAAACATTTCCTATGGTTACCTTACAAATGCCCGCGACACTTTTCAGTCGGTTAAATTAAAATTAAACATTTGATAAAAAAAAACATGTTGTCGTTAAATTAAACAATATAATTAAAACACAAACTATTTTACAATTAACTGTCTTAAATATTTCGAATAGCAGATCAATACTCGTGCCTCATCTTAAATTTACAAGGCTCCAGCGACAATTTTAAATAATTTCGAAACTCGAATTTGAATGCTATAACAATCAAAGAATGCTGATTAAAATTATATACTTATTTAAAATCACATTTTTCACACAAAAGCATCGTTTTATCCCGAATGTAAAGACTTTAGTTTTTAAATAACGTAGCTACCGATCTAACGAGTCAAATTAGATTAGCTAGCGAAACTCTTCAGACGTGATGGGTACCGATATCTTAACATGATAGAACAAAAAAGAAATTAATTTGATGTTTTTTTTTTGGGTCTTCCGACCGCTCTTAGTGTATTTACTTGGAATATCAGCTTTTAAAAACATGTATTTTTGTGTATATTTCACAGACGAAAAGAAAAACACATTTTTTCAACACATTTACTTCAATTAACAACAGTACCAGCGGTCATTGACATCATTTTTATTTTATAATGTTTAGCTATCGATACGCACCCCACCACGTTTGCAGAGTATCGCTAGCTAATTTAATTTGACCCTGTATTGATGACATGAGTCATGTTTTCTTGAAATTGATAAGTAAATAATAACACAAAGTGGTACTGTTGAGATATCGGCAAAATCAACTTATCTTAAAACAAACAACTCTAGGAATATGTCCATAAAACTGACTCAATTATAACTTAATTAAAACTAAACTCGTAAATATTACAAAATGCTATAGCATGCTACAATTAAATAAAATTAGTAATTTAATGAGCTTTATAACCGAAATGTCGATCCGACCTTTTGTTACATTCCAATCAAGCAATAGTATTATTATATTACGCATTTATACATTTCCAAAACTTCGCTGTACGTTATTTGATTGATTTAAATATTGCATTAAAAAATATTGTGAAGTGTGAACTTAACGTAGAAGTAATCGATAGTTATTGCGAATCTGGTAGAATTTCAATACACCACAGCAGTTTTAAATTAAACTAAAATGTAAAGAGGTATGACTTATAGCCTGTATAAATCCAACACTAAGTCTGAAACGTTGAAAAAATAATAACAATATTTGTAATGCCATATCGACCGATCAATAACGCAGCGATGTTGAACCACCCAGGCCTGGCAGACGGCTCTCTACGGGAAGTAAGACAGGGCTCTAAACAGTCACCCACTGCAGCTCCGAATGTCGAACATTTACAGCTACCTCTCATAATATTCACAACCCGTCGCTAACGACGCTTATTAAGTAGATCATAAGAAATGTGCCGATCACTTGATTCTACTCCGCTTGACAATGTTTGTGCTCAGAATGCAGAACAAACCATAACGCGTTAACGCGAAGCTATATCTTTTCTGCTGCCTCGTGTTCTAAAAAAGTATTAAATAGTGTAGTTTGACTTTTTTTACCCATACTAAAAGTAGCAAACTATTTTTATTTCTGCTTGTGAGGATGGAGAAAACATTTTTCCCCAAAAAAAATCAAATGTTTCCAAGCTATCCATATTACGCGGCTGGAAAGAGATGCAGATGGGAGATACTTGCTTTGTTTTTGGACACAGTCCGCGGCATGGAGTTATGAACTTACGACGCCTTCTTGTTTGTTCTGCACTATGAGTGCGTGGTACTCTCGTTAATTAGTGTGTGCATTTAAGTAATAATTCAAGGAGTGCGAAAACCCGAACCATACGTAGCTTGTGATGGTAGTCTGATAATTAGAAATAAAATAACAAGCCGTCGCACTTCGTTTCTATCTATGCATATGCACAAACAGTCACAAGGTGGCAAGAAGTGGTAACAAAGTTTGACCATCAACCCTTAATATGTCGGAACGTAGATCAACGCGAGACACAATGGCTTTTAAATTGTGTCTGTAATTACGACATTCATCGAGTTAATCACTCCCTGAAAATACCTATTAGCCACAATAAAGTAACAATGTCCACATATTTGTAGCCGTTCCCCATCTGACAAAATCTTACACAAAATAGGAGATACAAATGACTGATTATTGTAACTAGTGTTAAAAAAAATAGATTGAAATTGCTGCTGTGGGACTTAACTCCGATTTAATCCTTTAATCACAGCTGCGTATAAAGGGCAACAAGGTAAACGTACTGCGAATCATAATTCTCATATTTTTTTTTTAATTTCGCAGCGCGAGAGTGGCTTTTGTTACATTGTTGTTTGTCGCCAACATCACGCATGTTGGCGACATATGACCTCATATGAAATAGAATTGGTAAATAAATTCTCTGAACATATCCCCCAAGACTTTGTCAGATGGTTCGCCCGTGGTTGTACAAACATTTCAAGCGGAATCATAGTACATACCTATTCTTAGTACCTAACTAACTAGGTAAGTATATTACATTTTACAACGGCATGACCCCATAACGCGATTGAAGAGTTATTACATAATCTAGATTTATAGTAGTCATAATTAAAATTTGTAAATATGTAGGAAATAACATCAAAAATATAGATTCTAAAATTGGTTTGAAAAATATAGGTTAGTCTGACATCTGCATAAAAATATGGAAGAACAAGCCAAAAGAAGAGTACAGTTAATATCGAGTCTTGTATAGTTACGTAGAATAAATAGTCGATACAAAAAGATACGCAGCAACTGTGAGTACGTGAACTATGTAAACTTTTCTAAAAATCGACAATGTATAACATCGAAAACCTATAACATATAGAAGCCGTAAGCAGGAAGGATCAATGAGAGTAGATTCAGTAGAAAGTATGAGCAAACAAGTTTAATAGCGTAACTTATCCATTATGTCGAAGCAATTGAAGAATACATCGAAAACTAGTCAGTGACAGGCGCAGGGAGAGACCACGGCTGGGAGACGACTCGCTACTATGGAATCATCACGCGCACAACAAGATGGCGGCTCATACTATGCTCGCCACACTACAGGGACTATGACAGTAAGTCGTCGCCCGGAGTCTGTACTCCGTGTCTGTACTGACAGTAACTCCAGAGGGCTGTGGGACTCCAACAGGTTGCTCGCTAATAATATAAAGCGCAAAAGCAAGACCAATGCAGATTAACCCGGCGGGAGTGTGGTGGGGTGTGATATACCCCAAGTACAGTTCATATGGCTATATCTTTTTAATTCGCGGTGTTACATTTTAGCGGCTTTGTGTAGCTGGAGGGGAAGGGTTACGGGAGCGGAAAGTGGCGTGATCGCAGTGTTGCGCCGGTCAGCGTTCGGACTACATGTGCGCAAACGTCTGTGGGGTAAGTCACACCCCGCCACATACTTCGTGTATACGTTTTGTGACAAATTTGTTTAGCGCTTGGTGTAGTTATAAAAGCTAATTATTGCTTTCTTTTTAGGTTATAAATAAAAATGTCAGTTGAAAGTGGTGAAAGAAGACTAAGGTCATTGCTAGATGAAGTTTTAGAGCATTCAGATGAAAAAAGCTCGTCAGAAGTATCCGATCATTGCAGTGAACATGAACAGGAATCTGATACGCAACGCCAACAAAAGTAATAAACATACAGAATTTATCCGCAATTTGGGATTGAGTTTGGTGAATACGCATTTGCAGTTACGAGGAGATCAAAAAAATATTCCTGTGTACATTCGCCAAAGAATTTCTTCACAAATCAATGTACCGCTGCGCCCAGTAGTCCAAAATGAGCCTGGACGATATACTCGATGTGCGGATTGCCTACGCAAGAGAGATCGCAAAACAAAATACGCATGTACAGGGTTTGGAAAAGCCATATGTCTAGATCATGCTATTTTTTCTTGCAAAAATTGTACTGATTTTGAATATTTTTTTTAAAGTGTTCCTAAACAATTTCCTAAGGTTTTATACCTTTATTTTGTCAACAATCTCATGTTCTTTTAAGTTTTAAGAGTTTTTTTTTGTTTAAATAAAACTTGTTATTTTTTGTAATTTTTCAAAGAGAGGATAATATTTTTGTTACCAAAAACTAGTGCCTTAGATCTCATTATGTGAATTAATAAAAAATATGTAGAATTAGCAGTATTTTTCATTTTTAATACACGTAAATAAATGCCAAGTATAATATACACCACTCATTTCATGTTATTTCATTGAAAAACCTATTTTAAATGCCGATTCGTATTGGGGTACGTCACACCCCGCCACATACTATATGTAATTTTTCTTCACCACACTCCCGCCGGGTTAAATACAGAAAGTCTTTGTATATTTCATCGCAGCTTAGCTTACGATCTCACTCCACTCGTAATATTATGATAATAGAATAGTCTAGAAATATAAATATTAGAATATACATAATCAGATAACTCTTTTAAATAAATAGTCAATATAAAATGTAACAAGTATACGAGTTTCACTTAGGGACTATTATAGTTTAACCTAACACCCATCTAATAGAATGGTACGAAGAAACCTCTCCGCCATACATCAGTATCACGCTATCGAAGCTGCAGTCGGATTACAATTAAACACTACGAGATAACTCTTAACATCTAGTTGGCAGAATCACACGAACTTTTAATAATGTATTAATATTATAATGTAGCCAAACACGGAGACCACAGCGATAGAATACACAAATAAATATATTAAGCAGGGTTGATAATATAATTTAGAATAAAATATATTAATATATCCTAAAATAGCCAATAAATATGTTATATAAAAATATTGGGGCAATCATTGTACCCGAGTTTAGAGAGTTCAGAGACTTCACAAAGGTAATACAAGACAAATAGAAAAATACATGAACCATTGAGAATAATCTTAAAAAGTCCAAAACTGAAGAAAAGCTTAGGCCTTCTTGTGAAATGAAAGATATTACAAGTGCAAAGCTGCTGTGGTTCTAATAGAGAACAGACGTGACCTACATCTTAAGACAATAATTTAATTACACAAGGCAAGAACAAGTCGTGTTTCACTTTAAACATCCGTATAGCTACTCGTTACACTGATATTATTCTATCTACTATCTAATTCAATCATTTGTATCAACGAACGGGGATAACAATGCCAAAAATGGGTCATTAGAAGAGATATACTTATTAAAATTTAGTTGTGGACGTCGGGAGAACGTTAAAATCGAGCTGATAAATTCAAATATCCGCCAAAACCTCAATCATTCGTCAGACTGTTGCGCCACCCCCAGCATGCGTGTGGGGCGGCCCTCGCGCCCGCGCAGTGGGGACGCGTCCCCACCGCGAACAAGAAAGGCCACTTACTAAAGCCGCGTCAGTGCCCACTCACACACGAACAACATAATATTGTGATACTTTCCACATCTAGAACGACTATATCCATTATTGTAGACTTAATGTGTGGTAAGACCGTGACTAAGCTATCCCTCCATGTGCCTAATGCCAAGACCTAAAACAAATAGATTTTGTATTTACCACGGACTCTAAACTACAGATTCAACTTACAAAGTGTAGGATTTCTCATTTGTGCATTTTAACGTACCAGTTTATTCATACAGGGTGATTTAATACCGAATATTAAGCTCATCAGGTCGTGTCAATCTAAACGAATACTATTCCGAGCTACCGCACACTCGGCTATCCATCTCAGTGCTCCCAGGGAAGTGCCTAAACGTTACGGACCTAATCATCACAAGTTTCCGATGGAAATATTTATTAAACCCGTTATAATTACTATTATTAAACCTAAACACATTGATATTACCTCACACTCCCCTATATTAAATTTTACAACTATTGTGTCAAATACATACATAGCAAAGACAGATCGATATATATAGTCAAGAGATAGTCAGAGGTTCCCTGTTTCCATGTTTTACTTTCTTTGTTAAATTAGAATTATTTGTGACGTCTTTCAAAGGACTGCAAAACACCATTTTGATCTGCTTTAGAGTAATATTGTATTAGAACTTAGACATTAAAATGCTTCTGCAGTTTTTCTAATCTATTCAAGATGATAACATGTCACAAATAATCCCAACGGTCTTTAAAGTTTAATTTTAACGATAATAAATGTATTATAAAGTAGATTTAAAAGTTAATAAATATGTGGGACCAAAAAATCATTATATTCATGGCACTTATACGATAACTAGGTTTTTGTACAAGAAAACATTTTGATAAATACAATAAAAATAATGGCCACTCTCTTATCTCGCTGACTAACGGCGAGTAAAAAGAGCATCGTGCCATAGACGCGATAATGATAGATAAGTTAACCTCTAAAGTAAAGGAAAACAACCGAACGGCTGTAAGATCAAGAATCTAAGTAGCTGCGAAAGAATGGCCAGCCGATCTCATCTGTAAAAACCTCACCGTGAACACTTTGGTGAGGCGAGCTAAGTGAGCTATCAATAGTGTCAATCCCTAGCAACAGATGGAATGACAGCTTCTTTCAAGCTCACTTCAACAAAGTTTTTTACAGAATAGATTGGCAGTTTTCTTGTTTCATCTTAGAAATCCGCCCATGGCAAGATGCACTTTAAAAATGTATGACAAGGCAAGTACGATAGGTCAAGACGTGAAACCTTACTATCGATTAACTGTCTAGAATCGAGAATCGACTAAGACAACTGTACACCGTATTGCCGTAGCTTTAAATCTAAACGAATTTACCTACATTTTGGCAACTACTATATCCCACTTAAACGGTACGGAGAGTGCATAAGTCAGTATTTTAGCGACAGCCGAGTCATAAGTTAATATTGCACTATTCAGTTACATCAAGTGCTCATTTTGGATACTTTCCGTTTGTTCAACGTATTCTAACAAAACAATAACACACTTAGAAATCTCGATGAAGCATATATGATCAAGAAGTTTTTAAGTTTCCGAAGTTCATAATAACTTTCAAAGAAAATGTATCCAAATGAACACTTGCCTTAAACCTATGTAAAGTAGTGAATATAATTTAACATTATTTATTGCAAGTTTCGTTCAGAGGAGACGGATGTAAATACTATTTTATACTATATTATTGCTGGTACTTATTGATCAATTCGACTCGCAAAAATGAAATTCACTATAAAACACTACAGGGGAGGACGATATTAATGAAAAGTATCGCTATGATATTGTATCTAATCTAAATTTTAATCGAAACGAAATTGTGACGAAACGAAATTGTGACGAATCAAAATCTTACTCTCTACCATAAGTGGTAAAATTCAGTAACATTAAGTACTTTGAGCCTATGAGAAAGCACCATTGAAATAGAACTCACTCTATTATTATAAATTAAACCCGTAATGTTACATATTGTTCCTCTAAAGAAGCCACGTAGATTGTTAACTATTGGAAGTATTTCTATACAGATATAATAATATCGCTCATTGGCCAGAAGGGTGACATAACAAAAAAAAGCAATTTTGAGTTAAGTATACAGGTGAATGCTGCATTTTTTTTTCTTTTTGCTACAAAAACGACATCACGGGGCCTATAAATGAGGAGCTAGAACGGTGTGACTTTATGCTTCGTCGCACTCTTAGCGCTGCTTGTAAACTTTTAAATAATCATACCCAAAAATTGCTCTTTCGTGATAATTATGTCAAGCCCCTCACAAATGAACGATATTGTTCGAAATAAAGTGAAGACTTCTTTAACGAAACATTCTATTTAAACTGCACTTTAAGAAGTTTTCTATGTACTTGAAACGTGTTTTTATGTTTATTCCCTTAACTATACGATTTGAAGTAAATAAGATCTGTGGAACCGATCGCTCGTTGCTAATATCTACTGGAGGCGCTTGTCTAAGGCTGCAATTATTCTACAAGACACAAGCCTCTGATAATACTATTGGCAGTGAATTGTAACTTAAATATCTTAGATGGTGTTGCTATTGGCACATACTCTTTAAAATTATCGGAATGAAAGTGACTCAAGTGCCAAACGTTTTATTTAATACTTCCGTCGTATTAAAGGAGGATCTTGTATTAAAATTCGACCACTTAAGGCTTGCACGGATTCCATTTGGTTGTTGTAACATCGACTATTGCTACTTTGGTTGGAGACGCTCGTCAACTACTGTTATACTACTCTATAGTCTACGGTTGTATTGTCTATCAGTAGTAGTGTTGAAGCTTGTCTTTCGTGACTAACTAAATATATTTGGAGTTTCCCCACTAGATCGGATAATCAGTGCAATGGCCCATTATTACTAATACCTAAACATTATTGGCGTTTTAATGACTAAGCGAAAAATGGAATGTTAATCTACAACCTACTGTTACTGACATCTGTTAGTACGATTAAACGATGCAAAGAAAGCTATTTATACATAATATAATATTACACGATACTCATAAATACTACACAGATGCTATATAAACCCACGTTAATATATTAATATGTTGTGACAATCAGTAAAACGCACGTGAAGTATTATGTTCGTACCTAATTTGTAACGAGTGCATTACAAAAATTTAATTTCAATTCCAATAAATCAACTCCCAAGTACTTTGAATATTACAAATAAATAAATTTAAACTCTTCGCTCGAAACGCGTTCACTAACCAGAAAATATTGGAATAACCATCATAAGAATCAATTTCATAATAATTTAATTTTACAATATATGGAATTAATAATTAATAGCTACATCTACAAACATGTATATAAAGGAAGATCTATTAGTGAGATTGTACGAAATAATTAGGTACGAGATAAATTACCCACTGAAAAACCAGCATGTTGTGCATTAGATATGTATAAAGTTAACGCGGCAGACGCGCGGGCGGGCCGCGTGACGTCACACTGCGCGCACGCGTGACGTCACAGTGCGCGCACGCGTCCCGCGCACTCGCGTGCCGCGCGCGATGACTAGGACGTCGTAAAAGCGTTAATCATGCAAAACCGCTATCGACTAATTCAGTTAAATGCAGTAATACAAAGATTCCCAAGACACACTTCTTATGATAAAAATAGGTACAATACGAGGACAATCTTAAAGTTAAACGAGAAATATTCGCGGGAGCTAAGACAGGCGAGCCGCCGAATTCTCGCGCGGGACAACTAAAACTATGAGATTGCAAACGTAGAGAACAATACTGTCGAGACTCACGATCCGGAGACGATACGAGCGCCGGCCGTACGGTTTGCTCCTTAGGCGATAATATCACAGATTTCTAAATGAAAATGAACTCCGACGAGAGAGGCGGCCGAGAGGCCGAGAGTGGGCGAGGGCATCCGAGCGCTGCCGAGCGCAGTCGAACGCAGCCGAGCGAAGCCGAGCGCAGCCGAGCGCGGCCGAGCGACGTCACCGGGGCACTAGCCCTCCGGCGCGCCGCCGCACATGCGCTCCAGCTCCACCAGCTCCTGCACCGGGGAACCATACTTGGATTAATGCGGTCTTGTTAGTTCGCCGGCAAAGCTCGCTGATGTAGTCTTGTGACCTGAGGGACAAGACTGGCGGCTTATCAGCGTTGCTTAATTTTTACGCGTAATACAACTAAATTTATTTATATACATGTTGATAGGATCATCGACGCGCAACCTTAACAGGCTGAAATTATTCACAATCTGAATGATTCTGAAAAATTTCAACCCGAATTTGAAATTATTCGTCAGCCTTTCCGGTCCAAATGCATAAATAGAACACATTTTTTTTTTGTTGGTATTGCTTGATTGTAAAATAGGTTACAGATATTGTTCTACAATACAAAGTAAAGGTACCGCGTCTCGTTGCTTGAGCAGCAGCTGCAGCAGGCGGTCGTGCGTGCGCGCGAGCTGCTCGCGCTGCGTCGCGTACTTCTGTTCCAGCCGGCAGCACTCCGCCACGCCACGTTCCACCGACTACGCAAACACGCTGCTTTACAAAACATCTCGGAAAACAAGCCGAAGGACGTTCACTGCTGGACCTCCCGTAAGCATCGCCACATTGACAAGTTCTGTGCTTCTCTCATGTAGCGAAACTCAAATTTTTGGGTACAAAATGTTCGAAACCTAAATAGCATAATCATTCAAAAAAATGCATAATCAGCTTATAATGTTCTCACTGCCGGGACACAGGCCTCCTCTCTGTGAGAGGGAGTGGGCAGTAATATACCACGTGGGAATTATAATCCCCCAAAATTAATTTCCAAATTAACAATACATCGAGTACAATCCCTCGAACTACGCTGTTGTAACTGTATCTCCCTCATAATTGCCTATTTACCACTTTTGACCAAAAATCCCAGTAAATTGAAAGTTCGCTAAAATCGAAACAATGTAAGTGCTCATGCACACGAGCGTCACGCGTTGACGACAGAGGCGACTGCAGCCGTCGGCACATTAGAGTACGGTGCTCAAATACACGTGCGGCATGTCGTCACCGGCAGCTGCCGACGCGTTGACCGCTGTCGTTGCCTCTGTCGTCGACACATGTCGCTCGTGTGTATGCACACTAACTGTCACATTGGTCTTGAAGCAATTACCTGCGAATGTATCTCTCGCTTTATTCTATTGATCTCGTCTTTATCTCTGTTGGTCTTCTTAGCTAACGCCTTAACGTCTTCCTTTCGCGAGTTCGCCAGCCTGTTTAGAATTTCCTTCTTCTGCGCTTTTACCATATCCTGGAAACAAATTATAGCGTTAATTACATATTTTCTTATTTATAATAGTTAATTTAACAATACAAGGCCGTTCGCCAACACGATGGTCCGACCAAGTGTGTCGATGGAGGCAGATTGTCCGCTTAATGGGGCCTATTAACCATGATCCTCAGTAATGAGGAGTCGGCCACCACCATTACTGAGGATCGTGAAACTTCTTAGGCGACTAGACTCCATAACTTGTAGGACTTACTAGACTCCATAACATGTAGGACTTACTACACTCCATAACATGTAGGACTTACTACACTCCATAACATGTAGGACTTACTACACTCCATAACATGTAGGACTTACTAGACTCCATAACATGTAGGACTTACTAGACTCCATAACATGTAGGACTTACTACACTCCATAACATGTAGGACTTACTACACTCCATAACATGTAGGACTTACTACACTCCATAACATGTAGGACTTACTAGACTCCATAACATGTAGGACTTACTAGACTCCATAACATGTAGGACTTACTAGACTCCATAACTTGTAGGACTTACTAGATTCCATAACTTGTAGGACTTACTAGACTCCATAACTTGTAGGACTTACTAGACTCGCATAACATTTAGGACTAAAGCCGTTTATACACGGTCCATCTGGCTGTAAGTCCCACCAAGGTCGTAGACGATGCACGACGAAAAATAACGTGAATAGGTTCGACGATAATTTATTATTATTATTTACTTACTGGCACCACCGCTGCTTGACCATGTATAAACTCGCTGTATAACAGCATTCACCATTTAGAGCGTGTGTGATAATTGGACAAGAATTGAGAGTGAAACTTCCAGGACAAGGATATTTAGGCATATTTCGTTCATGATATAGAAGAAAGATGTTCTGTGTTTGTCTCTCACACTAAATCTCTTTTATTCTTTATTGAAGTGAAAATCTTTGTTGTAATGAAATATAGTTTTGTATGCATTAGTCTGCCGAGTGTCCTAGCTTCAAAGGGTATTACAAGCCTGACTCGATGAAGGAAAGAATCTGAAAAGTGTCGAAGATATAGGGCGTGGAGTCGCTACGTACGGACAGCGCCTTCATCTGCTGGTGCTGGTCGTCCCGCACGTGCTTCTCCAGCGCGGCGTACACGGCGTGGTGACACTTGAGGCGCAGCTCGCGCTCCAGCGCCAGCACCGAGCACGCGGCCTCGTCCGCGCTGCCGTGCGCCTCGCCGCTCCTGCGCGCAATCACGGGGACTTCAGATACTCATCTACATTTCGTCATAATGGCCTGACCAACATTGTCTGTATTTTATGTATTTGATATTTGGAATAGATTTAAAAGGACAACATTGAGGTATCGATCATTTTATACCCAAAAACATACCGCTCGTCATACCTTAGTATATCTAACGCTCTTACGCTCAAGTCCTACCTCCTACCATGATTTCTACCATGGGGTAACAGGCTTAGAACTAAAAACCCGCGAAACAATAACGGTTTGCGTCTTTAAACGAATGTCCAAAATATGATATTTTGGTATTTTCAAACCCAAATAGCAGCCAGATTGTAGACTTATGTTGTAATAGTTAAACCACTTTCAGGATGTTATATGTAATTAAAAGTTGGTAATTTTTAAATGTTATGCATAAAACATTTGAGATAAAAAATATATTTTTGGCATTTTCTGTTTCAAATAGGAGCCGTTAATTGTAGATTTTCGTTGTAATAGTAAAAAATGTTCAAGATGTTATTTCCCATAAGATTTTTTTTTTTAATTCTGGCCGACCCTTTAATTTTTGGGTACGAATTGAATGATGTCCTATGTCTTAATCAATACTTACATATTTTTAGAGGATAACCTTTTAACCAGTTTATTGCTGACGTAGAACTTGGCTGTAGGTGGTTTCTTATCTTTGTCGAATTTGCGGCGCAGCGCGTCTAGTTTCCTCGCGAGCTCAGCCTGTTTCTCGCGAACCACCTTCATTGATAGCAGAGTCTCGAGCGCTTCTGCTAAAGACTCGTCTGACGTACCATTCGTTTTAACGTCCGCGTCTAAAAAAGAAATAATAAATTGAGTTTAACGTTGTGATTGACAACTATAACTGGCGAAAGAAACAAATAGTCTTAAGACAGTCCCCTAACAACGTCATTCTCTTTCTCTTTCTCTTTTTATAAAAACCGTTGCTCCACACTAGGAATTTCTCCTGTGTCGTGGGTGCGTTTACATACACATAAACTCACATACAAACAGCCAGACCCGGAACAACTAATTGTAGGTCATACAAATATTTGTTCCGTGCGGGAATCGAACCCGCGACACGCAGCGCAGCAGTCAATCGCTTAACCACTGCGCCAACCGTCATTGACTCTTTCTGTTCGCCAAATAAAAACTGTTTATTTTTTAAACCCTAGCATGTTTACTCGACCTCGTATTTGCTTTACCAACCTAAGTTACACTGTAACTGCACGTCGTACAACGACAAGGTCTATTTTTGCTATAAAACCAATGTGAGAAGTAGCCCAGGTTCGCACGGGCACGTTTTTCCCGCGGTGACATTTTTTGCGCAATAGATTTTCAACGCATTGCTTAGCGCGGAGAGTTGAAAATCCAACCGCGTGTTTTAATGACGCGCTGAGATACGCTCTGTTGGATTCTCTATGCTCAGCTCAACACCGAGAGTTGAAAATCCATGAAGCGCGATAAAATCTCGCCGCCATATTTATTTATGTATAATAAAAAATACATCAAGCACTACAAAATATACAATGGGCGGCCTTATCGCTAATTCGCGATATTTTTACGTACGTGGGCGTAGATAGTTTCAATCTTAGTGAAATTTTAACTTAATGAGAAAAAGAAAAGAGTATTGTTAAAAGTGGTACAGCAATAGACATAGTGTGAATGGGTTGTGTGTGACCTAATGAAATTAAGTCAAGCACACCTTTATCTATACTAGTCAAACCAAAATAAGGCCCTTATTTTGGTTTGACTAGTATAGATAAAGGTGTACCATGTATTTTCTGTAATAAATGTATTGGGTTTGAGGGTAGATAAATAATTAAATTGCATTAGCTAGCTCTTTATGCAAAAACCTTAAAATTAAATTTATTGATAGATAAAAGAACATCTGATTAAGTTTTTTGTAAAAATTGCAATTTCAGCAAAAAAATACACATAATGAAAAAAGAGGTTAAAACAAAAATTGTCGAAAGATTTTTATCTTTTTTGCACTTCTTTAATATCGTGTGTGTCCTCCTCTTTTTCGAACACATTCTTGAAGCCTGGGTGGCACACTCTCCACCAGATGTCACACTGTCTCTTCTGAAATTTGTTCTCAGCTTGACTTGAGCACGTTAATGAGCTGTCGTTCATTATGTACGGGTTGATTTGTGTCCAGGACACTTCTTTTTAGCAAATCCCACATGTGTTCGATGGGGTTAAGGTCCGGACTGTTGGGAGGCCACGGCAAGACACGTATACCAGCGTCGTCTAGGGCTTCCCTAGTGGCTCTAGCTGTATAAACGCGGGCATTGTCGTGCATATTATATTCTTAATGTGAATATTGCACCAATTTTTTGTGCAAATGGCATCACATGAGGCCGTATGGTCTCCTGGATGTATCGCACAGCCGTTACCGTGCCTTCGCTGAATATTGCGAGTTCGGTTCGACCTGATAGAGAGATTCCTCCCCATACCTTGATATTGGGACCCCCAAATCTGTCACTTTCATGGATACAAGCATCCGAAAATCGCTCACCTTCTCGTCTCCATACTCTAATGCGACGATCATCATTAAAAAAATGCACTTTACACTCATCAGTGAACAATACTGTGCTCCATTCACTTATGTCCAGGTGCAGCCTTGCGCATCATAATCGGTTTGCACGGTGCACACTAGTCAATGGAATCCGTACTACGCGTCTCCTAGAAAACTGCTGGTCTTCATGTAACCGATTTTTAATCGTTTGGTCACTCACGCGGGTACCGGTCGCCTGGCGCAAGCGATTTTGTAAGGCGTGGGCGGTGACGACGCGCTCTCTTCGCGCAGTCAAGCGTATGTAGCGATCTTCCTGTGAGGTGGTTGCTCGATTCCTGCCAGATCCCCGTCTTCTGGTTACACTCCCAGTCTCTTGAAATCGATTTCAAGCATTCTGGATCGCTCGCCTTGAAAAGCCAAACTGTAAAGCTACAGAACGCTGCGAATGTACCTCTTGGATCAATGTGATGGCTCTAGTTATGGTTTGCAGGTCCATATGTCTTCGAATCCTCGGCATAGCGCTTTCAAAATGTTTATCCACGTTCTAACTTAGCAAATGTACGACTGTTCAGAAAAGAATCCACAATTTAAATGACTTAAGAATTCGTCTTACAATAGGGTAAATTCAAGTGGTTACAATAAAAGTATCAAAGAACCCACTTCAAAAATTATGCAAGTGGTAACCTCACATTATGTTTGTTAACACTTCAGGAAATACCACACAAAAGATATGTCGTTTAAGAACGCTTTAAAATAATTAAATCGGTCCGATGTTAAAATTCACAGATGGCCTTTGTTTTTTTTTGACTAGTATATAATTATTGGTGTTTTTTGCCCATTTTATGAGTTTATCAAAATAATACCAAACAAATCGAGAGATCTGCTTCGAATTATTTTCGTCAGCACAGAGAACAAGTAACAATTTGGTGATTGTTTATTTATTTCACCTTACTTAGTCACCTAACACAAGCATCTCATTGCTTAAAAGTTGACCTCCAAATCGTGTTTGCTATAACTCAAATTGTAATTGAAATAAACATTTTTTTTTTTATTTCATACTCATAACGATGATAATATTGTAAATGTCATTGCATGCGGGTTAATTCTTACCATTGTTGGGAGGTAGTGGTGAAGGTATGCTCTCGGTCTCAATGAATTTCTTGGTCTCCGACATAGCTTCCTTTGACGGACTGCCGTCTGGCGCCTCTTCTAGTTTAATCTGCGGATTAAGTAAAACAATGTTAAGTGCGTCCGGACCTAAAGAGATTTTGATAATAATTTGACACCAAAATTCAATGATGGGGTGAATTTGTTTCTACGAGACACAACTCGGTTTGTCATGTGTTATTTGTCAAGGTACTATTTCGAAATCAAAATCCAAGATGGCGGCTACTGAAATTCGTAGTGTGACGTCACACGCTTGGGGCGGGAGGGCAGCGTGTCGCTGGGCACGTCGGTGTGACGTCACTAGTCTCGCTCGCTCTGTATGTAATGCGTGTGTACGTACAGGGTGTGCGTGTGTGCGGCGCGGGTCCACTCCCTCGGGCGGGTCGCTGGCGCGCTTGGGGCGGGAGGGCAGCGTGTCGCTGGGCACGTCGGTGTGACGTCACTAGTCTCGCTCGCTCTGTATGTAATGCGTGTGTACGTACAGGGTGTGCGTGTGTGCGGCGCGGGTCCACTCCCTCGGGCGGGTCGCTGGCGCGCTTGGGGCGGGAGGGCAGCGTGTCGCTGGGCACGTCGGTGTGACGTCACTAGTCTCGCTCGCTCTGTATGTAATGCGTGTGTACGTACAGGGTGTGCGTGTGTGCGGCGCGGGTCCACTCCCTCGGGCGGGTCGCTGGCGCGCTTGGGGCGGGAGGGCAGCGTGTCGCTGGGCACGTCGGTGTGACGTCACTAGTCTCGCTCGCTCTGTATGTAATGCGTGTGTACGTACAGGGTGTGCGTGTGTGCGGCGCGGGTCCACTCCCTCGGGCGGGTCGCTGGCGCGCTTGGGGCGGGAGGGCAGCGTGTCGCTGGGCACGTCGGTGTGACGTCACTAGTCTCGCTCGCTCTGTATGTAATGCGTGTGTACGTACAGGGTGTGCGTGTGTGCGGCGCGGGTCCACTCCCTCGGGCGGGTCGCTGGCGCGCTTGGGGCGGGAGGGCAGCGTGTCGCTGGGCACGTCGGTGTGACGTCACTAGTCTCGCTCGCTCTGTATGTAATGCGTGTGTACGTACAGGGTGTGCGTGTGTGCGGCGCGGGTCCACTCCCTCGGGCGGGTCGCTGGCGCGCTTGGGGCGGGAGGGCAGCGTGTCGCTGGGCACGTCGGTGTGACGTCACTAGTCTCGCTCGCTCTGTATGTAATGCGTGTGTACGTACAGGGTGTGCGTGTGTGCGGCGCGGGTCCACTCCCTCGGGCGGGTCGCTGGCGCGCTTGGGGCGGGAGGGCAGCGTGTCGCTGGGCACGTCGGTGTGACGTCACTAGTCTCGCTCGCTCTGTATGTAATGCGTGTGTACGTACAGGGTGTGCGTGTGTGCGGCGCGGGTCCACTCCCTCGGGCGGGTCGCTGGCGCGCTTGGGGCGGGAGGGCAGCGTGTCGCTGGGCACGTCGGTGTGACGTCACTAGTCTCGCTCGCTCTGTATGTAATGCGTGTGTACGTACAGGGTGTGCGTGTGTGCGGCGCGGGTCCACTCCCTCGGGCGGGTCGCTGGCGCGCTTGGGGCGGGAGGGCAGCGTGTCGCTGGGCACGTCGGTGTGACGTCACTAGTCTCGCTCGCTCTGTATGTAATGCGTGTGTACGTACAGGGTGTGCGTGTGTGCGGCGCGGGTCCACTCCCTCGGGCGGGTCGCTGGCGCGCTTGGGGCGGGAGGGCAGCGTGTCGCTGGGCACGTCGGTGTGACGTCACTAGTCTCGCTCGCTCTGTATGTAATGCGTGTGTACGTACAGGGTGTGCGTGTGTGCGGCGCGGGTCCACTCCCTCGGGCGGGTCGCTGGCGCGCTTGGGGCGGGAGGGCAGCGTGTCGCTGGGCACGTCGGTGTGACGTCACTAGTCTCGCTCGCTCTGTATGTAATGCGTGTGTACGTACAGGGTGTGCGTGTGTGCGGCGCGGGTCCACTCCCTCGGGCGGGTCGCTGGCGCGCTTGGGGCGGGAGGGCAGCGTGTCGCTGGGCACGTCGGTGTGACGTCACTAGTCCCGCTCGCTCTGTATGTAATGCGTGTGTACGTACAGGGTGTGCGTGTGTGCGGCGCGGGTCCACTCCCTCGGGCGGGTCGCTGGCGCGCTTGGGGCGGGAGGGCAGCGTGTCGCTGGGCACGTCGGTGTGACGTCACTAGTCTCGCTCGCTCTGTATGTAATGCGTGTGTACGTACAGGGTGTGCGTGTGTGCGGCGCGGGTCCACTCCCTCGGGCGGGTCGCTGGCGCGCTTGGGGCGGGAGGGCAGCGTGTCGCTGGGCACGTCGGTGTGACGTCACTAGTCTCGCTCGCTCTGTATGTAATGCGTGTGTACGTACAGGGTGTGCGTGTGTGCGGCGCGGGTCCACTCCCTCGGGCGGGTCGCTGGCGCGCTTGGGGCGGGAGGGCAGCGTGTCGCTGGGCACGTCGGTGTGACGTCACTAGTCTCGCTCGCTCTGTATGTAATGCGTGTGTACGTACAGGGTGTGCGTGTGTGCGGCGCGGGTCCACTCCCTCGGGCGGGTCGCTGGCGCGCTTGGGGCGGGAGGGCAGCGTGTCGCTGGGCACGTCGGTGTGACGTCACTAGTCTCGCTCGCTCTGTATGTAATGCGTGTGTACGTACAGGGTGTGCGTGTGTGCGGCGCGGGTCCACTCCCTCGGGCGGGTCGCTGGCGCGCTTGGGGCGGGAGGGCAGCGTGTCGCTGGGCACGTCGGTGTGACGTCACTAGTCTCGCTCGCTCTGTATGTAATGCGTGTGTACGTACAGGGTGTGCGTGTGTGCGGCGCGGGTCCACTCCCTCGGGCGGGTCGCTGGCGCGCTTGGGGCGGGAGGGCAGCGTGTCGCTGGGCACGTCGGTGTGACGTCACTAGTCCCGCTCGCTCTGTATGTAATGCGTGTGTACGTACAGGGTGTGCGTGTGTGCGGCGCGGGTCCACTCCCTCGGGCGGGTCGCTGGCGCGCTTGGGGCGGGAGGGCAGCGTGTCGCTGGGCACGTCGGTGTGACGTCACTAGTCTCGCTCGCTCTGTATGTAATGCGTGTGTACGTACAGGGTGTGCGTGTGTGCGGCGCGGGTCCACTCCCTCGGGCGGGTCGCTGGCGCGCTTGGGGCGGGAGGGCAGCGTGTCGCTGGGCACGTCGGTGTGACGTCACTAGTCTCGCTCGCTCTGTATGTAATGCGTGTGTACGTACAGGGTGTGCGTGTGTGCGGCGCGGGTCCACTCCCTCGGGCGGGTCGCTGGCGCGCTTGGGGCGGGAGGGCAGCGTGTCGCTGGGCACGTCGGTGTGACGTCACTAGTCCCGCTCGCTCTGTATGTAATGCGTGTGTACGTACAGGGTGTGCGTGTGTGCGGCGCGGGTCCACTCCCTCGGGCGGGTCGCTGGCGCGCTTGGGGCGGGAGGGCAGCGTGTCGCTGGGCACGTCGGTGTGACGTCACTAGTCTCGCTCGCTCTGTATGTAATGCGTGTGTACGTACAGGGTGTGCGTGTGTGCGGCGCGGGTCCACTCCCTCGGGCGGGTCGCTGGCGCGCTTGGGGCGGGAGGGCAGCGTGTCGCTGGGCACGTCGGTGTGACGTCACTAGTCTCGCTCGCTCTGTATGTAATGCGTGTGTACGTACAGGGTGTGCGTGTGTGCGGCGCGGGTCCACTCCCTCGGGCGGGTCGCTGGCGCGCTTGGGGCGGGAGGGCAGCGTGTCGCTGGGCACGTCGGTGTGACGTCACTAGTCTCGCTCGCTCTGTATGTAATGCGTGTGTACGTACAGGGTGTGCGTGTGTGCGGCGCGGGTCCACTCCCTCGGGCGGGTCGCTGGCGCGCTTGGGGCGGGAGGGCAGCGTGTCGCTGGGCACGTCGGTGTGACGTCACTAGTCTCGCTCGCTCTGTATGTAATGCGTGTGTACGTACAGGGTGTGCGTGTGTGCGGCGCGGGTCCACTCCCTCGGGCGGGTCGCTGGCGCGCTTGGGGCGGGAGGGCAGCGTGTCGCTGGGCACGTCGGTGTGACGTCACTAGTCTCGCTCGCTCTGTATGTAATGCGTGTGTACGTACAGGGTGTGCGTGTGTGCGGCGCGGGTCCACTCCCTCGGGCGGGTCGCTGGCGCGCTTGGGGCGGGAGGGCAGCGTGTCGCTGGGCACGTCGGTGTGACGTCACTAGTCTCGCTCGCTCTGTATGTAATGCGTGTGTACGTACAGGGTGTGCGTGTGTGCGGCGCGGGTCCACTCCCTCGGGCGGGTCGCTGGCGCGCTTGGGGCGGGAGGGCAGCGTGTCGCTGGGCACGTCGGTGTGACGTCACTAGTCTCGCTCGCTCTGTATGTAATGCGTGTGTACGTACAGGGTGTGCGTGTGTGCGGCGCGGGTCCACTCCCTCGGGCGGGTCGCTGGCGCGCTTGGGGCGGGAGGGCAGCGTGTCGCTGGGCACGTCGGTGTGACGTCACTAGTCTCGCTCGCTCTGTATGTAATGCGTGTGTACGTACAGGGTGTGCGTGTGTGCGGCGCGGGTCCACTCCCTCGGGCGGGTCGCTGGCGCGCTTGGGGCGGGAGGGCAGCGTGTCGCTGGGCACGTCGGTGTCTTCTGTTAGTTTGGCGAGTTGATGCTCTCGCTTGTCGAGCTCGCTCTGGTACTTTATCGGGTTCGCCAAAGCCTCCGCTAGTTCTGCCAGCCGGTCTGGCACGTAATCCTGGTGAAAAAAGGATTGTAATCATTAATATTTGCAAATTAATTTAATACATATTATCGATGGATATGTTAGCTAGGCTAGTTAGCTTATTAAGCTGGTCTTGTTGTTTATTGATAGAAATCAGTAATTAAAGTATGAAAGGACAACATAGTTAGAATAAATAAAGAACATTAAACATTGATTGCTCACTTAATTTTGATCTTAATTTATCTATATATTTATTTAAAAACTCTTGGGATGTGGGAGAAAACAGACGACATCCAACGTTCAAGACTGTGGGGAGTGGGGTGAGTTTTATTGTTAGCGTTACCTTGACGACGACGAGTAGCAGCAGGCTGGCGGGCAGCGGCAGGCCCAGCTCGGTGCGCAGGTTGACGGAGCGGTACCCGGGGCACAGCCCCAGCACGGGCAGCACGCGGTGGCCCAGCAGGCGCCCGCTCTCCTCGTGCGCCGCGATGCGCAGCATGGCCAGCTCGGGCAGCACCACCTGCGCGCACAGCGCCGCGTTACACAACAGAAGGCCGACCCGTAATAACGTTCAAAATCTCATCGAAAACTCATCTCGGCGACAATCAATGTCAAAAATGAAAGTCAATTTGAGGTGTTTTTGACAGATTGAGGCTGAGATTCGAATGCGAACGTTCATAAAAATATTAAACGTTCATAATTGCCGCTCTGGTCGTCTAAAATTCGCTTCCTTAATATGCACTTACAACCAAATTACCAAATCTTGGCAGAAAGTGCAAATATTTAATGGAATGCTCGATAATATTCTGAACTTCTCAAGATATAATTTACAAAATACGATCCTTAATTTACAAAATTAATCTATTAATAACGAAACAATTATAAATCAAAATGCTTTGATACTCCTGTGCGAGTAGCGGAAGACGGCATCAAAATCAATTGAAAAGCTAAAAAAAATATTGAGTCATTATAAAATAAACCTAAACGATTTTGAGCGACTTCTTGCTAATCGAATGACTAACGCCCAATTCTAAAAAAACTTTTTTACATACGAACTTTTCAATAGAAAACATACGCGATCCGTTGCCTCTCGCCCTGCGTTTAAAAGGTTTTCTATTGTACTAAGAACCAACAGCGGAAAAACTAGACGAATCAAGGTTAATGGTAATTGTCGACAAAACCGAACCAAACACCTGTGAAATGCACAATTACTCGCTTTTTACTAAAACCAAACCATTGATAGATATTTCCTGTTAAATTGGCGTTAAAAATCTAATTGTGTTGTACGTGTTCAATTTTGTCTCGCAAATAAACTATAAGGAAATACCTTATAATTTATTTGCGATACTTTGGTAGGTTTTATACTATTGCTTTGTTAATTTCTGTTTTTTTTTCTACACCATGTTAAAAGTCACGTAGGTGTCCCTACGTGACTTTTAACATGTAAAAATATTCAATACTTTTAAAATCAATTCGTTTTTTAATCCCAGATACTAATCTTGTGTTTGCGTTTTTTTTAGTATAGAAATTTGGCATTACACCTGTCAAATTAGTATCTGGTTTTAAAACACGAACTTTAGAGTTCTATACAGGAGGATTCATAAAATGCGACAGAAGAATTAAGAAAATGCATTTGATTGAAGCTAGATTGAACAGACGACGTGAAAAAGGTGACTGGGACAGACTGATGCGGATGCGGAAGGCGGAGGGTAGGATGTTAAGGCGGAGCATGAGAGGAACCTATGTCGAGCAGTGGACTGCGATAGGCTGACTTGATTGATTTATTTGATTTCAGTACCCTCTTTAGTTATAGTACCAGTTAATTAATATTAAGAGTCATTTAGTACTTGTGTTAAACAAGTTGACTGGTGATGAGTACCAATCGGCTTCTGCGACATGAACCATAGATAATTTGAAATGTTAAAAAACATTAGTGAGATTTGCGTTTGTGGTTCGCACCCACGCGAAGAAATTCATAATGAATGAAGATCAACGTTTTTAAAGCGGTAAAAACTGACCTTGTAAAAGCGCTCAGCTGATCTCTATGTAAACAAGCATAAATTCACACCTAACTGAACCACAACACGTATTATTAGATTTATTATCCCTATACATTATTAGTGGGATGATTTCAAACAATTCTTAATTGCACTCAGTCGTTAAGTCAATCAGTGCAGCGTTTGTAGTAGCTAACTATCTGAATGCCATTGTGTCGGCGGCGGCGCACACCGGAGTGACGTGTAAACAATCCGTCGCGCAGTGACACGGCCCATATGGCGGGAGTCAAAGAGATGCGAATACCGACATGTGTACCACACAATAAATAGATACAGAAGGTCGGCTCCATACATCGAGGGACGGACGAATATACAAACATGCTATACGTAGGAGTGCAAGCGAACTCGCGATTCTCACTGGCATTCGACCGATATCGCCATTATATGCGCCTGTTTTCGCTGGTTGTATGAAGCCGACTTTCTGTCTGCGGCCTGCGGCTGTCTATTTTGTATATTGCTCTGTTATAAGTAGAAGAAAACTTGGTTTATAACAACCGCACTGGTCACCGATTAGGTTAAGCTACCCTTGCTGCGGTTGGTCCGTAGATGGCTGACCATCTTTACATACCAAGACCCCACCATGCCTCGAAAAGCACGTTAAGACGTTGGTCCCGGCAGTCATTCTTGGATCTTTGACAGTCGTTACGGGTCGGCAGAAATCATACCAAGGGGTATTACCCAGTTTTGAAGGTCAGATAGGCAGACCCTCTATGTAAAATACTGGTATTCTGCTGCATCTGGTTTGAATAGAAGCCGACCCCAACATAGTTGAGAGAAAAGGCTAAACAGATGAGACAGAAGAAAACTTCTGATTTGTCGAATTGATTTGTCGAATTAATTTGAAATTATTTGTAAATTATTTTTCGTTCATTCTTTTATTTTTTTCACTTAAGGCCGATTTTACAACCCTCAGTTAACTTTTATCTGAGTAGTAATTATGACGGTTTGTCAGCTTTTGTAAAGCAAACTAGCTGTCACCCGCGAATTCGCCTGCGATCCAGGATGAAATCCTGTCTCCCTCTGCTCTCCTCTGCTTCTCTCTTGTCTGTGTCCTTCTCCAGATCTTGGTCTACCCATGTGCCAAATCCGTTCAGCCGTTTTCACACGAAAAATCAAATCTTTTCTCTTTATATCTTCTTTTTTATTAGTTTAGATATGTGTATATAGTATGTGTGTATGTGATAAAAGTTTTCGGACGATTTAAAAAGTCGCCCTCAGTTCAATAAACTGTTGCATTATGCGTCAGCGAAAAGTACAGAAACTTTCAAAGGAAAATAACATGTGAAACCTCTTTTTATCTAACTATACCTACCTCATGTCTGAATGGTAAATAGATTGGTTAATGTAGAGTTACGTTTGCACACATAATTGCAAATATTACTATGCGCGTAAGCGACAGCAGACGTCGGGGCGAATGACGTATGAATTACAGTCGTCATTTCAGTTACTTACGTTCACTTTAACACGTATTTGTTACGTTCAGGATAAGTGGATTACTATTGCTATACATAGGTACATTGAGGAATATCTGGCTCCATTGAGTTACTAACGAAAACCGCTAAAATTGTAAACATAGTTTGACAATAGATATTTTAAAGTAGGTTTTGGGCATTTACTTTTTCCGTTAGGTATCCACTAAAGAAGTGTTACTAATAAAATACAGGTCAAACAGAGCGCCAACGTAAAAGTGGAATTACACAATGCAGCACTTGAGCTACGTCTTGGTTAATCTGGGACGTCATATAGTATACACAAGCTGGCACAAAATTTTTCACCGTACTACTCTATCCGAAAATGCTCTCATTTTCGCATAGGGCATTTAAAGTCATCGCAACTTTGATATTTGTGAACATTATTCCATTCCACAGATCAGATAAAATATGAGATAGCTTAGCCTACCTGACTCATACATTAGTTCGTCGTTAAAATCTGTACTTTAAACAACTGGCCTGTGCTCAGAACTTTTATAAAAGGGGTGACAACAAACCTTTTTAAACACAAACGGCTCCTCTCCATACACAGGATTGATGCCGTTATTAGGCGCGACCCGGGTGCGGAACTTCTTGCGCACAGTATCGGCCGGTAGTCCGAACATGTCCACTTCGACGTAGGTGCCGCACCGCTTGTCCGTCAGCAGCTGGCCAGATAACACGGTCACTGATAATGTACCAGCTATGATACCGTCTACTGTGCTCTCTGCGAACGGATCGAGGCGACGATCCTGGAAAGGGAAAAAGATATGTTATATATTTGCTAGCTCTTGCACGCTACTTCACCAGCATGGAGGTCGAAAAGAAACATAAAAAAAGATTTCTTTAAAAAAAAAAAATTGCTAACTTTCATGGCCTGATAACATGAAAGATGTTTTTTTTTTTAATTTATTAATATTTATTTAATTATTTATTAGTAATGCGATAAGGCCGCCCATTGTATATTTTGTAGTGTTTAATGTATTGGCATAAAAAATACATTATACACTACAAAATATACAATGGGCGGCCTTATCGCATTACTGCGATCTGCGATTCAATATCATACATGCCAACATTATGTTTTTTTTTTAATGTTTGTTACTCTATATCGCGTAGAGGAATTAAAGGGTTCGGATAAAATTGGGCACACAGATGGACCATGTCTCGAATTCGGTGGGCAACGTCCCATTAAAATTAATTTATCGACAATAAACGCTAGTGTCGAATTCGCATTAGAAACAAATATGGGAAACCCCCTAATAAAGTTAAGGGTAAGGTGCACGCGACGTGGATGACATATCCGGGAAAAAAGACGTAAATGTAAACACATTTATAAATCGTATGGAAACAAACACTTTCGTCTGTTTTGTTGGACATTTCAATCAGACGGGACACCCTCATCATAGTGGGAACTCGGTTTTAATTAATCCTCTTACCATATACACCATTGCCAAGAGATTGGGCAGCATGCATAAAGTTTGCTCACCAATCCAACCATGTTGGTGGTTAACATTCATAACAATCGTTCAATAAAACAGTCGAGAGGTTAACTTAATAGTAAACGTTAATGGGATAATGTGGTATATTTACTGAGTAATAATGTTCAAATTGTTTATGTTGTTTAATGGCGCTTGCTGTCTGATTTATTTACTAGTTGCGAGGTAATGTACGCGAATCACATGTAGTAATGAACACTCGCGCGTTACTTGTATTTAAAACTAGTTTCAAAAACTGTAGTATTCATGTTTAAACAAATTATAAAAATAATCAACTTTATTTACACAGATTATTTGTTTTACAAATGTGTGTAAATATTCTCAACGTCTGTTTTCCAAACACGATTAGAAGGAATTATTGAATTGGAGGCAAACGAACTTTTACCTCATGGCAAGGACGTTTAGACTGACGACTGGCGTCAATGGCGCAAACATACAGGATGAAATTGAAAACTTGCGACAAATCGAAATAGGAGGCGCAGTAACTGTTACATAACCATAATAAATGTAATTTCCAAAATCTAAATTTATTCTTGAAAAAAATCATGTTATTGGCGCCGATTCCCTTGTTCACAAACATAAACTAAATTTAAGTTCCGTGCATCTTTTTCTTTCTATTTCATTAAAAAAAGGACAGAAGATAAATATTAGTTTAGTCCTGTCAAATTAAGATACTCCATAGACAGTTTAGACGTTATTAAAAACATGGTTACTAAAAATACGTTAATTTACGTCAGGCGCTGACTAATTTGACAGGACTAAACTAATATTTATCTACTGTCCTTTTCTTGGTGAAATAGAAGGAAAAAGATTCACTGAACTTAAATTAAGTTTAGTTTGTGAACAAGGGAATCGGCGCCATTATCGTCTTAGATAGTGCAAACTAAGTTTTCAACTGGGCGTTTTCAAGTCAAATAAGAAAATTAAAGTATCTTGTACATAAGCAATCCTTTCATCGCTGAGTTCAAACCATGAAGCAAGTTGGCAACGTGTTGAACTAGCGGTATTTACTTAATGTTGACCATTCCTGCGAAAAAAAGAGCGCGCGACAACGTTGCAATTTCCTTAATAACATGCTCTAATTTTACTTCATAGCACGCAGAATTAGATATTTTAATTTGTCGCACGTATTCAATTTCATTCTGTATGTTGATAGCAATATTACCTATATTTCTATCTCATCATCATCTTCCTGTCCTTATCCCATGTTACTTACTCGGGGTATGTGCAACACGTTTTGTTCTTCCATTCGCCCCTGTCAAACGGCACCCTATCATTCACTGTCTATTCTTTCATGTCATCCCTCAGTCCCTCACACAATCCATCCATACTTTCTTTGGCCTTCCTCTCCAACCACCTACCACCTCCATCCACCGATATTTATATCTTAAGCTATGTTATTCAACTCACCTTTCTCCGCATAAATTCTGGCTTGAGTAAATACCCACATCGTCGATTGTACTCATAGGTGCCCAAGTTCAGCTGCATGGCCAAGTCTAACGTTTGATAGTTGAGAGCTACTAACTGGCAGCCGGCGTTCCAGAAAACCTGTCGAACACATGGAGTTATTACAAGAATATTGATACTCGGAACTCACTAAAAATAGATTATTTCCTAGTAATACATATATCATTAAAGAACCGAGCGGCGGTCAGGAAATTAATCGAGCTAAAAGGCTATTATCGATATACCTACTTACGAGTATTTAATTACTTATGCTCCAATAGACAGTGTCATGTTCTACTGTTTTTCTTTATAAGTGATAGATTCGCGTTTTACCAGTATCTCGCCTGGAGCCGTATTCACGAACGCGAGGTTGGCGTGATTAGCTAAAGAATTGACGTGGTTTCGAAGTAAGGAATCATCGAGTGGTCATCGTGAATTAGCGCCCAGATGGTAACTGATGGCACTTGGTCAAACTTGGACAATTGTGTATCGGCACGTAGGAGAATTTAGTCTCTTTTTATGTTTACGTCACAAAAGCTATAACATTTCAATTATTGCCAAATGTGTGTATAGTGACTAAAGGCAACTAACTAACATATTTCATCATATAATCGACAAACGTGATATTTACAAAGCTCACAAGGGTGCGTAAGAGTTAACTTTTCTCTATTTTTTTTCGAACAATTTATGTGTGTCAAAGTATGCAGTTATTACCTGCGGCATAAAGTTGGAGGAGTCGAACCGCGTCCCCGCCGGGTACACGCGCGACAGCTGATGCTTGTTGTAGTTCACGAACTCGATGGGACGCTCCTTTAGAAGCGTCGTCGCTTGCTTCTCGTCGAACGAAGACATCTCGTAGAAACGGTTCTTTTCTACACATCACACTCAGTTCAGTCATGTAGCTTAGGGCCAGTTTCTCGAACGAAAATTATCGCAAAATTAATGTGACAAATTGTCGAGTGCGAGCAAACTGCTGCGATTAGCTTGATAAAGTATTCAACTATTAATTTTACGGTAATTTTCATTCGAGATACTGGCCTTATAGTTTCGGGATAGGACAGAACAAGATGAAAGATGACAGATTTATGCTAAAAAGTTGTAGACAAACCAGTGTTTGGGGCTCAGTAGATGCGCTTGTACACTGCACAATTTGAAAAAAGAAGCATGAAACAAAAAATGCAAATAAAAAACAAAGGTAATACTAACTGTCGCTATTCTCGAAGGAGCTGAAGTGTACAGGTTGCACGTAGTTGACTATGGCAGAGATTTCTGCGGCCGCGTGCGTCCTCGGGCGTCCTCCCCGACCTACACTTATAGCAATAAGAAGAAGCTGCTCACTCTCGGGCGTAAGGGGGAAGCGCCTCTCGTCCTGCTTCCCCTAACGTCAACCTAGCAGGTAACACAAGTGTTTGCGCAGACACACTCTCTTCTCTCACTCTCATAGTCCGATGGGACGGGAACCTAGCAGATATAAAGACGGGAAAACGATTCTGACCTATTTGTAAGGCGGGAGGTTTCGGCTCACCAGCCACGAACACGCTATAATAGATACAAAAGGGGACATTTGGGGGAGGCCTAGAGCCAGCTACGCTACGTCAAACTGTTTTATAACTCACTCTCGGAGTTCTCGAAGGAGCTGAAGTGTACGGGCTGTACGTAGTTGACGAGGGCTGATATCTCTGCGCCGGCGTGTGTCTCCCGCGCGTCTTCGCCGACCGCGCTGTCGACACCGCCTGCTTCCTCTTCACCCGACGAGCTTTCCGAGTCCGAAGATTCGGATGAACCCTGACGTGTCAACTGGTGACAAATATTAGAATCATCAGCTTCAAACTTCAAGGCGATCCTGAAGTGGCTTACTTCCTGCGCAGTACCCCCACCCCTCTCTCCCGCGGTCACATGAATTTGTTATTGCGCAACAACTCGGCTCGTGTTCAGAGCCGCCATAAAGTTTGCGTCGGGCTAGGCTGTACCCGACGGTAAACATGGCTCATCGAGTTTTGGAAACGCTTCGTTTTCGTAGAGTGACAGAGTGACAGAGACGTCACTCATACCTGTGACAGCCTCTTTTGTACTATCACTCAAAATAACAATAGTGCTGTTTTTGCAAATTCGTTTAAGCAATGTTTATCGGCTTCAGTAGCACCAAGTTTTGTTTTGACAATGCGTTGACAAATCAATGGGAAGTTAATACTACCCCAGGTTCAAAGTTTATTCTTATCTTAATCTCATAACGCAACAATGGATATGTAAGTATAGAATTGTATGTATGTTCGACAAACAAAAACCTAACGAGGAAAAGTCAACAGATATATAGGGTTATTTTTAATTAGCTAGCTAAACTTCGCAGACGCGACGGGTTTTTATATTTAAACACGATAAAATAAAAAATAAGAAGATTTGATGGTTTTTTTTAGGAGGTCAACGACCGCTGTTAGTATTGTTACTTGAAGCATGATTTTACATAAAAACTATATTTTTTATGTTTTATTGTGTTAAGATATTGATACCCATCATGTCTGTGAAGTTTAACAAGATACTTAATTTGAACCCTGTACAAGATGATTTACGGCACCGGTACGGTATTTTACGTCATCCCACGAAAGAATTTAGTAGCGCAGAGACAGGTGATAATTTTAGGTTTCTGACGCTCTTTAACGACATTGAGAAATCGCTCATATACCTACTTTATTTTAGTTTTTACTGTAGATCGGAATGGCAGGAACGCAACCGTTCATAATTATTTAAAATTGATCCCTAATTCATAAATTGAACGACTAAATAGGGTACGGACGGAAATGTTTTATGATTATACCATAAATATTATTAACGAGTTCAATAAATCGTTAGGAAAAAACAACTAAATACTGCACCTACAATTCTAATCTTGAAGTACGCAAACGATTTTCACATTCATATTATGTTTGATCCGCAGCCAAAATCTGGCTTTCGCTAAATAAATAACGCGATATTTTTATGTTGATAGCAATTACGTTTAACGGATTAGAAAAGGATGTGACATTATCTAGTTAAAATTTAAAGGAAAATGCAGCTAGCTATAATCATGAGTTTATCACCAAGATTACAGAACTGGAAAGCTATGGAAGCAAACTTTATTGTTTGTTACTTGTGAATAGATTGCCACTGATACTACCCCCCCCCCCCCCCCCTACTATAGATTGTACAGGTAGGGTTACCATCGGGCATTATGCCATTTATGCCATTAAGCCTCGTCATTTATTCAGATTTTTAACATATGTGGATTTTTTAGAAAGTAAAGCAGATGAACTAAAGAAAGAAACACGAAAAACAAAAATGCCTGGACTCAAATTTTCGCAGATGTCCGGCTTTTCACCCGAACTGTTTAAGCTTCGAAATAGGTATTATAACTCCTTACTTAATTACCATAAATTCGAAAGTATTTGTTTGTCCTTCTTTCACACAGCATGACATAGGCATATTACTTCTCATCCTGGAGAAATGCATGATAAAAGGTAGCCTTCCATAAAATACAGTCGAGCTCACCGTGGCGGTGGTAACATCTCCGTTGCCCTGCGGTACTTCTGGTCGAGGCTCGCTCTCCTCAGAAGCAATGGAGTCGTCTTTCTTGTGATGGTGATGATGTTTCTTCTTGTTCTTAATTATGATCTTGTTGCGCAGCATGGATGGCGGCGGTAACTCCCCTCCTTGATGTCAGAAACAAAAGCACATCAGAACGTGGAATGTCATTTTTTTGAACGCAGCAATCCATCTGTACTTCGATCATCGAATCCTCTAATACAATCATTCTAAAAAACGATAAATAAATCGGTCTATCGTCAATGTTTTCTTAGCGTGACGAGGTAATAGGACAAACATGTATATTATGTATTGCGCTGAGACTAGGGCGATCATAAAACTTGACGGATTTTATCTTTTCAAATACATTTTTATAGAAGTAGTTTTTTGTTTTATTGTTTATTAATCAAAAACAGTTACAAATCATTGTTGAACAATTAAACATACCACACAAACCATCGCGGGTTTAACAGCGGTATGGCCAGACACGGCAACTCGGTGCAATTACGTACATTATATTAAAAAAATAATTTATTAATCAAATTGACGTTATTACAAGTTAAACAAATTTCAACCTTATTTTAGTCGTAATTAAGTTGACTTCAGAGTGACTAGCACTATTGAAAAAGTTATAAAAATGTTTGAAGTTGTAGCATAAACTGAACTCTATTGTGTACGCATTAAAGATATTTCCATAAACTCATATTTGTTTACATTTTTGGCGAATATGTCGCGATATTAGATTAGGTACATAGATTTTTTTTTTTCCTAAATGCACTGCTATCTAGAAAGTATCTTTTTAATACCTTTGATCAGTTCTTCGCATTTATTACATTGCAGATCAGTAGCGCATTACTCTTGTTTTTAAACGCTTCACTCTTGGCACATATTGGTGGTTAAAATCACAAATGCAAATCCTTGTTCAAACAAATAAAGTGAAAAGGTCAAAAAAACTACAGTCTGTGATAATAAAATCCTAAAGCTCCATCTACCGGAGACACATTTATTGTCCAATGATTAATATCTTTTCACACCAGACTCTATAAACGACTACAAAAATACGCGTGTCTGTCGAGGAGCGTTTTAAATAGTGCGAGTATTACTCGCTTAGCAGTTCGACCTAATAAAACGTAGACATGCCTTAAAGGACCGATTAAAACAACATACAACGACGTTTGAACCCGAACACGAGTGCGTGAGCAGGGAAAACAAACTGTCTCATCATGTTTACATGTCATAACGGCACACGCTTGGTTTCAGGCCAACGTAAGTACTGCAGGTGTACCGACTTCAAAGTATTGAACCGTTACGTCAATGGGCCCGACGAGATCATCACAATATTTACAATAATAATTAGAATTATTAATAAGCACCGAAATAGCGCTGACAATTAAGCCATTGCGTCATTGATACGCCAGATAAAACTTCCAATATGCTTCAGAATTAATCTGTACTCAACCCTGCGATGACTAGAACCTGTCGACTGATATGTTGTACGTCATTTCCTTTCATAAAATCAAATGAAAATCATCTGGCGTATAAGCGTTCAATAAAGTTTGATGCACTCCTGGTGTTTGGATGATCGGTTGAAAGATTTATAGGCATTGAAAATAAACAATTTATCTAATCTTAAACAGTCTTTAGTATCCGAGGTAAACGGAGATGGTTTACCTTATGATGACCTACCTCACCTGCCGTGTTTCTCGTAATCGTACTAGTTTTACAATATTCGGGGAAAGTTTGTAGTTTCTAACCGTCTTATTACAAAACGAAACCTAACTTTAGTTCTAGCCTAAACTATTGAACCAGTACTTGTATTTCGAACTTTATATCGATTTAGGCAAAGTTCTTAATACTAAAATGACAACCTAACACCGAACTAAGCTGTCAGTTTTGTATAAAGAACTGCATTTCTATAACAGTTGGGTTCTTAATTCAATAACTGGGTCAGTGGTTTAAACCTGATCGAAACAAAAACCTTGTTTTGTAATAAGGGGGTAAAAGTTTAAGCATGTAATAGCACGTCAGTATAGCTGTCTATGTGTCCTTAATCCTGATCTCCGTATTAACGTGACACAGAAGACGAAGAAAGACGAAAGGAAGACCATTATGATTGCATTTAAAGATAAGACCGTCCTTTGTGCCGTTCTTATGTTTATTGTTCCTCTCGGAGTAAGTACGACGTAGATATACCTATTTACTTCTTTATACAACTTACCCGGTTCCAATTGATGGGAGTCAAGCGCTTTATCAAGCAGCATGTCTCCGAATATTTCTCTACAGTAGTTGGCAATCTTGGCTTGCTGTCGCGGATTGCAATGGTTCTCAAAGCTCAGTATGACGGGGTAGTCAGACGTCTTGAAGGCGCTCTCTGCTATCGCTTCCAGTACCTCCTTGGCGCTGATCTCTGGCACGAAAGTGTACCCGTGCACGATCACCGGCTCGTCCGTGCGGCCGTTCCAGAAATCTAGCTCTACGCATCTGTGTGAAAAAGGAGAGAGACGTTAGATATATGTTATTATTCTCTGAAAACTTATTGATAGAAAGTATAGTATATAGTCGAACTTTTAATTAGCTGCAGTAAAATGACACTTCTTACTGCCATTTCGTAAAAAATGTTACCACACTAGTCTACTAGTGATGTGATTAAAATTATTGAAGCATCGTTTTAATTTAGATATTTGAAATTGACCAATTTTGATTTAACCGTAAACAATCAAATATTCTTTGTATTAATCGGATAAATATAAATGTACCTATATGTTATGCTGCATCCGGTTAGACTGGAAGCCGACCCCAACCTAGTTGGGAAAACGCTAGGCAGAGGATGAGTTTACTACGTTCTACTATATTATTCTACTACGTTCTACTATATTATTCTACTACGTTCTACTATATAATTTGCAAAACAAAAACCAAAAACCTCAAAACTAAGAATAATTAAAAGAAATGTTTGTGATTAGAATGAATGCGTTCTATAAATCCAATCCGATAATGACTGATGTGATGACAAAACAATAATTAAGCATTGCTAATTATTTTTTAATGTAAACTTATATTAACCTTAATTTCATTATAAATTATAATATCTTCTTTTATAACATCAATTTAATATTGATCGATTTGAAATTAATGTTAATTGAATGAATCGATTCTTTTGACACATCACTATTTAAAATTCGTTAAGAAGTGGTAACACATAAGCTGTCATTTTACTGCAGCTAATTAAAAGTAAGACTATATTTTGTATGTTGTATTCAATTATTGGTGGTATGTCTCCACAAACTACTTTTTGTTTATTAAATCGGTACAACCCGTACGCGCGATGGTATTCCCCATCGGCAAAATGACGATCTTCCATGTGAATTTTCATCCCCTGTAGGGGTGAATTATCAAAAAATCCTTCGTTTGTGCACACCTTCGATACAAAACTTTGATGCAACATTTCATGATTCTAGACCCAACGATTTAGGCTGTGCGTTGTCTGTCAGTGTATAAAAGATTTTTATGAAGTAGATATTAAACTGGAAGTAATCGCAAAGTCGAACGAAACACGCTTTTACGTTTAGGCAAGTTGAGTTATCCAAAAAAATGGTTTCTGTTTAGTTATGAATCTGAAAACAAGAGTGCTTCAATTTAAACTTTTTAAGCGTGGCATACAGACAACGTAAACGAAAACGTTTTACTACAACATCTGATATTTATTTATTACACGCCTCTTTAAAAATAAATCGCTCACTCACATAAGTGCACAGCTATTATGCCATAATATTACAAATTCCTATATACAATTTATCTAATAGGTGTAACAATATCATTTAAAAGAGGGTACATGAAGTTTATTGTCCGTTCTTCTCTATAGGTACCTACTACACTTTGGAATGGGCAATTTAGCTATATATTTCTGACTGACCGAATCATTGACAATTTAAAAGTGCCTGTAAATTTTTGAATGGAAATAAATGGTTTAAGTTTGATTAAGTACATGGATTAGGTAAATTAATAGACAAGCATGGAAGAAACATTAAATCGAGTCGAGCTAAAATATGTGTGCCTACACACGTGAGGCGCGCAATAAAATATGTTTCCCAAATATTTACATTAATTTTCATAAGCTAACACGATAATTAAGGTCGATTCACACCGATAATATCGATAACTAAAAGTTCGATACCGCACTAATTGGATTTATTATTAAAAACGCATTGAAAACATTAAGTATTGCTTTTTATAAACAAATTATATCGATAGCGCAGTAATTAGCGCTCAACGAGTTCGGGCGGTATACGGCAGGTTATACATTATATCCAACCATTCGATCAGGTTTACATCCGTTTTTTTTTTACCAACAGGTTTCGAGTTTTAAGAGCTAGGTACCAGCCGCGCTTCTTTAGTACACTACAGAAACGGCAAATCGAATTTCGTAGTTTTAAATGCCAATGGAATTTTCGCAGATTGTTCAATAAAACTTTTTAAACAATGCATAAAATACGGATATTTTGGTTAACCCGTACAAATAGCTTGAGCAGAAAGTTGCAAAGAATGTGTATTTCGGAATGTACGAGTCTCGCGCCCGTATTGTTTCTTCGGTCGTTTAACATAATAGCGGGGTTTGTGGGCTAAACATATTAGAGGTATAACATTCAATCATTATTTTTCGAAAGGTCGAAGTACAAGTACAAAGCGTGGTTGCACAACAATAGTTGGGTCTCCAATTGTCAATAGAACAAGTCGACTCAAGGTCAGTAGTTTGAGTCATCGCAGAAAGTGACAGAACCCCTCTCCACACCTTTGAACACAAGGTCAAGTTTGGAGGCTTGCTCCAACGCTCTTGAACTAGACATGAATGCTATCACTAACCGCATTCGTCGCGCCTATGATTCCGGCTTCCTATATGACCCACGCATTTCTGTTAGATAATATTATAAGGTATAGCAATAGCAGGGTATGAATTACGTCACGAATGGCAATTGGTTGGTTGCTATGACTAACTGAGGATGTTTGGGGGTATACTAGGGGTTCTGGCGTAGTGGGTCCGTGCCATAATCATTTGCAGGACCGTGTCAACTGCAGGACGCGCCAAGTTGAGAGTAATAGTTGCACTGCACAAGGTTCAAAATCATTTGACACTTCGCTTAATGTCAAATATTGAATGGAAGAAAGAAAGGAAATACGTTCATTTGCGGTAAAACACGATGCAAATGCTGGTAGCCCCTGGTTCAAAGGTATAATTTGCGATGATATAGTTAAACTGACCTGCATCCAGCCAGCAGACTCTGTCGGTATATCTCAACGCTGGACTTCCCCGTGATCTGGTGACCGGTCAGGTAGGTATTATGCGAGCTGTTGATAAAGTAATGCGCTAGCGGCTGCTCCATATCGTCGCAGAGGTCCATCTTACTTGGCGCCACTATCGGGTTGTCCTCCGAGATGATGAATCTGTAACACAAGAGGCATTAAAGCCTACTTGCACCGCTTGCTAGAAATGTTTAACGCTTAATGCATTTAAAAAATCGTTTTGTCTCTATCATCTCCAGACGATTGGCAAAAACAACGATGTTTTAATTATGTTTAGGGCTACACGCATTTACTGATTTTGGGGCAAGCGGCGCTATCAAAATAGTGAAGGAAAACCTCTTCCATCTTTGGTTCTAACCAAAGATTCGAAGACATGTGACATCTAGCAACCTGTACTGGGCCCGCGTGGTGGATTACGGTCCACTCCTCACCGAGAGGAGGTCTGTGTCCCAGCAGTGGGAACACTATAGGCTTTAACTATGCTATGGGCCTTAAAGGTCTAGTGGAGTAGCTGAGTGACTTTATCGCAAATATTTGAATGGCCTACAGAAAAATATACTATACTAGACTATTTGTAGGAAAATTAGATAATACTTATGTATAAGTACTTGAGTGAGATACCTGAGATACAGGTTTATTCCTAGTTCAGGTAGAATCCAATTATTTCTTCCCTTACCTCTAGTTTTAGGCCTAATTTTGTAAATATTTTTGTATTTTGTAAATCAATTATTTCAATAAACAAAAACATTACAAGAACCTACCTAACCTACCTAAAATCTTCCGGGTTTGCGTTTGTATGTCAACACAACTATAGAACAGATAGATTTAAAAAAATCAAGCTCAATTCAACATTCTAATAGAATTAAGTTTTTTATTACATTTCAGCGTTTAGCATGAAAGTTTATTACACAAATTAATCATCGTTAAAAAATGTTTAAACACAAGTAAAAAGAGTACATTTTTATTATATAACTGTCTGGTGGGGAGTTTATTAAACACTCTTTTTATTATAAGCCTCCATAGTAATAAAAATAACAAATCTTTTTAGTTTAACAGTTTTATGTTGTAAAGTGATTCATCATGTATTACGATTAATTTGTATTAAAAACGGTTAGTTGTTATCCACCAACCCGCACTGGGCCCAGGGTGGTTTATGGCCCACTCCCTGTTACAGAGAGCAGACCTGTGTCCCAGCAGTGGAAACATTATAGTCTGATTATGCTAAGGTTACTTTACGCGCATTAGTGTCTGGGCTGTAAAACATACCTAAAATAAAAGTATAATAATATTAACCCATAATGTGTGCTGGGACACAGGCCTCCTCTTGATGAGAGGGAGTGGGCCGTAATACACCACGCAGGCCCAGTGCGGGGTGGTAGATGTCACTTGTCTTCGAATTTTTGGTTCTAGGACTTGCCAGCTTCCTCATAATGTTTTCCTTCACCGTTTTGAGAGCAGTGGTGATGAAATAATTTATACAAAATAAAGCTGAATATAAGTACTAACCTCAAAAACCCATCAAAGGTAAGCTGCGATCTTTGCTGATGGTACTTGTTGTGCTCATAGGTTTTGATAACATCCTTGGCTCGTTGCAGATCGGCGTGGGGATGCAAAATCTCGTTCAGCCTGGGGTCCCGCTGGATGTCGTTTAGAAAGTCCACCAGCTGATTGGCAGACAGATGCGGCTTGTTGTCCGTACTGTAAACAAAGATTTCGTTATCATCGCTGGCCTTGACCGACTGATGTCATCCGTTGTTGTGCAAATTTCCTGTGGGTATTTTGCCCTTTCAAGAACTTTAGGTAGATACGTGTCCTGATTCTTAATTGACACGTAAACTTTGGATTCCATTCATGACTTATGAATGAGTTAATATTATGTTATGCTAATGACACACATTTTATTTTTTCCCTCATTCTACTACCCAGCCTAATGGAGCAGCTAGTCTATTCTGTTAAAATCTCACCGGGATAACTTGGGTGAAGTGAGATTGCAGTGAGTTATCATGCTAGGACTTGATACTATTGACAGCTAGCTTTAAACTCACGAATCAAGAATAGTCCGGCTGGTTTGAGAAACCATATAATTGCATTCAGTTGCTGTTTAATCTGCCCAAGTCTTCTGTTAGTGAGAATTTCCTGCCATGCTACTTGTATATTCAATAAGTATAATAATATGTAAGCTAAACAAATGAAATTGAATTTATTTTAATACCTTCCTATGACAATATGTAGCCACTTAAATCCCTTATACGATCTCAATCGCTTACTAAAAGAGCAACATCTTGATGTATTAAATGCTTGATTGGTGGCATTTGCTACCCTCAGGAAATACAGGTTTATGCAATTAACAGAGTAACGAGTAAGGTCTCTCATCCTACAAGAAATATGTAGGTACAGCCCTTTCATAATTTTTTTTACCTCTGAGAGCAGCAAGCCAACAGCAACCTTATCACAAGGAGCATAAGGCATAGGATCACTGTGATTTGGACAGTGATGCAAAATCAGAGGTAAAATAACTGTGAATGGATGTACACACGGCGACACATCAAGCTATATTTTAGCTGGCCTCGCATTTTATAGGTTTTTCGCACAATCGGAAGACAGCTTATACTGGTTATCTAAAGATAGATATGTAGATTTGCCGAGAGTTATACATAACCAGTCTAAATAAATGCAATATTGAGTAACGTTACTCGAAATCAGAAAACGCGGAAGCCTTCAGCAATTCAACTTTTTATAGAAAAATAATCATTTAATATCGTCGCGACAGAATAAATAATTCTATCGCAAATACCTATATTTAAATCAGACGATAACCTGAATTTCTTCTTTTCGTCTTTCGTCGTACCAACCTACAAGATAAAAACTTTTGTGTGTTAATGTTGACATTACTTACATGGCTTTACCTATTATCATTATGGTATGTATAACAATAATTATTATATTCAACAAAGGAAAACTCAAAATCGCATTAATCAATAATTATTAAAATCTTGGAAAACCACAAACAAAACCACATAATGATCTAGGTACTTAGCAGTATGAACTTAGGTAGACAGGTCACAGTGGTGAGTTCAATTGTGATTTATGTCCGAGTCAAATGGTTGATGAGGTTAACGTGGCCCGGCAACCTGAACAATTATAACTAATTGTCGCCCGCTCCAACCCGCGACCTTTTAATACGCCACTCACAGGAGCTGATTCGCTCTATTTATAGTACGTCGTATATTTACCTGTTCTATATTATATTTACATGAGCAACGCTAATCTGGGAGGTGTAAAAAAATGGCATTATCAGCTTTAAATAATCTGTTGGACGTAAATGTCGACCGGGAAAAAGGGGTTATTAGGCAGATGGCGGGGCGATGGGCCGGCAAAATGGCAACTGACACTATGATGTTGCAATTTTATTTTGCAGACTAGCATTTTCCCGTGTCTCCGCTCGCGTTTAGGTTGGAATTTATTCCACGGGAAAGCACTACCGGGATAAAAAGTATCAAAATCAAAATATTCTATTTCACAAAAATCTACATGGGCACTTATGAAACGTCAGAAGCAAGGAGCACTACTGCACTATTTTCCTAGTGTCCTACCCAAATAGTATGCCAAATTTCATCAAAATCCGTTCAGCCGTTAAGACGTGAAAAGGTATCAGACATACAGACAGAGTTACTTTCGCATTTATAATATTAGTATGGACTGTGAAGGGGGGTGTGTGTGTATGTGCCTGGGAAGTCACATCTATACATACACTGTAGAACTCAAGTCCTTACTTGTTTCGAAACTTACTGGTTACTGCCATTTTCGACCCGTCTCAAACAAATTATAAGTACCTTAGCTACTAGGCGATTTTATTTATAAGAGGAAATAATTTAAGGGGAAACGCTTTATCAACATATCGAAGAACACTAATGCTTCCTTCACAGTTACTGTAAACAATTTACGCTTAATTAAGCAGATGGCTCAATAAACGAAACTCAAGCGTGAAAAGCTGATCAATCATGACATTTGGTTTCTTTTTTTGATACTCGAAAGTAATAAAATATTATTACATAACACACTGGGACACCCTGGGACACAGGCGTTCTCTCTGTGAGAGGGAGTTGGCCATAATCCACCACGCGGACCCAGTTAGTAGATGACACATGTCTACGAATTTTAGGTTCTAGGACATGCGAAATATTATTAATTCAGAGTTATTCTGAAATCACTGTACAGTATTTACTGTAATTTTTAGGTTTGTAATAGATAAATTAACGATTAATTTAAATAATATATTAATTGCTATTTGCAAATCTGTGTAGGTAGGATATGGTTTAAATACTTTTGTTACGTGTATAACCTCATGTACCTACCCATATTCAAGAAAAGTATTTAAATGAAATAAAGGGAATATAAGGCTCAATTTACACCGCCGCGGAATGGAATGGAAGCGACTTTTTGCAACGAAATTGTACATAGCATAATGAACTTTATGTCAATTGTATAACATACAAACTAAATAGGAGCCAAATAAGGTCGCGCGTCTTCCGGGGAATCCTCGCGCATTCTCGAGAATTCCGGCACTAATAAGCTCGTATCTAGTTTGTACGTTAGACAATTGACATAAAGCTCAGTTTACTATGTGTAATATCGCTACAAAAACTCGCTTCCATTCCATTTCGCGACGGTGTAAATTGAGCCTAATGAACTAATGATAATGATACTCCACAGTAACACCACAAGCCTCAATAAAAAAGTAGGTATAAAGAATTAAATTATATGAGAAGCGTCGCTACCTTTGGGTTTACGTTAATCTTTGGAAATAACAAGCGATTCACATAGCTCACTTAGCAAACATCAGTCGGCTGAAAGCTGAAAATATTGGATCGTGCCAGCCAGCCGTATGGATTGTCCGGACATGTCCGGGTTTTTGGCCCCCGTTCGGACTTTATCCGGCCTTGTCATTTGTCCGGATTTTTAAAGAAAGAAAAATTGTTTTATTGTCACTGAAACACGTGTTTCGAATTAGGGATTTAAGAAAAAAGTTAAATTAATTTAAGAGTAAGTACTGTAAAAAGTAGAATCTCAGCGGGGCAATCGCGTAATGTAACGTAAAGTAGGAATGCCTTTCATTTTGATAGTTCTACAATATTCATTGCGTTATTCACGTTATTGAGCAGACATTTTTTTCAAACATATGAGGCAATGAATTGGCAACATCCTTCAAAATGATTCAGAATGAGATTGATAGTGTGATTGGGTGCTGGTCTTTTGTAATTTCGAAATGGTAACCCTAGTCGCACCCGAAATGGATTTCCCCGGACAATATCAACGGAATCGGCCACCAGCTAACTGCGCGTATTGATCAAAAGGTCATGAGTTAGTCTCAATCAGTAGCGAAGTTTGTGATTAACTTCTAGAAACATTTAGCTCAATGGACCGGTCCATTCAAGGGTGGGTAGAAATTATTAATTGAGTTGATCGAACTAATGCATGCGGGGCCATTATTATAACAACACACTTCGTTCATAAAGTGTTGTTGTTTTATCGGTCAAGTATGTGCGAGCTTAATGGTGCGGATGTTTCAGCTTAAGGCGAAAGCGTCAGGGCAGCTCGTGAGATTCAAATTTTCTCACGTTTGTTTCGATTCCAGGTCAGTATCAGCGAGGTAATTACGTGAGAGACTATCAGTAGCAATTGCTTTCATTTTGACAGTTCAGCGACATTCATTCCGTTATTTACATTGTTGAGCAGACAAATTTTTTGAACATATGAAGCAATGGATAATAATAATCAATCATTGAGAATGATTCAGATTGAGATCGATAGTGTGTTACGCAATTAGGGTGCAGGTTGTATGTTGATCTAAATCTAAATATGATTCGCGGCCGCAACAAAAATTTTTTATAGAACCCTTTTATATTACCCTATTGAATGACTGTTTCATGAAATCATGACATTTGAAGCCAATTCTAACTCGAGAGTTTTAAATTGCAGATTCTTATAATTCCGTAAAGCCATATTGGTTACGGTCGCGAATCATATTTTATTCGACATACCTGCCACTGACCTGTTAATTTCAAAAAACGTAAGTACAGACGCCAGCACATCAAGCTACTAAAATCTGTCAAATATATTTATCCCTAAAGTATTAGGTTCAAAGTTTATTGGGAAAACATGACAGTTTCGGGTAGCATGATATGCTGGCGTCTGTACATTTGAATTTCGCGGGCTACCATAGCGCATCCCCCTTAATATTGATGATCTTAAAACGTTTTGCTTGGCATGGTAAGCAGTGCAAGATGAACAAAATGAGTTTCATTACTTAGAACACCCTCGTGGTTACGATGTCATGTTTTTGTTAAATATTATTTTATTTCCAACTACCCGACAATAATGGTCCAATTTTATTTTATTTTTTTTATTTTTTGCCGTTAATGTCCAACTGCTAGGCAAAGATTTCCCTTCTGTCTTTCCACCTCTCTCTGTCAATTTTCAATAATTTATACAAAAACCGTACAGAAAAAGACAATTTATTTTCCCGAATTAGAATTATTTTCTAATTTTTCTTTTCATAAAAAGCTAATTCGGACTATTACGAACATTTTAAAACAAAAAAAAAATCAAATCGGTTCAGTCGTTCCCAAATAATGCGCTTAACAACGAACAGCAGTTAATTTAAAGAAATTAAAGACTTTATCGTACATTGTAACGAAAAGTTTCCTGAATTTATGGCTCAACTACTACCTAAATAAAGTTTGCGCACCGTTAGTAGCAGATCAGGATAATCAAGAAATGGTCGCTCTTCCGAACGTATCAACAACAATTTCATTAGCATGCAAATGGTTCGTTTACGTAATAGCGCAGGTAAGAAGTACGAATCGGAAACATATTAATAAAATCTAAGCGACAGCTTGGGTTCTTGTGTCGTTAGAAACTAAGCCTAATATCGGGGCGGGATTTTATTACGCACTGGATTTTCAAGTCTCGGTGTTGAGTCGAGCATTGAGATTCCAACAGAGCGCATCCTAGCGCGTCAAAAAAACACACTGTTGGATTTTCAACTCTCGTCGCTAAGCAGAGCGTTGAAAATACAGTGAGCGAAAAAAAATCGCCACCAGCATCGCTGTTCACAATCATTCGATACGCTTCCGGGCCGAATCAAACATCAATCAATGTTATCGAAGGAGTTATCTAAAAGCTATTCACAAATCTGAAACCCGAACATTTCAACAGTTTCAATCAAATTGACGAGCGCAAGCGCAACTGTCGGGGGCAAGAACAAAACAAAAGGTGTAAACGAAAATATGTCTTTTCGATACGGAGATAATTATGAAGATACGAAGCCTTTCGAATGATTCTGAATAGGTATAATGATAAGTAATAGGTAGTTTTGTAGGACATCCGAGAAATAATTTTCCTCGAGTTGTAGAAATATCACAAAAGGCGCTCGGGACTTCACATAAAACCGGTGAGAAGATGTAACTTATCATCAGAGATCAGAATAGGTAGAGTATACATACTTGCCTAAACTTCCAGACAGTAAGAAACAAAAAAAAAAAAAATAATTAGAAATTTCTTAAGAGACAAGCAGTACCTTTGTACTCAATTCTAATGTCGTATCTGTATCAACTTTACTGTGTGTAAATAAAAATAAATAACATACGAGTGCATAATACCGGATTCTGAAATCCCGGAATAACAATCATGACCTTTTCATTCCGAGATAATAAGAATCACGAATTATTTATTGGACTTTGAATACATACATTGGTTTTTTCGAAGAACCATATTATTTAAACGTTTTTTAGGTTAAAATACTTGTTTAGATTAAATAATGATTACCTATACGAATATTTCTACTTATCTACTATCATAAATGCCACGATGGGTTTTCTAACGAAATTTGAATGTTGCAAAAATCTAGAAAAGGGTTTTATGTTTTTCTTACATTTATAAAACGCAACGTCTCTATAAAGTCTACTCAAATTTATGTTTCAAATTGATGTTATTTCAAGTTAAACAAATGTCCACTTTATTTTTATTGTAATTAAGTCGATTTCAGAGTGACTAGCACTATTGAAAAAGATATAAAAATATTTGAAGTTGCAGCGTAAACTGAACTTTATTGTGTAGAAGTTAAAGTTATTTTTCCATAAACTCATATTTGTTTACATTTTTTGGCAAATAAATCGCGAATGCAGATTATGTCTGTCTATTAGTATGTATCTCTTTTTATCGATAATTCGAGTCGGGTTGATTCTCGATTTTTGTTTTAATCTGTACTTTTAGCAGGTATAGAGACCTACATGAATCCACGCAAACAGAGACAGAGGCACACTGCCAGAAAAAGGCCTTCCTCCATTCGTTCCGACGATTCCACACAACTTCATATAGTGCTAAAGTTAAATATGAACCACTTACAGAGAAGAATCAGCATCGCTATACAACGTCGCAATGCTGCCAGCCTTTTGGGCACTTTTCCTGTTGACAGCGATGCGGACTAAAAATTTTGATGCCCTATGATTCTTTTACTTCTTTTATATACAGGTATATATTATTTTAAGCCTGTTAGCTTATATTATGTAAATACTTACAGAGTGTTAAATATCTTCTGGACCTCGGTTCTCTGCGTTAGGTTCTTGTAGAACGCGAAGAAGTCTTCGAACAGGAACTTGGACTGGCTGATGGTGTCATTCTTGCCGGTGGGCAGTCCCGACTCACTTAGTGCCTTTTCTACACGTTTCTTGTCTTCTTTGTTCTGTGCTAGCAGCTTCACGATACTGCATTAAAAATACACATTAATATGTAACTGAGCATTGGAGTAAGGTTTTGATCGAATGACTGACAAAAAAACATAATTTAAATAATTTGACCTTTTCGTTCGTGGTCCAGAATTATTAACGCTACAACTTGATTTTTTTTTTTTTTTTTTAAAGGACAATGCTCATGGATGTATGGAATCCCGTACCATGCTGCATCAAAGTCAAACTTTGTTTTTTATAGACTAACTTATCATAATAAACTCCTACAAAAATTATTTTTGTAAACAAAACCCGGGTTACTACAGCGCGTGCATGGTAGTAACAACAGCATTCTAAAAACGATCGCTGCCAGAGCGGCCGGTCCCTTTCAGGGACACTGGGTGGCAACAGTCCTAGGTCTGAATTAATAATTAGGTACTGTTTCTGTTTGAACACTAACCTTAGCACGCTCAGCGCCATGTGTATCTTTTGCGATACACACTATCTAAACACTTGTGTATCCTTTTTGATACACAAGCACCATTCCAGTCTAAGCGCCGTGTATCGCTAACGCGCACACTTTCCATACATTTTGTATACAAAAAATGTTGCCCTGGCCTAGGGAATTTTCCTGGTGTGTTTGGGTTTTGACATATGGGGCTTGGCGTTGAGCGTGTTAAATAGGTTAGTGTTCAAACAGAAACAGTACCTAATTATTGTTTACAGTAATTATTATAAACATTACTAACACCAGAATACTAACAAAATTAAGGACCTAGTCTGAAATAAAGTTTCCACGACATTTTATGCATATAAATGTTTTTGATTCGATTTGTTATGCCAAAGACCAAGGATGACCAAAACCGCTTCCGACTGACGATATCGTCAAAGTAACGGGAAACACCTGGATGAGCTGAGTTGATGATGATGAGTTTTCTTTCCATCCATGAACATCCACAAAATCAGACGAGTTGCTAAATCTTACCTGACCTTATCAACTTCAAACCTAACAAGTTTGGGTAGTTTGATACTCTTCTTGGGAGTCAGCAGGTTTCGAAAGGTTAAAGGTGCAGCAGTAAAACCACTTAGGCAAATCCAATCACGCTCAGCAAACATCAAACTGCTTGTTCCTTTGAAACTGTTGTCATGGTTTCCTTGGATAAAAACATACCATGGTAAAAATGTTAAATGTCAGCCAAACTAAACGTGTCTCGACTCAACTCAACATGTTCCGACTACAAATAACAGTTGCCCCTTGACATGATAAAAACTTTGTTCTACACAGGCCATTAGTGAACTTACGACTCGTGTATGTCATCGCATTACGCAAGAATCTTATAATAACTACATTTAAAAAATCTTGTGTATCCGAGTGCGTCTGGATATGCTAATTCGGCTTTCCGATTTTCATATGTGAATAATGATCGATACGTATAAATTATATATCTAGTTTAACATAATACTATATTTTCTGAGAAAGATAATTATTTAAATATCCTGTGGGATTTTTTAATATATTGTTAGTAGTTGTTGTAGCTATAGTGAACTGTATGTATTATGCAGCTATTGTTTTAGTGTGAAAACAATCAGCCGGTGTTACCACCTTTCATTATTTCCCAAGGCAACACCTCAACTAAAAAAATAAATAATATTCCGAAGGTCCAAAGTACTTACCTATATTCTAACACAACAACTTAAGTTTTTAGCGTAAAGACATTTAAAATAAATTAATTTAAGGGCAAGTAAAAATCAAAAGAAGTTTTTACAAGTTTCAAGGCCCTGATAGATTTTAAAATTATAATTTGTGATAAATTATCATAACCGGCAGAGGTGACGACTAGGAGTTATTTAACTTAAATATACACACCACACAAGAATGTGGTACTGAGTTGTGTAACAGCTCCGAAGTACATGGCGACACGTGCGGTAAAAAAATACAAGTAAACACGTCGCCCCCACGTAAATAAACAATACTTGTTCAATATTACGACGACGACGGCTACCAACAGGCAGTCGACAACCTTCATGCGTTTGTTATGCATGACTGGTGAACATCTTACACTTTAGGGATCCCTACAAAGAACATTAAAACGGAAAATGGGAAAATTCATGTTTCAGGTTCAGTGTCTCATGTGTTTGTCGTCCTTGGAAGGCAAAATAAAAAAAATGTATCATGAGTTAAATTAATTTACGGTGAATTTACTGGCTGGCCTATTTTTTGCCCAAAGAATCAGCATTGCCATACAACGTGGCAATGCTGCCAGCTTTTTGGGCACTTATCCTGTTGACAACGCAGCGGATGAATTTTTTGATGCTCTATGATTCTTTCCCCTCCCTTTTTCACATTATTTATAAATTACGTAAATACACTATCTACACTAACTACAACAATAAAATTTTACGGTGACAATTTTATTGCAGAACTATCGTCAAATCTCATCGACCGCCGAAATACAGGAGCAAGCAACGAAGAAAACGCACTCATGTGTTTTTCTCCGGGTATACGCCGGACGTAAACATCGTAAACTGAAGTTAAGATCTGTGAAACACGTAACTGAGTTTTGGGTAAATATATTAACATCCGATAAGTTTGTCACCGAGTGTCAACGGTAGATTGACGAAGGTTTGTACTCAACTCTCAACACAGTCCAATGAACCTCTCATGTGGTAGATGACAATGACAGATAGCGCGGCTATCACTAACATTACCTGACAACCAGAAACAAGGAAATCGAACTCAAACAAAAGAGAGAGAAAGTTTCTAATAATAAACGAAAACTGAACGGTGCGGTGCTACATAAAGTTTTATATACGGAATCTCCATCGCAACGACCAACAAATACTCCTTGAGGAAAATAGCTACCACTGAACAGTCCCAACATTCAAGTTGACGCAGAGCAAATAGCTAATCATATTCATCAACTGTGTCCATTAAATTCAGTCATGATTTACAACATTGCATTTTAAGAAGCGATTATTTAATAGTAACAGTTACGATTTATAGCAAGTCCGTCTTGAGCACGACATAAATACATTAAATCAGCTGTTTATCTTCGCGCAAGTCATAAAAGTCAAAGGGTTAGTATATTGCTAACTGTCCATCTAGGTCTATTAATGCAACATCGTTATCATTCAGCTAAATATTTTTGCTTAATGTAATTCAAACGCTCACTAGCTCCCGGGCTCCGCTCTTGGAATGAGGTCAACAAATGTTACCCGCGCTCTTATACATCTCAATCTCATTAAACTTCCTATTGTTCTTTAATCCTTTAATACTTCAGTCTGAAAGTTTAAATGGTATTTATTGACCCGTTACAACCCATTAAATGCCGGAGAAAGATAAAAGAAGCTATACCAAGTTGTAAAATAAAACAGCTCTTATCACTGAACGTTAAAAAACTATAAATATGTTAGATAAAGTAGAAAGACGTAGTGACTTACTTTTTGACGAGAATTTTCCCAGACTTGTCAGCTTTGAGTACGATCTTCGTGTGTAACTTCTCGAGGAACTTGATTGTTGGATTGTTGAGCTGGCTCAGGTTGTACGCCAGCGCAAACAACCCCTCGGTCCAAAGCTGCCAACAAAACCAAATTACTATCAACCGTATCCAGCGCAGTGGCGACCTCTGGGTCGCCTACATCTGGACCTCCATCTGGATGCAGGTCGTGGGTTCGAACCCAGACAGGCACTTTACTTTGTGTAAATAATTTCATTGCCGCTGCTTTCAAAACGAGGAAGGAAAACATCGTGAGGAAAGCAGCCTACCATGTCCTAGAACCAAAAATTCGAAGACATGTGGCCTCTACCAACCCACACTGGATCAGCGTGGTATATTACAGCCTATTCCACACACACAGGACACAGGCCTCCCCTCGAAGAGAGGAGGCCTGTGTCCCAGCAGTGGGAGCATTAGGTATAGGCTGATTACGCGTATGCTTATGCTATGTATCCAGACTAGCAAATTCAAAGAAAGTTACAAGCTAACTCCGACGTAAAAGTCGGCTAAAACTTTAATCTTGGAAAGAATCGGTAATTAATTACTCAAGACATCAGTATCACCGTAAATAACTCCAGTCGTTATCGTCAGATAAAGAAACCATTACCGATTAATTCAAGAACATTAGATGCTACGTTACGGAATAAAATATCATCTATTGGTAAAAGAGAACCTTCCATCTACTTGGGACGCTACATTAGGTAAGTAGTCATAAATTTAGAAGCTGTTATGTGTCGTGAGGGTACCGCGTGAGACGCATCTCCTGATAAAATGTAAGTAACTATGACAGCATATAAACATGACATCAAAATTGACGAAGACACCTAAGTGCTTTTAAAATAAGGGACAATTTTAATGACTTTGTCAAAACATTCAACAAGTCTTATTTACACACGAAGGGTAGACAATTGAGCTACTATAGTACAGGTTATGTTAAACAGTAGTCTTGTATCAAACAAAGTTTCCTTGTAGAATGTAATGATAAAACATTGATGATATCAATCTAATCATTGAAATTACGGTTATTATATAACCCTAACATACCACACGCGAACATAACCTTAGTGTTATAATAATTAATAACATATCATCAGTGATACTGCGGTACTCCAATCATTTATTCATGTTAAAGAATATGTACAGCCCAGTGTCCTATTAATTAGCCGCTCAAAAGCTCACACATTAACGGATTAACCCAATTTAAGAAACGTCACGATGACTTTACATTTTTAAGCAGACACAATGGTTGTCAAAAAAAGAAATATAAATACGAGCAGCGTTCGTGCTTATTCGCGGAAGCCTTGACCCCGGCGGATCAGTAGTCATATTATTATCGTGGCATCATCTCTAGGCGTAATCTCGTCGTCTGTCCCATCACTAAACACACGACTGTGGGCATATATCAATGACACCACGAAATGCTGTCACACATACAGACGATCACTTTTTCCAAATAATATCCGTAAATAACAACACGTTTATTATGATGGGCCATGATTGTATATTCGGCCTCGTTTTGCTAAACATTTTAGTTTAATCATAGTCGGGTATTGTGATTGGAGTGAAAAGAAAGGGGCCGAAGCTTCTGGCACTAGGATTGTTCGCTGGATTCCACATTTCCATAGTCAGTATTACAGCCGTTTCTTGGTTATGATGATATTAGGTGCAGCTGTTTACCTTAAACCTACATACCTATAGCTATTAATATTATGGTGTTCATAGCTGACTGGCTGAGGTATTTATTATATGTATCAGTTACAGTGTAGTTACATAATTTACTTGCAGAGACTAAATGACTAGCGCAGTCTATGTTTATTGCTGAATACCAACATTAGCATTTCCTGAAGCATTCAAGAATATAATAAACAGCAATTCCTTGGTACTTGGTTATATTATAACGTCTCGTATTCTAACCATTCATATTTTATAGTTTTCTTTACCCACCTAAAGGAAATTATTTCGCTTTCCCATATTAGCATTTGCCATGCAGCAAAAGTTTGAAGCGCATCGAACGAAGATATCTTTCGCAGGGTTCCGGAAAGATCTTGCGTAATGTATCGAAAGCTTTCTCATACTCTTTTAACTTTAGAATTCTACTGTATATCTTCGAAGATCTTCTTTATTTGACGCAAGAAATAGCTACATTTACAAACTTCTCTTTTTTCATCTCTTACATGTGGCTTATCTGGTTATGGACCACACCATTACCGTTGAGTTTTCATTAAGTGAAAAAGGCTCTCGGGTTATTTTTACAATTCAGGTGAATTGTTATTCCATTTGTGTTGACTTGATAAAATCTCGAACACGTGAAGCTTGTAAATTGGACCGAAGCCGCACTCAATCCATTTAATCCGAACAAAAAGGTTGCTCACAGTCACACATGAAGCTGTCTGTAGCTTTCCGCAACTAATGAAATTGAATTCAATCACGGAATTGGTGCAAACTGTAAAGTATGCCAATACGCAAGTGCATCACAACAGACATTCAGCATCGACGAACATAAAGCAATAGAGAAAACTTTTCATCCGGCACCGGAGTGTTACCTACGCCTACGATACGGATTTGGTCCGCTCCGCTGAGCACAGGTATCAGAACCATCAGACAACGTGAAATCCGCACTATTGTGTGGACACCTTTACGAGCAACTCGTCTACGTGCACCTATTTGTTATTCCAATGTTGTCCCATGTTGTGTTAACACCACTCATCACGACTTTCCATCATACTGCGTTAACGAAATACTGTTTGCTGCTTTGAATAAATTGAAAAAACGCCTAAGTTTGTTTTCAGTTAAATCTTGGAATTAGTTCTGCTTAGGAATGACGATAAACAGTCGAACGGTGATTTTATCGGGGCTATAGTCGTAATACCACGTAGAAACATGACAGATTCAAACCAATCTGCTGATTAAAGGCCACCCCCGCCCCTTAGCGGTGGGTTTTAATGTATTCGCTATGTAGCTAGTTAGTTGCTCACCTGTGCAATTTCCCTTCTAGTGCAGCAGAAATTGATGAACATAACATTGACGAAGTCGGCGCCATGACACACGGTGACAGTTTTATCCTCTAGAGATCCTTGAGACCCAATCAGCACTACATTACGTATTTTCTGATCCTGTAAAGAAAGTTACTTTTAAGTCAATATAGAAGATTCGTGTTCAAAAGGGAAACTCAGGTAGAAGGACGCATGTAACATTAACATTAGGACAGAGTAGAACTTTTGCCAAGATTACTGCAAACTTAAGAACTTGTTACATTAGTCAGTGATAAATATAAAATGAAGTATCGATTGAACTTTATTAGCGGGCGAATAATGGCGCTGAACAAGAGAACGATTTATTGATTTTAACCCGGCTGAACACGATGGATCGCTAAACCCAGCTTATTACAGATGTGTTCGCACTTTTCCTCGCCACCATATCGTCGAATCAGGCCTCGCGTGATCAAACTCCACAATAACGATAATTTGAGTTGAACACCGGCCGACCTCGAACGCAACACAAATTATTTTATCAGATAAGTTTAACGATTTTACGGGCAAATTGGCACTATCAAAATATGTAAAAATCTTAAGGAAAACATGTATTAGAGTTGTATTGTTGAAAGAATAACAATGATATAATACGAAGTTTTTGTGCTTGCACGTGATATGTAATTGTAAGTTTGTATGTTAGACATATTTTTTCATTCCCACGTTTCGTTCATTGAGGTTTATTTTTATTCATGGGACTATATCGGCTGCGGTAGCAACATGCCCCGGAGCGTTTACCGTGTTTTCGCTCGTTATCAGATGAAGCGGGAGCGAGTTTATCAATAGAAAAGTACCGAACAGCTTGCTTTGAAGTTTGAAACTTTAAAGTTTAATTAAAATCTGACGAAGCTGTACAACAACCAGGAGCGACTAAACAAGTCGTTAAAGTCTTGAATGGAGATAAGTATGAATCTCGAATCGAATCCTCCATGAAACAGAATCGCACGCCATTGTGACTATAATATTGAACATTCAGACAAACGTTACGTTTCTCGTTTTGATAAGTACTACTTACTAGTTACGACAAGGGTGGATGAGTTAACTAATTTACAAATTATGTAAGTTATCTAAACTTACTACAAATGGGTATAAAGATACTTTTTCAACCTTTTAAATGTCTTTCACGATAATTATTTAAATTCAAAGGCAATTAAAATTAGAAAGTGTGCATTACTGTCCATATCTTTGGAAATTCTATGTTCTGACCGTATACGTCGAGCGCCCCATGGGTCCCCACCGTAGACGTCAATTAAAATAACATGACAGTAACGGTACAGCGTACCCGGAGAAATAGGTCACCAGTTAGGATCGGGGAGATTTAAAATTTTGTAATATTTATGCGCTGATTATCTGACAGCTTGAGGCATCCGGCGAAATGAGATTTGAGATGATGATGAGAGATGCTTTGTTATTCCAAATAGTCTGACCCAGAGCGTCAGCTAACATCAAGTATGCAGCTTTGGTAAACAAATTGTGGGAGACGTGCACAAATCTGTTGACATTAGACTATATATCTCAAAGCATGATCATTATCGAGCGTTGATCACTATCAATGCATACAGCATTGATGATGACGCCAAGATCATAAAAATGACAAGCAGTTTAAACTCGGTAATCACTAATCACGTAGACGAACATTAAAAGCTCACAGACACTGATGCAGTTCTAAAAATCGATAATAAAGCCCCATCTGGAAATCTGAAAGATTCTAGTTCAAATACGCCATCATTTATTTCTGCAAGCTCGCGCCATTAGCGCAGTGTCTGTGGCCAGGAGTCTTGAATTATACATTCTGCACTTTCAATAGTCACGATTTATACTGCACTCTTCTCAGATGTCGCTTGCTCTGAATTCTTTCAGGAATGGTTTTACATACATAATCTATGTATCTAAGAATTTAAGTATTGTGTGATGTGAATGTGTGTCATGTACCTACTGCCTGTTGTGTGGTGTGTACGTAAGCATACGAGACTTCAGAAATTCACACAGCAGGACGTCCAAGAATAAGTACTAGGATTTTGGGGGACGATGAAACTGTAATCTATACAAATACATAAAATTGAAGTGTCTATTTGTAATGACAAAATAACAGCTTTTTACTAAAAGCATATGACAGTGTAGCGGTATCTAAAACGCCACATGCGAACAACGCGTCATACTGACGTCACGCAAATCCTGCATCTCGCAAGCAGAGTTTACCGTGCCATTAGCATAGATACAATTTCCCAATATCAATCGTTGGGCAATTGCCCGCCAGACACAACACCCGTCTGGTCGGAGGATCCTCCCTTTTCAATGGAGGTTGAGTGAACTTTACACCTACCTACCTACCTTTTTTTACCTATATACGGCACTTATAACAAAAAAAACTTTTTTTTTCTCTGTTTGTATGTTCCGGCTCATCTCCAAAACGGCTGGACCAATTTGGCGGGTCTTTCACTGGCAGATAGCTGATGTTATAAGGAGTGACTGAGGCTACTTTTATTCTAGAAAATGAATAAGAGTACCGCGCAAAAAAACCAATCAAATCTTATTTGCTTTCTGACAGGCACGCGAATGAAGTCGCGGGCACAGCTAGTCATTATTAATAATCAAGAGCGTTCAGAGGCCTATCAAATACAATAATTACACCTCTGTCCTCTCGAATCACTCTTTGGAATTTACGATATGGCGGAGGATGACGTATATGACGATTATGATAAACACATGGTTACTGACGGCGTGACGTCTACAATGGACTTTTGCAAACCAAATTAAAATGAAGTTGGTTAAAAAAGCGGCCCGTGACCTGGGACGAATCACAGTTTATAGTTTATGCCTAGCGTGGGAACAACGGAAACTCATAATCATGCAATAAACCACTAGTATGTCGCTATGATATACATATAGAACGCGTTAAATAAAACCTACGCGAAACATGTACCTAACACTCATTATGTTATTACCTATGTCTACAACTGAAGATCTCACACTCTTGAATGAACGAGTACTAATAGCTTTCGTTTTTCAGGTGCCTGTCCACTTGACTCGTCCTCAACTGAGGATATAACTTTGCCTCTGCCCTGAGTGACGTTAAGCGTCCATACTTCATGTAGTTCGGTTGCAGCATCTACCAGCATTAAAATACTTACTAAGTACTAACTGAAATGTTGTTGTAACTATCAATCAATCAACTCATCATAGATTACGTCAAGCTGTCAACGGATCGCAATTAGGACGTTTACTATTATCTCGTCATAGAACAAGACATCGAAGATATATACTGTGGAATTTTATTATTAATTATGGCATCAGATTGTTAGAAAAGATGTTTCATTTATCACCAGCATTCCATTTCCTCCGTGTGAATAATCACATGCAATAATAAACACTAAAGATGAAATAAAAAATCAAAGGTGTTTTACGTTAATATTTGGACAAGGACAAATAGTGCTCGCAATCTCATCGTGTTTTGAACACGTCAATCATGAGAACATTTCAAAACTGAGTGTACTCTCTGACTGTACTAGAAGAAGTCTGTTTGATTCCCAGTAAACGCATCCACAATTAACTTTATTGAAATGTGCTCACATTTCCAGAAAATCTCGGGCAAATTGACGGCTCTTAAAAATATGCAGGAAGAATGGAATTCAAAAGATAAACGAGGCACGAGATTTGCGTTAAATTTATACACAGCAAACGTTTGATACTTCAATACTGTCCTAAATAATAAAATATGTCTATAGATACAAAGCAATAGAACTGGTCCCGTCGTCGGTGTCGAGGCTATAATTTATAACACAGATTTTTCTAAAATTAGTGCATGACACGGAATCGATAACGATCGGTCAGGCGGTAATGTTAGCGCACCGCCACACGGTCTGTGCATATAACGATCTGCTGACATCTCGTTAACATAACGTTAATTGTGTTCATAAGTTCCACATACATGACGATGCGAATTGCTTATGCATACAATAAACTATGTAACAGTCCTTATCAGATAGATTGATATTATAAAAAAAACTTGTAAAAAACCCCAAAAAAAAAGGACAAATATAACGTTTAACTGGTTTCCGAAGTCTAAATTATTAATGGAACACAGTATAGGTTAATCTCTTCCACCGAAACTCATGATATACTGAGATGAATATAGAACATCTGAGGATTAACTCGTACGTGGGGAGCGTACTACGACACCGCACGTCCAAACCAAGACAGCTTAGGGATATAACCTGCTACCCATATACCAATATCAACATCTGTCTACACTCTACATAAATCTTCTCAAAGAATAATACAGCAAACAATCATGTAAACGACATAGGGGGAAAAACCACAGGTTGACCAAATGACCCGAGTCCACACCAAATCGGTACCTACATTCATCTTATTATAGATTACGAGACGAGGTAAGGTCACAGTCAAAATATATCCATTAGGCGTGTCTCTGAGCTGATGTAGAAAACAAGGTTTTGGCTACATTGCCCTGAAGAGTAAACAGACGTGATGTTACTAAGATTACCTAGATTTTTTCCTTTGCCCTTTGAAATCTGGAGGTGAGTAAGTTTACCTTAGGTATGCTTGTGGGTGGCTTTAAGAGTAGGGGGAGACCAAAGAAACGATGGATGGACTGTGTAAAAGATGACATGGCTAAACAGGGGTGAGCGAGATGACGACTAATTAAGAAGTATGGAAGAGGAAATGTTGGACTGACCCCAAATAAATTGATATAGGGTTACTTCCACCAATTGTTGTAGTTGCAATAGAAAAACACAACGATAGCTTCTATAATATTCCATATCTACATACTACGTGTCCTTACCATCTGTAAATACGAACAAACAAAAAGAACATAAAAATATAAAATCGTGTTAGGATCTGGATCACATCAAGCACCATTTGCACATGCAGTTTGCATCTGGAGGAACATCAAAATGGCAAATAAACGAATTGAAAGATCCCTAACAAAAAACATTTGAAATGACGACATAATTTATTTCCACCGCATAATGCATGCGTAATGAATGTGCTATGCACGTGACCTCGGGATAAAAATGGGTCATCCCACTTCATTTAGTGAATGTCGTAAAAGACGACTTAGAAATTCAATCATGCTAATGATCTAACATCTTGAATTTAAATTCCAAATCCGCCATCGTGATGTGATAAGGGTATTAAGGATGAGTAAGTATAAGAGAAGTCGTTATAGCAAATACGGTGGTCCTTTTAGTAGTGGATCTGGACTGTGGGAATTACTGACTAACTGACCCACCCATGAACACAGGCGTTTTTTCAGCTAAGGGTTTTTTGCGTCAGCGACGATTCCATCAAAATGTTAAAATATACTAATATCGATGGTACCAAAATTATGGTAAGAACATTCAGAATAAATGGAAAACACCGCATATAATTAAAATCTACTGAAAACGTTAGCATAGAACGACAAACTTATTTTCTCGTAAAGCTGTTTCTCATCACGACATTAAGAATACACCCATTAAAACGTCAACGTCGACCTGGAACGAAAGCGTTGTTGCTTGCACTGAAATACTTTCAAGATATCTAAGAGTAACGACTAAGTAGGAAATAAAAGCTGAGGGATATTATGGGCGGTGACCGTATAGGTAAAATATCGGGGGCCACTTCAGCACTGTTTGCTTTGGGCCACCTTATGTAATGTTTATACTGGGCAATGTCTACAGCGCACACCCACTGCGCGGTACCTGTAATGTAGTTAACGTGAAGGTGTGACACGTGTGTTTCCATTAAACCATTACCTCTTCTTCTTCGAATGGTTAGTCTTTCAAGCCTTTTCAAAAGTAACTGTATCGCTTTCGGTTTCCAGTCTTGGTTAAAGATCAGTCCCGAAATAACCTCACACTGGACTCCAGTAATGCTATTCTGTAGAAATCTCACCGTGAAAACTTAGGAGAAGTGAGCTGTCAGTAAGTAGTGTCAATCCCAAAGCTTCAAGAGGAATGGCTGGACCTTACTGACGCAGATTCCAAAGTGTCTCTGAGAAAGCCAAGCTAAGTGGCAGAGCACTAACTACATGTAGACAAGGAGTATGTAAATCCTAATACACAATTTCACAGTCGTCATCGGGGTACGAACATGTGGCAGACTGACTCACAGCTACAAGCACGCCTTACAAGCCAGATAAACTTTTTAAGTAAACGAGTTTAACATCTTCTCGTAAAATAAGGATAAAGAGGCTCAATTAGCGAATTCATTAATAAAATTTTTCTCTCCTGAAAACACCCGCACAGCAAATTCAAGCGATAGAATTCATCAACACACGCATAAGCATAGCATAGTCAGTCTATAATGTTCCCTCTACTGGGACACAGGCCTCCTCTCTGTAAGAGGGAGTGGACCGTAATCCAGTGCGTGTTGGTAGAAGTCACATGCCGTCGAATTTTTGGTCCTAGGACATTCCGGTTTCCTCACGATGTTTGTCTTCACCGTTCTGAGAGCAGTGGTGATGAAATATTTATTTATACAAATTAAAGCGCTTGACTGGGTTCGAACCGTTCCCACTGGACCACCAATGCTCTCACACAATATGTTGTACTTACAATTAACTAGCCAGCATATATACATTTGACCCTGTGTATGATAATACCCATTAATTAAGTTTGAAAAATGGCTTAACCACATAAGCTATTACACATAATGTGATAGGGCCACAGCGCTACTCCGTAATTAATTACAAGCGATAAGCGAATTATATTAATGGTCTAATTTTGTCGCCAAGTTTTTTGTAAATACAGCTGAAATGCTGTTTTAAATATAACGAGCGAACTGATAGCTGAATCATTAGAGTTTAAGTTTGTCATCAACAGAATAAGGAAACAACAAAATCATAGAAATGCCTGTCTACTGTTACTCGGTAAGTGTGGATTAGTCACAACTCACCACCACGTTTGGCAAGCAGACTGGTGACCACAGTGCCAATATTCTTCTCGCGTCGTTTAACGCTGCTCGAAACCAAATGTGCACTTCTTAGTAAGTTGTTCGGTGATTTGTCTGCTGCAACCGTGGTGCCTGTCACAGCCTGTCACTCATTCAGAGCTTCATTACTGAGGGGCAGGCAGATCAGTCTTAGAGCAGTTAAATTGACATCTGAAGAAGCTGAACGCTTTCATGTTTCCATGCTCAAATAAAGGTTTTAAAGGCATCAAATTGATATATCATATACATATCTTGAAGGCAGTGGCCCAGTGGTATTGGCCCGGACTTACAAATTGTAGGTCGTAAGTTCGAACCCAGACAGGCACATTACTTTGTGTATTTCATTTCATCACCACTGCTCTCAAAACGGTGAAGGAAAATATCGTGAGGAAACGGGCATGTCTTAGAACCAAAAAGCGAAGACTGCGTGGAACGTGGTGGATTATGGCTCCCTCTCGTAGAGAGGAGGCCTGTGTCCCAGCAGTGGGAACATTATAGGCTGATTATGTTTCTGCTTTATCTTTGACCAAAGACCATGTGGTAGTTGAACAAACACCAAAACAAAGTTCACACCGAGCTGAGCAACACGTAGTTTTTAACAATAAAACTTATTTTTCCTACTAGTTTACAACTTCATAAATTACTAAAATCAAATAAAGATTTGGCAGTATGTCATTAGTGAACTGACACTCGTAAAGAAGGGTAGTTATTAGGTGAGGGAAGCTTCGACGGGCAGCGTTAGTGTTAGTTAAATTACAAGTTACCGCGCCCTATAATTTTATGTCCCGTCACGGCACCACATCACAGGCCGCGCCGCTATATACACGATATTGACACTTTATGGTTTCATAACACGAAACGTCTTAATGAATAAACTCGCTGACAATATTTGTCAACAGCTTACCTGATGAGCACTTTATCTATCTAAACTAATATTATAAAGAGAAAAGATTAGATTTTTTGTACTTCTGTATTACGCTTTCACGCTAGAATAACTGAACGAATTTGGATGAAATTTGGCACATGGGTAAACCATGACCGGATACTTTTTATTTCGATATTCCCACGGGATCGAACTTATGCGGGTTAACCGCGGGGCACAGCTAGTTAATTAACAAATTACGTGTACTGTACTGTTTGAATTTGCGTGCAAATAATTTGAGTGGATAGGCATATTTGAAAGCTAAAGTTAGAATAACTTTCATTGTTCAAATAATGAAGTTGTTTCAAGTTTAGTTTTACTTTCCTCGCATTGTGTAGAATTACCTTAATTAAGTACATTCAGGATAAAGAACAGTACATAAGTACCTACGCAAATAAGTATAAGTAGCAGTACCTATGGACTGTATCGTCCCAGGACTTGGACTCCCCATGCAGAATTTATGCGATCTGATCACCTCAATTAAGTACGTCTAAGTTGACACTGCCCGGACTAGCTGATACTAAAAAGAAATTACTTTGCGGACTACGGTATAAAACGGACGATGACGACGTTAAATCTCCACGAGCGATACTGTTACATACGTATAGCAACGTAAAGCTTTAGAACTTTTTGAAAATCTATACTTACTTTCAGAAAGCTCACCGAGTTTTACTATAAATGCTAAAAGTATATGAATAAGTTAGCCATTTGACCAAATTATGGAAGGTCGCGTGTCGGTTGATACGTCTTATTTTTAGCGGTGATCAATACCGGAATTATTTAAGAATTCATTAGGTTTTACCTTTCGCAGCGTTTGGAGCACTTTGTGGGAAAACTCCGCGGAAAATACAGTGTTATTTTTTATAATGGAATGAAATAAGCATACCTACCTACTTAACTTAATGTAAATATAATTAAAACACTTGACAAAGTTTCAAGTCTGCAATTATTTTTGTTAATTGCTAGGCGGCCGCGGGCTGGCAGTCTCCATTTTATCGTATTTAAATCGGACAGAAGTAGAACTCGAAATCTGAGTACTTGTGAGCATTGCCAAGTTTGTGAACCACTGGAAACGACGCAAGATATCGATGACATTCGAACCCCGCCCAAAATATGAAAGTAACGTAGTTTTGTATCACAATATTTAAGATTTACAATTTTGAGTCCAATCTCAGTAGCAAGCCAATACTTTGGTCATAAATATTGCATACGTTTGCAATTTATAAGGTTAGATTTGATCCTCGGAAGCCAGAAGCGCAAATGCATTACACTATTTATATTTTTTAGAACTTGCCACATGAAAGCAGCTAACGAACATTTAAACGTCCAAAACTTCTGCCCAAAGTGGAAGTTTAAGTCGCAGTGGGCCCGTCTGGCGTACGTCCAGGACCCTGGGCCAGGTTAAGAAGAAAAACATTCTGTTCAGTCTTCTTTATCTTCTTTGCTTCTTTGTCCTGAGACTTTCCGGCACTGTGCCAGGAACCGATTTGCCCGATAGAACTTAGTTTACAGCACGTCACGAATAATAAGCGAAGGTAATTTAATTCTACGTTACGAGAGCCAAGATTTGTTTCGTTGAAGAAGCTGCACAGAAGTATAATTTGACATAATATTAACTATTGTTTTAAAGACTGGAAAAATAAATTGCAAAAGTTGGCGTGCAATCCTGGTTTTATCGTCAATTGGAGTCTTTTGAGACGCGAAACTTTTTGGCTGTATATATAGTTTTCTCGTTCTACTTGACTGAATGAGATTAGTTGGTAAAAGTACACGTAAAAGATAAGCCACTTGTTGGACATTTTCTGGTGCCAGACTGGCGGGTAAGGGCCTCATGACGGCATTGGAAGAACGACTATACGAAAGCCTTGCAGGCCAGACACGACTTTTAGTGAATGAAGACTTCGATGAGAAAGTAAAAAGACTACCGTCGGAACCAACCGCATTGCGACCTTCCGTTATTTCTTGGGCCAAGGTGGATCAAGTTTGATGGCTATATAGATTTTCAGCAATGATGCGGTTAATGATTTTGCCCCCTAGGAGTAACCTACATTTGACTTGATTAAATCTTTTTGGACGGCCCTGACTCTGCAAGGAGTTCCACTACTCAGCAGGGGGCATAATAAACGTGCCTGCCGGCGGCGTTTCGGCGGATACCTAATGTACCCACCGAAACGCCGCCGTCACACGTGAACCCGACACGGTCACACGGCACGCAAACAGCACCTACATAGTCTTAACTATGTAGATACATATGTACCTGCTTTCCATTATAGCCACAAGTGGTTCAAACGGCAATGCATGTTTATGTAACAATATTAAGTTATTAAAGTGTTAATGCAGAACAAAGGGCTATTCCATTTAAATATACTTTTAATGAAAACATGCAGTATACCTAGCATGTTGCACATTTGAAAAATGTAAAAAATGTAATGTTATTTGTGATATCACAATAACATTATAAAAATATCTACAATAATAATTATCAACTATCCACAAGTAATGTTAGTAAGGACAACCATATATTTTAATGGTACTTTAATTACTTTGTAGAATTGCAGGATTTATTTAATATTAAAAAGGCATGAAGAGAACTTCATCACAACTCCAGACTAAGTTAGAGGCAAACGATGGAGCAATAGAATAGAGCAAGAAGAGACAAACCTTTGGAACTTTAGCATGTCCTCCAGTGCGGACATCCCTGATGGTAGCAATGTCCAGCATCTCCACCTCCATGTTCTGGTCAGTCCAGTAAAGGAAGAACCCCTTGGGGTCCACCCGCAGGGTGACCGGCAAACCAGTACCGGAGTCCTACACAAACAAGTACACATTGAGTTAGAAACATATTGTATTGAATATTCACAACTTTCTGTTTTATTTATTAAACTTTCTGCAACATAAAAGGTGGATTTAACCACTGCAGTTTGAGTGCATTGATTGATAAGATGGATTGTTTGTTTACAATCAGGTTATCAGAATAAACAATACTGGAGTAGAGCAGCACCTGGCAACTACCATAATTAGATAATAATATTATTTTGCAAGTACTGACAAGTGGCAATTAAACTGATAAGAGATTTTAAATTGTTAATTTTCCATTCATATTGTAGCTCATTAAAGAATACTCAACTTTACTACCAATCAATCAACTTCATCTTATCTTTATTGGTATATATATTTATTTTCTATATGGTGTTACTATTAACTTGGAGCAACAAAAACTAAGTAAAAAAATGGTAAAATAGTCATACATTTTTTATCTATAAAAAGTTAGTACACACAATTAAGTGCAAAAAAATATAATTGTAATAGATTCTAATCAGAAAATATTGCCTTAAAATATGTAATTATATTGCAAGGGTACATAATTACCTACATGTAATTGAGCAGACAAGTATGAAATTTAATGAAGGTACCACAAAAGCAACAGTATCAAAACTAAAAAAAAAATAATAGCAAGTAAAAAAATATACCTCATCCCACTTGATGAACTTCTCTCCCTCCTGTAAAGCCTTCGGCACTTCAATCGGCTTCAAACTGACTCTAGCAGACCTCGTAATTGTAGTCATCGTGAATAATAAACACAATTATGCGGAAATAATATCACTATTGTAGATGAAAACCGTCATCTTCCTCTCTGTGCACAGATCTATCTGAGAAATCTATGAATGGCACGCTCAACAGACGAACACCGAGTGGATGCAGACAAACTACAATTTGATATTAAACCAATAATGACTAACATATTAGAACATTATCCGCGATAAATAACACCTGCCTAATTACTAACAAACAATAATTTTGCCCACACTCTATATCTCGACGAGACCACCAAAAATCCAGAATGTCAAAATGTACTAAGAACCATAGTGATGCAACAAAATTATATCGATAAAAACTAGTACAATTTGGAGTCGAAAAAAATCGAAATGCGAAGTCAAATCGATAAATAGTGCGTTAAACGAAATAATTACAAGTTGTACAAACATTTATCTTCTACAATATCAGCAGCGTGAGGAAAAGAGTTCAGTATTTCGCATTTGATAAAGTACCCTTTTTGCCATTTAGCCCAAAATTAAATAGATTATGATGTTTCTTACTTACTTGTTTATATAAGTACAGATGCCAGCAGGTCAAACTACCCGAAACTGTCAAATTTTCCCAATCAACCTTGAACCTTAATGCTTCAGCGATAAAGTTGAAAATCCATTAAAGGAATTCGACAGATTGTAGTAGCTTGATGTGCTGGCGTCTGTACATAGTTTTTGAGCTATAGGATAGTAACGTTTCTAAGTCAAAACACAGTAATAACTAAGTTTTTTCGAAAAATAATTTTAAATGCAAACTCATTTGCAGTCGAAAACAGCAATATTGTTATTCAACGCATATACGGAACCCTTTACTGAGCTTTGGCCGACACGCACTCGGGCGGGTTTTTGTTGTTGCTACCGAGGAGAATGATAGAATAGAAAATTGGTTTACTAATACGTGTTTTTCATTGTATTTTAACTGCACTTAAAATTTTAACTGAGGTGTATAATCTTATATCCACTATCTTTCATAACGATTTAATTTACTCATCAACTGCTTTTACAGTGAAAATATAATTATGTGTACTCTATGTCAATAAAAAAATAATAATCAAAGGTTAAAAAAATATTTATTTCATAATTTCTCGATACTTCATCATTACATCACTAGTAACCGTATGGCTGTAAAAAGTACAATGTTGCCATTAAAAAAATACATAGTGATGTTTTGTTGAAATCACCTATCCACCCACTGCGCACCACAGCACACACATTTTGTGCACACTTTACGACGAATAAATGAACTTTTAACTAGACCTTCAGTCATTTGATTCGTGAGAATGTTGTGTGCGCAGACCTAAGTTGGTGTGTCGTATGGATTGGATAAAAGCCCAATTCCAATTTCGCGGGAGTCCGAGTCAGACTGCTCCAATATTCTAGCTCACTTCGCTCGCCATTACATTCTCATAATAAAATCACAGAAAAATGTAACTTCCCGGTTGCTAGCTACGCTACTTACACTACTTTTTACACAGAAAAGGCAGATCACCACGCTTGCTCAAGATGGGTTGGTGATTTTGAACTTATATTAACTACTAGCTTCAGCCTCCTACTTGCCTTTTATAATGGGGGTCATTTACCGGGATTAAAAGCACCATAAGTGTTAATCCAGGATCTAAACTTATGCTAAATTTCATTCTTATCCGTTCAGCTGTTTTGACGTGATTGTGAGTAACAAGCATTCAAACATCAACATTTTTATTATTTGTAGGATGAGTCGTCATCATCTGCCTAGCCTTTTTCCAATTATGTTGGGATCGGCTTCCAGTCTAACCGGATGCAGATGCAACTGAATACCAGTATTTTACATGGAGCGACTGCCTATTTGACCTCCACAATCCAGTTACTGGGTAATACGATACCCCTTGGTAAGACAGGTTGTTAGACTTTTGGGCTACTGACGACCCGTAAGCGTAACGACTATCAAAGATCCACGAATGACAGCCGGGACCAACGGCCACGTTCACTTCGACCATTTTCATATACCAAGACCCCTCGTCTTGGTATATGAAAATGGTCACCCATCTATGGACCAACCGCGGCAAGCGTAGCTTAACCTGATCGATCGACCCGTGCGGCTGTTAATACTTAGCCACAAGCAGCCCCTCTTAGTAGGATGACTCGTCTAGGAGTTAATTTCAAACATTAGTATGATGAGTTGAATATGGCGTGAAGGGAACCCGAAAGACGTGAGAATATAATGAATAAATATCAAAATCAACGACATAAGGGCAACGGGAGAGAGTCGTGCCATGAACTGGGGGTGAATAGAATAGTTTAACTCCTTTTCATATCGATGCAACTCGGTTTAAATCGCCTAATTAGTTTAAAACGGGGCACAACGTTTAAAAATCTGCTGTCAAAAGTGACGTTGTCCAAATTGGCAGTTTAGTACTTTGGGTTGCCAAATTTCGTTCCCGCGGACAAGCGAACAAAATTTCATCCTATTGGAAAACTATTTGTGTTAGTTAAATAATATAGAAACACTATCAACAGCAGCTAATCCATAAAAACTGTCGTGACGTTGAAAATATATAGTTTCTATTTGTTTTTGCTATACCATGTCGGAGTCAGAAACTACCGAAGTAGTCGATCAAGAAGCAAAACATGAACACAGTCCTAGAAAACGAATACGGCACCGTAAGAAACAAGTGTACGAGAATATTCTAAAACAAATGGAGTTCTACTTTAGCGACGCTAACTTAACAAAGGATAGATTTTTAGGAGATCTTGTGAAAAAAGATCCCTATGTGCCCATAGAAATGTTCCTCAAATTCAATAAAGTTCGTTCGTTGACGCAGGATGTTAACGATATAACGAAAGCTATGAAGAATTCCACGCTCTTGGATTTGTCAGAGGACAAATTAAAGGTAATTTTGTTTTAATCTATTTAATTAGTAGAGTCTGTCTGCCTGTAACTAAGGGCAGGGGCATTTTTATGGGGCTCATTTTCATTCTTATTATATCTTTTGCATTTGTATGGCTACTGTTATATTAAAAAGGCAACAAGTTGAAAACTCCACAGTTTATGTAAAATAATAGACATTATATTTTTTAACCTGTGAGATGATTGTGTTAACTGTATTACTAATTACTTTTCTAGGTAAAGAGAAAGACTGCCGTTCTACCATATGATGCAGACTCAAGGACAGTGTATGTGGAGTCCATCCCAGTCACGGCAAGTAGGGAGTGGCTGGAGCGAGTGTTCTCAGACTACGGCCATGTTGCTTACATATCACTGCCTAAGTTTAAAAACTCCCAGAAAATAAAGGTAGACCTACATTATACATTATGTTTCTGTATTATTAATTGTTAAACAGTTTATATCATATTTTTTATTTTCCTACCCTATGAGATTTCTTTTTCCAGAAACCCCCAATTTTTTTTTATGTGCCATCTTTCGCGGATCTGAAACAGCTATTGCCACGATTATATTTAAACATGTAATATTATAAAATTTTCTCTGGGTCTTCTACTGTCCCCCTGAAAATCTCAAACGTTATTAGGCACCCTCTTCCCCACTGGGCACACTGGGCACGTGCCCAGATCCCCGCGATGGACTGAGGCCCCCTAGTCCCTACTCCGATATCAAACGATAATCAATAGCTATATAAAAATTGTACCTACCTATACAGAGTGGCGATTAGGTTATCACACTAAATAGTTTGTTAAAATAATAAAAGTTAAATTTTACTAAAAATAGAAAAAAAAAGAAATAAAATAATTAACATAAAGATTGTCATGAAATAAACCATCCTTAATAATAAGTCACTAGACACGCGTGAGGCAATGGTATCAAGAATTCAACTCAAACTTTATGTTATTATTACTAAGTAAACACAAATTAAGTTTAATGTTGTTAGGTAAATACTGAAACGGAAAAAAAGGTCCCCTAATTCTTTTAATTGTGTATGTTTAATATACGTTATGTAGAATAAGTGGTTTCAATTCATGTGATTACCTAATCGCCACACTGTATAATATTATAATTATATTTCTTTAAATTTAATTGTTTTAAAAGAATCATCAAAATAGTGCTTTATTGTGGTCATAGGGGGGCCCCATTATCCTAATGTGCCCAGGGCCTCTAATAGGTGAAAGACGGCCCTGGGTGTTATAGCCCATGTTGAGAACCTATGGTTTTGATAATTATGTAACTGTTTAGAGAACAATACAGATAAATTGTTTAAAAAAAATTAAATGTTCTTGGACATCATTTAAAAATGTATTCTTCTACATCAGACTGCTCTAATATTGTCAGATTTTTAATAATGTACCAATTTCACCAACATTACAGGGTTTTGCATTCATAGAATTCAACAGGCCAGAGGATGCTCAAAAATGCATCAACACATTTACAAAAATGGGTTGCAAGCTCCCTACATGCATGCCTCCCGAAGATCTGTCTTCCATAAAGATGTTCTCAGTAGATGAACCATCAGAAGAAACCATCATGCCTGAAAAGAAGAATGAAGAAGAATGTGAACCACCAAAGAAGAAGAAAAAGAAGGACAAAAAGACACTACAGAAGAGTTTGGAGTTGAAGTTGGGAAGCGAGTCTGATAGTGAGAAGAGAGTTGATACTCCTACTGTAAGTATAGTTAGTTGAGATTGTATAAAAAGTTTTCTGCATTAATAGCATAGCAAACTCTTTTCAGACATTATGACATATGTCCCTGAAAAGAAGAGACAAGCCTGTTTCTGATTTACTTCTATAATTACAAAGCAAAAATAATGTTTTGTACAAAAGACGTCTCCATTTTAATCTATAGTTGACTTTACTAGTTTGGGCCTTTGTGATGAAAGTGAAGAAATATGGACGCCTGCACGCATAATTGATGCAACTTGACACATAGCCGTGTTCCTTATTTGGAATATATAATGTATGGCTCCTTGTTCATCTGTCACTCCGTTATATTATGTACACTTTCAATATACGAGTACCATGTTAAATAATTGTCTAGTGTTGTTTCAATCTATTTCAACACTTTGAAATGAAATAATATTAATATTTTAATTACTTTTTCAGGAGGAGACCAAGAGCTTAGCAAGTGTTACTACACCAACAGAAGTGAGTACTCAAATAAACATCTAGTTGTTTTAAAAAATGGATAGTTTCGGAACTTTGACTTTCTCTCTCTCTCTCTCGGTCTGTTTCTATTGTATATGAGTGTGAGTGTGTGCATGCAAATATCGCGTAAAAATTTCTTCACTGAACGTCATATTTTAAAATAATCTTATTATTCTTTCAGGAAAATAAACTATTAGACCTAGAATCCAGGGACGAAATGACCAGCCATGATGAAGGCAAAGAAGGTGATGGTTCGCCTAGGAAAAAGAAGACTCGGAAACGAACTGCGAAGGAACGCAGCAAGGCTAAAAACAACCTGACTAAAAACGAGGCTCCCAGAGGCGCCCTGTGGGGATTACAAGTGTTATCCAAGTCAGAGTGGAAGGCACTGAGGAATAAATACTTGAACCTTCAAAGAAAGTACATGAAGGAGATGAAAACTAACTTGCATAATAATAAACATCAGTACTCCAGTATTCCTGCACCTGCTGCACCATCTGTTGAAGTTGAACCAGGTGAATAATACTTATTCTTAGACATACTTATTTCCATAATAATGCAGCTCATTATATTTTCTTTAGCTAGTCATTTTATTCAATCATAACACGCTGCACTTTACGCGTTTTGCCATGTTAGGAAAATGAATAAAAATACCTTGTTTTAAAACGTGATTTCCACTGATTACAGCTTTGCCTTCCGGTCAAGCAGACGCCCCGGGTAAAGGCATAGCCTCCATAGAGAAAGTACCAGGTCTATTCGTCAAGGAAATACTGCCGGAGCCATGCTTAGATGTGAGGCTCACAAAAAGAACGGTAAGTGGACTATTTGACACCAATTATAGCGAATTAAGGTGAACATTATCTGGTCCGCACCGGCCGCAACGCACGCACGGCACGCGGATTTTGGTTTGCTTTGTATGAACTCATATAGCATTACGTCCACTCTCGGTACCGCCCGCACCGAGCGCGATATAAATAATATGACTTTCAAAGAAACTATCACAAAAGCATAAGTAATAGATAATATGTATTCTTGTGTTATTTACTTGTTTGAATTTTCATGTTACAGATCAGGAGTAATATCCACGCATTACACGTCGATGTGAAAGAGGGACAATCAGAAGCAATTATCAGATTCGATACTCCGAAATCAGCAGAAGAGGTAAATACATATAGCATAATCTTACTTCAACATAACTATAATAGAATTAAATTAAAATGGCCTTAGGGACCAGTCCCACCGCCGACGAGGAAGCGACTAACTATCGACTATTTTCTCGCTCAAGAAATGTATAAAAGACTGTAGGTTCCATGTCAGTAAAATTGATTGCTGATTTTTCTCACCACCACCGACTCTGGCAATCAAACAAATCGTTTTTAATTCCTAGCCGCCGGCGGTGGGACATGAGCCTAACTGCTGCTGCTAAGCCATATTTTTATAGAATTAATAAATAAATTCGGTAAGACAGTCTTTACTCTACTGTGGGACAGCATAATAATAAATGAATCGTTTGATTCCAGTACTGTACGAACGCCGGCAACCGTGCGCGCATTCTGACGGGTCCCGAGGAGCAGGAGCAGTGGGCGCGCGCCGAGAGCGCCACCTCGCACCGGCGGCCGCGCGGCCGCTGCCGCCTGCTGGCCCAGCGCCACGCGCAGCCCGCGCGCGCGCTCGCGCCCGCCTCGCCGCAGCCCACGCACACGCATATACGATTTGAAGATGAATAACTTTATTACCACTGCTTATGTTAATGCTACGGCCGGGTCCTAACCAAATGGTCGTGCGAACTTTGCGTTCATTTTGTTCGCATGGTCGCGCCGACAGAGGGCGCCTTTCGGTTTTCCGAACACATGAGTGACATAATATACATCGCGTTCATATTATGAACGCGATGATCGCGTAGTTGCCCGACCGATCATTTTGGTTAGGATGCGAGGTTAGGACCTTCAAACCAGCAGGTTTGAAGGTGCATTGTCGTATTTCGAAGGCGTTGGCAAATATCCATATTAATTTTAAAAAAAACAGTCGAATTGAAAACCTCCTACTTTTTTTAAATCAGTTAAAAAAAGATAAATTACCACTACATAAATCTTCTTGTAAGTGTGATTGTACTATGAAACAACAGATAATTTTGTAGACGTCATGTATCTAAATAAATATTTTCTAAGGTTATTAGTTATTACTTGTTTTATTAAGGGAAATATTTAACTGACCCTCTAGAAACTTGGCGTTCTAATGAAGCACACCTTTTTAAATTGAGCCGCTTTTTAACTTTCTGGCCTTTTCTTTGAGTTAATTGCAGTAACTAAGCTCGGATACCTCGATCATACGGGTTAGGTTAGGTCAGAAACTGTGACAAATGGCGCGTGTGCCGAGCTAGTGGTGCCACAGTTGCAACCGGCTCGACGACCGCCACATCAAGTTGGTCGCAGTTAAGACCCAAAATATTATAAAGTAACACACAATAGGAATTATTAGATGTTAACAAAGAGAGGTGCATTCTATATTTGAGTGTTCAATAATAAAAACAAAGCAAAAGGAAATTATTTGAAGGTCAAATACATGCCTTTTAATCCTCCAAACCTTGAAACAACGTACTTCAGCGTTGTTTCAAGATTTCGATGATAACTATTCCTCGAAACCATTATGAACTGTGTCAAAATGAAACCACTAGAATGTTACAAAAGAAAATTTATTACATCAAATAAATGCCAACATCAAGTTCAGTCTTAAAAATAAGTTTGCTTATCTTAATAATACAGGAGGCACTGGCACTTTAGTTTTTATCAAAAATTAATTTATATATCGTCTTATAAGCTAACACAGAAAATACAACATATAAAACTTACGTATTGCTAATAGACCTGTATTATACAACCTGAATTCTGTTTACCTTAGCATACTATGTTTATCAATGAGCTGCCAGTATTAGGATGAAACGCGATAACATAATACAACACTTCAAAACACTAACATAAACGCTTTGTTATTGTTTGATCTAAATGAGGCCGTTACAATCAAGTAGTAAGATTATCTGTTCAAGATAAGATTAAGTACCCAGTATTTAACAAATTATCTATTTAGACCAAAATCATTCTATACATTTTCTGCTGCAGATTAGTTTATCGTGCATGGAACATCAATAGTCAATAATAATTATATCATCATAAAATTATAAAATGATTCTTATAAATAAACAGCACCAAATATTTAAGTAAACTTACTAACTGTATCATAACGAACAATTATTAAAGCTAAGTACTTGATCAAGAAAATTGGAACATATAAAACTGTTAGCAAATAAAATTCATCACAATAAAAAATAAACACATTAATTAATACATAATTGTAATTTATATACACAGAGGTAGATTTATTTAATGGACTTACATATTACGACGCTTCCATATGTCTGTGCACAGTAACGGGAGCTATTATACTGTTCTTACCACAAGGCAGAACAGTTATATTTAAATCATTAGCTTTTAATCTTGGTTTTATCTTTGCTGGTAGAGGACAGCTAACATCAGACTTGGTGTCATCTGATAACACAATTGGTTCATTCACTGAGAACCCAGTAGCCTCTGAGTCTTCATGGGGAGTCATGGTTGAGTACCCATGATCAGAACCACCAGCTGTGTGTGGTCTCCTATATCCGGTCACAACCCTGTATGGTGATATAGGAGCTTCTATTTCCATGGCTGGCAACAACTTATCTTGACCAGACTGGTCATGCATGTCATCAGATTGCAGGTGACTCATCTGAACATCTGCATCATGCCAGGTTTCTGCTGGACCATCTACATATAAATTATGGCAACTGGCTGTAGTCACATTCTGCCTGTAGCAGTATATGGCAACAGCTACGACTAAGCTCGCGGTGACTATACAACCCGCGATCGGCCCAATAGCCGAGTAGTTGCCGAAGGCATCCCTATTGATATGGCCAAGAGTGCCCTCCCCGTAGGGTGTGACGGCGCCTAACACGCCATTGAAACATGTTGATTGAGAAGTACAAAACGGTGCCGACAGTGGTGTCCTACCGTCAGCGTCTATTTGACACCACTCACAACCAAGAACGCCTAAACAAGAAGAATGCGACAGATAAGTTTCGCACTGAAAATCAAAACAGGATTTTAAATTCTCTGCAAAGTTGTGGAAGTAATGCGACTTGTGGTTGTTGTTCTCTAGCATCATGCCGCAAAGAGGTATCTCTAGATTGAAACGTGATACGTTTGAGTTGGGACACTCGTAAAGTTCTGAGCTGCATTCACATGGGCACTCGCACTCAGTTTGTTCCATACGGTTGCAATTTAGACACAGACGGTCGACCATACTGCAGGGGCAGAAAGCGCCCACGCTGCACGACGCGTTGACTAGGCCTATGAACGCATTGGTGCCTGGAATGGCAGCAATATAATAATGAACACAATGATCGCCTGATACGACGTTAGAGAGCACATTAGGTAGAGAAGTATTAAATTCGTAAAATCTCTGTATTGTTTTATCATAGAAATTATTACACAGTCTTTTTGTAACGAAACCCTTATGATTCAACATGTCAATTGCAATCATGGATTCCTTATGAGTGATATGCTGTTGTTCAATGGGACCAGAGCTGTTTGGATCCATAAGTCCAGGGTGTGACACTAAATAGCCCTTATTATTCATGATAAAACATTTAACATAAGACATGGCACAAAGAGGCATACTATCTATAAGAAGCTTGTACAGGAACCCCATAGTAACATCCATTGACACAACCATAGTAGGGTAGAAGGAACTTTTTACTGCATATGATATGGAAACAACATAGCCAGCTCCACCAACATCTAAATTGGGCGGAGTTAGAATAATTTTGTCAGGATTCTCTAAAGCATATGTGTACCATGGCCTCCTCACTGGCTCGTAATCATACTCTAACACTGTGCCAGGGAACATCACCAGGACTCCACTCTCTGTCACGGCATACCTCCTGACTATGTATTTTGAATAAGGCCCATGCAGATGTTGTCTTTTATAATATGACAAAATAGAGTTCAAAAAACCAACATCTTGCTGAATTTCATTCTTAAGACCAGGATTGGAGAGTAAGCCATGGGCAACACTTTTTAAATAAGCTAAATAGTTCTGCATGTATGTTACAGCCTCCTGACCATCACCCATGTCATATAAATAAGTAAAAGGTGATTGGAAGCTCGATGGACTTAAGTACACAGTACCTTGATCTATAGTGGCTATTTGTTTGAAATGTCTGCACATTTTGCCCATTTTAGGGGGGAATAAATCCAACCTGTGGAACAATATCTCCTTGTTACTTCTAGTAAAAAATATGTTTGTCTTGTTAAACACAGCAGGTTCTGTCATTTCAGACACAATACAAACTATATACAAGTTCCCTATCCATTTCCAAGAATAAATAATTGATTTAGTAGAGTTACGTTCCGACATTGTCAAATTGCCTGAATTATTAGCTAACATTTCTTCCTTTACAGTTGTAATGAACGTGTATGTTTCCACACTTTCCAGTTTCGTGAATTTAATTTTATCTGAAGCTGATTCTGGCCTCGGGAAGAATGTGTGCATTAGCACTGTACCTGAAAAATCCATTACAAAAGCTCTTTTTCTTTCATTTGTGCCCCCGAAATACACAATGTCTTCTGCAAGATCTGACCAATAAAGGTCTAGTCCAAGCACCCCACTAGTTGTTGGTAGCACTAAAGATATCATGAAGTCTCTTTCTGTTGCCTCCCACACTGGACCTTCAATTTTAATCTTTTTACTTCCGTAGTGACCAGGCAGTAGAGATATAAATGCAGAAGCGACTTGTCCAACCACTCCACTGTCATTTATGTGCAGTCTCATAACAGAATGATTGTTTGTATGTGTGTGCCACTTGTCAATGTGCAGTATACCCAGTGAACTGTTTTTATCTGCTTGATTCTCATAAATTAATCCAATAGCAAACTTTAAGCTCTCATCTTTGTTTGAAGAGTATGGAAATATTTTGAGCCATGTTTCATTCTTCATAACCTTTGTATCTGTTAAGAAAATGAATAGCTTATGTTTTGGTAAATCCCTCTGTAGGAGTAGATTTTTCAGCTCTTTGTTAATGGCTAGAGGAGACACATTTGTTGGTGCAATATCTAAAGATGTTAAGTATTCTTTCAGCAGTAGTTTATTGTTTTCTGTTGCATTTCCCAGGTCAGACATCCCATCTGTACTGCATGTATCTTCAAATTTAAGGAATTCTGTCATATTCGTCATTTTCAGTGCTATCATATCTGAGTCTTGCAGAGCGTACACAGTTTCTTTAGCAACATGCACAGCATGTTGTAATGAGTCTTCTTTCATATTATTATCAATTATAAATACCACCAATTTTGGTTCAGGATGCACAATCTTATGATACAAGTACCTCAAATTAGAGTGGGGCATTGTAGCACAATCTCTATCAGTGGCATAGTCCATGTGCGATAGGAAATACTGTCTCTTAACTTTTAAATCCTTAAAGCGACCAAGCATATTATTTTTAGGATCCTGTGAAGGCAGGCTGTCGTATACATTGGAACTTTTAATAAACACAGACTTACGAATAGAGTTGAATGGACAAGGATGTGTGAAGGACGGAGTACTGTTGTCGCTTATAACATTGTTCATGTCGCGAAGTATGTTTGTAGCTGATGATAGCTTGTAGCTCAGCTTGTCAGCGATACTGGTCAACACATCATTGTCAGAGGTTTGGTAGCGGCTCACTTTATAAGCGGTCCGGATTTCGAAGCGCGCTGTATACTCGCTACCTAGTTCTTTGACCACAATTTCACTAAATTTACTTGATAAAGTATCGGATAGCTTGCGAACACATAGTTTATAATCACCACGACTGTTAGTTCTAGTACAGTTATCGCTTTGAGCGAGGATCACACAGACGCCGCAGCTCGTCGTAATCATAAATAACAACGATAAAACCTTCATCTTGTCGGCATTATCTTTGATCCGCACTCACAGTATAATTGTCATCACGGTAGCATATTTCTGAAGTAAGACGTCCTTTTCACTATGCGCACTGAAATTTTCACATGGCTTTCTTTAATAGACTTCATCGATAATATAGGAAACAATTGTTTATATTTAAAAAAACAAGTAACGCAATCCACAGCACAACCCAACAAGGTGATATTGAAAAATGACATTTACAAAATAAACATGGCGGGCGGGCGGCAAAACGCGTTTCGTTTTACGTTGCGTTGAGTTTGTGTTCAATAAGTTAAAAAATATTTGAATAAAATGTTTTCAATCAAAATAAGCGATATGCGATATTTTGTTCACAAAGGTAAAAAAATATGTCATGTTAAAAGAAACAAACTGGTTTATGAGCAGAGAATTCGAGATCCTGCCACACAATTGTGAAAAAAATCTATGAGATGCCATTTATAACTTGAAAAACCAAACCGTTTTTTTTTTATTTGGGGTTTCGAATATTTCTATGAGAAATCCACCAGCTCTATAACTGAAATCTACATTGTTACTTATTTAAAAAAACTCTTTACGAAAATCAGTACGTTCTGGGTCAGGCATGTACTTGGCTCCATCCCAAAGACTGCTATAGTATACTGGAGACCATCCATATATAAGAAAGATTTTAAATTTCTATGGGTCCATCCATCACCGATTTTGAAAATTGTACTCTTCCTTTTTCACAACTGCAACGTTGGGTAGTCGGGGCTGTGTGACCGACGACGGCAACGACGTCACGATTCACGCTGAGCTTTCTCGCTGCAGCTACGTCGTAGTGATCGTAGCCCCTGCGCGGTTACCAGTTGCTACGTCGTAGCACAGCTGCAATCTCTATTACTTTCGTGCTACAGGAGCACGAAAGTAATAGAGATTGCAGCTGCTAAGTGTAGCTTATCAATGTCGTTATTCTGTACGGAAGGGAAAGAGAAGGGGTTTTTTTTCCTAGAGCTGCAAGTACTGTTACTTACGTAGTAACTATTTAGTAATCTGTGCTGTTACGTAGGTAACTAGTTTGTATCCAATACTCAAAATGAGAAGATATTATTAAAACAACCCTTATCTACTATCGGGCAGCACAATGGCAAGATTTGTCTGCTGTCGGTCTGCTGTACTTAGGTACCTCATTACGATAATCAAGAGATTAATCTCCCAGTAACACATTTCGTGGTTTTCTCGATCTCGCCATTTTGGCTTTTTATAAGGCTAAATGTGAACTTTGCGTTCTCAGGACTGCACTGCAATATTTCCGCGCTGACTCCGAAATCTTATAAACGAATCTAAATAGTAGGATTTATTATTTACTTTATTTAAAAGTAAACATATAAATTTCTATTTTTAAATATTTGAATATAAAAAGTATAAAAACATTTAAAAATATAAAAAATGGTAACAAGAGCCCGACGGATGATGTCATTAATGCTGGCGTGCCGTGCCATCCAACCAGCGCTCTTGCTGCAGGATAGGCTATATATTGTCCGAGGTAGTACCTACACTGCTTCAGCGCATTGACAGCTAGAGCCCCGCAAAATTCCGCCCAGACGCAAATATGCAGCGAGCCGGAATGTGGTTTCACCCAGCATAGAGCCTATGTTGGGTCACGTTACAGCCTGAAGCCAGAGGCCCGACTCCCATTCACCCACGTACCTAATTTGTTCAAGCATCAGGACTAGGTGATTTCTCCAGACTTGCATTTTTAGTCAAGTGGTCGTATGCGCTATTGCTGAGCGTGGGGTCGGGGTTATGCCCATGGATAATAATAGACTCCTAGTATAAATTTATAATACACTGGTGCTGGACTTACCTAATCATAACAGAAGAAAGTATTTCCAACGATTGAAATAAAGTTAAATCGAAAGTATTTACGTAACTACCTATTTCATACGAATAGCGAACCAATGGCGAAAAACACAATTCGTGCGACAAAATTAATCGTAGATTTTTTTAGCAAGTTGTTGTGCATTGTTTTGTAACGCACCCCAAGGCCTCCCTTGAGGTGTAAATCCGAAGGTCTTGGCCTTGGTGTCAAAATGACCTGAATTCTTATCAAATGGATTGATGTAAAGACTTGTAGGGGCTATAATGAGCCATAAAAAGTAATAGGGCTATATAGATTCCATTTACAACTTATTAAATGCGTAGGTTGCTGAGAAATTCGAATAATTGGATCAGTATTTAGGTGACAGTAAGTAGGTAAACCGAATAAACCGTTTTGGCATCCGAGGCGTTTTGTATATGGTGCCCTACTAAATAATCATATTACCTAATCACATCTTCGCTATATACTTAGATTTCTATATTTCATAATATTACCTTATATATTTCATTAAGTAGGTTCATACAACTTTGTAATTCTACCCTCTAATCTGTATATCTACACGTGCAGGTAAGAAATTCATAGAAAAAGTTTTCTCCACGTTTTGCAACTTTTCAGTTTCAGTAATATTAGGCAGGTTAGCGCAAGCTATTATTATTTATCGCCTGTAAACTTAGAGGAAACGAAACAGTTTCGCCGACTTGAGTATTATTCCATGCAAATTAGTATTAAATGCTAATGGTCCAGTAATATTACGTTGCAAGTGCGCGTATACGCGAATGTGTACGTGTGCCTATAGCTGTTACACGTAGGTATGTGTTTCCATCGATTGGTCAGGGGCGGCGTGGCTTACCGTCCGACCATTAACCCAGTTGTGTGGCGCGACGCGGCCCGGCCGGGCACGCGAGCCCTCGCCGTCAGTCCACCATCATGCAACTGCCCGAGACACCGCCGCCGCCTCTGGCTCCGCTGTGGGACCGCGTGCTGCGGGCGCGTGCCCTGCCGCCCGACCTCGACGTCGAGCTGCTGTACGTCGCAATACGGGACCGCCTCACGCACCCCGAGTGGGAAGTACGTCTTCACGCGCTTCGTGTCTTAGCTGATCTTCTGCCGCTCTCCGGGAACGCGCTATCGTTTCCGTTCGATCAAGTCGTCGACAACCTAGGACACAACTCTCCCAACGTCCGGAAAGCTGCGCTGGATGCACTAAAAGTCTTCTGCACGCATTGCGAAGATGTTGAATGTGCGGCGCGAGCAATTTTAGACAAATGTTCTTACCACAACATAAGGCCCCATTCTGCGAATATTGACACAAAAGTGAACGTTATTACCGGCCTCATATTATCGATACCTTCCGTGATGGGTATATTGAAGAGAAGACACTCACACCTCGATATGTTACCAATATTTCAAGTTCTAGGCGAGAAGCTCTTCGATCCGGTGCATAAAGACGTCGCGCAGAGATCTCTATTGAAACTAAGAAGAGCTTGTGGACCACGGGATTACATGATATATCTTTCTAGATTAGATCCCAAAGTTCAGGATAGATTTCGACACTTGTGTGAAACTTATGATGAAGATTCAATGGATGTTTATTACGCTCCAAGAAAAACTGCCTATAGACATAATAACAATCAACCTTTAGTAAAAATCAATCATGTTTTTAATAATAACCATACGGGCCCTATTCGGGTGTCGACTGATTCATCTTCAGAAGATTCTTTTGGGTCAATACCTTTTTACAATAACCATTTTGCAAAAGTTATAATTGAAACAGAAATTAAATTTGATTCTGATACAGCGATCACAATGACCGTTTTAGAAGAGAATGAGACTGAATCTGATAAGAATACAGGAAGTGAAGACGATTACGATAGCTCAGACAGAAACATGTTAAAATATAGTGATGGTGAATCCGAGGACACGGATGTCGTAGTTAAAAGAGTGCGTTTTGGTGGTGAGAGTGTAAAAATAAGGACCCCAGACAGCGATAATCTATTAACAAGCGAGGATGACAACAACATTCATGAACAGCAGATAAGAAAAGACAATTATAAAGAAATTTTGGCACCGGTAACACCTGGTATAGTTAGTAGAATGAATGAAATAAAACGGGAGGCATTAGAAAGAGAGTCACAAAACAAGCAAGGAAAAAAGAGCGGTATACCACTGCCAGTTATTCATACTAAGGTGCAGAAGCCGACGTACGTAGCGAAATACAATGGAGTTAAAGTAAAATCGAAGTCTTTGAGCGAGTTGTACGATTACTTTAGATCGAAGAACGATGAAGAGGAAGGTAAAATGCCAGAAATGTCAGGGTTGGCGTTATCATTGGCTGAAGTGCGGTCGCCAGAGAAGCCTGGGCGCAGTTCTCGGAGTCCTGTGGAACCTCATAAGGAGGTCGAGGTTATGCATAACTTGCAGCGTAGTCCGTCAGTGTCACCGCATCGTCATCAAACAAGGGTAGAGTTGGAGCGTGATGGGTAAGTGACCGATATAATCTAGATGAGTCAATCATATGGTAGCTGGTTACAGTATTCCGTATGTCTTACTGCTCTATTTCTTGGGCGTATAGGTTCGTGTTAAGTCTCCTGGCGTCGTCGCCGCCGAAGGAGACCGACATCTTAACTCCGCGCACTCCAACTCCTCTGCGAGCTCATTATGACTGGGAAGAACTAGGAGTGGTCCCGCAACATGTGTCCGATCAGCTGCATAACACGGTACAGTATCATTATTTTCATTTCTTTATATACCAACTACTTCATGTATCCAAGTTTAGGAAACATTGTTCTTAGTTACGAGTATAATTATGTAGAGTTGTAGACCATAATAGTTATTTTGGTATGGCTTCAATCGAAAGGTACTTTAGGTAAATTGGTGTAGCTCATGTATGTATTTTATTATACCAAATACATTAGTGTTCGTAAACGCGACTGTTGAGCATGGGACTCTGGGTTTGATCCCTTGATCGGGCAACAGTTTGTAAGGGTTTGTCTACTAGGAAGTTCTGAGCTGCAGTCCAAAGTCTGCATTTGTCCTCAGTTGATGGCACCGGGGAAAATAAATTATTGACTCGACTCACTTGTTTTTTAAGTCTATCATGTTCCTAATAGGAGAACTGGATAGCGGCGGTGCGGGCGGCGGACCAGCTCCACAGCACGTTACTTGAAACCAGCAGCGTGAGAAAGGTGGAGCCGGCCGCACTCTCCCTCGTGCACCACATGTGGGCTCTGAGCGATGAGGTAAATCTTCTTTATACCGGTCCCTTAGTGCTGAGGATCGTGACCTATCTTTTCGAAGTTTTGTCCTGGCTTAATGCTAATTATGATGAGGTAAATAACAACACAACACACTATCAGTAGCAATGCCTTGCATTTTTACAGTTCAACAACATTCATTGCGTTATTTATCTTGTTGAACAGAACAATTTTCCGAACATATGAAGCAATGGATTAGCAATATCCTTCAGAATGATCGCAGAAGGTCAATACTTCACACGATCCTCAGCACTAAGGGACCGGCTTAGTGCTGAGGATCGTGACCTATCTTGTCGAAGTTTTGTCCTGGCTTGGTGCTAATTATGATGAGGTAAATAACACCCCATGAATCTGGCGTATCGTTCTACTGACAGGCACGGAGATGTTCTTTATTCAGATAGATAGAATACTCTTTATTATGAAGGTAGGTACACACGACGAAATATCAAGCTATACATTTCCAGTTTTACCTGACCTCACACTGTAAAATGAGAAGTCAGCATATACTGGAAATGTATTAGCTAAATTAGCTTGTTCATCATCGTCCGTACACTATATTATACTCGTACAAACTTTAGCAACATCTTTCACTTATAAGGTGGGAGGCAATTTCAACTGCACTGACTTGAATTTTGATATTCAAAAATATTTATATAAGTACAATGAAATCAGAAATATTTGTAGGTCATTTCTTGGGTAGGTAATTCTTCTGCAAAAAAATACAGTTACGGCAAACCCGCATTGGCATTTTCCACTCTACGTGTGTAAGCCACCTTCTTTTATGATGTATCGCTTACGGCTTACACGATAAACTAAAACAAATACATGTTATGATAATTCATAATACACTCACCATGGGGGATAGTTAAGGGGAGTGCTAACTCGTGAAAATAATATAAGGTTGGTAGGTGAATTCTGATGAGTTCGTTATAAAGAATAGTTTTGTTAAAAGATGGTCAATTGTTTTATTTTATATAAACAAGCTAACGACGCCGCGCCGCACATGTTGATAATATATTTGATCACTAATCTTATGGTGATGTCCATAAGATAAATGATCATGAGATGGAGCAATACCAGCGGGGTAATTTCGTAACACACTATCAGTAGAAATGCCTTGCATTTTTACAGTTCAACAACATTCATTGCGTTATTTATCTTGTTGAGCAGAACAATTTTCCGAACATATGAAGCAATGGATTAGCAATATCCTTCAGAATGATTCAGATTGAGATTGTTAGTGTGTTACGCAGAAGGTCAATACTTTATACCTACAACCAAGAGTTTTCAACTTTGATTTTGTTTAAGTGAGGTTGAATAATTGAAAAGTTGAAACTACTTTTACAAAGGTTGTTAACTTATGACTTTGGGAAGGCAAAATACTGAAACTGGGCTACTTTATTTAGACTTTAGAAGTTCATTTGCCTATTGTCCGCATGCCAACAGGCAATAGACAATTAACTATTTGAAGTTATAACGACCCGTCTACCACTATTATTGTCGTACCTAGTTAAAATATTTATCTAATGGGGACGAACCCTATTCGCGTCGCGTGTCAAAGTGGCTGATAAAAATACTTACTGTATCGCGTATTATATGCAGACAGTCATTCTCATTATAAATACACCGGCATCGCATATAATGTCTAGAATTTTAGTATTTCACAAATAAGTGGATAGCAGACCTACTTACCTATCTATTTGAATAAGACCTACCTATAATTTGCTTGTGCGGTAAGCTCGTGCTGAATTTTTAATCATAAGAAAGCTCCTCGTGGACGACAGAGAAAAGTAGGTACCTAATCATAATAATTTAGCAAAACCAAATCTCGCCATATTCTGGTGTATTGTGTGTATCTTTTAGTCTGTGCTATATAAATCTAGTACCTGCGCCCCGCAGTTTCACCCGCATAAGCGTCGATTCCGCGGGAATATCGGGATAAAAAATATCCTATGTGTTAATCCTGGTTATAAACTATCTGTGTGCCAAATTTCATTCAAATCCGTTCCGTAGCTTTTGCGTGAAAGAGTAACAAACATCCATCCATCCAACCTTAGGTACAGTCAACAGCAAAAGTAGATGATCAAAATCAGAAATTCAATACTAATTAACGGAGTTCGCGTCAGAACTGTGTGGCGTCGAAGTGATTCAAAAGTATGACACTGAGTCTGACAATTTTTTGAATCACTTCGACGCCACACAGTTCTGACGCAAACTCCGTTCATTAGTATTAAATTTCTGATTTTGATCATCTACTTTTGCTGTTGACTGTACAAACTTTCGCGTTTATAATATGAGTAGGATTTTCTTTCTTTCTTTCCTTAGTTTCCCTCAAATGCCAAACATACTCAGCGAATTTAGACCGACGACAAGGGCTAGATAAAACGAAGACACTGTTCCGCAGTGGGTTCCGCTGATTAGGGAACAATGTTTGGCCTTCTGCATAGCTATTCACAACTCGATGCGCTTCCGAACCGTATCGAACATCAATCAATGTTATCGTAGGAGTCCTCTAAACGCTGTTCACAAGTTCAAAACCCTTCAATTTTGTCAGTTATTAAATATACGACCGCTATTCTTCCGACAGCTGTTTGCCGTCGTCGGCATTCGGCAAATCAGTTTATCGAAATGTGTCATTTTCGATACGCTATCCTGTAGGATTCTTGTGAATAGCTATGCTGGGGTCAAAAAGTAACCACAATAATAATTAATTTCGGGACATAAGTATAGCGCTCTTTTCTGGTGTGTGGTCAAAATCGGAGCTAACGCCGCCATCTTGATTTTTCAATACATTTCAAACAACAATTGCACAACTGCTTACCAACCCCCTCCCCCCTCTACCCTCTGTCAATGTCATTCGAGCGCCAAAAGATCCCGTATGAATGTATGTACCTACCTTGACATAACCGTTTCCATCTGTGGCACAGGTAGCAGCCGCAAGAGCCCCGGCAGAGGGCGCCGTGTGCGCTCTAGTGCGAGGCGCAAGCAGTGACTGCGCACGGCAACTTCTTCCCGCGCTGATCTCGCGCATGGCAAGAGAACCGCTCCCTGCAGCTTTGCCACATGCCTTGTTGCAACGACTCGCGTTGCATCACATCGTCGACCTCATTTTTGATCCCAGTATGATTGGCGTAAGTAGTGCACAGTTATTTTTTGGAGCCTAGAATATTGGTTGTTGTAGAACTAGGGCAACCTTTGACAAGACCTTTGGCTTAGGTGTTCAGGATAATAAAAGCCAGCATAAGGACCTGTTTCACAATCTCCAATAGCTATGCATCCGCTAACTTCAAAATGGAAACAGAATTTGTATTTTTATGTGCTGGATATTTCAAGTAGAAATTTTTTCAAAGTTGCTGAATCAGGCCTCCAATAACTCCAGTTGTAGTTAAAATGCCCTTTATTTTATTCTGTCTTTTCTGTTTGTGTTAGGTGGGCGGCGATAAGGACGTGATCCAAAGCGCTCAGCTGCGAGCCACGTTGTGTCTAGCGAGGGCAGCGGGACCTGCCGCCGTGCTGTCAGCTGTGAGGAGAAGGCTAGCAGGCACCGCCCGAGCTGACGTGTTTTGTAATAAGGTGAGTCGTAATGCAGACGTGACAAAGGCACAGCAGCGAGGCTCTTTGTGTCTGGTGAGGGCCGCGGGCCCGGCTATTGTTCTGTGCAGCTGTAAGGAGGAGGCTGGCTGGCACTGTCCGAGTTGACGTGTTTTGAATTAAGGTGAGTGATGATACGGACGTGATGAAAAGCGCTTATCTGAGTGTCACGTTGTGAAAGAAAGAAAAGAAAGAAATAAAATACATTTATTTAGCACAGACTAAAAGACACACAATACATCAGATACATATGTACCTACATCAGATAGCAACTACCAAAAAAACAGATAGAAATGTGACTAGCGAGGGCCGCAGGGCCGACCACTGCGCCGTGCTGTCAGCTGTGAGGAAGAGGCTTCCTGGTACCGCCTGAGCTGACGTGTTTTGTAATAAGATAGATAATTACCATGAAGGTCCACTGTCCACTGAGGCGTAGCTTCATAGACGAGTATAACCATTGTAGTTGGCTAATACGAGCTTCCGAGGATAGTAGGCCTGAAGTAATTTGGTAAATTATAATGGTTAAAAATTCCTACGAATGCGCCACATCCGTATTTTTAACCATAATTTAAATGCAACGTACTTCCTATACATATACTTATTTACAATCGTACATTTTTTTTAAAAGACCTACTGGAATTAACAGTTTATCTTTGTTGCAGCTGAGAGAAAGGTTGAGTCGTCCTATAGAGAACATAAGGCCATGCCACGTGAACAGGTTAGTTCTTCAAGCATACTGCACACACGTCTATATTATACAGGGTGCAAGGCCTAAGGGACATCAACGTGCAAACTGTTTCCATGAATTCAGTACATGATTCTAGACTAGACCCTGAAGTTAAATATGAAGAAGTTTGCGCTTCGAAGTCCCTATTACACCGTGTATTAATAGTATACTGTAACTATCTCTCTTATATACGGTATACCTTTGGTGCAGAAGCTCACAGTTGCCAGTGCCAGTTCGTCGTCGCGCCAGGTCTACCCCTCCCCCCGCAGCACCGCCCCCGCCCAGAAGACTGAGGCCTCTGCCTGACTCCGCACCCCTACCTGGTAAGATACGAGAGAAGTTTGAACAGATTTAAGTTTTGTGAGAGTTGGATCATGTAAGGTGATCAGGGGGTCTACTCCGAAGTGCAAAGTGCGAATAGTCGGATCGGACCGACACATGGCCGAACCGAATATTATTGAAATTTGACGGCACGATTGGCGCAGTGGTTAAGCGATTGACTGCTGCGCTGCGTGTCGCGGGTGCGATTCCCGCACGGAACAAATATTTGTATGACCTACATGTATTTGTTCCGAGTCTGGGTGTTTTTCTATCTATAATATGTATGTATTTACAAAAAAAAAATGTATATAAGTAGTTTATCAGCCATAACACAAGCATTAGGTTGGTTAGCTTGGGACAAATGGTGCTGTGTGAAATGTCCAGGGATATTATTATATTATTATTATTATTCGGCCGATACTACTTCGGAGTACACCCCCTGGTTTGGCCCAGTAATCACGGGAAAATCGGTTTACATACATGAGAAAAAAAAACCGCCGAATGCATTCTTTTATTGAATTCGGTATAGGAATTTAGATTTCGATCTATAAGTCGACAAAAACTTACTAAATTGGGGTCGTCTTCCAGCCTAACCGGATGCAACTAAATACCAGTAGGTATTACACACGGATTGGTCTGTAAAGGATGGTCACCCATCCACGAACCAATTGCGGCAAGCTTACCTTTCTAACGAACCTGCTGTTATCATATAGCTACGAGTCCATTGCAAAAATTTCTATTGTGTTATCTATTGAAGTAAAAGGAAGGTGTTTAAGCTTGTGTTTTCCACAGGTGTGTCGCAGCTAGGCAGGGACTACATACCTTTCCAGCCACTGTCACCGATTCCCCTGAGCGACAGGTTAGTCCTCTTTTATACTTTTTGTGCCTAGTTTCCAGAATATTTCAGAAGAAGAAAAAGATCCATATCTCTTCCCAGAGGAATAACCGAAGATACGTATGTTTTTAACCAACCTCTTTGGTCTAGCGTGCAAAGTGACAGCGACGCGCAAACTGTAACCATAAATTCAGCACATGATTCTAGACCCCTAGGGTAGAAATTGTTCGTCAGTTATAAAAAAAAATCGACTGTCTCATTGAAAACTGTACCTAAGCGGTCAAAATGTACGAAAAATTTAAACGCCGGGGTTCAGAATCTTGAACTGAGTCCACGCGCATCCTGTTACAGGTTGTCCCTGATAACCTGTACAGTGGCTAGCTTATAAGCTTATATGGCTGTGGATCAAGAGGTCCCCTTTTCGAATTCCGGGTTATTAACAGGTGACTTGGGATCTGGACTTTTATTACCTAAGTACCTATCTATTTAAAAATACAAAACTGATTCCAGGTTGATGAACCTAAGTATAATAAAAGGAAGTTACAAATTCAATCTGTAACTACCTAAGGTTCTGATCGATGAATTATTAAATTGGTAGCTTAGGTGCCTCCCTGCTTAAATGTATCGATTATAACTAATTTGCTTTCGAACATTAATTATTCAGAACCTAAACAGAAACACTCAATAAGGTTCTAGAGCTTTCCGTCTATACCGCGTTTACTAATTCAAGCAAATGGCGAGCTAAGTGGTCATTTACCCTCTTAGGGACAGCCATCTTTCCCACTTTTTATTCCCTAGTCCCCTAGGGAATAAAAAGTGTGAAAGATGGACTGGGAAACTTTATATAAAGTGAAAATTTCACATAAATGGTACTAGGAGACAATAATTAAGAATTCAAGAAACTTAAATACTTAACTAAATCAACACATGTTCTCTACCATGTCAAGTGCTAGTGCTAAATGGTTTGACCTTCCGATTGTGAGAACGAACGCACCTGACAGACAGACGGCGCTATCTGTTATACATAGTTTATAACGTAAGCTGAACTTGAGGAAATGATAGCTTTATTGAATACTATCAGTAGTATCTAATCTTAGAGGGGTATCAAGTTAATGCAATTGTTTTTTTATTATGGAGATTGAGAACCTTTACAGCTGCTGTAGAAGAGCGGTTCCGTCTCACTAAAACGGCCGTCATGAAAATCTGTCATTTTCACCAGTATCTGACATTAAAAGACGTCAAAAAACGATCTGTTTTTTGGACAGCTGCCATTGTGTGACCATTCACCACTTTCTTTGGAAACCAAAGCTTTAGCGTCATGTGGGAATTGTAAGATCTCAAGTTATTAGAAGGATCATCTCGTAGGTCCTATAATTATAAGGACGTTCAGAAGTGTACTTTCTAAAGAATTTTTTAAACACTTCGCATAGTCAAATCTCCCCAAAATGAAATGAGGTCGAAAGCGTTATCGAAAATTAATGCTAATAAATCTATCTACTAATAGCTATAGAGCTGAACAAGCAGCTATGCGTAACCTACTGTTCTAATTCACGAGAATAATGTTCTGTTAATTGACTTCGACTGCCTTATCAAACCACATGAAATAGAGGAAACCTTGAATAGCAGTGATTGAGGTCTAATCTTCAATAGAATCACGGGGTTAATTCGTGTCCCAAATTCGATTTACTAATATCACCGGCTACAAGCTGACCGCTACTGCACGATGTTATCTATGTAAATCTACCCGCCAATCACGGGCGCCAATTACACAGTGAAGTCACTCACCCCTATTTCAAAGTCTGACTAATAAATCGATAACAAGGGAGCAAAACACTTGTAATTTCGTATTCGTAACGCTTTCAAGAAAGACGTTCGACCTCGAGGAAAATGTCAACCGTCAAACAAATTAACTCATGATAATGTATTGAATTTCAAGAACAAAGTAATTCTGGTAGAGTTTGGGGTGTGTGTGGGTGTGAATAGTTTTGTCGCGTGGCAACGGCGTATCATGACGCGACGCAATGATAATATGGCTCATTGCTCATGGCACGCTTGAAGATGGTAGAGCTTCATAAAGCTAGGAATTGAAAACTTTCGTTCACAAGTACCTTCGTTCTCTTGTTGCGATAATAATAATTTCTTACTATAATAAATACTAAATAATAATTATTTGGCCTGCTTGCATATTTGTCATTCTGTCTGTGTCATCGTTAAACGATTGACTGAAACAAAACGACGTTTTAAATGGTAATAATTAATTAATAATAATGATTTTTTTAATGTTAGTCTTTACATTACTAACATAATTAACTTCAATTTGTTCGATGTCGACCCACCATTTGTGACCAAACCCTTTCTACCAAATATTCCAGAACAATAAATCGGTTTAAACTTTAAATAACACTTTGAATGGTGCTAAATTTTACTTCATGTTTTTTGGGTGTGAAATCGTCAAGTAACTTCTCCCGCTCTGGGCTGAGCGGGAGAAGACAGACTTTTACTGACTAAAACCCACCCCTTCAGTTGCCTGGGCCAGGAGCCACGGTAACTCTTTCGAACAACCCGCGACCCTGGAAGTGCTAAATTCTACTAAGCGTCGTAATGGGGCACTAAATATATCGAATCCAGCAAATTGGATACCTTAACATATCGACCCGCTTAATATTTAATTCCCAAAGGCTAGCCAAGGGGCCAAGGGCACTAATTAACAGTGATGGGTTAAGTATTAACACGGTATTAACCGTAGGCTACAGATGTGCTTTACGTCGCAGTGTTGCCCTGCCCTCAGTACAAGAGTAATGGCTGTAATAGCGTGCTACCACTAACCTACATTTTGTAAGTTAAATTATTGGCCCACTTCCATTCAGAGCGTTTATGAACCGCTGACGAGACGACCCATTTTCCATATCGTTAGATCGTTCCACTTTCGTGTTCAGCAAACAGTACGTAACAGTCCTTTAACGTCTATTAATAATTAAGAAAATTATGGAGCTGTTACACTACGACCGCCGCCTTAATAAATCTGATAAAATAATTATAATGAACTATGGGAACTAAAAACACCTCTATTTTGGTTAGATATGCGATTTTCTGAAAGAAAATTCTTAAGCCCTTTGAATAGAACTAGGTACGGTGCAGGTACCCAGGTAGTTTAAAGAACCCTATTGACCCTAGTCTGACTAATTGAGTCTTATTACTCATGAACTACGAGACTACGAGTCATTGACTAATGACTCTTTTACCGACCGGGCGACCGCTAGGAATTCCATGAAGGTGAGCTAATCTGCATAATATGCAGGTAGAGTGAGTTCATCAACAAAGGGCCAATTGATCGCGGCCGGTGGGTGAACACGGGTGTACGGTGTACCGACAGTCGACACCTAGTCACCTACCCAGACCCACCGGTGTCGGCGTCAGTCGCGGAGGCGCCGCGGCGGCACGCGCGCGCCATGTTGCGCTGCTGCTGCCCCCGCCCCGCCGTCCAGCCCGCGCCCGCCGCCCTCGCGCTAGACCTCGTCGCCGACCTGCCCCCGCACACGCGGTAATACAACCCCCTCCCGACGTCGCGTCGGCCCGCTTGTGCCGCATGTAAACAAACAGTCTCCGCGACGCTATTGTATTTATTTCTGTTCCCAGAGACTCGAGCGCGCTTGCCAGCTATGAGGACCGGGAAAACAATAAAAAGACATCCGCATCGAAGGAAGGATCTGATGAGAGGGTGATAAGAGCTACAACCGAATTCAACACCGCTCCAGACGAGGTTCAGGCTTCAGTACCGTCGCCGCCACGTTCACCCTCCATCCGCGTCGAGGACTACTCCGAGAGATCTAACCCCTCACCGATCAGTGGACGGTCACAGTTACAAGTCGAGCCTCCGCCACCTCAGCCGCCAGGGAGCGCGGGGGCCTCCACTGGGCATGAATCTCTGGAATCCCGCGCGAGTACCGTCGTCGAGGTGTCGCCGGTGCGAACGACCGCGAGCGTGCGACCCACACCTACACCACCGAGGAGCAGCGCTCCATCGCCCGTGCGGAGCGGAGTCCCCACGCCGGAGCCCGCCAGCGATGCGTACGAGGAGCGGCCGCGGCCTAGCGAGCGCGACGTGCGCACCGCCCTTACCGAGTGTATAGTTCCCGCCCGACACGAGGACTGGGAAGTAATCGTGAGCGGACTCGTGGAGACTGAGAGGCTTGCGGCGGACCCGAAGGCCCGCGCGCCTGCTGTGAGCTGGCGCGCGGCCACGCGCTCGGCTGCTACGCATGTGCGCTCACTGAGGTCGCGAGTTTCACGGGCCGCGTGTTGTACGCTGGGTGCGCTCTTTGAGTATCGCGGCCGTGCGCTCGACCCCGAGGTGGAGGAAGCAATCGGTGCGCTGCTGGAGCGCTGCGCCGACGTCAACCGCTTCCTCCGCGCAGACGCCGCAAATGCGCTGGTGAAGGTGGCTTGCGGCGGCAGCGAGGTGCGCGCGGTGGTGGCGCTGGCCAGGCGCGGGGCGGCGCACCGCGCGGGCCCGGTGCGCGCGGCGGCGGCGGCGGCGCTGGCGCGGCTGGTGCGGCGCGGCGGAGCGGCGCGCGCGCTGGCGCTGCCCGGCGAGGTGCGCACGTCGTTGCTGCGCGCGGCGGGCGAGCTGCTGGCGGACGCCAGCGCGGACACAAGGCAGCACGCGCGACAGCTGTGCCTCGCGCTCGGGGAGGATGTGCGCTTCAAACCGATGCTCAAGGAAGCCATGACACCTTCACGGTATCGCGCCATCGAAAAATATGTCGACAAGTTGCCTTATCGGTAGGAACCGGACAGAGCCAGAGCTTCTGTCTCCTAAAACTATGAGTTCCTCTCAAAAGTCGTACCCCGATGGAAGACGGGTAAACAAGTAAGTGAAATTGTGAAACTATGACTGAAATATGCGAAAGGTATTTTTGTAGTAAAATAAATTAAATATACTGTACGACTATAATTATAGATAAACTGTATGTGTTAAATGATGTTATCCTCCAATGGAGCGAACTTTATTATAATGACAATTAATTTATAAACTTTTATTAGGAAATAAATATTCTGGTCTAATTGATGTTTTATTTGTACTATTAGGTAAAGTGTATTGTTTTCTATCTTGAATATAACTACTATACTCGTCCACTTCGACCCTGCTGGATGGTCATTGTACGTGTGTACATTAACTCTGTACTGGTATGGTGGACACAATTAAAACAGTTTGCAGTTATAAAATAGATTTACTTACAGGAGCACTTGGTACAATAATTTCGAAGAAAATTCTGAACTTTTGAACTATATATGACATTTCTCAACTTAGCCTATATTAGTACCCCAGCTACATAGGCACAAGTAGTGGGTACCTCTATCATATTTTAGGATTGTTAAACCTATGAAATAATATATTTAATCCTATCTCTGTTTATGTCCTCGAACAGGTTCAGACTTGTCTGAACCTGCTCGGAGTCAGGACCCTGAGTCTATGATTGCACCCAATCACAGCTCTGATTATATTTTCTATTCAAAGTAAACATAACGAATCTGATTTAGCTATTATTACACAATCTAATTAATCATAAAGTTATTCATTAAGTAGTTATTGATTCTATACAATCTAGACATCTGACAAACATAATTAAATAGTTATTCATTCTATACAATCATACATATTGTTCATACATATTGTTGTTTGCACATATTGTCTTTACACATTACTTAATGTCTCGCGCACATATTGTCTTTTACACATCACTCATTGTCCCGCACATCACTCCCGCCGTGCGACTGTGTCGCATCTGTAACCGGTGCGGGTTTATCTTCTGTTTGTAGAGGCAGGAGTACCAGCTTTCTCACCGGCCGTCGTAGCACGCCTCCCTTAGTGCGTACATCCACCGTGCGTACTATGTCGTCGGGGCCTGGATACGTCGCGATGACTCTGCCTCGTGCCCATGTATTGCGAGGCAGGTTGGGGTCAACGATCTGTACGAGGTCATTGACCTGTATTCTGGGCCCTTTTCCATGCGGCTCCCGCCGGTATTGCAGCTCTGGAAGATACTCCTGGACCCAGCGCTTCCAGAAGAGGTCAGCGAGCCTTTGTGCTGCTCGCCAGCTGGACCTTGATATGGTGTCTTCTTCTCTGAATGTGCCTGGTTGAGGTACTCGCCCTGTTCCTCCCAATAGGAAATGATTTGGGGTCAGGGCTTCTGGATCCTCAGCGTTGACTGACACGTGCGTCAACGGGCGGCTGTTGACTGTGTACTCCGCCTCAGCTAGCAAGGTGGTAAGTACCTCTTCTGTGGGGTAGCGTTCGTGTAGTGTTGCGGCGAGTGCTGTCTTGACTGATCGAACCATGCGCTCCCAGGCCCCGCCCATGAATGGGGCCCCTGGTGGAATGTAGCGCCACGCGATGGTCCGCTTCGCAGCTTCTTCAGCCGTCGCTTCGTCGATTGCTTGTCGAAGTTCCTTGTCGGCGGCTTTCAGGTTGGTCCCGTTGTCCGACCATATCTCTGTCGGACAGCCACGTCGTGCTATCATTCTTCTGACGGCCATTACTGCTGAGTCGGCGGTGAGAGAGTTGGCTACCTCTAGATGTATGGCGCGTGTTGTGAGGCATGTGAATAGCGCCACGTACCTCTTTTGACGAGCGCGTCCGACGGTCACTGATAGAGGTCCGAAATAGTCGACCCCCGTGTATGTGAAGGGTCGCTTGTGATGAGCTAGGCGACATGCCGGTAGGTCGCCTGTTCGCGGATGCGGTGGCGTCTGTGTTCTCATTCTGCAGAACAGGCATCTTCGTAGTAGCGCCCGTGTGATGGGGCGTAGTCGTAGTACCCAGTATTGCTGCTTGCACTCGTTCACGGTGGCTTCTACACCGGCGTGATGTAGTCTGTGATGAATCGACTGTATCCACAGTTTAATTGTGGGGTGGTCACCGTCGAGTACTAGTGGCGTCTTGAATTCGTCTGTCATGTGTTGGACAGCTAGGATTCGGCTTCGTAGTCTTATGGCATCGTTGATGTACTCGACGCTCAGCTGATACAAACGACTCTCTTTGCTGACGATTTTTAGCTTTTTCAGGTCGTCTATTTCGTCTGCGAAGCTGTCTTCTTGAGAGGAGCGCATGAGAAGGTCTTCTGCTGACCTGAGAAGCTCGGCTGAGATGGGCGTCAGCTTCTTCCCTCTAAGTGGGGTTGTCCTCTGTGTTGCTGTTGTTCGTCGAACTGCTGGCTTTTTTACCTTTGTCCAACTTGGGTCTGTTTCTGCGTTCTTCTTTGTCTTTCTGTAGTTGACGCTCTGTTTTATGGGTTTGCAGAGCTCAATAAATTGAAGAACGCGTGCTGCTGTGTATCGGAGGCGATCCCAATTGGAGAATCTGGTGGGATCAGGTAAGCCTTCTGTTAACTTCTGTCCCTTCTTGTTGCTTACATGGCATATCTTCTCTTCTCCAGAAGATTCTGTTGCAGGTGCAGAGGTGTCGGTCGGCCAGGAGTCTTCCGTTTCATAGAGGAAGTCGGGGCCTCTGTACCAGCGATGGTCCTGGTTGAAGGTTGGTGGGACGTCTCTCGTCGCGTCGTCTGCCACGTTCAGTTTCGTCGGGACCCATCGCCAGTCGTTGACTTTGGTGCTCTCTTCGATCGCTGCTAGACGATGAGCCACGTAAGGTTTGTATGACCTTGACCCTGTCTTTATCCAGGTGAGTACCGTTCTGCTGTCTGTCCAGAACACCTTGCGATCAGGCTTTCTTTCGTGTTCTTCAACTACTGTTTCTGCGAGTCTAGTTCCCATGACTGCTGCTTGTAGCTCCATCCTTGGTATCGATGTTAGTTTTAACGGTGCCACCTTTGCTTTGGCTATTACCAGTGACAAGCTGACTTTGTTGTTTGTTGTTACTGTCCTCCAGAATAGGGCTGCAGAGTAGGCGGACTCGCTGGCGTCGGTGAAGACATGGAGTTGGAGTGAGATGGCTTCACTGTAATGGAGGTACTGTCTCGGTATTGCTATGTTGCGGAGACCCTTTAGGTGAGTCATCCAGGTCTTCCAGTGTTCTGCCAGGTCCTCATCGATCTCGTCGTCCCATGCTGTCCCTCTGCGCCAGACTTCTTGCAGCAGTTGCTTTGCTCTTATGGTAACAGGTGAGGCGAAACCAAGCGGGTCGAATAGTGACATAACTATTCGCAGAGCTTCTCTTTTTGTGGGCCTTTTCCCTTCTATTAGCGTCGATGGGATTCTAGTTAGGTTGAGGTTGAAAGTGAACTCGTCTGAGTTTACCTTCCAGGTCACGCCCAGTACTCGTTCTGTTTTTTCTTCTGTATTATAGAGTTCCAGGTCATCTGCTTCTTCCTTCTCACCGAGTGTTTCTAGGAGTGTCGGTGAGTTGGATTTCCATTGTTTTAATTCAAAGCATGCTTTCTTATGTACTTCTCGTACGTCTTTAGTGACGCGTTCAGCGTCTTCGATACTACGAAAGCTGTCTAGGTAGTCGTCTACGTAGTGCTTCTTTATTATTGCTGCTGCGGCTTCTGGGTGGGTTTTTTCATGTTGCTTGGCGTTCAAGTTCTTTACGTATATCGCTGTCGATGGTGAACATGATGCGCCAAATATCAGAGACGTCATTCTGTACTCTGTAGGAGGTTGGTCGTCTCGTCGATCCCCACGCCATAGATAGCGTAATGCATCTCTGTCTTCTGTACGTAGTTTGACTTGCATGAACATCTCTTTGATGTCCGCTGTGACCGCGATCATGTGTTGTCGGAACCTCATGACGACGCCTGGTAGTGACTGTAGGAGATCAGGCCCTTTGAGTAGCATGTCGTTGAGGGCGACTCCTCTTGTCTTGGCTGCCGCGTCGTGGACTACTCGTAGTTTATCTGGTTTCATCGGGTTGACTACGGCGAAGTGTGGTAGGTACCAGGTCTTGTTCTGCGTTTTCTGTGTCGGAGCTGGCTCAGCGTAACCCTTCACGATGAGAGCTTCCATCTGTTCTGTATATTTCTGTTTCAATTCTGGATCACGATCGATCTTCTTCTCTATGTTGAAGAGTCGTTTCAGTGATTTGTCGTAGTTGTCAGGAAATGTGACATCTTCTTTGCGCCAGAGAAGACTGGTCTGGTATCTTCCTTCCTCTGTCACGGTTGTAGTCTTCTCCAATATTCGAAGTGCTTGCTCTTCTGGGTCTGTATTTGGCCTCTTAGGGTTGATGCAGAGCGCGTCCATCTCGAAGTATTGTTTTACTAGTACTTCTAGATTATCTTCTGGCTCTTCTGTGATATGAGACACGAAGTCGATGTTATGTCCGACGGTTCGTGTCTGGCTGCCGTGGAGTACCCAACCCAGTGGCGTGAGGGATGCCACTGGTTGGTTCTTGGTTCCTCTTCTGACTTCTGATGTCAACAGAAGATGCCAGTTGTCTTGCCCTATTAGTACTTGCGGCTTTGCATTTGCGTATGTGAGGTGGTCGCGGATGTCTGTTAGGTGTTTGCATCCATCCACCGTTTCTGTCGGTACCCGTTGAGAAGAGACATGCAGGTTCTTTACTGTGCGAGCTTGTACTTGTTCTTCATGATCGTTGAGCCCTTTCAACTTGATGCTGACTCGACGTGAAGTTGATTCAGACGCTTTTAACTCATTGATGGTTTCTATTTTCAATGGGTCTGTGGGGCCCGTTGCTCCGATGCTGTTTGCCACGTTGTCGTCGACTAATGTGACCGTTGACCCGTCGTCCATCAATGCGAAGGTGTCGACTGTACCCATTGGACCCTCGACTTGTATTGGTAGGATCTTTAGGTATGACTGCTTCTTTTTGACAGTCCAGGCTGAGTTGATGACTTCTGTAGCTTCTTTCGATTCTTCTTCTTTAGTCTCTGCCTTCTCTTTCTTCTTAGTGTAGTGTAACAGCTTATGATGTGAGTATTTGCAGCTGTTGATACCACACTGACGAGGTCGGCAGCTGTGAGTCTTGATTCTGTATCGAAGGCATCTGAAGCATAGGCGTTTGGACTTGGCTGTGTCCCACCTGCCGTTTTCATCTAACTTCTTGAACTGTTCACAGTCGACTGTGTTGTGACCGGTTTCATCACATACAGGACACTTTGATACACTTGTCTTTTCTATTACGTTGTGGATCTTCTGTGTTTTCTTCTGTAGAGTGGCCGCTGTACCTGATGTTAGTTGTTCAGGTAGGGCGTATGGTCCACATAAGTCCGCTTCTCTCTTAAGGAACTTGTCTAACTTCACTAAATCTGGATCTTCTCTCGGTTGTATAGATGAGAAATCGTAGTATCTGTAGCGAAGCGTAGGCGTAAGCTTATCTATGACGATCTTCGAAACTTCTGGATTATATAAATAATGTATACAGTTGAGCGTCTTCAATGTTGCTACGATGTTGGATACTTTCGTAGCAAAGATACAGATGTCACGCGGTGATTCAGTGAGGCGTGGCAAAGCGCGGAGCGCCTCCATTTCCATCATGGCGATGGACTCTGGTCTTCCGAATCTCGACTCTAGGGTCTTCATAATATCTGCTGGATGTGTGTTGGTAATCAGCAGACATTCGACTGCTTCCTTTGCTTTACCCTTTAATGTTCTTCGTAGTCTGTTTGTATTCTCAATTGTCGTATACATGCTTTCAGTTTCATAGTAAGCGGCGCGAAAGGGTAACCACTCTTGATGTGATCCACTAAATATGGGTAGTTCGACAAACCTCGGTCGTTGACCTGCGTTGACGGCGCGTGTGATTGCTTCGGCGAGCGCGGTGAGGTCAGACTGGCCTCGCGCTGTTGACTGTTGCGGTTGTTGCACTTGATAATGTTTATCACTGTTTACTTGCACATTACTGTTCATGGCGCGCGCGGTGAGGTTATATTGGCCTCCCGCCGGTAGCTGTTGCACTCGATGCACTTGATAATGTTTATCACTGATCACTGGAATGTTACTGTCTGTGGCGAACGGGGTGAGGTTATATTGGCCTCCCGCCGGTAACTGTTGCACTCGATGATATTTATCACTGGTCACTGGAATGTTATTGTCTATGCACGTGATCACTGGCTCTTCTGTATGACGGTTCTGTTGGTCGGCGATCGCGAGCGTAGGTCTGTTCTGTTGGTTTTCCAGCCAGTTGTCCACTCTTCGGTTTGTTTCTTCCTTGGAGTAGATGGAGACATCATCTTCTTCATCTTCGGAATCTTCATGTTCCAAAGTAGCTATGTGTGCTGTGGCTAGCTCTATTTGAAGGCGTAGCAAGTCTTCTCTAGCCTTCGCTAACTTGTAGGCTTTCAGCTTGCTGTGTGTAGATCCCCCGCCTCCCCCCTTCTTGCTAGGGGAACGAGGTTCACGTGGTCTGCTCGGCAGTGGTAGACCAACTGTACTTCTGGCCCGCTTGACTGTAGATGTTTCTGTTGCGGGTCGTGCTCCTTTCGTATTATTACCAACAGTGGTAGGCGGGTTCATCGGTAGCTTCGTAGTCGCGTCGATAGGTAGCGTTGTTGCAGATGAAGGCGTCACGGAGTGAGGCTTAGCAGCGGCGGCAGCAGCGACGGCAGCGGCGATCACAGCGGGCGGCGAGACGGCGAGCGGGGCGGCGGCGGCAGCGGCGGGCATCGATACGGCGGACGTCAATGTAGCTGACGAAGTACCAGTATATTCCGTGGTACTTGTCTCGGCGGTGGTCCCCGTGGTCGTTGTCCCTGTAGTGGCCGTCCCGGGATCCGTGCTTGTACCCGATGTTGGCGTGGTAGCGGTTTCTTCTGGCGAAGGCTGCTTCTTAGGTGGCTTGTGACCTTTTCCATCTGATCGTGTGACTGGCATGATGCAAACCGATGACCGACGATATTATTACGATAATCTTCAGACTGCAGGCAGCTATTTCCACTTATCCGGTGCGAAGGACCATTTAATGTACGTGTGTACATTAACTCTGTACTGGTATGGTGGACACAATTAAAACAGTTTGCAGTTATAAAATAGATTTACTTACAGGAGCACTTGGTACAATAATTTCGAAGAAAATTCTGAACTTTTGAACTATATATGACATTTCTCAACTTAGCCTATATTAGTACCCCAGCTACATAGGCACAAGTAGTGGGTACCTCTATCATATTTTAGGATTGTTAAACCTATGAAATAATATATTTAATCCTATCTCTGTTTATGTCCTCGAACAGGTTCAGACTTGTCTGAACCTGCTCGGAGTCAGGACCCTGAGTCTATGATTGCACCCAATCACAGCTCTGATTATATTTTCTATTCAAAGTAAACATAACGAATCTGATTTAGCTATTATTACACAATCTAATTAATCATAAAGTTATTCATTAAGTAGTTATTGATTCTATACAATCTAGACATCTGACAAACATAATTAAATAGTTATTCATTCTATACAATCATACATATTGTTCATACATATTGTTGTTTGCACATATTGTCTTTACACATTACTTAATGTCTCGCGCACATATTGTCTTTTACACATCACTCATTGTCCCGCACAGTCATCCTGGACCAGAGTTTTTGAGAGACAAACGATTAGGTTTCCAGGATATGGAAAGAGTCGGAATTAAAATAGGTAGGTATGTACGTAAGTTTCTATGTCACCCTCATTCCGAATATGGTAGATTTTTTTGTCAATGTAGTTTTTTTTTATTAGAATTTTAGCATCCTGGATCCATATACAGCGTGGCGATTAGGTTACTTAACACATTAATTAAAACCACGTAGGTACTCTATATTAGGCATTTTATTATACAATTAAAATAATTTAATAATAAACAATATTATAGCCGCGGGACCCTTATTAGGGTTCCGTAGCTAAATGGCTAAAAAGGAACCCTTATGGATTCGTCATGTCTGTCTGTCTGTCTGTCCGTCCGTATGTAACAGCCACTTTTTTCCGAAACTATAAGAACTATACTGTTGAAACTTGGTAAGTAGATGTATTCTGGGAACCGCATTAAGATTTTCACACAAAAATAGAAACAAAAACAATAAATTTTGGGGGTTCCCCATACTTAGAACTAATTTTTTTTTTTTTATCAAATCCATACGTGTGCTGTGGTATCTGTGGATAGGTCTTCAAAAATGATATTGAGGTTTCTAATACCTATCATTTTTTTCTAAACTGAATAGTTTGCGCGAGAGACACTTCCAAAGTGGTAAAATGTGTCCCCCCCCCCCCTGTAACTTCTAAATTAAGTGAATGATAAAACTAAAAAAATATATGATGTATCTAAACTTCCACCAAAAATTGGTTTGAACGAGATGTAGTAGGTAGTTTTTTTTAATACGTCATAATTCGTAAATTGTAATTGTACGGAACCCTCGCCTCGGTGCGCGAGTCCGACTCGCACTTGGCCGGTTTTTTCCATTTTAATTGTATATCACAACATCAGTAGGTATTGCATAAACATAATCCTTCTTCACGAATGCGTCTGCTTGCGTCGTCTGTCCGATTTAGAATCCAATTTAGTGTAGTGTAATCACTAGCTTCCGATTTCCTAGTTAGAGTGTTCCTAAGGTGGCCCGCGAAATTCAAATTTTCTTACGTTTTTTGCTATTTGCTGGTCAGTACTAAGTTGTACGTTGATTAAAATATGATTCGCGGCCGTAACAAATATGTATTTAAAGAATTATAATCATTAGAATCAGTAATTGTTAAGTTAGCTTACCTAATCCTAAAATGTCAGGATTTAATGAAGTAGTCATTCAGTAGGATTATTGATCTTAGAGAGTTGTGTTATTGTGTTGGTGACTTTCATGATTATAATTTTGTAAGTACATATTTGTTACGGCCGCGAATCATATTTTAATCAACGTACCTACATCCTAGCGTTGGCTTTTATCGGTAAAACAGCTTCTTTACTATTCTTCTTCCTTGCTTGGTGGTGTTACATCCCCCCTGGCGGAAAGAAGACTACGTACTTCGGACCCAACACCCGTGGCGACCATTTTGACCGAAGGGTCCAATGGGAACTACAACGGGACGCAGAATTCGAGCAACCCCCGAGTATTTAATAAAAATCAAACCTCAAGGTAGATAGAGGAAAAACCTTTTTTATTATTTCTTCAGTTATTATTTAAGTACTCTGTTAGCAATTTTGGCCTAAAACACGTGCCGTGACTGAGAAAAGTAATTTGTTTTATTCGATAGGTAAATTTTATTTTTACATTTAATGGATAAATTATTATATCAAGGAAGGTTATGAGTGGATGGATGTTGAGTATTTATTGTATTGATATTTTAAATATTTTTAAGACGTTTGTATCCGTACCTACTCTAAAGGTAGCCATTGACGATACGTCCATCAATCCAAATGGAGTGGACGTCTTCCAAAATGGTCTCGTGAATGTGATAAACGTATGCCAATCAAATGGACGCCTTCCAGGTTTGGATTTCCAAACGGATTGAAATCCATGCATCCAATCCAAATGGACGTCATCCGCGGCCGACTGTCAATGTCAAAAACGTGCGACACGCAATTTGGAAGCCGTTCGAATCGTCTGTGAATGGGCAAAACCGCGTCCATTTTTTTGTAAATTTTGTCTCAGTTTTTGCTATGTGTTGACGGGGGGTACATGTGCTACAGTGCTAGAAAGAGCTGAGTCTATGAAACCAGGACGGTTTTATTTGTAAATGTTCATTTTCTCCTTCGTCTTTTTAACCGACTTCTAAAAAAAGGACGAGGTTCTCAATTCGGATGTTTGTATTTTTTTTTTTTTATGTTTGTTCGCGCATAACTCCGTCGCTTGCCAACCGATTTGAATAATTATTTTTTTGTTGGAATGGGTATACTTCCCAAATGGTCCCATGAATTTTATCGAAATCGGACAAGCGGTTTTTGAAAAATCAACAAAAATCAAAAAAAATATCACAACAAAAAAGTGAAAAATAAAAAGTAGTTTTTATTATCGAAATACACACTGCTGTTGCCACCATTAAAAAATCCATTGTCAATCAATAATTCTTCCGTACGACCAAAGAGATTTAAGATAAGTAAATAATTTAATGTCTTTGCGTACGACGTCGACTTGATAGCGAATTTCTTCGAAGTGGCGGCGCGTACGTCCAAATGGAAGTAAGTCAATGTGCCTATAAACTGAAGTACATCCATATGGAAGTCTTCCATTTAGAAGCATTCCAAACAGACGTATCGTCAATGGCTACCTTAAGAGTTTATTATCGAAATAATTAATAATAGAATAGTTTAAACCTATGTAAACGATAATACAATAATACGTAATAAGTATAATAATAATAAGGAATGTGAGCTCGACTATCATTGTGCCGATTGTCGTATCGGCCAATGGCCTGATGGCCGAAAGCCTCGATCAACATCTATCGAGGCTCTCGTTATGCGGTTGGATCAAGGGCCTGATTCAGAAGGCAGTACTCCTCGATACGGCTCGCATTGTGAGGAGGTTTCTGTCTCTGGAGCCATAACCACCGGTAGCTTGGACCCTGCTCCCGACACCGGTGGATCACTATTTTTTTATATTTTTAAATGTTTTTTTTTTTTATACTAATATTTAAAAATGTAATAAAATAAGACATTTAAATAAATAAACGACATAATAATAAAAACTTTATTTCAGACTAAGTCCATATACATGCAAGAGTCCCTTTGAGAATGCCTTTTAAAACTTATCTTATGGTTACACGGCCTTAAGCGCTTATTACACTATCCAATTTAAGCAATGCTAACTATAGGAACACTCTAACAGAACAGTTCAGTTAGAACCCAGTTCTTACTGCGATTACATCTGCCGATTTCCTAGTTAGCATTGCTTAAAATTTGATAGTGTAATAAGCCCTTTACTGCTATTAAAAGTGCTAAATTAACAATAATGTATCAACGGTCGGGAAGGGCCACCCTAAACTGCAATCGTGAGTTTTATGTACCTACTCACAGTGATAACTCGTTGCGGTTCAGGTTGCATAACTATATTGTAAGTTATCTGTGAAATATATTGAATACTAACTACTACGCAGTAGTACTATTACGCAGCGAGAATATTTATACCTACATCCAAGGTTACTTTATATAGGTACCTACTCACCAAGATATTTTTGTGTTATGATTCACTCTTTTTATTATCACTCACGCTTTCCTATAGTGCAATTCGACATTCGCAACTCGGCAGTTGAGCACTCGAGTTTTAAAGTAATATACCTACCTATATAAATATTTTGCACTACTTATTTGAAATAGTGCGACGAAATTTACATTGAAGTGACTAATCCCGGTAAGTAAAATACAGAAAACTCATAATTTTATATTTCTTCATTAGAACATATTCTCAAGATTATTAATTGATTATTGATGATGCGCTTTCAATTTTTACATTTATAACCTATTTCATGCAAAAATCATGTAAAACTTGAATTTTATTGTTTTTTTTTTCATTATAAGTAGTCATTTAATTATGTAGAAATATGATATTAAAATCATCAGAAACAATTTTTTATTTTAATTTAAAAATAAATTAGTTTTAAAAAAATGTAACGAAACTAAAAAAGTTATATCTTTGCTAGAGTGTATAAAATTCTTCAGTCTGTTATCTTAGTTTTTATACTCTACAGGGCGTCCCACGGCTATGCCACATGGAGGGAAAGCACCTTGAATAGGTATTGTAGATGGAAAATTTTACTGAAAGAAGACATTATTTTAATTTAAACTGCATTCATAGATTTTTAAATAATTACATGGTTGAACCGGGAATCGACCCCGCTACACGAGATAAAAAATGCGTACTTCTCAAGTGGGTACATTTATTATTAATAGGTATGTACTTATGATAATGTCAGTATTGTAGTATGTCCTCACGACAATGTCAGTTTTTGATTTTTCTGAGCAAAATTTCACATCAAATGTTATAAGTTTCATGGTCTTCCTTTTATTTCTGACAATGTTATTTAGCAAAAAATAATCCTTATGATGAAGCCTTTCGATCGGTATGATAAAGCTACAGGTTATTTTTTTTTACTCGTGTAGCGTAGCGGGTTCGATTCCCGGTTCAACCATGTAATTATTTAAAAATCTATGAATGCAGTTTAAATGGTTTTTTAAATTAAAATAATGTCTTCATTTTTTCATTTTCAGAATTCAGTAAAATGTTCCATGCCGTGGGACGCCATGTAGGTATATGTATAATTCCTTCAACTTTTTTATAAAAAATATTATTATCATTGATGAAGAATTAAGAATACCTATTAACTATCTAATAAACTTTTTGCAGATGTCGTTGATAAGGAAGTTAGTAGAGTGTCTACAAAAGCTGAAGACTATTGACTACACTGATACTTCTAAAGCTCAAGTGCGTTCGAACAAGAACAAAGCTGAGAACGCGTTTAACCTAATATACCAAATTGGCCTGAAAAAAGAAAGCTTCACCACTGAAGAAAAGGAAACCATCGGAAACTTATTAGCTGACACGATCGGATATTTGCGAATCAACATCGAGAGCACAGCAAACGTCTACCGAACTAGATTGAGCAATTCTGTTCTCAAGAAGAGATCAGCAGTTCAGTTCCTGATTGATGACTTCTCACAGTTTCCAATTGGGTATTCGAATTTGGCTGATAAGTTCCAGGAAGTAAATATTGAAGAAAGCGTCAAGATACTTGACGATATCATTGACAAGTGGCATGATATAACAGATTCTGACGAGGGTTCAAGTGACAGAGAAAGCGCTGGTGCTAACCAAGTACCAGAATCCCATATCTGGTGGTCAAAGTAAAGTCAATTTTAAAACTAAAAAATGAATTTCCTTTCTAACTTAGCCGATTCTATTCCCGTGGTTGGTCATGTCAAGGGAGTCATCCATTATGCAGCTGGAGATGCTGAAGGTGGGAACAAGGCCATGTACCAAGCCACCAGAACAACTGCAGTTTTAGGAGCTGGTGTTGGTGGATCTCTTGCGGGTCCAGGAGGAGCTGTAGTAGCTGCTATGTATGCTGGTGCAATTACAGACAGTGTTGCTTCTATAGCCATGGATAAACCACAAGGATTGCTCAAAGGGTGTAAAAATATAGCAGAAGATATAAATGAGGGGAAAAATCCAATGGGTTCGATAGCAAGTACAGGATTTCATGTGGGAATGGATGCAATTGGTGGTTTGGGAATGGGTAGTGTTTCTAGTGCAGCGAGTCAAGTTACAGGGAAAACTGTAGCAAAAGGTGCGGAAAACATTGCAAAAAGTGTAGTTAAGACTGTTGGAGAAAAGGCTATTAAGAAAACTCTGAAGATGACGGGAGAAGAAGTGGTAAAGACGGTGACGAAGACTGTTACGGAAAAGGCAGTGAAGAAGATTATAGAAACTGCAGCAGTTCAAGCAGAGCTTGCTTTGGTATCGACTCATGTTTGTATGCAAGCTAATGAAAGTAACAGAGAAGAAGAAAGGCAAAGACTTGACAGAGAACAGCGTGAGAGTGAAGAAAGAGAACGGCGGGATAGAGAAGAAAGGCAAAGACGTGACAGAGAACAGCGTGAGAGAGAAGAAAGAGCACGGCGGGACAGAGAAGAAAGGCAAAGTCGTGACAGAGAACAGCGTGAGAGAGAAGAAAGAGCACGGCGGGATAGAGAACAACAGGAACAACGAGCTAGAGAACAACTGCAACAACGAGTTAGAGAACAAGTACAACAATGTAGTACTCCTGAAAGTAACTCTGGATCCTCTCAACCACCACAAGGAAATAGAAATAATAATGACCAACCTAGAAAGAATAAACCTAACTACTTTGCTATTTTCAAGAATTTATTGGAAGAAATATTGGATGTTATCTTCGGTGTTGAAAGACCAAATGCAAGGGTTTCCATTTCCCGGATTTTTCGAGGACTTTCAAAAGCACAAAAGGATTATTTGGGAAAAATAATCGAAAGATTATACGAAGGTGGAATCTTAATCGAGGTCCTAATATTAGTAATTAGAATATTTTCAGAACATTTTCCTGGCGATATACGATTCACGAATTTCCTAAGTTTGACAGAATTCGTTGCGGTTTATATTGAAGAAGAAATAGAGTACCGAACTGAGGTTTTCAGAATGGCTGAGCATATATCGAGAGAAAATGATAGCTCTATTCCAGAGGAGGAATTTGAGAACCTCAGAGCTAGAATTATTTCGAGCATTATGAACTTACCAGATATTGTCAGTATAATAGTCGACATATTTGTGAGACTAAGAGCTGACATCGACTCTGAGTTGTTGCCTTTTGAAATATCTGAGCTTTTGTTGGTATCTCGTGAGTTATCTTCGAACTTTCGGGATGTATTCTCGGCAATTTATCATTACTTTAAACACAGGTGCGTTCCTGGCGACGGTGTTTTATCGGTTAGAGAGTATTACGACTGGATAAGAAGAGTTTTGGAAGAACTTGGAAGACATCAAGATTACAGAAATTTGTTACAAGTTCGGAACACCGAAGATGTAAGAGCAAATGTTAATTTCGAGATGTTCGTTGTTAGATTTGGCAGACGGATCAGGATTATTGTAAAATTGCAAGGTGATACAATTGGATTAGCTACTTGTTTTTTTATTGATGACACGACTGATGGTGATGGGAAAGGACCAGTATCGATAAACATTCGTCGTTTATAAAGTATTGCTTTGAAAATATCTGTAGAAATGTGTAATAAATAACATATAATCAATAAAAAATAATTTTAATAAGTCAAATTGATACTATTTTTTTCAATTAAAATTGTAATAAAAATAAATATAGAATTTAAATTTAAAAAAGTTTTATTTATAAATTCTTTGATAACTTTATACAATTTAAATAAACAAAAAAAAATTTGAGTGAAGATAGATATTCTTCATTTATAAAAGTGTATTGTTTTCTATCTTGAATATAACTACTATCCTCGTCCACTTCGACCCTGCTGGATGGTCATCCTAGACCAGAGTTTTTGAGAGACAAACGATTAGGTTTCCAGGATATGGAAAGAGTCGGAATTAAAATAGGTAGGCACATATCATAGCTAAACAAAAACTTTTCATAATAAACACTTCTCAATGTACCTCTGTGATCGTCGTCTGTGCCGCCTTCTGACACACAACTTCAAAAATCCTCAGACCCTTTACGCGAATATAACAAAAAAGCCTCTACAACCTGCTCTGCAAAAATGCTCTACAACCTACAACCATGATTCCTCCCGGAGAGTAGGTTCCCCTCATACATCAAATAAAGTATGCCCAGTAACTTTGGCTAAATCAAAAAATGGCTATGAATCTAATGAGACATTCTTATTTATCAAACTCGTCCCTGGCCAAACTCGTGTCCTTCTTGCTGTGGACCCTTTTGTATTTCGTGACGGTTGAAAACGTGCCAGAGAAGAGTCCCGAGTGGCGCTCCAGGCTGCTGACGCTATTGCACGGTACCGTAGCCATTGCCGTTGGCTTCACGCAATGTAAATGGCGAAGTTTGACGCCATATTATTTATCCAGTTAGTACCTATGCTTTCAATTCAGTAGATTTACTCGTAAAACTATCGCACTACAACGTGATGTTGTTGTTTCAAAGACCATTGACATGCAATTTAAACAACGATGAATCACACAAGTGTTCCTGTACCTACCTAAATGAATCACACAGCTCTAGATTAAATTAGGTCTTGACGTCGGCATCATTCGGTAGTTCGGTACCCAAAATTAAGTTTGGGCTCTAGTAGCCAATTTTTGGACTGGTAGGTAATGCAGAAAGAAACCCCCAGCTATCTATAGATACAAATATACATATTTACATACAATACATAGAAGTCAAAATAACAGCTTTTTACTTAATGCATATGAAAGTATATACCTACGCAGAAAACAGTTTTTTTGTTGGTATGTCTGTTTGTTCCGGCTAATCTCCGAAACGGCTGGACTGATTATGACGGGACTTTCACTGGCAGATTACTGATGTTATAAGGAGTAATATAGGCTAGTAGTTTTATTTTAGAAAAATAATTAGTAGAGACACATTGTTTCCCAATATCCACGCGAACGAAGTCTCTCTCTCGTTTTAAACTAAGAGAGAAGTATTTAGAAGTTAATGATTTGTCGAAACTTCTTTTTAGGGAGGATATTACCGTGCCAGTACTTACTAATGATATGGTCGTGGGGCTACTTCGCCTTCGACCTGCTGTGGTGCTTGCTGTACTGGACGGACAGCGTCGTGATGCTGTGTCACCATGCGTGCGCCCTCTTTGCCATAACTAGATACATGCAGAAAGAGCACACAGGGTGTACTTTTTCATGTTCGCTGCTCCTCTTGGAACTGACCAATCCTCTACTGCAAGCAAGATGGTTAGTATTTCTTGCTTTATAGCTGTTCTATACAGGGTTAAATTAAAGTCCTCCAGACCTTATTTCGGCCATGGCGGTTAATCTGAACGGAGACTAGCCTTCGGCGGCCTTTGGAGGTATAGGGCACAAGTGTGCGCAGACACAGGTGCACTCTCTCTTCCCTCACTCTCATAAACGTCGACGTCTGCAGAGTTTCGCTAGGTAATTTAATTTAATCCTGTAGGTATAGCTTCGTATGGAGTTCGTTGCGACTGCAGCAGGCCCAGAATTCTTAACCAGCGATTTATTTAATTCATGTAGGTAGGTAGGGGTTATTTACTTTGGATGATAGCAAATAACTCATCCATACATTAATTTGAGGTTTCATCGTCTATCTCTGAAGGACTTCCTTAGACTAAAAATCGGGATGTAATTGGGTGTGTTTGGGTGGCCCTTTCTATTAAAAATAGAATTATCCAAATCGGTGCATATACATAGAAGACGAAAAGCTCCCTTTTTGACTTAGAAAACTTAATGGTTTAAATGCCCAAATAATGGTGTCACTGACTATGGCAGGGCCACCATCAGGGATTTTAATTTTGATAACACAAAAAATTTGTCGCTAATTTATCGAAATTTGTCGCCAAATATCAGAATTTGACGATCACTGGTTCAAAAGATTTAAGGGTTTATAGGTGGCCGATCTGGAGAGAGTCTCCCCAGCAGGGCCACATTTATATCTCAAAAACTAGGGCACCTAGCGAAGATCTGTTTTATCCCATATTTTGTCGCCAATTTGTTGGAATCAGTCGCCAAGTCACAGATTTAATCGGGTCATAAGGTCCAAGAGCTAGATCGAGGAGTTCACGAAAAATTGCCAAAAAAAATATTTCTATTAATAGTGTGTAATATAATATCTTTGAAACTATGCAGAGTTTCTCCGTTACAAATTCAGGTTATCATTATCGTCCCCGGTACAAAAATTTGAACACATTTCGAAGGCCGTAGATCATCAGGCAGCGGAGATACATGTGTCCAGCCAGCTTGAACTCAGGCTGGCTGGACATTAAGTTTTTATTGATTTCTCGTAAACCCTTACATGTGACGCCATAAATCAAACGTTATTACCGTTACACATTGCGGTACTAAATGTTAGTAAAGTAACCATATTCGAAAACGCTCCCGTTATTGAGATTCGGAAGTGCCAGCCAGAAGTTTTATACGTATTATCAAGCTGGCTGGACACTGGTTTTTGCATTTTTCTACTAAACCGCTGTACGTATCACAAAACTTTTAGCTCGATGCCTGTTAGAAATTTATGTAACGCCCGTTGATATGCAAAAATTCGTCAAAATCACTTCCGTTACCGAGATTGAGAGACCAGCGAAAAGTGGTTTTTCAAGCTGGCTGGACACGTTTTCGATCGATTATCTAAGATTCTGTAGCGTTACAATTTCTGAAATAAGGGTGTTTAGCCGTGACATAAAGTGCCCTATTGACCTAGTTAAATGCGAGCTATTTTGAAGATTTGTCAAGCCAGCCTGAGTCACTTGATAAAACAGATCTTCGCTAGGTGCCCTGGTTCTTGAGATATAAATGGGGCCCTGCTGGAGAGACTCTCCAGATCGGTCACCTATAAACCCTTATATATTTTGAACCAGTGACCGAATAATTGGCGACAAATTTCGACTAATTAACGATAAATTTTTTGTGTTATCAAAATTAAAATCCCTGATGGTGGCCCTGCCAGAGTCAGTGACACCAAATAATGCCACTGCAATGTCGACAGGCGCGCGCGCGCCTGATACGTTGTGAATACTCGCGAGTTCGCGACCGGTCTCGTTAGTCAAACGCCTACCTACTCGTACATATCGAGCTTGGGGTCCGGGTTCAAGCCCCAGAGGCTGCAGTCTCGAAATTCATAGCGATCGCTTTACGACCGAATTCGGTCGCAAAGTCCTGTCACTCCATACATTACACCTGTCAATCCGGGACTTTGCGACCGAATTCGGTCGTAAAGCGATCGCTATGAATGTCGAGACTGCAGCCCCAGGTCGGGTAGTGTATTAAGTTTTTTCATAACCAAATTCTATACCTACTTAGAGCAGTAATGGTTACAAACTGGGCAAGGACTAACCTTGCCGATGTTGTAGCCATTAGAACGAATCCTACTAATTAAGTACCTACAGTTCCGGTTGTGCCTACCCAGCCAGCCATGGGCTAAGTTGCCTACAAGGTTTGTGTAATTGTGTAAGCCTGTTTTAATATTTAACTGTCCTTCGAATTTTAAATGTCATAAACTTGCTAGGGCTGTAATAATAGGGCCAACGGAAACGCCATTTGTTAATTACCATAGTTAGTCCTTGAACTTCTTTACCTATCCTGCTATCGCTCGCGTTCTAGGTATATAAAAATACCTTTTGCTTTCATGTATACCTAATATTAACCTTGTCAAATATGGCGCGAATAAAACAAATATTGTGAAAAATAAAATAAATAATAATGTTTATAGCTTTTGAAAGTAGCGTAGGTAGGTACCTACTATATATTTTCTTTAGTTGCATGTCCATAGAAAAGTACCTACGTAATTAATTGTAATCGCCTGTTTACATTAAAAAGCAAAGGAAAGAAAGTATCTACCTTCTCTAATAATTTAAAGGGGGACCTAACCCATTTTCCTGACAATTCCACATAATTAGGAAAAACGAAAATTTTATCAGCCTAGGGTACCTAATTTAGGAACAGTCATGTGGTCTAATTACTGCAGATCTCACAGACTAATAAATTATTGTTCTGAGCTGTAGATATACAAAATATTGTACAGCATTTTAAAAGACTAACTACACTCCATTCGGAATAAGATTAATATATTTAAACAAACCTTTTTTACAGTCCCTTCAACCGATTTTGACTTCTAATGCGTTGGTAGCATGACAAATAGCAGCTGCAGTAAATAGTTGGTATTGTAACCACTTTTTTTCAAAAGCGCAGACACAGGTGCACTCCCTCTTCCCTCACGCTCATAGCCCGATGGGACGGCAATCCGACACGACCGGAGAGAAATCAGGCGCAGGACCAACGGCATAACGTGCTTTCCGAGTCACGGGGGTATCACGCCACCAACTTCCAAACTCCGGGTTGTTTCTAAGAAATTCCTAATGGCAAAACTCAATAACACTGTCCGACCCTGGAATCGAACCCAGGACCCCGCGCTCAGCAGTCGCGCTTGCGACCACGAGACAAACGGGGCAGTTAGTGAATAGGCCTTTACTCAGTAGATAAAATGCTTATAGTTATGTTGTCTGCAGGTTTCTCAAAAAATCAGGATACGGGGAAACAAAGCTGTACTACGCAGTAGAGGTGTCATACCTTTTGATGTTTCTCGGTATACGCGGAGTATTGGGCACTTATTTGATGTACTGGATCATCACGACTGATTTCTTTGATTGGGAAGAGAAAATTATATCAGTCTTATTCTATCTCGTGTCTATGGCTTTCGTTCACGATATAGCTAGCTATATACGCTACAAATACAAGAGTGAAATCGTGAGTTACTTTTATGTTTTAATGTTACGTTGGTTCTCCGTTGTACAGACGCCAGCTGCAGGTCAAGCTACCCGAAACTGTCAAATTTTCCCAATCAACCTTGAACCTTAATGCTTTAGTGATACAGTTGAAAATCTATTAAAGAAATTTGACAGATTGTAGTAGCTTGATGTGCTGGTGTCTGTACTTGTGTAACATAATATCTACTAACAATAGAAACGGTTTTTTATTTATTTAAATCGAACACAAATGTGTTGTTGAAGTGAACAAATGAAGTAGTGCAATACTATCTATGATACATTGAATAAGGGCTGATTGTTCCATCGCCAGATAACTTTTATTCGAGGAATAAAATTGACGTTTGACAGTTATTGTATGAAACAACTGTCAACATTTCAAAATTATTCTTCGAATAAAGTTATCAGATGATTGGAAAGTCAGCCCTTAGTGGCTTTAATTGTTAAACATATGACAAAGAGAGAAATCTCTTTGTCATATGTTTAACAATTAAAAGTGTTTGTTTTCTATTTACAGAGTGAACTCCGGAAGGATTTCTTCTATGCAACCACAATTCCAAATGATACTGGTGGAACAAGTACACAGACAGAGATCAAAAACAAACAACAAGCTGGCCGTTATTGCAATATACTTTAATTGACAAATAACTAACAACTGTTGATACTACTGTTCGAATGTTGTTTGTCAATTAACAGCTAAAACCCCGGGGCGTACCACCGGGGGAACGCTCGATCGCTAGTACTCCAAATTCCCGGCGTACCACCGGGGGAATGCTTGATCACTAGTACCGCAAAGTCCCGGCGTACCACCGGGGGAACGCTCGATCGCTAATACCGCAAAGTCACAGCCACTTAAATCCTCATCAGCATCAGCCTAAACTTAATTGTAAAGTCAAATCATTAGGGTCTGAGCAATGTTGATCCTTGAGTTTCGGTAACAGAACTGACAACTCATTTATGACAGTTTTCATATAATTGAAAGAAACATATGCACAGCCCCTTACCCACCTGTCTGGGACAGTCTGGTATAAAGCTATAAGTGCAAATTTAACTATTTTATATGAAATCCAATACAAACTCGAAAACAAAAACATATTAAACTACAATTTAATTAGATCTATTTATTTATAAATCATACAATATGTTTTTGTATGATTGGCTTTTGGTCACAATAGCAAATAGATTATAAATGAATATAGCAATATATTGTTGTTATTATGCTAAGAAATGTCATGTTATAAACAGCAACCAAGTATAATAATAATAATTCAAAGAAACATTGCTTTTATTTATGATTGACCCCTTTCACTTTAATCATATGGAATATTAAAATGTATTTGGAAGCACTTGTTCTGTGGAACATTTCTTTAAATTAGTTATTTACATGGGCTCAAACATAAGTACCGGTCGACCGCTTAACTGAGACATAGCTGCGCGGTGCGAGAAGGGTGATACTTGTCACGAGTTAAGGAATCACTGACTCTCGCATCATGTCACCACACCCTCCTCCCACATCGTGCTGCGACCGCAGGCAACGTCTCAGTTAAGCGGTTGGCCTATAGCAAAATGTGGGTGTTCTATAAGTGGACCTCTCTGTGTGTGTGTGTGTTATTATTTGCTTTTAGGTACAACTACTGAGTACCATCCTTATATTTCAATTACCTAGCTAAATTATTAATTTCCATTCATTATGTATGTTTCTCCACAAAATCAGTGCTCTACCGATGGTAGCTAGATTTCTTATGACTTCTCCTCTCTCTCCAATTTCCTGAATGTTTATTTCTATTGTCTTTGTTCCTGTTATAGTTGTCATTGTGTGCATCCCTAGGTCTGTAGTCATCTCTGTGCGCCTTGTCTTTAGGCCTGTAGGGGTGATGCCGATGAGACCAGTTACCCTGTAAGCTGGCCATGACCAATCTGTCATTAGGGTCAAATGGTTGGCGAGTCATAATGACAGACTTGAAGTCCTCGTCTTTCAAATCGTCTGTCATATCAACAAACTGTTTAGCAATGTTTGTTTGCTGAGGGAACTCTATAGGTGGTTCCAGTCCGTAACATCTGATTGGCGGCGGTAGAGTTACCATTCGTCCACGACTTTGCAAAGATAATGTTCTATGATATAGGGAGGTACCTCGGAATAAGTTTAACGCGTAAGGCACTGAAACTTCGTCACAGTACGTGATAAATGCAAAGTTTTTTTGCCGTCCATCTCGATCCCTTGGTATCCTGACTTTCTCCAATGGTCCCGCCTGTAATATGATAGAATATTGTCAGCAATGATTGGTAAATTCGAGAAAGCGTTCTTGTGCGCTGACAACACAAATGCACACAAACCTGTAAAAATAGTTCGTATAGTAGTTCCTCAGAAGCTTGGTCAGGTAAATTACCACACCAAATTGTTTTATTATCGTCTTCAACCATGATGCTTTAGCCTAATCGAAAAATATTTACAAATAAAGTAACAAGTGTAACAACAAGACACACGCATCAATGACCTTTCATTCTAATTTTATTCAACTCTGTGATCTGATCTGTCTGCTTTGTTGTAATCTGTGTGCACAGACTACATAAAGATACTAATTACTACGTCAGGGCCTAAAAAACTAAAAAGGCCACTTTGGCAGAATCTAATTGGATAACAATAAGGAGCATATTATAAATCGTAAAATGGTCACAAACTGACAATTCCTAATTACCATGATCTGTGTGCAATTCATATCACGCAATTTACCTGTTTGACAGTTTTTTATGGAAATTCGTAAAATGGTCCACCAATGTTTACACCAAATAAGATTGATATGAAATTAAACGATTATGTGTAACCATTTAACGAAAATTAGAGGAATTGCTAATGATCTGCTGGGAATTCAGGAAATGCTATTTTAGGCCCCCAGTTTTGTCGTGAGATGGACTCTAGATGGTTTAGTAGTCGACTAAGAAAGAGACAAGATTCATAGATAACTATTTTGATTTCTTAGTCATATCACTAGGGCGTTTTCAGTTTGACAAATTATTTGACATGACAGCTAGAGATGGGTCGCTTACGTATTTGGCGTCAACGAAACTAAAGTTGTCAAAAAATAAAAGGCCCGTTTTGACATTGACAGTTCTAGTAGTTAGTAAAGATCAAATTCGCAAAACACGTATTCGTTTGTATGAAACTGACAAGTGTCACGAACGCATTCTCAAATGTCAAAACGGGCCTTTTATTTTTTGACAACTTTAGTTTCGAAAGACCTGTAAGAAATCCGAAAATTTCGAGGTTTTTCGGATTTCTTTCAGTTTTTGCCTTATGATTTCTAGCATTCTACGGAAAAGTCGCTCAAAACATCTTTAAAGTATACAAAACTGTATCTCGAGTTTTATTGGATTTTATAGAGAGCTTTGGCAACGCTGAAATTCTCTGGGTCTATTGTTCTATTCCACCTTTTTTTAATCCCATTCTTTACCTACGTAATAAGTATTAGTAAAACAAAAAGTAACTAACTGTCTAAATAAACTACGAGCTAATAAAATACGCAGTTTTTTAAACTTACTCAGATAAACAATGAAATATAATGTGAAATACTCGTAGAACGAAATTGTGTCTCTGTAGTTTCTACTGAAAATAAAATAAAATCACCAATACTCGAATTCCGGTATTGAATATTTCAATACGGGTATTGGCAAATGACAAAAAAATTCCGGGATCCCGATATTAGCCAATACCGGGATCCTGGTATTGCAAGCCCCAATTATTGTGGTATAGTAATTTTATTTTATTGTAGGTGCATCGTCTTCACATATTATCATTATCATTATATATTTAATGTATGAAGCTCACGGTAAGGAAAACCGTAATATTTTTGTTTAAAATTACTGAAACGGTTCCATTTAGTGTTTAAGTTGTGGAACACAGACTTTTAACAACACGTAACATAAAATATTCGGCACCTCATCACCCCTATATCCCCGAAGGAGTAAGCAGACGTTTATAGTACACCCACACTTGGGCTGATTTTTCAATCGACAGATAATTTTTATTCATGGAATAAAATTGACATCTGACAGGTTTTGTATGGAAAAACTGTCAAAAATTCAAAATTATTCTTCAGATAAAATTATCTGGCGTAGAAAAATCAGCCATTATACAAATATTTTTATTAATCAACACAAAATGAGTTTTATTTGCATACAACCAAAATACCAAATAGCAAATTGTTTAGTCGTCTAATGAGTCTGAAAACAAGTTAGTGCTATTGAGTTGTAAGAAATGTTTTTGACGATTTGGTTTGACTCATATTCTCTCACTCACTCATAGCACAACTAATCAACAAATTAGCAGTGGGAGAGAGGCGTCTATGGATTCGACTAGTCCATCACCGTCGATTCGGCTCGTTCACAGTACGTCGCTACGTCCACAGTACGTTAACGACGGTCGTTAATGACTGGTTAAGTAACCAGTTCGGTGAAGGGCGGGCGTTTTTGCGGGACTGTCTTTTGTAATCTTGACGTTCAAAAAGTGCTGATTCTCAGCCTAATTTGAATAAATGACTTTTGATTTTATTTGAAGTTCGTTCATTCAACGCTCTAATGCTCATCAAGTTTAGTACCCTTTATGCTATATATATGTTCTGTGATCACTCACTACTGACACTTGACTGTCAAAATTTGTGACTTTGTGAGACTAGTGAGAGAGAGGAGAGGACTCAGGATTTGGCTAATTTGGCTTGCTGTTGAGCAAAGAGTACTTTTGTTATACGGAAACTGTTGAGTCTGTGGTTGCTTGGCTCATCATGTCAAAGTCAAATCACTCTTTCTTAGATATAATATATAAATAAAATAAATCACTACGATTGCGATTATTCCAAACGTTAATACGATTGTTACAGTAATAATCCCGAAAATGTGTGGATCTGTATGTATCAACAGTGGCTGTAATTAGTGGCGTACATTTTATTTCTCGTTACTACGTAAACGTTTTGGACTGCTTTAAGGTTAAACTCCGAGCGGCAACATGGAAGACTCCTCTAAATACCAGCAGATGCAAGATGAAATGTCCAGGTTAGTAATGCAATTTACATGAAACCATAGAAGCCACTCCATTTAGCGACCTTACATTTCCCCTAGACACCTCAACATGCCAATATATGAAATGCCAGCAGCAGTATTTTTCCATTGTGCCAATAATAAATTTACGGTAATCACATCATTGAAGAGATTTCTTATGAAATAAGCATCACCTCTGTACCTATTTTATCTGTTCTGATTTTTCTTGTAGGTTTATATAAATATGTGTTACATATGTTAGAAATGTTACGGGTTTGGTTTCCGCACTTAGTCCTTCAGGTGGACCATTGTGCGTGGGTTTATATATATGTGTGTACATAAATGGTAAATAAATAAATCATCTGCACCATGACTGCTTGTAGAGCCTCAGGCCTAGCAATGGATATTTACAGGTTGAAATATGTGTGCTTATTGAAGAACAATAAGTACAAAAATACTGCACTGAACTGCATTGCTTGCTTCAACAGAAGCGTATAAAACCATTCCCATAAAGTCTATTTTCATGCCTTCCATCCTACTGTAGTGCACAAGGTTTCTCACTTCTGCCAATGCATCATTTTTTAACAAATTTATTTGTATTATCAGGTTCGAAGCGGAGATCTCTGGTGGTGACGGTGGAGTCAGTGTGGTCTCCCGGGCCGTGATTGGCGCAGCCACGTTCGGCGCCGTGCAGCAGCAGCTGGAGCGCGCTGCTGCACCCATGATGCCTTCCTTCGACATGTCCATGATGTATCCCACAGTACCGCCCCCACCACCACCACCCTCTATCATGGTGCCTTCACAGGTAGTAGTTTTAATACTAATACTAGATAAAAACTCTGTATTACAGTGGTTATACTTAAATATGCAGCCTGGTTCTTTATCATGGCATGAGCATGATTCCCATATGGTTTTGTGCCAATTCTTATTATTATTATTATATTAGAAGTAGAAATAAATATCAAATCAAGCTAAATGCTTTGGTTCTACACATGCAATTTGCACTAAACTTATTTTATGCCTTGTTTGTGACATTTCTGGCTGATGTCTCATTTATTTTTAACATTAATATGTCAATACACTTCATCTGGAATCGTTTACAGTTGGATATTGAGGTAGTACCATATTCATCCTTGCCAACATCTTATATATTGGGCAAAATCTACACTTGTACACTAAAAACTGATATTCACAGTTAACACTAGAAACAAGGACAAACTACGTGCCCCCTTTCACCGGCTTCATAAGGTTCATAACTCATTTGTTGGGCTTGGTATAACCTTTTATAACAAGATACCCTCTTCTTTTCTAGACTTGCCTTTTAATGCGTTTAAAGCTCAAGTAAAATCCAACCTTTGTTCAAAGGCATACTATTCCATCAAAGACTACTTAGACGATAAGAATAGTTGGTCACCCTAATTTAACACAAGACAATGTTTATGTTCTTGCTCCAGAATTACCTTACTGACAGGTTATTGTTATTAACTTATTTATTTATTTTACTTGGATGGTCTTAGTTTATCATTTTGTGACAGCTATGTGAACTGGAACCCAGCAATGCATAAATATGTAAGCTGTCACGCCCTTTATGCCTGGAGTCTTTTATTTGGGTAGTAAGTTGTTTTATTTACATTTTAATTTTAATTAATTATGTTTTAGCTTGAGTACTTACATATAGTTTTTATTATATTTGTTGGTATATTGGCATGGCTAGCTGACATATGGCAAATAATTTAATTTTATGTTCTGGTCTTGTAATGTTAATTATCGAACATAGCTGGGGAGTTTGTTGCGCCACTTCTTCCCAGCGATAGCACTAGGAAGTGGGGAAGGGCGGGCGTTTTTGGGGGACTGTCTTTTGTAATTTTGACGTTCAAAAAGTGCTGATTCTCAGCCTAATTTGAATTTGAATAAAAAAAATAATAAAAAAATAACCTGAGACTGTTTTGTTGCAGCCATTTATTTTAAATTATTAAGCTCAATTCAAACTAATAATATGTAATGTGGGCTGGTGTCTGCAACTCCATGTCAATGTGCGTATTATGCGGACGGGTGGGAAAATTGATTATTTGATGCGCCCTAGCTCCTTAAGGTATGCCAGCAACGCCTTGGTGTTATTGACAATCTTACGGAGGGTACCTGGGTCACCGCAGTACTTTGCCCGGCATGTGGCGACCACCGGGCAGTTTAGAAGCACATTAGCTGCTGTCTTGTCCTCCATGCAGGCCCGGCACAGAGGACCGTCTGTGACTCCTATAACAAAGAGGTGTTTATTAAATGACCCATGCCCCGTTTTAGCTGCTGTAACTATACACAGCTGTTGTTCAGTTAGTTGGAGAACCTGTTGCGTGAGACAGCCATCAATTGTAGGGAGTGTTTCCTTAACCTGCCTGCACACACCTTGGTCCACTCATATTTTGCGATGTTGGTCCTTGGTGCGTTTTCTTACCAGAGAACGTAAGTACCCGAAAGGGAGTGGCGTGATGGGTTCAGGTCCCACTGGTGCCATGCTCGACCCCGTTCTGCCAAGTTCGTTTCCTTTGAAGTATTGGATCAAACTACTTACACTAACCTTTACCAACAGGTCAGGATACGTCCAGGCGGCGCAGAGGGTGGGTTCCCGCCCGCCCTAACGTTCCTCCGCCCCGGCCTGCCAGGGCCTCAGTTGATACCACCTCCTCCCCCCAAGCCACAGCCTGTTGTGCTGTCAGCAGCCCCCAAACTCTACAAGCAACCTAAAGAGGATGACGAGAAGAAAGAGAAAGAAAGTCGGAAGAGGGTAAGGCAGTATTTTTATTGATCTTTGTAAATGATCAATCATTTTATTTCTGTAAGTAGGTTTGCACAAACACTTACACATCACTCATATTTTAAAAACTAGACGAGGTGGGCGTTTCCTATCAGATTACTCTGAAAGGCCGAAACAAACTCAGAGGTAGTATGAAGTGACAGGTTTTGATCTTGAGGTGTATTGAATGATCAAATTTTGACGCATGGTAAACCCATTGGTTTACCCATTACAGAGGTCACCATTTACATTAACAATCATGCAATTATTGTATTTTATTTGTAACATTAACATGATAATATTACAGAAGCGCACCCCCCCGCCCCCGCCGCCGCGCCCGGAGCCCGTGGTGGAGCCGCCGCCCGTGGCGCCGCCCCCGCCCACCATCAGCGTGCCCGACACCGTGGCCAAGCCTAAGAAGGAAAAGAAGAACAGGAAGGTATGATGCTTTACAAAATTAGACTATTAAATGTGCCTAAATAAATAATATCCCTCACCTCAGTCTTAATCTGTCAAAAATGCCTCTAATTTTCATACATTTTTCACAACCTTCTGACATTGATTGTTGCTGAAATGAGGTTGCGACTCTATTTTGAACATTTTTTAACTACGGGAAATGGCATTCTGTACGGTGTACATAAATACAGAATCTAATTCAAGACTCAAGCATAACCTAAAGCTATTTTAAACCAGGTTAAGTGATGATAGAGTTAGGTTCTGTGTTGCGTTTGACATTAATTTTTATCTTTAATTAATTATGAGCATTATGATAAAAGTCATTTGTTATGTTACATGTGAATATTTTTCTTTCTATTTAGTGGTTGGTTTATTAACCATCCTGTTCGAAATCTTACCTGAACATTGTACGTTTGTCAGGTTGTCAGGACCGCTGGAGGTCAGGTTTGGGAGGATGTGACCCTACTGGACTGGACTGATGATGACTTCCGCATGTTCTGTGGAGACCTCGGAAATGACGTTACAGATGAACTGCTTGTGAGTATTTACAGTTAGCGGACGTTCACACGGTGCTGTACTGTATGATATTTTACTGTAAAAGTAGGGGTCACACGAGGTTAAAATCAAATGCAGTGTGAAACTGCCTTGTTATCTCAACATTTCTCTTTCTGATGCCTGGGGGGCATGATGAGATGTGTGATGGCTCGAAAAATAAATATTAATACATTTTATTTTCTGGGTAGGTAATATCTACTGAGGGGCTGGAAAATGAGTTTCAGCTTTTCTGCATACGTCGACAAAGTAACTTTAATTTCTCAAATGAAAAATTAAACGTTTCTGACATTGTGCAAAATTATTCGAGCTCTCTTTTGGTCGACAAAGTAACTCGGGGGGCGCGCCGTAGTGATTTTTAACGAAGGTCTGGGGGCGTAAGTTAAGAAAGGTTGGGAGGCTCGAGCCCCTGGACTAATTCAAGGGATATTTTCAATTTCTTGAGTTGGAAAATATGTAAATTGTCATATTTTCAAAACAGATATTTTACTTATTTAATTAATAGGAGACTTCATTTATTTTTTATTTTTTTGTTTTAGACGCGCACCTTTAGTAAATACAGCTCGTTCCAAAGAGCTAAAGTGATAAGAGACAAGCGGACGAACAAGAGCAAAGGGTTCGGTTTCGTCAGCTTCAAGGACCCTGGGGACTTCATCAAGGCCATGAAGGAGATGGATGGTAAGATTATTGCAGTAACAGTTTGATCACCAACAGAATCCTTAAAAAAATTATACGTTTGCTACTCCATGTCAATCATGCAAAAACTGTTTATATTCAAATTTTATTTTTGTTTCGTATTGACATTATTTCAAGTTAAACAAATATCAACTTTATTTTAATGGTAATTAAGTTGATTTCAGAGTGACTAGCACTATAGAAAAAGTTATAAAAATTGTTTGAAGTTGTAGCATAAAAGTGAACTTTATTCTGTAGGAATTAAAGTTATTTTTCCATGAACTCATATTTGTTTACATTTTTGGCGAATATGTCGCAAATGCAGATTAGATGAAATTGGTATACAGATAGACAATGTCCAAATCCAACATTAATACATTCTAAGCCAAGTATACATGAGACAATTCTCTCTCTATCAAATGAAACCAAGAGCATCTTAAAAATATACGTTTTTTACCCTCATACCTGAAAAACGTAGGCAATAGTTGTTTGAGAAACCCCATTAACTTCGGCGTCAATCGAACTGTTTACTGCCGATTTGAATGGATTGCTAAAGCTTATCCCATTAATTTTATTACAGGTCGCTACGTCGGCAGTAGACCAATCAAGCTAAGGAAGAGTACGTGGCGTACGCGCAGCCTGGACGTAGTAAGGAAGAAGGAGAAAGAAAAGGCAGCTCTTCTGTCTCTTCTCATGTCTGGCAACAAGAGCTGACAACAATACTAACTTGATAATGCATCTGTGGACTTGTAGGGTTGCCAATAATAAAATGGACGTATTAAAAACTCTCTGCATAGAAGAAATGTGTGCTTTTTATTCACAGGTTTGTAGTGCTTGTTTATATACGTGTGACTTTATGACCATCCAAATGTCTAGCTTTTGGTAGTCGTCTCAACATCTGTTGCTATAAAGACCTACAGTTTAGTGAGATATCAAAAAAATCGAAGTTTCTTCCTTATTCGTATAGTCGCCAAATCGCGACTATTCCCAGACGGGATAAGACTATCACAAAACGAGTTCTATCTTTAGACCTAGCCTAAACCTTCGAGCCAGCTACTGTATTTTGAACTTTATTCTGGCAAACTTAAAGTTCTTAATGCAAAATTGACCACTTAAGACTCGGGATTAACGTCAGTTTTTGTAATAAGAACTTTAACTTCGTTGATCCAAGGGTTAAACTAGGATCGAAACATAAACCTTGTTTAAATAAGGACGTTCATGTCCAGTTTTTAGGCACGCTCCTGGCAACCCTATTACTAAATCGACGGCCGCCACACAGGGATACAATTACTGTAATTTTTTGAGATTCGTTTTTTACATATTAAAATTATTACAATTTTTTTTTTGTTTCTAAAATGTCTTTCTAGTTCGAGCGTATTTCGGAAAGTTGTAGTTGTGTTTTTTGCCGTCGAAATGAACTGAACAATAACAGTTGTACAGCCCGATTCAAATTTTATGTCGGCTCGGAACATGAGGCGAGTCCCTGCGCAGTTACCTGTCAGCGGGGGTGAGGGGAGAGGTACTACGCGTGAGTAGCGCACTTCAGAGCCGCCATAAAGTTTGAATCGGGCTGTATTAGACTTGCATCACGTGAAGTGATTTGTGACAAAGCACTGCAATATAAAAATGTAAGTAGGTATTTAATATTCCTAATCCTATAGCGTTGTAATATTAACCGCTAAAATGTTTATTAGTAGTCGATTGATTCTTCAAAAAGCATGTTAAATGAACTGTGTGTAAAATATAATTATTCCCACATTTTTCTGTTATATAGATTGAAAAAAATAGCAGCGCATAATAATAAATTCATACTATTACAGTCTCATCTGTGATGCTATTGTTGAAACGGATAATCGCCTTTAAATTCATCTTTATTCACAAGACGGCGATATCCGTTACGTAGGGGCGAATTTTCACGATTTAAGCCGTTATTTCCAAATACAGAGCGTTTTTTGACACCTTAATACTGGTGGAAATGACAGATTATCATAACCTCCGTTATGAATATGACTGAAACGTTCTTTTAGGAAACCGTAGATGTCATCACTTGTCCAGTGCTAGACAGGGATGAAGCTATAGCATGACGTATAGCACTATCCCTTTTTTACAACGGAACAATGATGGGTTAAAACTTCATACTATTACTATTCTCTTCAAGAGATGTCTTTGGCACTGTTTTGCATTTAGTACTATTAGCTAAGTATAAGTTCTGTGTCAAAATTGTTCATGGTTTTCACACTGTGATTTTAGTTCTAATATTATTTTGTATTAAATAGGATTTATTCTATTATTTCTGTTTTTTACTTGACACCCTTAGTGTAATCAGTCTATAATGTTCCCACTGCTGGGACACAGGCCTCCTCTCTATGAGAGGGATTGGGCCATAATCCACCTCGCGGGCCCAGTACGGGTTGGTGGAATTCACGTCTTCGAATTTTTGGTTCTAGGACATGCCGGTTTCCTCACGATGTTCGGTTCCTTCACCGTTTTGAGAGCAATGGTAATTAAATAATTTACACAAACTAAAGTGCCTGCTTGGGTTCGAACCCACGACCTACAACTCGTAAGTCATGGCCGTTACCACTGGGCCACCACTCAGTGGCGTGCTTTGGTTTTCAGAATAGGTAGGCACACTTTTTCGTTAGGTACGTACGCACTTTAAGTAAAAAGTTATTGATTTACCGGGCTGGGTATAAAAACGTAGGTATGTGGTCGGGGGACCCCCGGCAGGAACGATGTTTAAAATGAAAATCCAAGATGGCGACTGTAAAACTCATAAAACGACAAAATTTTAAAATGTTCGCAGCCATCTTCTTGGATTTTCATTTTCACCTCACTATCGGCTTCAACACCCTTGAAAACCATGAAAACGACACCCATGACGGAAAATAAAAGAATTGCAGCCGCACTCTTGGATTTTCATTTTGTCTTTATTATCGGCTCCAGAACCCTGGAAAACCATGAAAACGACACCCATGACGAAAAATTTGAAATTTTTTGCAGCCGCCATCTTGGATTTTAACTTTTACCTCACTAACGCCGACCTCATTATCCATCCCTTTCTTTCTTCGCACGGCCAAATTACGAAGTATTATTTTAACATTCACACTAGGTTGGTTATTTGAGTAGGCATGCCTACTTTAGGGCGATTAATTGCGAAGGTCGAACGTCATGGTATTCCGCGTGAGACGTATTTTTAATTTCGTCGTATTAACTTGAACGGGTAAAGACCAATGACAATGTGCGAATAGTACGGGAGCCAAGTAGGCCGCCTGGCGACTGCCTACTGCCGCGCGTGTTTGTATGAAGATTTTGTTTTTTGTTAGGTATGATAAGTTATTGAGTTTCTTAATTATGGGGCACCCACACTAAAATGTGATTGACAGGCTTATGGTTTATCGATTTATCGAGGTAGGCACTGCTTAAATGCCTATACGCAATGCTCTTTACACCCTTAAAATTACATAAATAATTGTATAAATTACATTTGAAATGAAACGATTTTCATGTAAAAGTAATAATTTATTCAATATTACTAAATGGTAAGATTTCTTTGGCTAAACTTCTCCAATCTATACACATTTACACTTATCATACATATTTAGATAATTTTGTAAAAATATGGGACATACATACGTTGTGTATTGTTTTAGGTACTTATTTAAATTTTTTTTGTTCTGTTATTTACCAATTAACTTTTGCACATTTTTTTTTTGCCGTATTTGTAAAGGCAGTCCCTATTAGTTTTACCACTTAAGTTAATTTTCCCAATCTAAATAAATAAATGTATAAGTACCTACTCAAAATAATTACAGTAAAAACATGTTTGTACAAATGTTTAAAGCTGACAGTCTGACCTTTCGACTGAGCTCCGCTGATCTACAGTCCATTCGCAGTTATTTTACTTCTGATTTTGTATAACTGTCAATATTACAGTGATCTTTAATCTCGTGACAATAAGGTTGCTGTTGGGTTACTGCAACTATCAAGTCTGTCAAAAAGTGATCTTTATAGTTGTCGTAATAAGGTTGCTGTTGGGTTGCAGCTTCTTCTTTTCGTGCCGATGGTTCTCTTCTTCGATATTATTGTTTGAGCCCAGTAGGTGTCCACGTTGATAGTGGCATCAGTTGCATTCAGACATCCAAGGTGCAGCTGTCAGGTAAAATAACTGTAGTGATCGCAAGTGCGATTGTTGAGCATGGATCGAATGATCGAACCCAAGGCCGGGCAAAGTGTTTTTTTAATAGGAATTTCTCCGTAGCATTCTTGACTCCGAAGCCCCAAAATTATAGCTGTACAAGAATATTTTCGTGCCATCTTGTTTATACACTTCACAAAACAATAGGGCAGTTAGATTAAGTATCGAAAAATAATAGACACGTATTTTTTCTTTTGTCAATCAAACAAAAAATAACAAAGATAAAGCGCGTCAAAATTTGGGAGTGGTCGTGACATCACTCCATTGTAAAAAGCAAGTGACGTCACGCGGAACTTTAACGGGCGATATCTTCATATTTTTTTATATAATTGACATAAGAAAAAATACGGGTTCAGTATTTTTTGACGGAATAATTCGATTTTTTTAGGAAACTAGGCTATTGCACTAAATGTTTACCAACAGCGCCCCCTGTCAACGTCATTCGATCCTTGTAGTCTCGTACATGGGTATCGACTTACTACGCCCCTGTCTACCTCTTCAAGTAATAGGTACAGGCGTGATGATATATTATATTGTATCTTATGCTACAGTATAGTTATCGCTATCTTTATTCCTATACCGTGGGCCGCGCAGGCGCACAGGTCGCGGCCTCTTGCGCGGCGGGTCGGCTGTGGCGGCGGCAGCGTACAGTTCGTCTAGACAACAGCGATGGTCGCCTTCCTTTAACCCTGATGTGTACGGGCAGAAGGGAGTCGAGAAGTCTTCGAGACAGTAGGCGCCTGATGCACTGGAAATTAGAAATGGTTGGGTATAGAAACACATTTGTCTATAAGAAATAATTAATTGTATTTAGGGCCTGTTTTGAAGAGCAGCGGGCGCAGCACTTTGCTCGCATTGGCTGATGGCGCCAAAAATATCTGGAAGTTGGAAAAGTAAACCGGAAGGCACAGCGTGTGTAGACGGACATGATGGACCTGTGTAGCTATTTATCCCCGTGCCGAATCGAACTTCAATCAATATCATCGAAATATTCCTACACTATAATATTAATTTTAATATAACGTTGTTGTAATGCTGACACAGATCTAAAACCCGAAAATGTTGTCAGATTAAATCAAATACACGACCTTATACGACCACTATTCTTTCGAAAACTATTTGCTGTCTCTTTTTTCTCGAATGTGTCATTTTCGGCACGACAGAACGATTGGTTGTGATAGCTATGATGAACCCGAAGACCGTGGGAATATTCTGAATGTGGGAAGCGCAAGTCCGGTCCTAATGGCCAGGCCTCGGCGATTTTTTATGTCCAGCAGTGGTGATGAGGCGATGGGCTTCTACGTAAGAACTGGTTTTAAAAGTAGCACATATTACTAACCTCATAGGCGCAGGTTGTCCTATAGGGACGGGCAGTGCCGAAGCCCTGGAAGGCGGGACTTTGACCGAACATCGTCGCCCGCACGGCGCTGCCTCGCGCGCGCGGAACAGACTCTCCGCCTGGTAGCAGATCGACCAGATGTGGCTGCACAGCGCCTCGTCTATACGCGAACAGAGACAGAAAAAATACTCGCAGTGCTGTAGGTCAGTGTTCTGTTTTTATAAGCGAAGACTTTTAATTGGCAGACAGTTTTTTTTTTTTTTTTAACTTGGCCCCGCTCAAGTTATTTCTCCTGTATCGTGGGTGCGTTTAAACATACATTTAAACTCACATACACAAACAGCCAGAGCCGGAACAACTACTTGTAGGTCATAGAAATATTTGTTCCGTGCAGGAATCGAACCCGCGACACGCAGCGCAGCAATCAATCGCTTAACCACTGCGCCAACCGTGCCGTCAAAAGTTACACTTACTATTTTTAGTCTGTTTTGTTTAGTTGTAATTCTTTATTTCTTCCAAAGAACTTAATTATTGAAATGAGATTAGGTATTTTAGGTCATTTGATGAAATGCCTACAAAAACAAGGCAAGTCAAGTAGTGACGAAAACGAAAATATATAACGGTTTTTAGAACAGAACTTAAAGTAAACAAGACTCGTGTTGCTATGGGTTTTTTAGCTGGAATCAACATAGAGTAGTATTTTTTTTCTTATTTTCTTCTCATCGACGAGAACGAAAAAGAGAGACGAGCATTAAATTCAACAAATCGATACATGGTTCAACATGGACCAGTAAAGCAGGCGCGGTCGCAGCCCCAAGATTTTGGGGGGGGTCACCAAGTAGTAAGTTAATAAGGCAAATACATCATGCAGACTCTCGACAGAATGAATGATTTTGGGTGTGTGTGGGGGGGTCATGACCCCCCCCCCCCTCGGAACGAGCCTGCAGTAAAGGCGTGTCATCTTTATAAGAGACCGTGGGTATGGTCTCATGCGTCAATACGGGAAGTGAAGTCAATATCAACATTCTCTTACACTTATCCTAAATTATTTGAGGGCTGGTAAACGGAAAGTAAAGTACCATGCGGTTTTTGTACCATGTGCACACCAACTGTAACTGTCCAAATGACCTGGCTTGGTTATGGTACTACGGGGGACGGGGCCCCTGTACTTACTCGGCGTATCCTCACAATACGGCTGGCTCCGTCCTCCATTGAGACAGAAGTCTGCATGTCCTAGTCGCGCCGCCTCGCCGTAACGTCCCGCGTTAGTATGCAACACGTGAACAGCGCGCGCGTCGCCCGGGTCCAAGCGGAGTGCTGGCGCTGAACGGATCAGTGGACGTGCTGGATCCAATCCTGGAAAATTAAAGATGGTTTAATGTAGAGCAGATTGAAGATTTCTCACAGCATTTCTGGCTGTGAACTATATATACCTCTAATAATATTGGTAGTCCTACAAAAATCTAGAAAATTTATACGTCCTTCCAGCGTATGCAGCCAGAGCTAAAGTCTTTTTTTTAGATCTGGCTAAATAGGTACTTCCACTCTCAGTTTCCAGAGAGGTGTAGGTAGTTACTGCTCGTAGTTAAATATTTCCGTCATGAATACCTACTTTATTATAAGGTGCGGCAGCGCTGGGATAAGACCGTACAAATCAAATTCAGTCCCGATTCGCAGAGTATAAAATGGCGCAGAACACAATGTTGCCAGCATGAAAAAATATTGGGAAGTTATTCGTATCTCACGCCAAACTTAATCCAACGGACTCTAGGTTGGATAAGTACAAACATACATACCAATAATTCTATTCATCCTAAACGTCAGATAATTAGCAATGATGCCACACAGATGCGCGCCGAGCGAGTGTCCCACACAGGTGAGGTTGTCTGTCCTCAGACCGGCGCGGCGTAAGGCAGCGAGTGCGTCGGCCACACAGCGAGCCACCGGCCGCAGGTTGTGGACTGCGGCCACGTAGCACGGAGGCTGGCATAGCGCGCCCCAGTCCAGCATGAACACGTTGTAGCCACCGCGGCGGAGGTACGCTGGAACAATGCAGTGTCTAGTGAGCTTTGTAGACGAGCGTGTGGAATTAGGGCCATAACTTTATAAACTAATGGTTTCAAGATTTAGTAGAAGGTAGACCAAAAGCAGCTGGTGCTAAGTATAGTTTGTGAGCTTTACCAAGAACCGTAGCCACAAAAACATAATGCACTCTAGCTTAAGTTTATTCTACATGGCCGCCAGGTATCATAGGAATGTAAATGAAAGTACCGACGAAACAAGTATTTCAACGACAAATTAGAATCATGAACTGTGTCCCTTCTCCCTTCTACAGTTCTACCAGAGAATGCCTTATAGGCAGTGCCTTTTACGACTTGTTCATAATGAAGGTAGGTAGTTATTAAAGCAAAAGCATGTCTTTTAAAATTAGGTAACGTCAGTTTTCCCTGACAATGCAATGCATAGTGATACAATTTTCCCAACTGTCAATGCTGATATGCAGGTCGTCGAACTGCTGTGTACTGCAACATATTGTAGAGAAAGCCGTGGGAGCTCCGCGCATTGTAAATTGTAATGCGGCGCGTACGCAACTGACTGTTCCTGCCGACATGACAGTATTGCACCGCGAACACTTACACTTTCACCTCTGGCGACGATCCAGGGGAAGCAGTTTATGGTAATTGATTGGTGGCACATCGCCGCAATAAAAGATGCGGTTTGCTTACTAAGGACTGTTTTTCGTTGTAATTAGGTAAGAGGCTAGAATTTATTTTCTTCACTTGTTTTAAAACTTGAAGGCTAGGTTTTGTAATGAAGCGTAGGTACGATGGCCCATGTGACCTAACGACTAACCTGTGCCATCCATATTATTCTGATTTAAAAGAGTGTCCATGAAGTTTCTTCCCCGTTCTTCTCCATAGGTACCTACGCTTTGGAATGGGCAACTAGCTTCATTTTTCTGACTGACCGACCCCTTGACAATTCAAAAGTGCCTGTAATTGGTTTAATTGAAATAAATAGTTTGAGTTTGAATAATGAGATTTGGTTGTCAAAATTTATTTGACCTTTCGGGTCAATGCTAGGTGGTTGTACGCCCTTAGATCTCTCCAGTTAGAAAGGCGTAAAATCGTTAATAGAATTTGCAAGGCCTTTGACCTTCAATAGCAGGACAGAATACTCAATCTCAGAATCTCAGAATACGCTTCTCATCATCTTTTCTGATGCGCACAGCAAAGGAGTGGAATTGTCTGCCTGCGTCTGCATTCCCGAGTTCATACAACCCTAATCTCTTCAGGGTGAGAGTGAATAGGCTTCTTCTGGGCAAGCTCGTTCCACCGTAGATCTCATCCCTGCCTCTGGGCTGGATTGAGGTCAAGAGTGAGCCCATTGTAAAAAAAAACAAATCATTAAATCTACATGCACTTTGCGGAGGCTTATAGTGGTGCTTGGGGGAGGCTTCTATCCAGCAGCGGACGTCTTTCAACTGAAATGATGATGAGGTTGCCAATGTGAATAAGTTATACCATCGATCAGGACAGTAATGGTTCTGCGGAAGTACAGCATAACAGTCACACTACTGACTGACGCTAATGCCAAAGAAATTATTCACTGCGCATACATACAATCTTCCCATAAAAAGTAGATCGAAATTAGCACTGCCTGTGCACTGCCATAAAATTACATTAAACAACTACACCTATATTAAATGCCTACATCAAAATAAGCTTTTTCATGCTTTTAGACCTTGATCGAAGAGACTTTGGAAGTTTAGAGTGAAGTAGTGGGAATCTATGACCAATAGTAGATACCTATCGAACCACAAAGTATAGTTTTTCAAGAATATCTAACAACAAGTAGGTACAGTCGCGAGCATAAATACCTTACAGTTACGCAACATTCAATAGCGATTTTCCCGTGAAATAAAAACTGCAACTATGAAAAAAGACCTAGGTATATTCTCATAATAATTATAATATCTATGAATACTTTAGGAGAAAATCACTTTTAAATCTTACCTATAGCGAGTGTCCCTTCTATACGAAGCATTATTCTATAATGTTAAAAGCATAATGACATGTTTCTTACCATCTCTAAGAACGACGATTGGCAAGGTGTCGTCTCCTCCCGCGTATCCATGTATTAACAGAACGGTTTCGTGCGCCGGGTCCCAGCCGCTCTGACGAAGCCAGTCCTGACTGCTTAGATCCACCTAGAAATAATGCACTTGGTTAATTTTGAAACTCATGCAAGGCTCACCTTCTTTTGCAGGGACTTAAACGAAATTGGCGAATTGCAGGAATCCGATACACGTCCTCTGCCAAACCCCTTGGCGATTAAACACGTGATTTTATGTTAAAATGTTCGTTTTGATGTGGATTCAGTCAATTCTGAAATTAATTTGTTACTTTTTTTTCGTTATGGGTCCTAAAAAAGTTCCCTGTGGTACTCCGACCTTAAATCGCCGGTTTTCGTTGGTAACAGTCCTAGACTATATTAGGATCATGCTGGTAGAAGTGAGACGGTTACCTATCGTGTACGCTTACTACGAGTATCAGTCCTTCAAAAAACATAACCCTTTTTCTTTGTAGTCGGGACAAAAGATGAGTGTATAAGTGTCTGCAGTTCGATTACAAACGATAAAGATAAAGCAATAAGATAGTAAAACGCATGCTATGCACTCCTATGACTTAATTGTCATTACCTAGTTATTGGTCGAAGAATTTAATGATAATATAAAACACTTTCGGTTATGGTAAGATATATAAGATTCGTACGGACGTTTTTGTATTCTATAAGAATGTAAGATCATTGGTAGTCAGGGGACAGATTTTTTTTTATTTACATACATTACAACGTGTAGTAGGAACATACCTATGTATACTTACAATTAGAGCACACGTCTTTATTTTTCGATCCAATTACTTTTTTTTTTGAAAAATTGAGTGAGCAACACGTATCTATACATAGCCTGCTAAAATCATGACTCTCCTTTTGGCTTAGCCTGGTTGGGGCCAATATAATGGTTTTTTTTTTTAGATGATGCACGCAAAATTACAACACACTGACTTCCATTTTCAAATAGACCAAACAGTAAAATGTAGGTTTCTAACACAATTCTTGTATAGTTATTGTAAATTCAGTGCCACCATGAATGGGCTGTATGTGAACGCAATAACTTATGAGTCCGTCGAAGGAGAGCCGAGTCCCCTTGAGGAGTTGAGGACGAGTAGCGGTATTTTGGACGCATTCTTGCATTCAGCCGCACTGTGTACATCGTAATGAGAAAAGTGAAACTTAGTTCGACACTGTTTAGTCACGGGTTCGATCCTGTGACAACACTGAAGTAGAAATGGCCTACATGTTACCAAATTGTGAACAAAAGGTGACTGATATTTTAGATATTTTGCTTTTAAAGACAATCCGTGGAGTTTCTTGCCCGTTCTTCTCCAGTATATAACCTACTACGCTTAGAAATGGGCTAACTAGCTTCATCTTCCTGACTGACCGACCCCTTGACAGTTCAAGTGCCTGTTTGAAATAAACGCTCGAGTTTCAGATACTACACTCTCATGTATACTTATACATATAATTATGTTAACATTTTCTCGGTTATAATTTGTCTCTTGCTATAGATTTAACTCCAGGGAGTTCCGCTTCTGTTAAGTTTATAAGCAAGGTTTGGTACAGGGAATGGGCCGCTTCTTCTTCTTCTTCTGTGCTTGAAGTGTTAAATAAATAAATAAATGAGTCTTCCAAGTTCCAAGGTATTCCTTTGGACACTAATTGTCTGCCCAGCTTATCACCTTTCGCGATTTATGATCAAGCTGACCTCGTCTTAAAAATTCAAAACACAACACGCGATTTGTCTGAACACTAGGCTATACAGAACATCGATTAAAAATGACGAAAAAAACCATCTTGCATGCCTATTGAAGATTACTCAATGGGCCATACCACTAAACAGAAGTGCAAACTTGGTCACAGCTGATGAAACACGAAGGTGAGCGACTTTCGTTAATAATGTACATAATTTATATTGAAATATTACAATATTCCCTTGTACTCTTTCGTTGTAGACTTGTAAGTAGTAAGAATGGCCGAGAATTTGGTTTTCGGCTCGATTTGAAGTTTGGTTTGGGCGTGACGAATGACGATCGATGCTATAGAATAGTTCCATTTGGCTGGTTCCTCATTATACTCGTAGTAGGTAAGGAATGAATTTGGAAGGAGGGTTCCAAATGGTAGAATAAGGGATCTTTACGAGCAATTTGTTGGTAATATTGTTATTTTGATTACCTCATGGCCCTTCGAGCCATGGGTCAGGCTCACTGATGAAGCTCGCAAGCATAAAGTTACATAACCAAGCAAAAGAAGAAAGTCTTACTAAGTGAACCATTGTTTTATGATTTACTCGTATATAAATATTCTTGAAGAATGGCTAACACTAGATTCCAGGTAATAGCGTGTTTATTATGTACCAGCCCATAGACACGTGGGAACTTCGATCACATACAATACGTTAGATACGAGTATATCTACCTTCGGATAATTTTCAATCTTCCTCGCAGATTTAGGTAAACATGACACTACAATGCTGATGTTTCTTACAAAAACTCTATTTGCATATTCATTCATCATTATGCAACGAATCGTCGGCCTAGGCATCGGTGTGTCGATGTTGACATACGATCAGAGGGTCAGATATTGAAGATTGAACATGGTTTATTACAAGACCCTTTAGGTATAGAATATAAAGTCACATGTAACTACGTCTAGTCAGAACTTCTCTTTATGAGAGGAAAGATATCTCATGGATATAAAGATACCTACATATCCCATGACTTTAAAATGAAATACAGTTTAGGTAAATAGATAACAAAAAATCTGCCTTCAACACTATTGTAAACTCGGTTCACGACAAGTGAGCTACCATGAATTTTCATCGGAAAATAACTCTACAAACACAGGCCTGGAAAGTCAAAAGAGATTCTGCGACCCTTGCTTCCCTTTGCGTTCCTTTACAACACCTTTACCTGTAATAGAGACCGTCAACCTTTCTCGTTAATTCGTTTCCCTAAAGCTTTATCTTGCAGATTCCGGAGTCACAAACGACTGGAAAGATAAATGGCTCTATACTCACAACATTCTTGACAGGATCTGCTTCAGTATACAGGTGCAGGTTCACGTCAGCGTCAGGGCAGACTTCCTTGTCTCGCCGCCACACGCAGTCCTCGAAGGTGGCGTTACCGTAGGCATCAGTGTGCAGGAACAACGCCTCCTTGATCGGATGTCGCTGGGAGAATGCACCTGTACAAATAAAATGAAGTTGTTACTATGGCCGTACAAATGAGCCCCAGTTTTTCATCTGGCCACGTACAGACGCCAGCAGGTCAAGCTACCCGAAACTGTCAAATTTTCCCAATCAACCTTGAACCTTAATGCTTTAGCGATAAAGTTGAAAATCTATTAAAGAAATTTGACAGATTGTAGTAGCTTGATGTGCTGGCGTCTGTACCGAAGTTTCCGATGTTGGAACAGGGATTAGAGAATTTTATGGAGCTTTTACGGAGCAATAGATAAAACTGATATAACCATGCAGTAAAGGAGAGTCATAATCATGATCATATCCACACATAGATCACAATAATAAATAGCAAGAAATTGTGGCATTACAACATAATAATATGATAGTTATAAATCTCGACATCATACCCACATATTTGTATGGTTATTACGTAAAATAGTAGATGCATGAAAGAATTGATGGTGTAAATGACTTTTGTGGCTATAATAACTAGTTTATGCAACGATTCCAGTGAAAGAGACTACACAGCGCAGTGGTCTAACATAGAACCACATAGGAATGTGCAATCAACGAAAAAGGGAACAGATTACTTAAGTGTCACCTGAATTACACCAGAAATCACCGCTTATAGGTATGCTGGTTGCTTGTAAGAAAGAAGCTATAAATTACTGTTTTCTCAATAATTAAGACATTAATACTAACCCTTTGATTTACGTTAGGAGCGTCGGGTCTGCCCAATGCTACATATGAAGGTAGCCTTTATGCTCGAAATACATAGTTCGAGTCGGTGTCGATTTCTATTAGGTACTTTGTCCATTACCAGTCTATGTGGGAATCGAATATCACACAAAACCCTATTCATTATTGCAATATAACACTTTACCTAGGAATTATAAGAATATGCCGCTATCATAAAAAGTTCGGTCTTTGTAGTCAGTCTACCCAAAGAATTGCCGAAATCTCGATAATTTCAACAGATTTACAAATCCCCGCTTATAAACTAGGTCAACATAATATAAATAAAAACACCGAAAAAAGTGTTTTGCAAGCCGTCCACATGTTAACGTACCTTGTACGAGGAGTATGATCGCAATGCAGGCGCTATGCGCGGGCGCACGAACGCGCGCCATCCTTCCCGAGCACTGAGCGAGCTACTACTGGCGTTAAGTCGCAGTGGGGGCACTGCCTACCCCCGTAGGTAGCACACTTTGCATATACTTGCCAAATTACATGAATTGAATACCGATGAGCAAGTGAAATGGGTGAACTTGACTTGTGAACTGGACTGTCCTCGGCGCAGCAGTGAGCAAATATTTGAGTAACACATAGCAAGTTAGGTAGTAAAGTATTACCCAGCATTTTATTTTTATAATAGATCCTAATATGTTTTATTAATTTATTTCTGACATTAGTCTGAGTCATGCACGGTTCAGCGACTATGAACTTGAAATTGGGATTGAAACGACGAGGAAAGTAATCTTATAATTTAAAACTAACATAAACATAACATCACACCTATATTCCCCGAAGGGTTGGGCAGAGGTGTGTAGTAGCCCCACATTTAGCCAGTTATGTTTAAATCCCATGTACTCGTAGTAGGAGGCCTGCCTATTGCCATCAACGGGACACAAATCTCCAGACTCCGAGCTGCTGCTGAGAAGTTCATAATAGAAAAACCGAATAACACTGTAGCGGTATCTACAACGTCACATGCGAACAACGCGTCATACTGACGTCACGCAAATCCTGCATCTCGCAAGCAGAGTTTACCGCGCAAGTAGCATACAAACTTTCCCAATACCAGTCGTTGGGCAATTGCCCGCCGGACACAACACCCGTCTGGTCGGAGGATCCTCCCTTTTCTATGGAGTATGAGTGAACTTTACACCCTGTTCCTCATACCTCTATGACACTTTGTCCAATTATAAAACTATGTACAGACGCCAGCAGGTCAAGCTACCCAAAACTATCAAATTTTCCCAATCAACCTTGAACCTTAATGCTCTAACTATAAAGTTGAAAATCTATTAAAGAAATTTGACAGATTGTAGTAGCTTGATGTGCTGGCGTCTGTACTTACTTTAATAAATTAAAGTCTTTAATTTCCGAAAGTAACTCCTGGCAATATTAATGTTCTAGGTTTTACTACTAAGCGCTTTGCTATGTGATTGTGACAGGAACCGAACATTGTAGAGTCGGAACTATATGCACAGTCAACCAAGAGTAGTAGAGTAGAGACGTTGGTAGGCTAGATTTGACAGAGGGTAACAAAGCAGACAGTAGCACAAAATATACCAGCTGAGCAGAGTATTCAACGAAGCCCTCTGCGATGTGAATGCCAGATTGTCAGACAAAAATAAATAAGTACCTACATATCATTTGCCAATTGGCCATAAGTTGAATAACTTAGGTAAATACAAGCCGTGTGCTCGATAGAATTTGTTCTTGGCAAAAATTACGAACTTTCATTCCTTAATCGTACTTCTGCTCCAGTCAAGGTTGATTTATGTCGAAAGTGATAGATGGAGTGAAGTGATGTCGACCTTGCAGTCATATTTTCAATGTCAACGAAAATTGTCGACAACTATTTTTAAGCTATGGAAAATTAAAAGCTGTTTGTAGCGGTTCAAATACTCAAAAATATGAATATGTAGTACCTATACGCAATGTATTCTGCTCTACAAACAGAATCATCGAAAGTTTTCTTCCGCTCGAATACTATTGTTATTGTTATACAAAGGTATGCAATTCAATCAAGAGTATGAATAGTCGAGAACGATCCCGGCGGGTGCGCCTGCGCGTCGTCGAGTGTGACGCGCAGATGTGTTGTGAGTGTGTCTCAGTGTACTGTGGCATTACTTACTTGGAGTCAATGATTGCTCTTCGTACAGCGACGCCTCTGTGTGCGTGCACGCAGGTGAGATGGCGCGCGAGAGCAGGACGCCGCGCGAGAGCCTCCGCGCAGGTAGCGCCGCCGCCGCCGCCGGGCCAGTCCGAGACATGCGCCCCGCGCGCGCCCGCGTCGTACCGTCGACACACGGTCACGCATAACCTGCTTTTTGAAAACAACATCACATAAACGTTTGTTTCCCTCCATATTAGCAAAACACTGACAATAAACAGTTCATAGTGCTCCCAAACAATGTGTGACAAGTGATTTTCGTGAACACGAAGAACCACGGTCGAGTTAATTGCGCGAATGCCACGCTCTACAGCCTACGCAGCCGGCGGCGGTCCCCACCTCTGTTCATTCAAGGACCAATCGTTGAACTCATGCCGTCTCGTCTTTCATCTACGTGATCTGCAAGATTTGGAAATGAGCTCCAAAAACACAAAGCGATGTATTGACTGAGCTGGTAACCGAAAACGGTTCCAACGACAATGTCAATCAATCAGAACGCAGGCCAATTTAATAAACAGAAGCAGCAACTAGGTAAACAGGGCCCGGAACCGGTCAACTTTCCACCGCGTTATCATCCGCCTCCTCTAGCCGCGAGCGGGCCCAAACTAGCCACTATCGACCCGTCCGCCAAGGAGTACAAACCACCATACGCAGGCAAATCTATCGATCCTAGCAAGTCGCAGTACCCCTTAGGCGCGCATGGTGCCGTTCCGGGTTCTTACAGTGGAGGATCTATTCACTTTTTGAAATATCCTCAAGGCTATCCTCCAGGATATCCTCAACCATCGGGAGCACTTCGTATGCCGCGGCCATCCGAGGTGGTGACGAAAGCTGTTGTGCACGAACCCGTAGAGCCAGCTGCACGAGCGAGAAGTGCAGACGACATCCAGCGGGCGCAGCGTAATATTGAGGAAGAACAGATTCATAGAAGATCAGCTGACATGCTCAAGTTTACCAAACGTGTGGAACCCGAGGGACCTCGAGCATCGACTGACCAGAAAAGACAGATTCAAGCGCTCTTAGCTCAGATAAAGGCGCTGAAAGAAGCTAATCGCCGATTAAGCGACGATAATCAGGAACTTCGAGATTTGTGTTGCTTCTTAGATGATGATCGACAGAAAGGCAGAAAACTAGCTCGAGAATGGCAACGATTTGGAAGATACACAGCATCCGTTATGCGACAAGAAGTGTCTGCATACCAGAACAAATTGAGGCAGTTAGATGATAAACAGCAAGAATTAATTCGTGATAATTTAGAGTTGAAAGAATTGTGCTTATATTTAGACGAAGAACGTGAGAGGAGTACGTGTAGTAATTGTGGACGAGCAGCAGGAAGGGAGCGAGATGATGGTGATGGCAGCAGTAGCGGGACAAACGCGGAGGAAGGTATACGAACTGCGCCTGCGATACCAATCACACATCCTCAACTTGCTGAACGAACTGTACAATATGTTAAAGACTTGGAGCAAAAAGTTCGGCGCTTAGAGGCAGAGAAAGGACTAGGAAATGGAGGAAACGAACGCCCTGAAGCCGTGGTACGTGCTTTACAGGTTTTGGAAGTGAGAGAACGCGTAGAACGCGAGCGAAGAAGACCAGCTCCGGACCTAGATTCGGGAGAACAGGCTCTAGTGCGTGAGATGTGCAACGTGGTGTGGGGCAAGCTAGAAGAAGCGCCGCCGCAAGCCCCACCGCGCTAAAACATAACATAAACAATAAACAGTTAACGTTTCCTAGTTTAGTGTCAAAGTGGGTTCGATCGAATGAGGTGAACGAGTAAATAAAAAGTTGTTCAAAATAAATGCAGATGGAATCCGACTTGATTGAGGTCATCGGTCCGCTGTCTCGTGACCTAAAGAAGAGAACTGTGTCGACCTTATAAATATAAAAGTAACTGAATTTAGTTAGCGTTAAGTTAAGGCCCTTAGAGACGAGTGTGATGTATTACTTGCCACGACAATACAATGTAGCGGGAAACCGAAAAGTACAAAATTACTTTATGAGTTGTTACTGTAGGTCTTTAGATTTAGGTTTTTTATCTTTCTTTCGACAAACTTTTGAATTATTTCCCTCTTGCTTTCTTATATTGTTATTAATAATTATTAATTTTATAGAAAATATTTGAGAAATTGGTTAATTATGAGGCTATACATTAATATTTTTGTCTGTGATTTTCCTGTGAGCTGGAATAACGCTAAAGGATTCCTCAATGACGCTTAGAGCCATAGAATTTCAACGTGTCTTAACTATTGTTCTATTCCTTGCATTTCCTTTCAAACTTTGATCTTATTATTAGTTTACATTCCTCGTTTCTTGTGCTTTGAAGCTGAACTTGTAACTATTGCCTAGAGTCTAGTCAGACATTGATTCACACGGTTTCATGTTAAGATATAGTTATCCCAGCTCACTTAACTCGTTCCATTTGCATAGCTTGCTTCAATTTTGATTATAATGTGTTATTAATTTATTCAGACATGGGTGTGTGAGAAATAAAGCTATTTCTGTTTATTACTATTATTTTTACTTGCCAGAGTTTTCTTACCTACTTGCAACATGAGACCTTTTTACTGCAATTTGTCCAAAAGGTCGTTCGTTTGTTTAATTTTTTCATGTCGATGACAGATGTAACGTTTCGAATGTCTATTAACTGGCAATGATATTTCAATAATATTTTGTTTGTATTCAAATCAAATAAAAACAATAATTATGGCAGAAGCAAAAGGCGAAGCAGGAGAGGATGTAGATACTATCGGGGTAAATGAATATCTTCTTAAATGCCTGGAACATTATCTACATAATTTAAAAAAATATTGATTTAAATGGTTCAAGTAGACCTTTAGTCCTCTTATGAATACTACCTGCTGTACTGCAGTAGTTTCTCTACAGAAATAAGATTCCGCAAGACTGTGGTTTTGCTTGGTACTCGATACTTACAGGTACCTACTCGATACAGACTTGTTACATGCACAAACGATTCTAGTTTTAATTTTCATCAATATCAAAATAGTAGCCTATGATACTTTGATAGATTGATATCTAATGGACAGAATTTCCTAGATCTACGTAGGAAAGAGGAATCCTCAAGGCGACAGGCACGGGGAGGGATGGGCAGTTCTTCCGAATGGAGACTACTACACAGGGTGCTACTGCCGCGGACAGAGGAACGGGAAAGGCTTGTATGTGTTCAAGAATGGCTCTCGGTACGAAGGTATGGAAACCTGAGACCTACGGGAAGGGTAAACAACTTTGGTAGACGTGTAGAGCTACGGTAAAGGTAAACAACTTTGGTAGATTTGTAGGCGGTTTCAAATCCTGACACGAAATAGCTTTTGTAACATTTCCGCAGCTTTCACGTGAATTAGGATATAACTAATAATTCTTGCTTTTAGGCGAATGGCGCAGAGCCATGAAATACGGAGTCGGCCGCATGGTGTACCCAGACGGCTCTCACTACGAAGGAGACTGGCGGCACGACCTCAAGCAAGGGTTCGGAGCCTACTACTACCCCAACGGCGACATATACGAGGGCGCGTGGTTCAAAGGCAAACGACATGGCCTAGGGACGTACTTTTTCGCCGAGTACCAAATAAAATTCATGGGGACATGGCTCGAAGGGACGATCCAAGGCCCCGGACAAATTATTTACCCCCGTTATCGTTACCATGGCTCCTGGTTAAAGGGAAAGCCTAAGGGTCCGGGATGCTTCGTCTTTGATACCAATTGTATGCAACATGGATTCTACCTGCTTATAAAAGATCCAGCTAGTGAGGAATTCGGTGAAGGTGAAGAAGAGAAAGACGAAAAAGACGTGAAAGAAGAGAGATTAGAGGAAGAGGAGTCCTTAGAGTTTGATGAGACAGCAGGTAAGAATGAACTGGTAACGGTATCTTTTGCAAGTAGAATTGTAAGAGGCATACAATCAACTAGCAAGTACTGTCAATGAGTGTTGACTTGCGATGCACATGAATGACGTATACTATTCCTAAAAGGATTGTAGGTAGATAGCTAGGGAATATAGGTAATTTAAAAGTTTGTGATGATATTTTGAGTGGGTTTTAAACTTGGAATTTAGATCGTAAAGCGACTGCCGGTTTGATGGCAGCAGGTAGGCATAATAATATTTATGTAAATCTAATGCAAGCAAGTTTAAACGCGTCTAATTTTTGATTGAGGTCGTCGTCCGCAAGAGACCTCGGAACTGATATATTTTAGAGAAACGGGATTTAATTCATAAATAGTGTCTGCGAATGCACACAATTTGAAATGACAAAAAATGCATCAGCCTTTTGAAACAACCGACTCCCAGGAAAAACATGAACAGTATAATAATTACTTGTATCTTATGCGACTTTCATTCAAGAGCGTTGGTAGTGCATATTTTAATATCCTCCCAAATAAAAGATGGGCTTGTGGAAGTGGAGGAATGAAGTGCAATGTTCCTCAATTGAATCAGAGGGAGTCTCCGATCAGGTGAATGATAGTGTTTGGCAGGCTTCTGCCTAATGGTCATAGTTGGGTTCAGGGTTGAGCATCTTGATTCCGTGATGAACACTGCTTGTGTTAAACACAATTGTGTGACGTCAGTATTTTCGGCATTTGTAACTTGTAGTTCGCTCGCTACTCGCTAGTTCTGATGCAGCTGTATAGATGTCGCTACTGACTACTACTACTGGCCCCATATAGGTACGACTGATCGCTTCTTGGTCACCTTTTTAAAAAACTAGTAATTTATATCCTTACCTCCTAACAGGCAAGATAGCAACATGGCGGGCACGCAACGTCACGGCTTACATAGCAGAGTTTCTGCCTGAAGAACCAGTGCCATTGCCTGTCCACGAATCTGTGCCTTCACTCACGGACGAAAGCTGCATCATCACCGACGACCTTCAATTCGAACTGCCTTCAGTCGTGCCTGAAGACGAAGGGGCCGATGATAATGACTCTTGGCTGTTGCATAGACAGCAGTTCCTTGAGGAGGCCGAGAAAGAAGCAAAGTGAATTATTTTTATGTTCAGTGTGAGTGTCAGGCGCTTGTTATATTTTATGTAATGTAATGGTGTTCATTTACATTGTTTTTTGGTTGATTAAATTGAAATGATTACAAATTATGTATTTATTTTGCTTTGAACAAATATTACCAAAAATATAGTATAAATAGATCTATTGGCTTTTCTAAAGTTACTGAAGTTCTTTACACTGTATAGTATCCTGTGGATAGAACTTGCTTTGGGGTCTACATACATTGTGCTTTACAGCACTGATAAGAATTATTCTAAATATCATGTTACTGTGGTAAAATCGCATCACATAATTATTTACAAAACTAGCTTCAGCCCGCGACATCGTCCGCGTGGTAGTCAACCATAACATGAGAAATCTTATAGCACTTGGCAATAGTGTAGCTTCTTATCAAAAGAATTTCTGCTTCTGGAACATTACTCCCAGATAGTATCTCTGACAGACACACGAAGAAAAATCCTTTTATTATAAGGATTTTTTTTTAATACGTTTAGATGTCAATAAATGAAAAAATAATAATTTGATGTTTCACCTGTTGCATAAGTACAAAAGAAGAGTTATTCCGTTTATCCATCCCAAAAAATCCACCCTTAGGTGGGATTCACAGAAACGCATGTCCGAGAATTCACTTTAGGCCTGTAAATTCCGTTTATCCAACTAGGCTTAGGGTGGATTCTTGGACATACTTTTCTGTGTATCCACCACAATGGATTTATTGTGATTGATTGAAATAACCCAAAACGAAAATAATATTTTGTGTATCTACTAAGAAAAAGCAATGTGTAATCTTAGATTATTTATTTTAAATAGCAAAATATCATTACTTCTACATTACTTCCAACTTAGTTTGTGGTGAACATCACTGAGATGAGAACATTAAGTGATTATCATTTGGGAATACCAAAGCTCATGTATGCACACTGCTGTATCATTAGACTATGTTCATCTGTAATAACATGCATAAAGTAATTATTGTCTAAAAACTAACTTATTTCTTTAGTTGAACAACAATTATTCTCTCATAAAATTTCTCCAAACTACTATTAAAATACAAAACATGTTCATAGCTAGCAGCCACATTAACTTGAGCAAGTAATTTACTAGCAAAAATGCTATTAAGTATTGTGTATCTTAGTTTAACATTTTCACCGAGATCTCTTAGTTTAGATCAATAATGATCATAACAACTAATAGTTGCTGTAATAATAGTTTGGAGCCTATTACAAGCTATGTCTATGTTGGAAAATTCTTTTATATAATTCATAAACCAGATAATTCTTCGTCATAAAGATAAAAACCAAAATTTGAATCTTAAGTATTACAATATGCATATTATTACTGTACTGCATACTTGTGTACATCTTACAACTATGGAAGTGTTATGGTTGAGGGTTCGGCGGAGGGTTGTTGTTGGTACAGGTGTGGCTCTCGAAGGTAGTCTTGTTCTTCAATAAGTATGCAGCCAAGTAGTTGATGGGATCTGGAGGCCGCTCTTTAGCCAGGGCAGAGAGACCTTGCAACAGTATTGGCACTACTGTCTGGTCGAGGTACTGACGAGTAGGAAGCGCGTTCAGGTCAATCCTGGATTTTCGATTAGCGTTCGACTCATTTTCTTTTTCCATTGATATTATTTTCTGAAAATACAAAAAGTGTGAATGTAATATTGTGTTTGGGTAGTGAGTACCTTGCTATGAATCTGTTTTGCATTTTAGGGTGTAACCTAGTGTTATGGTTACGTTAATAAAAGCAATAGCGATATTAATCGGTACAATCATACTAACCCTTACGGATTCAGGTATCTTGGACGGCGGTAGCTCTGCCTTGGGTTCTTGTTGGGCTTGCAATGAAGTCTCTGACATCGGTTGCAACTATCAGATTATCATCCAATTTGCGTAAATTCTTTCTTAAAATATTTTAAGACGTTAAAATAATAACACATACGTAGACACACGAAATGATTGAATTGAAAATTGAAATGTTTATTTTCAGAATGAAATGTCAAACTTTTACAGATCGTCAAGCAATTTGCAGTTGGTTTAGATACGTGTCCTTTAGTGCAATGTTATCTATGTTTTATTAGCCAGTGGGATAAAATTTAATTAATAAGTTCAGAATTATTTATTTCTAAACTTATTAATTTTAACATTTTGGTGACCTCATCAAAATGTTTTACTAGTGGGGTGAAAAACTGAAAGTTAGTCATAGGTGGCAGCACTGCTGCCCGTCTACAAACTGCTATAGTTTTGTTTATATTTACTTTTGTGTCGATCATAAATTAAACGAAAACTAGATAAACAATCTTGTGAATATATTATTATTATGTATGTATATGATTTGGAGTGTAGCTCTATTAAAAGCCGGCCGAAGAGAAGCGTACTTGTAAAAAAGCAGCGGTAATGGAAAATTAAATAAAATATGAACATTTTATCATTATTGATATAGGTTGTTTTTGGGGTTATTGGCTTTAAGTTCTCTTTTAGTTTAAAATTGGATGCGTACGTCATGGATATCCTGATCTTCCTGACTAAATCAACTCGGGGTTGATCGTCCTGACTATAAAACTTCAGAGGTGTTAATTCCAGCCTGATCTAATATGATGATATAAATAATATTGTTCCAGTAAACTATACACTCGTTTGCGTCGGCACATTCGATTGTGCAGTACCTATTTGTTGAATAAAGCCATCCAATCCAAGTACCTAATTACTACACACATCCGTCTTTCATACGGCTCTGCCCTCGCTAAATCATGTTCAGATCGGCGCGGCACAGTTCCAGCCAATCCTGTCCTGGCTTTTTCCGATCATCTACTAATTTATTCGAATTTGCCGCAATGCTGGAGTTTTCAAGAATGCATTTTAAGCACTTGCAATTTTTTTGGTCTCCATGTTACTGACAGTGTATTGTTTCTAATAATTTGAAATCATGATAGTATGTAATGCACCTTCAAGCGTGACTTTTGTTTTTGTTGCAGGTGAAATTACTGGTATGGTCAGTTAAGGGCTCCATTAGGTGACGGTCACGACATGTAGGTATATTATATTATGTATGTCACATTACATGTTGCAACTAGGCTCTACTGTCTCTAACTACTTATACAGCAAAGTATTATGCGGCAAGTGCTTTTTTGTCATAGCGTAGTTGCTTTTTTTTTAAATATTGGTAAATATAAATACTATAAAAATGCTTTGATTAGTGCTAAAATTAAAACGCGGTAGGTAGCACGAGAAGTGGGAAAAATGCATGAAGACTAATCTATGATGAAGACTTTTGGCTTAAACTTTGTTCAGTAATGGTTCTGAAGGTAGTAGAGGTTTTAGTTAGTAAGATGGTGATAAATATACCGCTCTGCTCGCCCAAGAGCGGAGGGCATGCATGAGGAATATCACACGAGAAAAAAAGGGACTCAGGAATATTTTTTGCAGTGTGTGTTTTTGTCTGTATCAATATTTGACATTATTATTCTATCATAATTCTTTTAAAATGTAATTTATTTTAACTTTTTTTTCAAACCAAATCATTATTTCTTTGCAAACATGGGTAAATAATGGGTACATAGATGTTGTCATAGAAGTTAGTTCTCCATGTTCTGCCGTCACATGGGCATGCAAATCATAATTTAAATAACAACAAAATAACTTTGCATGCCTTGTTCGGTAAGACAGTGAACTGAGCAATTATGCTCAGTTCACTGTCTTACCGAATGATGATGATGTTGCTTGCAATCTATTTATGCGTACTGTGTTTATCAACAAAGATTTGATTTGAAAAATGTTTCCCTAAAATAATGGTTTAATAACTAAAAGATCAATCACAACAACAGTTTATTTACAAGAGTTTTATTATAACTTAATAAATACAATGAAATTGTTTAATCAACATTGTTAGAGAAAAAACAGCTGAAACCACACGTTACGTCAACGCTGGGGTTGCCATAACTAAAATAATTACTCAGGGTTTGCTGCCTTAAAGCTGTTTCCATTTCCAGATTGGGGAGTATACAAGTACAATACGCTATATATACGCTACCTATCCCGAATCAGCTGAAAGTAACCAAACTACTGCTGGAGATTGGCTTCTCCCAAGAAATCTGAAAGCTCAGTTCTCTTTAATACTATGGCAACCCAGTCTTGCAGTTGAACCTTTATCAGTCCTTGGTTCAAATATTATGACACTGAACACGCTCTTCACTATTCGAGTACAGATTCAATCAAACTATACAAAACACTGGACTTCGTACAGCCGTCAGTGGCGCACGCACACATATCTGTACAACGCAAAACTTAATTATAAGGGTCTCCTATTTAACGCTTTCGGTGACGTTTAGCGTTCGTGTAAACGTCACAGAGTATTTTAGCTTCAGCTGGTTATAGCGAGCGCTTCTAAGAGACCCAATTTTCCATAGCAACCGTCTTAACTCGGGTACGGCAAGACGCTGTATGCGGATGACAATATTAGGAGACTTCATGAGAGCGTCCCTCAGAATTCTCTCCCTGAGTAAGGCAGCGCATTCACGATCAAATTTGAATGACGTAAATCCATTAGTAAGTCATTTGCAATGTAGGTAATTCTTATCCTATTATAAATATAAATTAGAATTATTGCCGTGAGTTTTATTAAACTCTCAGCAATTATTCTTATTTATACCTTACCTCAACGAGATGAGTTACATTGCAATTGTTTACGTTGATCGTGAATGTCCTACCTAAGTAAGCTTTACATGTGTGCGTGCGTTTGTTGACGGATGTGGGAAGTCAATTGCCTATTAATGCTGATGGGGTGGTTATGTCCGAAGGTAGTGCGGGGGTGGAGGCGGCGGCGGCGCAGGGCGAAGGCGCGGCCCTCGTTCCAGTTGCCGTCGCCACGACGCCATGGCTTCGCTCAGCGTCCATAGCTCGGACAGTAAGGATAGGTCCAGCTGCCGCAAACTCGCCTGAAAAATTATATTTAGAACATTAGTTACAAGAATGATGATCTTGAATAAGGGACGCTTTATCAGCCTGCAACGGTACAAGGATCATTTGTCGCGTGGTCAAAATTGGAACTAATGCCGCCTGATCTTATTTTTTTAATACAAATTCTGTGACAATTTCACATTATGTTCACCAACGACCCTGTCAATGTAATTTTGGCGCCATAAGAGCCTTGTAGCACTCTTGACATCTTGTATAATTAGTCAATGGACATTCTAAAGCTGATCATTTTAAGAAAGGGAAAAATTTATTCGGTATTGCAAATTAGACATGTACATAGGCAATACTGTGGTACAATGACACAGATGCACTTTATCCCAAGTAACCCCAACAAGTTTCAACTAAAGTAAAGAAAGTAAAGTGAAACAGGAAAAGCAATCACGCCAAAAACATAAATATGGGAATTCATGTATCAACAGTTAACTTAATTTCTCGACTGTACCGAGAGTCGGTCAGAGAAAGTAAAGAAATAATCAGGATCCTAGTTTACATACGAAGGGGCGTGCACGGTGCACATGAACATTAAATTAAAGCTAAAATCGAGACCGCAATGTTAACTGAATTTCAACATTTTAAACAAGAACTAACGACTCTGCGTTCAATTTAGCCGTTTATTACCATGACCTGATAAACAGGTACGTTATTTAAATATACTCTAGAATCCAGTTAATGTAAACATTAGTTAATTATCGAACCGCTGAGCAGCCTACTTGTATTGTAATAACACGTGGGCCGGTTTATTCATTCAGTAGATGATTAATCAAGGATTTATTGATTTTAACTTCTAGAACGATTTTTGTTCGAATAAAGCTGATAACAGTTCAAGGGTTGATGATTAACTCAATTTTGTACGGTGTTTAGAGAATGAAGCTACAATTAAAATGAATATTATAGGCAATAACAATTTCCATGACAAATGAACGACAACAGTGCTCGAAGCGACCTTCCGCGAGCGTTCTGGTCGATTGCGTTAGATAGGAATGCAGCGCGATCACGACTGTATGTGGGACGCAGAAATAACCGAACAACTTATTGATATTAGCTACACAACGCCGACACATGCACGACGCACGCGGATCTGGAGGACAGGTCTATCTAGATCCGAACTAGGTAAATGGGCACTAGATGTAACTGTAACATCTTCTTATAAAAATCGATCTCATAAAAAATATTTAGACCGCGTCGAACAGTTTCTGCTTAGCCGTTATATCTACCTTTATGTTGCTATAAATCGTCAAGGCACATCTATAGTTTTGCTGACACACTCTCAGCGTTGCCAAGATTAATTGAAAGCTTATTAAAAGAAATGTCAACGAAGTCGGGGGCCAATTGATCTTTTCATTGCTATAAAAGGTAAATTGCTCTTACCTAACTGAAGTAAAGCAAGGAAGTATCGTATATGATGTAAATACTTAAAAATATTTTTGTAAACATTATAAAATTGAGCGAATCCCACATAATTCAAAGACGTTACGGCTATTATTCAATGGGCAATTAAGACAATGATCAAAGCGAAGCATTCAAGGAGATTAGAGAAAGAAATGTAATGAATCATTGCATGAAATTCAATGCAGCACGAGAGAAAATTAGCGTCGCTTGCATTCCCGTAGAGAATGATTCGGAAAAGAGGGAAAGTGCCTATCGAGTGGAGCTTTACGCTCCGATGGAGACGCAAACATCGAGGCTGTCCCGACAGAGTAATTAGCATGCACTCGCCAGCTCAAATCATACGCTGACGAGACGATAAGCATGAAGAGAAACTTGATTGCTACTTAATTTAACAACAAGAATTGATCACACGATTTTTTCCTTTATAAGGTATAATTCAATAAATTCTGCGATGACGTGATTGAGTTATAAAACAGCAAGAAACTCACTCGTGCAAGACACTTTTACACAGTGACAGATTTAGAGACGCTGAAATAAATGGATATTTGTCCTCAACAAGTGTATGAATGCTTGGAACCAATTTCAACCACTTTGTATTCAGATTGTAAAGTGCTCGACAAGTGGCACAATGAAATGTAATGTGGTATAGAAAATAAATCTCTCTATAGAACAAAATTCCCGAAAATTATTACGGCGCGGAAAACTATTTCACTGATGTTTGTGTAATATGCCAGTTGCGTGGAAGAAGAAAAACATGTTTTTTGAAAGAAATTATAAATGTACGCGTTGTGGAGACATGTTGTTGAAATATACTATAAACATTTGTATTCTGCCAGCTTCGCCAAATGGTTTTCATGTTAATGGATCAAATAAACAGTATGAAGGTTAAATAATTATACCAGCTCAAAGAAAATAAACGATTTTATATGATGGATTTATGCCGTTTGTAATTGATGACTTTCGAGCAATAAAAATATTTTTATCGCAAGAGTTGACAGTATGGAATAATGCTCTTCACAAAATTGTACAAAATGTTCGTGACAAATCATAGTTAGAAATGTAATCATTGTACAGATATAATGGAATATCGTGCTGGCCCTTTGAAATGGATCGTCATAACAAAGCGGCCAAGGGGTGGCGAATGGTAAACTAATTGAATTAGCTTTCCCGCACCCCTTCACAATGCCGGACATGGTAAAAGCTTTAAAAAAAAGAAAAGGGAATTTCCTAAATAGCTTCAGATTCAGAGTAATAAAAACAAACAACTTTGTTACGTTAAAAATATTGTTGAAAACTCTCGTAAAATTTTCAACACCCAATTTATACTATAAAGAAATTGTTTTCTAAATAAGTTTGATCAAAGAGCTTGTGTCGAGCACCTAGAGAACCGTAAAAGAAGCTTAATAGTTTCTAGGAAGGAAAGCAAGCGGTTACATTAACAATTGTGGCGTTGTTGTTACAACAACTAGTTCAAAGGAAACTCCTATTTGTGCAGCACTGCGTCCGGTCTATTGTGTACCAATGCGGCTATAGTTGGACTTTATTTATTTGAGGTAGGTACTGAACTGTACGGTCTCTTGCGTCAGTAAAGGCAAAATGCCTTGCAAGGTTCTTATAATTAGCGAAACCGATTGTTTTCATGGTTATCGCTTGTCAAGAATCTATCTCAGCTTCATTCATATTTAGAATAAGTATTTGTGACCCATTTTGTGTATTACATTTCATTTTAACAAATCAGAAGTAATTTGCTTGAGGCGTTTTGGCAAGTTCCCAATAGTAAACCAGTAATGTTGACTCCCAAAACTTCAATCAAAGAGGATTTACCAAAGGGATAACGCATAATAAGCGATTGCAATTAAAGACACGAAGATAATGATTGCTCATTCAGTACTTCCAATAAACATTAAACCCCAGTGTAAGTGAAATGATCCCACGCAGATCTCGTCGAGATCAAGTGTAACCTAATAGCTGGCACTGGTTCTGGTAGTGTCCAACACTCAAGCATCAGTTACATTCACGCAAACTTTCTTCACAACGTGTTATTTGATCAGCACTGAGCAAAACCTGCGGTTTTATAGCCAATAAAGCATGAATTAATTTAATTGAACTCCTATAAATATCGACCGAAGGAAATATCAGGTTCATTCATAATAATATAGGTACACTTGACTGCCCCAGTCGTATGATGCCAGATGATCCTTAATTGGCTTGGTTTCAATTTCCACATGCACACATTCGTCATTAATATTTCATACGAAGCGAGAATAGCACAGAAATGAGAGTAAACTGCATGAAAACATGATGGAAATCACGATATGAACGATGAAATGTTTTCGCATGTCAATTGGATTTAGAACTTTTTAGTAAGGTTACCGAAACTTTATCCATATGATATCAGATATTTATTACAACGAAGAGATTCTAATCAGGTGTAATAAATACACCACTAAGAGTCCATAAGCCGAACATGATAGGGCATACATTGAAGATTGCCGTTACACGGTTCCTATTTCTCTATGGTCGTGGTTCGGGAGCCAGCGCCGGCGCCACCGTAGCACCCACGTGTCTCCCATATAATTTACATTCAATACCAGTCAAGATGCCTACATGATAATAGTTTGGACCGGAAGAAAGTATTATTATCATACATGACTCCCGTTATGGTGTGGGCAAGGCTTGTTTTCTTGTCAGTATGTACTATCAGAAGTCCAAAACGTAAAATTGTATGACAGTCGTTTCGAAAATCAGATAGGAACTAGTTTTGCGGTCCATTAGAAGTGGAATTATTAGGTATGTAAATTATTAATAATATATCTATTGTAACTTTCTCGATTTATAATCGAATTTTTAACGTTATGATTTAATCCTGGCTGGTGATAACAACAAAATAGAAAGTTAAAAGTTTTCTGTCTATGGTTTAAATTGGTGTTTGTTTGTTTGAATGATGTAAAGTGCCTTACTGTAATGCATTACGAATGGGTCAATGTATTGCGATGCTCTCAGTACCAGCGAGTTTTGTCAATGTGCCAGCATGTAGTACATGTTCATGTATGTTTAAGTATTGAGTACAGTTAGCGCAAGAGGGCGTTAGAAAAACGTGTGGCCTCGTGGGACCAGTCCACCCACGGACGTTCAATCCAGTCCTCGTGTTTTTCACCGTGTTTGTACACTTGCTGCGATCATTGAACGTCAACTTTTCAATGACCAGCACTTAGGCGTTTGCCGATAATATTTTGTATAAACAGTCCAAAAGTTTTTAAACAGACACCATTAGATGTTGGCGCTCCATAATCGAAAAGGGTACTTAAATGATTTTTGCCTCACAAAACCAGCTCACCTTAATTAGATAAGTAGAAGAATTTTAAGTCCAAGTATGTTGAAGGCGCGCGCACGTATGTATGTTTTTTGCAGAGGATATACTGGATCCGGTTTCGAAGTTTTATTAACAAGCTAAAGAATCAGGCAGCCGATAATGTAGAACCCTCGCAATCGGTTTGCAAAAGCCGAGATGTGTTTTCTATTCGGGATGTCTTATCCCAAAAGGATATGATGAAAAAATAAGTTAAGCTGTCGCTGCACTGTTGCCAATGCTTCCGTCAGTGATTCGCTATAAGATTCATTTTGCTCTACACACTCCCATGTTTCGTATTGCCCCGAGCGGCAGTCGCCAGGTTGTACGCGTGCCGTCGCAATTCACAACATGTCCGCAGCTGCGTATCTCTATTTTTTACTACACTCGGATCCTCTCCAAATAGTAGTTAGCTGTGACATTACAACCGTCTTTATATAGACTTTTATAGACAGCTGCCGTATTATCTAACTTGGATGTTTTGTCAAGTACATCTGAAGTGTGGTCTTGAACGTGCATGACGTCATAAACCGTCGTCCCCTAAACAATGGGTTCCCTAAACAGTCTGACCAGTTTGGGCGACCACGACTCAACCGACAGGTGTGTTCTTTGTAGGACATTTTGAAGACTTCAAGGTGTTCTGTGGTGAATGCAATATCAATAGTATTTATTTACTAGGTACACAGACGAATGTGGGCGCGGTGCAGGAGCCCAGTCTCCTTACAAGGTCGTCAACAGGTTGATCTGGCCGATGTAGCGGAAGTCTGCGGACCACCGTTAATATAATGGTACCTATCAATAAAGGTGCGCCTTACGGTTTATCCATTATACAAGAATTGCTGCCAACATTCTTATTTGGACTTGCACAACAGTCGCGCAAACAAACCAGATTCTTAAAGCTGCCTGCTGGAGTAGAAAACTGAGTTAAAAGCAAAGATAATGATGTAAAATGAGTTTTTTTCTTGTTTGATAAGCTAAATGAGTCAACAATTAAGATAGATATCGTTCGTAGCGTGCATTCATATGGAAGTTTTGTGTTGATAAAAATAATGACGCATTTTTCACTTGCAGCAGTTGCATACTGTTGTTTTTAGATGCAATTACATTGTGAAATATTGCCGAGAATGATAGAAGACAAAGATATTAATCCTGTTAACGTCATGCAGCTACTTTTTGTTCACCTATTTCTGTTCTTTTTGTGATTAACGAAACAACTTGTTAGAACCAAAGCATCTTTGACGCATGTAGGTAAATAAATACCTGTTCATGAACGGTACTAAGTTATCATGAAACGTGTGATTTGAGGCAAAACCCTCAACAATACGATACGCGTCAAACTAATATTGTGTGTAATAGCTACGTAAGTAGGTACATATTTCTATGCACCAGCAAAAGGTATCAATGACGAACAATAGTGGTTTGACCAGTCAAGTGCCGTTCAGACTAGAATAGATAGTATCGCGAAGGTCAGACCTGCGAATGTTAGGAACAATAATGGAATAGAATTACTGATGCTATTTATCTACTCACTGTTTGTAATGGTATCCATTTGTTTGAACGATAAGAAAAGATAATTAATGATTATCAGTTAAACACTTGATTCGATTCGTTATAAATAATTACTTGTACCATGAATTCTACTGAACATGTAATAAAGCTAACAAAGGATATCTTAAATATTTACTAATCTGCACAACAAAGTCTGTATCTGTAGGTTGAATGAAGTTCGTTACATCATCAATGTAATTAAACATTTAGCAGTTTAGTTAGATAAGTGAATTGAACAATGATCTCAGAACATACTATCGTTGGTAGCCAGACACTGAAGAATGAGATGAACTATTGTTTCCCTAACACCACTCATATAGTAGTGATGACGATCCCACCCCACTGTATTTAGCTGCAAATTGTCTACACCACATAACAAGCTATCCATAATTGCTGAATCACATCGCGGGCCGGCTGCTATTAGTAAACAAACATGGCACCATGTGAATCATCAGTAAGTACTTGCTATTCCTCGCCAAAACGTTAGCTTCTGTACAGACAACGGAATGTGAACGTAACTCTGCAAAAAACTGTTATGTGTAATGTAGATTGTAGAATTTGCATTACAATAATATGTATTTCATCAACGTAGCAGGCTGTGTTGCCAGTCAACCAGGTGCAGCTGAGTCAGTATTTTTTGGCAAGTCTTATGTTCTAATGAGCCAAGGGCATGACCTGAAAGTTGAATGAAACAGTAATGAACTGTCGAACTATACCATTGGCAGCTGGCATGTAATCAACTAACCATTGTGTTCTATTTGGTTATCGAAGAGCTGCATCGTAAAACAAAGCATGATATAAACAGAACTAAACAAACCTTCAAAGGACGACTAGTATCTAACAGATAATGCGCGTGGGCAGTGTATAAAGCACACATTATCCCATCACTCACGTATCTTTGTTATTGAAGCAAATCACTGAACATTTAGCTCTGGTTCGCGTTCATCAATGATTCAATCTGGAATATGAATCAGGTGGCTATTTCAGTAACAGTTCGGTAGTCACCATAATTGTGCCTACCTGGTGCAGTGACTCGATGGAAACTATCCTTTTTTTTTTAAAGTCATTCACTAACCGATCATTACGTTTTTATGAGTCAAGCTTTCTTTTTGCTGTTCCCACTAAAAGCCCATAACAACCCAAAAATTGTTAAGTAATTTAGTATTTTCGGAAACGTTTGTTATTTATCGTCAATAAATGCAGAGAACCGAAGCCCACCGGCATCTAAGCGGAAAAATTTACATAAACATTTGTCCAACAGCCATTCCGTAGGCTCGTGTAAAAACTTCACCCACCCACGCCAATGTTATAGGAAATCAGACCCCAAACCATGGAGTCATTGGCCGAGCGAAGGTGTGTGTTTGTTTACACAGACCATCGATCAATCCGTAGGGTGACTTCACACGTAGCATTCATTTTATCAGCACAGACGGATCAAAGCATTGGAATATCGCTCATCCCTAAAACCATACTACACACAGTACACACATTTGCTACCATGTTGATTGTAGATAGACATCGTGTAAGTGCCCAGTATTCTTTGAAGTCATACTCGTATGAATCAGGCAACTTCTTTTGTTTGTTGCATTTAGGAGCAGAGAGCATGGGACATCCGTGCACCCGAAGTAAATAGTAAAACAAAGCATTGTGTCGCCATTACGGAATATAAAGAGCCACACTATCTATGAACGAAGACAATGACACAACATGGACGAAGGATAGAGGAGTATTGAATAGGACGTTAGGTGTCAGACACGCCGGTGCCAGGGACGTCGTACAAAAGACTAGCATGTCAAAACTATTTAATTACTTATCAAAAATATAAAAAGTTATTATTTTAGCACCCAAAAATACACAAGGTGGTTGTTGAAACGCAATTTTTCTGTTGAAACATCAGCAGCAATGGTATGTTTTTATAAAGACGGTATACATGTTTTTTTCTGTCAAAGGTTACATGATGCATGGCATGGCATATAGCGTTGGGGAACAATAACTTTTTAGAAATTTCGGTGTCACGTGCTCGCCAGCTTTTGGCCGCATCATAATATGAAAGCCGTGAGTGAATGGTGTACAAGAGCGGCATAAATAAACAATCCCGATAATTTGGCATTCGGTACACGCTCGTTCAGATTTGGTCGGCCGTCCGTCGTTGAGCCGACCTTAGCTAAGTGGCACAAGGCGTGCCGACACACCAGAGATTCACTACACTATGATTACACTTAATCAAATATTATGAGAAAGTCATTATTGAAAACTAATTAACCATTTCTAACGTTTATAGAGAAAATTCGCAAAGATCACGCTGATATAATAGTTGCTTACGAAATTGCCTTGACGGTAATGGCAAAGTGATTAGCATTTAGGACAAACACCGTGACCTTTTGTGGAGGTCGGAACTAAATGGGGAATTAGAAAAGATTAAACTAAAATGCTGCGGAACATAACAAATAATATTGAATAATACATAAAACAACAAACAAACAGCTAACTAACCATTGTCTTCGAGCCATAATATGACATTTGGAAACTGAAAATAGCAAAACGTTTTGTAACAACTTGCATTCACAATGCAAATCGAAAGTGAAATGTGCGTACGGCTAACATAATCAAGCATAATTAATGCGATCTTAATGATCAATTAAGGAGCGGCATGGATCCTTGCGCGGACGCCGCGTCGCCGGTCGTTGGCAGCGCAAATTTAGACGCGGGAAAGGTCGTCAATGACTCATGTTATGATTCGTATATGCCAGTCGGACACCGTGACGTATATACAGCCGTCGTTAGTTAAAATATGGATAACTATTACATAAACAACTGTGCGTTATTTACAGTTGAGTACATTGAAAATGATTTACATTCAGCGTTTCGCTTTGTAAAGATTTCAACTAGAAAATTAATCGGTATTGTGCATTAAGAGGTAATACGGAATACACATGCTCAGTTTCTCTCTGTGTTTTTTCGTCTTCTGTATAAAATAGCGTACGACTGACTAGCGTGAAATAAAACAAAGTGTTCGTCGATTATCTTTCCGCAGAAGTTGTAAAAAGCATGTAAAACGGGTTATTATGGGACTTGTTAACGATGCGTTACTACTACTTTTGTGTTAAAGCGGTCGTTAAAACCTTTTGCTTTTCTTCCATTTTCCATTTAGTGTTATGTTTTAGGCGGCGGCAAATTCTCAGTATTCGTATTCCGATATTGTAAGTTTGACGAGCAGCCGAAGCTAAAATAAAACTAGGCTGCCGGACTGCACCGTAAAACTCCACGTAATTTGAAGAAAATAAAACTACATATGAAGGAATCGCTAAAAAAATGCCATGCCCATATAATCAAGCTAGCAAGCAAGGTTAAGCTTTATAAAACGCGTGGAAAATTTTTCAATCTGAATTTGTAATCGATTGACCCGCAATATCGTAACACTCCAATATTGCCGAGGAAATGGAATTGAACGCCAGCAGATTTGTTTTGATAACATTTTACGGAGATTATCTTACAACCGTAAAGCCGCGGGTAAGCTTTCGCAAGCGTATACACAGAAATAAATCAATGCTTGGCCAAGGCACTTGGCAGGACTACATAATATCGAATAGGGCCAAGCCGAAATATATTCGCACATGGATTATAGAATTTGTTGAAGCCGTTGTTACCGCCGGATTAGGTCACACGGTCTTCAGACAAGATGATAAAGTTATCCGGAAAGGAAACCAACAGAATCCTACGTTATATGGCAGGATATAGTCTACATCTCTCTTAAAGATCCATATCCATTCAAGCCTTCCTGGGAGCGAGAGCAAGTCCCAAACATCAAAAAACCCAATCTTTTTCATTTGTAATGATATTGGTAAGATTTACAGCCAGGAAATGTATTTCCTCTCTTAAAGTTTCCGGCCTATTCGTTCCTAATACCTCAAAGTACAACCAAGTTCTATAAAATCTTTATAATACGGTTAAAAGCCGAGAACGTGTCGCGGTTTAGATGAGCGAACGAAATACGATCCCCAAGAACTAGTTTGTGGTGCCTTGTTGGTTTAGAACAATGCATCATAAAATTCATTGCGAACTTTTTATACTTTCAATATCCATTTCAATATAAACTGACGTAATATTTCGTAATACCGCAGGCAGGTTTATTCGTTAAATAAAATACAAACATTGAAACAGAAGCCTCTACTTTTCTGGCAAGGGAAGTTTCCAAGGCTTATGTTTCAATGACGAGACAATAGACACTTCTATGGTTTTCTCAAATTAAAAAGATTGATCAATGACTCAAGGAAGGTTTCCTGTGATAGTAGATACTAAAACAAAAACTGTTAGAAAAAGTTGTGTTTTGTGTTGTACAGCCATATAAACGTTGGCTGAGTCACAGCGCCTTAGGCCCGAGGTCTTTAGTCGCGCTCCGGTGAGCTCTATGACGGAATAGAAACAATAGCCTTCTCACGGAGCACATTATATTTCACCATCTAAGAGAGGACTTTACGTTGAATAATACAGTAAATATTATTTCCTGTACAATTAATATTGTGTTGCTCTGATAGCTTAAAGCTACTCTGGCAAAAACTGCCCTTTCCTCTCTAAACGTAGCATCTTGCGTAAGTGTGTTTTCCATCGTTTCTCAAAGTATAGCATTATCCTTAACAATGTAATGGCTTATTGTTACTTGAGCAGTTGCGTTATGAGAAGAACCAAGTAGGAAACGCCTATAAAATAACACCTCATGGTCGTTATTCGGAACAGTGCACGTAAACAAATTCGCTCGGTCTACATTATATTGGTGGCGGATATACTCGTACCTTCGGATGCAGTAATTGAGTTTCCTTGGTCAGCATATTGATCACGAGTGCTGGTGCAACAGTGAACATGCACTGCATAGTTAAAATTAGTTTCGACGTAAATGTAGCGTCATTTTTATTAATGAATTCATTCAGCGCTACCTTTGAGTTACCGATTGGGAGGAGCAAGTTAGTTTTGAATTTTTGATGTGTTTGGAAAAATGCGGTTTTGTTAGGTTACTTATCTTTTCGACTAATAAAATGTAACCTCTCTGCAATGAACATAATTACAATGGGCATGGTCAAGAGCTCGTTTCTCACAATTATGCCCTTTTGTACAAGTACACAGGTAAGTACTCCCTGAGTTTCAGAGGCAGTTGGTTGTTCAAAAGTATCGCGTCCTGGGAATCGACGACAAGTAGGCTTCGTCTTCTCGACCCGGTTTCGTTCACGTGCTCTGGCACTTGAGTGACTCTCTGAATGGCAAGTGAACGAATTTTGTGCGCACCGACAACCGCTGACATAAACTTTACTTTCTCGTGACCTGGCTGTGTTCGAATTATTTCGTGAAGGTAATGTTGCTTTTCCAAAGAACGAAATTGCTATTGTCATACATAAGATTGCTGTCGTATCAGGCAATGATCTAAAATTCGCAAGCAATTTCGACCCAGACGTCTCAGAAAAACGTAACGTGAGTATTGTTTCAAACAATCAAGTTATTTTGTTAATTACAAGTAACGGATACTAAATAGGTGCTCTAGCCGCCTCTCAAATGATTCTGCATTCCTATCAGATAACTTTGAAATTCTTCATTTCTTCAACATTACTTCGTAAGAATTTAATCAATAGAAGTGAGTACAGCTATCAGTGTTGTATGTGCATATTTAATGGTGTCTGAGGGAGTCGTGAGTCACGCCACGAGGCCCGCCCCGTATGAAAGAGACCACATGAATGGGTCATTAGGGAAGCCTGCCTAAACGTTTCCTACTACGACGTTGATGTATTACGACTCACGTTACAAAATATTCATACAATCTAGAGCAGGAAATGAAAAAGCATCACGTTTCCATGCACTCCCATTGAGTGTTCCATGATTTTGCAATTACGCTTTATGTAAAACCCATGATATACCGTTACGAATGATACCAGAACCCCTCGTTAATTTCCATTTAACGTCGAATTTACACGAAACAGCATAATTTTACGAAGATTAGATAATTATTAAGCAGCGAATTTGATAACTATCGGAGTTGAATAGCAGTTTGGCTGATAATGTGTCGAATTAACACGAAGACTCTGAAAGGCAAACATTGATGGTTTGAATGCGTTTTCCCAAATAACTGAAGAAAGCGTGACGGTACAGTGGACAGTAAAAGTGTTGCTAAACGAACAGCCTGACACGAGATTCATTATTTAATAAACAGGGAGAAAATTAACAGAGATTATGTTGGTAAAACATTTCGCGACCTGTCACGCGCGCAGTCTCAGTTTCACCTTTCATCTTCGTCTGTAGTAATTGAATCTTCAAGCCAGTCTAGGGATTCAGATGTTTAAAATATCATCACCATTGGACTACGATATACAGGGTGGCCGGGACATCGACGCGCAACCTGTTGTTATGGTTTCAGCACACGATTCTGAACCCGCGCTGCACAGTGCGTTGAAATTTATCTTAGGTTAATAAAAAAAAAAATTTGCTCAATACATTTTGACCGCGTAGGTATCGAACTTTTCCATGAAAATTTTCTATGCTAGGGGATCTAGAGTCATATCCAGAATTTATGATTATAGTTTGTGCGTCGATGTCCCGGTTGTCATTGTCATTGGTCGACAGTCCAACGTGAAAGATTATATGTATTCCTGTAAATCTTACAATAGATCCGCCAAATCCATCATCCAATTATGTATCTAATTTAGAATGAAAAGCCAAAATTCTCGCACTGCCAAAACTAATTTGGCTATCTTACTTGTGATTCTGAATATTCTCATCAAAATATTTGTGACTAATTATTTTGGGACCGAGGCCAGCCACATAAAAACATTCTGCTTGTAATAAATTACAAGCAGTTATGAAAAATATTACCGTCCTTCATCTGACTCCAGCAAGAATTCAATAGTAAACACACTAGTAAAGTATCATTGTTACTTAATAATACAACTGCCTTATTTTCTTACATTACAACATTTTATTTTTATGTTCACGCGCTGGAAGTGGTATTAAATCTAATGAGTTTATTATAATTACTTTACCAACTCAACGTCTGACAAAACTATAAGTTGTTACTGTTTATAGTTTTGCTTCAGCTGGTTTACTTTCAATAACAATATAATTAACTAATCAGTAAATAAAAAAACAGAATTTAAAACATATTTCATGAAAAAAAAATATCCTATGAATTGGTGCAGTGGTTTTGTTTTTGCGGTTTTTTGTTTGATTAACATTAACTTTGGAAATAACAAAAAACGTTAACAATTTCAGACACTGCAACATGATTTATACCATTTAATTTCCGAGGTCTAACTGCCTATTGTTAGATTTAACGGAATATTACCGCAACGGAACAAATTCTATTGTATCTTAAATCATTGAAACTATTTTACAAATCAACAATGGGCGGAGTGAGAACCTATGAAATTCCTTGAGTTCCGTACCGAAATTGGCAGGACGGAACATTTAGGAAAATGCAAAGTATAGTGTAACCTGTAAAGTGGCCTAATGAGGTCTTTACATAACCGTTACAAAATGATAGAAAACAGAACGAAATAGTATAACGACCGTAGCTCTTCGGATTGGCGACACATTATGCAAGAGACTATAAGTATCACAAACACAAGTGATCTCGTGCATGTCATTAGCCCACATCGATGATGTCGTGATACAGTAATTCTAAGATCATCATTTTTGATGTTAGTGACGTTATTAATACACTTTGGTAATCTGGAACACAGGTCATCGATGTAACACACGTTATTTTGTAAGCAAACATTGAGTGAAACAATGAATATCTACAATCATAATAAACAGTCGCTTAACTGCACAACCATTGCAACGAAATACAAGACATATCACCACATATCTACGGAATACTTTCAGTCTTTTCTTTGGAGATATCGTTTACAGTTCGATACATTTGTTACAGCATTCCACTGACCGAAAGAGGATTAATCGAAATGTAGGTGAAATTGTGTACGAATATGACATGTGAAAGTAGTCGGGAGCTGCGTGCGCGCGCGTCCGGCGGCCATGATGCGCGACCGCCACGCGCCATTGCGCGCGCGCAGATGCACCGCGGTGATTCAATCAGCTGGCTTTATCACAACACCATGCGCTTCAAACTCCAAAACAATAGCAATTAAGAAACATGACATCATTTCAGATACTCAGATACAGAAGTGAGCTTACACAATGACAACCACCTGGTGGAGGTGGCAGGAATTCGTAAAGGATATGTCGTAGTAGCGATACTTGGGAAACCTATGTCTTTCGGCTCAATAGTGATGAGCTAACACAGACAACTAATCTTAATCAAATCATAAAATATTTAATGCACACAAACCGGACTGTTGCATATTGAAAGTAATTAGTTGCATGAAGTTTAGAAAACTTATAAACATAAATTGTTTGATTATTGGCGTGTGCAAAACGAAAGTGTCAGTAATTACAGCCAAACTGTTTTTAATAAAATTGATATTCGAATTCGACTGGTCAATGCTCTTAAACGGCAGTACACTTTAGTAATACCAGAGCAATCATGCCAAATCGCTATTAAAATTAATGTTTCTATTTTTCGAAAGACTGGATTTCTCTTTTAGGCTCTCACTCCAGCCAAGGTTTCATTATTGAATATCTAATCGTTTCCGAGACATTTGAAGTTGAGATTAAGATTTAATTAGCATCCGTTTTAATAATCTTAGAATGATTACGTCTACCTTTCGTCTAACTTTCTCAAAAGTTGAATTAAGCGAGAGAGCAAGCTGATTCTGAGAAGAGCCGACAGGACTGTAAAGATAAGAAAACATACTGAGAGCAAACAAGAATAAGGGTCCATTACGACACGTGAGCACGGCGGAGGATCGCTAATGGAACAGATAAACACGTGCACAGACTGCAGCGAGTTCAGGCACAGGTGCGAAAGATGCATATGTGCAAGTTAACGACCTACGGTGTGTGATGAAACTAAAACAAGCCCCCATTAACCAAGTGTAACAAAACCAGTAGCTCGATAATCCACGTACTAAATAACACATACGTAAGTACCGACCAACAATGTCCAGTATTGTTGACGAAACAACGGAAAAAATAGCCCACTTTTGAAAACCAATCGTCCAGATCATATATTTGCACGTTCAAATAAATGCTTGCCATAGATCACTTGAAACAGTTTACGATTGTGAAGCCATTAAAGGGTTAGCAAGTAGGTCTAAATTATGTAGTTAAGCAGAAGGACAACTGTAAATTTTTCGTTCGAGATTACGAAATAGACAGGCTTCAAATTACGTAATCAAAATCAAAATCAAAAGTCATTTATTCAAATTAGGCTGAGAATCAGCACTTTTTGAACGTCAAAATTACAAAAGACAGTCCCCCAAAAACGCCCGCCCTTCACCACTTCCTAGTGCTAATGCTGGGAAGAAGAAGTGGCGCAACAAACTCCCCAGCAGCACAGCTGTCTGTTCAATTTAAAAAAAATACTTGAATGTATACAATACTAGGTACAATAATATATACAATGTTCGGTAATTAACATTACAAAACCAGAACATAAAATTTAATTATTTGCCATAATATGTCAGCTAGCCACGCCAATATACCAACAAATATAATAATAACTATACGTACTCAAGCTAAAACATAATTAATTAAAATGTAAATAAAAAAACTTACTACCCAAATAAAAGCCTCCAGGCATAAAGGGCGTGACAGCTTACACATTTATGCATTGCTGGGTTCTGCAGTAAGCTAATTCTGGAGAAGGAACATAAACATTGTCTTGCGTTAAACTAGGGTGACCAACTATTCTTATCGTCTAAGTAGTCGTTGATAGTATAGTATGCCTTTGAACAAAGGTTGGATTTTAGTTGAGCTTTAAACGCATTAAAAGGCAAGTCTAGAAAAGAAGAGGGTATCTTGTTATAAAAGGTTATACCAAGCCCAACAAATGAGTTATGAACCTTATGAAGCCGGTGAAAGGGGGCACGTAGTTTGTCCTTATTTCTAGTGTTAACACTGTGAATATCACTATTTTTAGTGTACAAGTGTAAATTTTGCCTAATATATAAAATGTTGGCAAGGATGAATTGTGATGCAACCGTGAGAATACCAATATCTTTAAAGAAATCTCTTAGAGAAACTCTGGCACATAGCTGGTAAATTGCTCGAACAGCTCGCTTTTGAAGGACAAATATATTTTGTATATCAGCGGCTTTGCCCCACAGCAGAATACCGTAGGACATAACGCTGTGAAAATAACTAAAATAGACTAAACGAGCTGTATCAACGTCAGTATATTGTCTTACTTTCCTGACGGCGTAGGCAGCCGAACTGAGCCTTCCTGCTAGACTTGATATATGAGGTCCCCACTGAAGTTTGGCATCTACTGTTAGTCCTAGAAAAATTGCTGAGCCTACAGTTTCAAGCACCTCTTTATCTAAGACGATGTTGGGTCCTAGGTTTCTAACATTCGGTAAGGCGAACTTTACACATTTGGTTTTCTTGGCATTGAGAACTAAGTTATTTGACGTAAACCAATCTGTAACTATTGAGAGTGCACTGTTTACGTCGTCAAAATCTTGTCTATTCCTGTCTACTTTAAAAATAAGAGAGGTATCATCTGCAAACAGTACAACATCACAGATGCCCGTCAAATGGAATGGTAAATCATTAATGTAAACTAAGAACAAGAATGGACCCAGTATTGAGCCTTGCGGAACACCTAACTGAACTGGTAGCCCGGATGATTTCACACCATTAACATCTACACATTGGACCCTATTATGTAAATACGAAATAATTACGTTGAGAGCTTCGTTTTGGACACCGTAATGACGTAATTTACGCAAAAGCGTGTCATGGTGCACGCAATCAAAGGCTTTGGAGAGATCACAGAAAACTCCAATAGCATTCTGTGATTTCTCCCATGCGTCAAATATGTGTCTCAACAGAGCAACACCCGCATCTGTAGTTGAACGACCTTTTGTAAAGCCATATTGCTCATTATGGAGGAGGCTATTTAAATTAAAATGTCTTAGCAGCTGCTTGAGTATTAACTTTTCAAATATTTTGCTAAATGCAGGTAAGATAGAAATAGGCCTGAAATTGCCAACGTCATTCTTATTACCTGATTTAAATAATGGTATGACTTTACTACTCTTCATGAGGTCAGGAAAAGTTCCTAAATCAACACATTTATTAAAAGTAACAGCTAGATAGGGGGCTACGATGTCTATTATATTACTTATAAGTTTAGTGGAGATGCCCCAATAATCACCGGTGTTTTTAGACTTAAGTGTATTAAAAACATTAACTACATCACGCGGGGTTACATGTTCGAAACTAAATAAGGGACTACATTTAGGTACACTACTGTGCAAAAGGTTTTCAGCTTTAGACGAGGACGAATTTAAGGAGCGAGTCGTAGTTATCGGTATGTTGGCAAAAAACTCATTAAATGCCTCAGCTACGTCAGCTGCTTTGTTAACTAATTTGTTGTCGACCATAATCTCAAGTAGTTTTTCTTGTTTAACCGATTTTCCCGTTTCATTATTAATAATTTTCCAAGTGGTTTTTACTTTATTAGTAGAATTTTTTATCGTATCGCCTAAAAATTTTGATTTAGCAAAAGCACTAATCTTTTTGAATAATTTTGAATAAGTTTTGACATACTCTAGGAAGGGAGTATCAAACCTGTATTTTTTCAAACCATATAACTCGTATAGTCTCGCTCTACTTTTATAAATACCGGGAGTAGCCCATTGGTTAAAGCCAACAGAGGATCCATTAATGTTAATAGTTTTGGTCTTGAAAGTGGATTGGTATTCTTTTTGCACAACATCAAAAAGGGCACCATAAATTTCATTAGGATTCTCGTGTTCTACTATCGATGGTGTAATTCTATGAGCTATATTATTTTTAAACATTTTGCAACGACTAGCTGTATAAGGCGTAACAACACTACTTCAGCGTTGACTAACACACGAGATTTATTTAAAGCACCTCTAAGAATCTTGAAATACATAAAACCGCGTAACAATAACACAGATAGTTTCTGTCTGTATTAGTTCTAAATTAGCTGTGTGTGGCGTGGACTGTAGAATCCAATTACGTATGTTATTAGTTTAGTCAGCGATAGTCGGTAGACTCGGCAAGTAATTGATGAGTTGTTAAGTTGTCAGTAATCCAATCGTGGCGCATTATGTCAGTGTAGCCGTGGTGGGGTCGACGGACTTCCATTCAACTGCCCCGTGGCTGGCCAATGGTTGACATAAATTTTTATGATGCAGTCTATAATGTAATGCTCCCATTAGCCAATTTAGTTCAATTTGTGGTTATATAGCTGAGATTTGTTTTGATTTTCATTGTAGCGTTTCGTTTTGTTTATGATATCGAAGATATTGAAGTTGTGAGTAAGAAAATGACTACAGTTATTGGGAAAAGAGCTTATCATGTAGTTTGAAACTGTGAAGGCCATTAAAACAACAGTAGATGTCAAATTGTCATAAGAGAACGCCGACAAAAAACGTTGGATGAAAGAGCTTGCGCGAGTAAACTAGCCGTGTCATCTATATTAAACATAGGTTCAGTTTGTTTAGCTTAATGCCCCGTTGACTCCGTTATTTATAGATGATATACTACATTTCGGAGCCGTCCGAAATGTCTCCATGCGTCTACTAAAGTCGTAGATAATCTCATAGACTAATAAACCAGGCGAGTGACATTTTATCACATCTTTCTACTACGTCATTGGGGTTTATTACGCCTATTAAGCCCTCGTATCCACGAGGGGTTAAATGTTCCTCGAAGAGAAAATTTTCCATTATATCCGAACCTCAAACATCCCAAAGCAATTTCTAGAGACTGGTTAGCGATAATAATTTGTTACAGAACGAGTGCGTTGAACATTGGGATTATTCCGGCTTTTAGGCAAAACATGTACTAAAGGTAAACTGGTACTATACGATGTGTGAGGTACTTATTTGGGTCTAGCGATAGCGCACGTCTGTCGCGTCACGAGTTGCGGAAACTTGTACCCTGGCGTCTAATCTCTGTAATGGACGGAAACTTTTAAGAACAGTGTTACACTAAGTACACCTATTTAAAACCCGCCCAAGTACCTTCGGCAGGATTAGAGCCCCTTGTTTCTACGCTGGTTAAGTTCGTAGCGGTTTTCTCAGTATCAAACGCTGATTTTGAAGCTTTTGATAAACTCCAATTTAAACGTTTCAAAATTCAAAGTTAAATGCTACCTTACCATATCTACAAATAGCAAATGGTGCAAGTAAACAAATCATTTAACACTAGGATGACAGCATCGGTCTTAAATAAGTACCATGTCGTCTGACATCCGATTCTAAAGCATCTCATTCAATTTCTCATTACCGACGTCAACGGCGCGCGGCCGCTGCGCTGTCCATTGCACGATCTGATCGAACTTTTCGTCTAATCCGGTTACAGCATGTGACGTAACCCGCCCCCGGGTGTCGCTCGTGCTAAAAATACCAGCACGTGCTCCCTCCAGGCACGACATACTCTCGATATACGGTGGCTCCTACCATATCACACATGCTAACATGACAAACTATAGGCAGAACTCCAAAAACTTTGTTTGATTCGTGCGTTTGATCTTTTCGGTCGACTTCGGCCTTTTCCAACAAAGAAATTCGGACTCTGTTTTGAAGTTGAAAAATATATGATTAATATGTATTGTATTTTTGCAAATTGTTTAATAAATTTGACATCGCTTTGGATGAATTTTGCATTTCCCTCACCGCGATTGCGCGTTACAGTACTATAAATATTTAATTAGTAACGAGGACAATATAATAAGTTAAAGTCCCATAAAAAAAATCCTGTATATATTATAAAGATATGATTAATTGATATGAATTTGGAATTGCTGCCATGCACGGATATCGAAGATAGAACGAAGTTAAGGAAAAACGAAAGAAGAGGCACTAAGAGAGATAGAGAAAGGATAAGGCTTTTGACTTGTTGAAACAAACGGTGACGAAAATGCTAACGATTATGAACCCGTGTCATTTAGGCGAGTTATTTTCGTAGTAGGGGTTCAACATCCTGGCGCTGTGGTTGCCAACGCGGATGCGGAGCTGCCACAGACAATGCGGGTAGAGGGTTAGCGCCGCGGAGACATCAATCGTCATCAGGGCATTCTACAGGCGTTTAGAGGGGCACTCGGACGCTACGCTACGTTATAAATTACATTGGCATTATTAGTTACAACGATTTATTGGCGTTTTAAGTAGTTCTCTATAAGCGTCGTCGTGGCTTTATTGCTGTCCAAATTATGTTGCGTGGAAAGATGGATGCAATCCAAATTACTTACTCATGATTTGTGAAAGCATTCTAGCTCAACACTCATCTCCAGGGCACTTCTGAATTTTTACATTATATAGTTATATATATTTAAAAAAATAACGAAGTCAAAACTGTACTTAACTAAATACTTAATATTTTGAAAAAGAAAGTGTACTAACGAGTCTGATGCCGAAAATATAGTTTTAAGAATTTTTGTCCGTCGGTCTGGATACGCAGATAGTTTATAACCTGAAATAACACATATTTATAATCCCGACAGTACGTTCCCGTGGGATATTTTTCGAGATTCACGCTCGCGAAAGCTAGTTAACAATAAATCAAATTGAGCTGACAAACTGTCAATTTACGAGCAATTATATTATGTTATTAGTTGTAAGTTGTAAAGTAAAAGCACATCAAACTGTTTATGGGTGTGTTAAAACAATTGCGTGGGAAGACCACGTCGTACAAAGACATAGAAAGTTGTCGTTGTCTCATTCGGATGTCCAGATAACGAGCTTTCATAATATGTCTAAAATAGGCAACGTGAAGATGTTTCTACTTGTATCATGAGGAGTTAACATTGATTCGATTGACAATATTTCACCAACCGACCATTAACTTTTTGGACTTTACAATTGCATGACTTTTTCAATCAATGCAGGCAAATTGCATACAGGCTTCCCCCCATTAAAGGAATTCCCATTAACTCATATTCCGCTATTTTAGTGTTAAACCTTGTAATGTTTTGGAAAACGTTTGAGGAAAACGGTAGTTATAACAACAATGACATCGTCACGTTTTGACTCGGCCAATACAATGAGGTGCTCTGTATTATCAGTTATGATCCCGCTTGCTCAAGCAGAAACAAAATCAATGGGCGTCGAACAGCGGTCAACTAGTTCCATTGTCACCTTTATAAAGAAAAGAGTTAAGTATTTAACAAAGCCAGCATTAGCTAGCTCCTTGACTAGCAGACAAGGGTCTTTTCAACATTACTATTCCATTCCACCTTTAGCTTGCCCATAAAAAAGTCGTTAACATTTGACCACTCCGTTTCCATTCGAATTAAAAAGTTTTTCAAATAGCAAACTTTTTGCAGGTAACTTTATCGCTGGCGATTGCCTTTACAAGGATATGCATAACGTATGACAGCCAACACTGGCGCGGACGCGTGTTTAATCACACGTTAAAGAATCGCAACGTGATTTAGAAACTGGTTTAGCTTAATATCAGGTTTCTGGAACGCGTAAGGTACAAGTGAATGGTGCTGTTAAGACTTATTGATTTTGACGTGCGATTTTCATTGACTTTGTCGATCAAAGTAATATTATTTGCTTTAAGAGTTTCGGTGCTTGTAGTTTTCAGTCAGTGCTTTGGGAGCCAACACAATTAAGCGTAGGACAAGACCTGATCCAGAAAAATAAGAAAATTTAAGTTCTGTAAGATACTGGATTACACAAGTGTGCAGCTGCTATTTAACCACCTGCATGCACTGTCGGCAGATCAGTATTAAACATATAATTTGCATCAATACAATTCAAAGGTATATTATTCAATCCTATAGATTTCCTATAAGCCATATTAGACTTTATTTACTAGCAGAACTACGCCGAATAATAAACAATCGCCTACGCATGCAACTGAAAAAAACTGTTGAATATACACATACAATGACAGACAGTAACCATGTGCTTCTCACCTACGCAAATGTTAACGAAGATTCATATAAATGCAAATGAGATTACGACATTCACGTAACTTGAAGTTTGTATGGTGTTAAACCGGATCTATCATATAGTTGCAGTTGCATTAAAAATATAAAAGTTTTCTATTCAATATTCATTAAATTCGAAATGTTACGTCTAGTTATGTCAATCTATTTTGATTGAAGACGAGCAATTTAGCGTCTTTATGTTCCAATTTATAGTTAGTTTGATTGGCAATTTATTTTGTAAGAGATTATTCAGAAGTTGGATGATTTGCTGATACAAAATATGTCAAGTAGAGACTAAATTGTGGTCCAAGCCGAGACAGCAAGATACAAGTAGCTCCGGTGAAAAATCTGCAATGTAGATTGTTTAAGTGTATGCTCGTTGGGTGCCAAGATTATAACTGCATAGTGCATGAAAAGCTTGTTAACCAAAAGCCTGACGAATATCTGCAACCGGATGAATATACCTGAAAAACTTTTACCCACACACAAGTAAAACGTTTAATGGATGTCTCTAAAGATCGTGACTTGATCGTAAGTGGTATGCCGTCGAACTACTCGGTGATATCACCCTTCGGCTTACTCCTACAAGTATAATTAGCTTAGGGGAACACATTTACAAGGTGCAAAATAAATAAGTTAAGTTACATTTTCTTTGCTATTCGCACCTGGAGCTTGGTCTAGCGGGGACATTTGCCAAGTTTACTCAAGAAAACCGGACAGTTTTCAATATAGAGTTATGATTGTGACAGCTGAATCTACAATAATAGATATAGGTACGCGTTTCTTTTATGCTCAGATTAGCAGGAAAACGACAGTAAAATATCTTACAATGAGGTGGGTATTAATGAAACACACAATGCTAAACTTATACGTGAAGAATAAGATAAATTAAAGATGTCTACGCCAGAGTAAGGATTACTTCGAAGAGACCCTAGCTTAAGATCGTTATATAGAAAATGTGAAGGGAAACCTCAAGTCCTGACACTTTCCGATACTTTTATTGGCGAAAGTTATATCTTTGCCTTTTAGAATGTTATTTTACTTTTGTTTTTATTGGCAATTTTTATGATATAAACAATAATAATATTACGCCGTGAGTGTGGGATGCAAATGATTATGATTACGAGCTGTTCAAGGTTGTAGCGGGTGATAATTGCCATTAGAGCGTTATTATACACCGGCTACGACTGCTACAAGACGCACGTCTAACGTTATGTCTAGTTTGTGAAATAACGACATAAAACTATTTGATATCGCAAAAACTTGCAATGTTTTAGTTTCACAATTATTTGTACAGGAATTAAACGTAAATAATCTATAATATTAATAAAACTGAAGAGATTGTTTGGACGCGCGAATCACTGGAATTACCAGTCGGATTTAAAAAGAATCTTTTTGCGTTTGACAGATCAATTCTTGGGGAAGGCTATTGGCTATTTAACTTCACGCAAAAGAAAAAAAACAAAGTACGCTAGTGAAAACGAAGTAATCTGCCAGCGTCAAAAGCTAGTTGTGGATATAACGGCGTCAATTTCCTGACAAATATTTCTGGAATATGAACCAAATTTATTCGATCTATATCCGCAGACATTTCTTAATTTTTGGAGCCTGTCCAAATAATAAGAAACCTGATGAACAAGTTGATCAATACGAAATCAGATGAAACCATCCTAATGTCAACAAAAGCACTTGAAAAGACGATTACGTACAACAGACGTGACATGAAGAAGGAATCGGATCGACCGCCGATTAGGAAGACCTATAAGGACGCAACAAACAATATCACGCAGACATTCAACTATAATGTGTCCTACGTCATACTTTACGAGAATTGTCACACTAAGACCTTTCTCATTGTCAAGCTTGTGGAGTCTATGACACTACATATACTTGGGTATATATACGTATACGTGACAGTAAAGCTATATATTACAAGTTTTTGCGTCATGCTCATGCACCGAGTTCCGTGCAATGCGATAATGATACGCCATTATCTATGACTTCTATGTCAGGTGTTTCTTGGAAGTTTTATTGGTTTTTTTTTAAAACGGTTTTAGCAATTTTTTTTGGCCTTTGTGGCAAGGGTAATCCAATAAATGTCAGTTTAACTTGTGCAATTTCTCTATGTAATACGAGTGGGGTTTCACATAGTTTATTAAGTGTAACAGGTATGGCATTTCCGTCCGATGACTAGCACGTTAAGATAGGCACGGTGGAAAGATGGCTTAGTTATTTTAAGACCCTACACTATACAAACAAAAGATGAGCATGGAAACGAAAATGACACATATTTTATGTGGTCTTCGATGTTGCGACGAAGTAGTGGGCAGTTTCAAAGAACTTCATAATTAATGGTGTATAACAAATATTGGTCGTGGCATTACATGGAATCAATTGTTTTCATTATGTACACGCGACGTAGATAAGCCATTATACTATTTAATCGGTCCATTAGTGTTGTTTTATCTCTAGCCCACTTTGATATGAATTTCATGGCTCGTGATTATGAGTAATAAAATGTGTCGATAGGTGTCTTGACTTTCAATTTCCTATATTGCCAAACCCGCTCGTAAGACCAAGTAAAGGGAGCATGCACGTCTCTCCGTACATAGCGTTCGGCGCACGGCCGATAAGCCCAAATGTACGAACAACATCTGTTTTTTAAACTGCGCTCGTGTCTGCTGCGTATACATTATTTATTCCATGTTTGTATTGAGCACTGGGGAGCTAGTCTATTTTCGGTGTCACTACTCCTAGTTTCTATAAAATTGCTGTCATTAATACTGTGGCTCGGTTGGACTCTCGATAAACTTTCGTAATTCCGGTATGATCCAATCAAGTATCCTTATTTAGCGATGGAATGTAAAGCCGACATTTTTCCTTTCATCATACTTATACTCATAGCTGTTCAACAACCAAAAAAGGAAATTTAATAACGTTGTTGTTTAAAATAAAATAAGAACAAACTAGGAATTGTGGAACATCACCAGCTTCCCGTTCGTAAAATTTATGACTTATAAACGTGCCGTTTATGAAACCGTAAAAATTGTGTAGGTTTAAGGAAAAGGGTAAAGTTTTCATTTAATTACTGTTGGCGTCGCGATTAATAATGAATTTGGTATCAATAATACGGGAAAAGGTGAAGAATGGATTATAAGGTTTAGAAAAGACAAAAGAAAGTTCTACATACCATTTCTTTCTTGAGATAAGCGAGTTGTGAGTCGAGATCTGTGGGTGGTTTGTCCGAGGGCGGTGAGGGTGTGTCCTGCAGGTCAGGGTCGCCTTCTGTGAAGCCGCTGAGACTCTTCGGGAGAGGCGGTAGACCTTGCAGGGACATGGTGCTGATTGCGCGGAACTGCTTACGAAGTCTGCCCACAAAATTGTACTTATTAGGAGGAGCTTCTGTTTCTTAATTTCTAAAAAAATTGCGGGATCGATATGGAACTGCCATTATTTAAGCATATTGAAAGTCGTAAAAATGTATGATGACAGTGATAATGGAAATTTTTGACGTTTGATGAATATGACAAAAAAATCCGTTTTGGAGACTTGGGAGAGATAAACAGCGGATGGTTATTAATTTATTAATAGTCATAACCTTGGAATTGTACTCTAAAATATGAATCATCATCATTAGTTTACAGTTAATTCAATCTATAAATACTTAAACCCTATAGAAGTTATTCAAAAGCAATTTACCACCATTGTAAATGACTAAAGACGTCAATTACTTTCAGGTTTACTTCGTCATTTTAACGACCTAGAAATTGTGCGCAGTTTTGACGAGTCTATCAGCGTTCATAACCGGGTTTAATCAAGTCGTATGACCTTTTAACACAAAACCACAACATGTCCGAACTACGGAAGAGAAGTACAATGTAACGATTTATGAATACGATAACAAATATTAAGTTAATTTATTAATAAATTCTTGAGAACCCACCTAGACTTAAGGTCATCATCGAGTATGTACGCATAAGCCTGGTCATCGTCGTAAGTATTACCGCTCGTCACTGAAGACATGGCGTAGTTCTGTTCAGAGTCCTCAGAATCACACTGTCCGTTTGTTTCTGCATACTCAGGGGTGTCTAAAGTTTCCGGCACGTTCGATTGCGAGCGCATTGTCTGCAGTTCGTATATCAACATCTCGTGGTTGTTCATGTCCTTCATCCTTTCCAGCTCCGGAGTGTCATTGTCGTTAGTCATGTTCCCAGAATCTTTCCCTTTATCTATCACAGTGTGAGCTTCGTCTTTCTCTTTATTATTGTTTCTACTCGCTATGATCTCTGAAATTAACATTTCTGTGACTCGCGATGTTTTTCTTTCCAACGAGTTGTTATTTTTATTTACATTATCGTCAACTATTGGACTTCCTGGTTCGGTTTGTTTAGCCGGTGGGGTAGTGACTTGTTTTGATGGACTGTTCCGCAACCTGTCATCAAACTCTTGAACTTCCTCCACTGACGCGTATGGCGCTTCTGACACTGGGCTCTGTGGGGGCTTAGCATCCAAAGGGGATGAATACGGGCTTATTTCCGGTGAGATCTTAGATTTATTGCTATGTACAGGGCTTTTATTTACAGGCAAGGGCTTCATTGGTTTTAACTTAGGTTTAGGAGACAAAGGTGGCGGAGGTGCTTTTCGTAAAGGTAGAGTCTTCTCTGCAAAACTAGAGGACTTTGATACTTTACATTTTGCATCTTGATCCAACTTGTTCGATGTTGAGAGCGATCTTACTAATATTTGTCTGCATGTTTTGACTGCTTTGGAGTTGAGCGATTCATTTGACTTTTTATTCGATGTCGGAGTTGGAATAGAACTACTGTCGCTAGAGCTTCTTCTGGAGTTTTGACCGCTAGATTTTCTTTCATCAGACGAAGAACTTCGGTCACTGATCACATCCCTGATGAACGACTTGACCCGTGCTAATCCGTTTTGTTTGGGTGATACTGTTGATTCGCTGAGAGTATTAGCTCTATCCAAAGTTTTAGATTTTGATGTGTAGTGGTTCTCTTGTTTGGAGAAGGCACGCGATTTCGTAAAGCTAGCCTTAGAGTCCGCCACGGCCTTCCTCGTTTTTGCCAGTGCCTCCGCCACCACGCTCTGGTTGGGCCGCGGAGGCACTGGAGGTGGTCCTTTGATCTTGCTGTTCTTCATCGGTTGTGCGTTGGTCTGTACCATCAGCATGCTTGAAGAAAGCGTCACTCGAACAATACTATAATATGCGTACTATAGTAGAAGGAGCGCGTTAACACCAGCACGTAAGTTACACACACGAGAGCGCTCAGTACGCAGGGCGACACGTCCGTCCCCGCGAGCGCGCGGCACTCACTGCCAGTGCCTGCTCCTTGCGGCGACCACCGGCGTGCCGGCTCACCGCTATACGTCGCTCCGACGCTACGTCGAACAGGCGTACAAGACTTCGTAATAATTACCTCCCGACTTGAAAATTACTTTGTTCGTAGCTTTGCCATAGTTGTTGCGTGTTGTGTTGTTGCAGTAGGTACCATACGGCCTAACAATGAGTTGACCCACACTTTTAATAATGGTAAAAGTGATTGTTTACTATGAGAATGAATGCAACAGTGGCTACCGGTCCGCGGCGCACACGACATGGCTATTGTTGGTGATGTCGAAAGCACTCTCTGACCTATTGTTTCATGCCAATCAAAATGTTACACTACAGTTGTTGTTTATAAGTATTTGGGTTGGAAGAGCTGTTTTCATGTGCTAACACAAAACACTTGTAGGCTAAATTCCACACCTGTATATTACTGTTTAAGCAATATAAAAATCTTTTAATGTTTTGCTACTAATGCAGAGGGGCCCGTGGCTAAAAGATAACAGCTGTACAGGTCGATCGATCAGGTTAAGCTATGTTTGCCGCGGTTGGTCTGTGGATGGGTGACCATCTTTACATACCGAGACCTCTCCGTGCCTCGAAAAGCACGTTAAACCGTTGGTCACGGCTGTCATTCGTGGATCTTTGACAGTTGTTACGGGTATTCAGAAGCGCGAAAGTCTGACAACCAGTCTTATCAAAGGGTAGGGGGGGGGGGGGGGGGTGGGTATTACCCAGTAACTGGGTTGTGGAGGTCAGATAGCCAGTCGCTCCATGTAAAATACTGGTATTCAACTGCATTTGGTTAGACTGGAAGCGACCCCAACCGGAAAAGTTGGGAAAATGCTAGGCAGATGATGAATTATGCTACTAATTTATTTAATTATATGAGTATAATACCTACATTCATTCTGTTAGATTATAGTGCAAAATTTCATTTTCTTTAATCTTATTTATGCTCAAAATTAATTGTGTTATAAATCTAGTTGTTACATAAACTTTATCTAATAAGACAATTATAATATTATTTTTATTTACTAAAAACTTTCACAGATGACACACAAAAAGTTTCATAAAAATTCAAATTAATACAATACAATGCTGATCAGATCATAATAATATATTACATTTTTTTAAATGTTAGCCTACGCTGTCCCACTCCTGGGCAAAGGCTTCCCTCCACTCCTTCCATCTTTCGCGAGCCCGCGCGTCCTCCTTCCTGTTTTGGCGGGACCTACCCAGCTCATCCCGCCATCTCCTATGTAGTCTGTCGCTACCTCCCCTCGCTGTTTCAGGGCACCAATTCCGTGCTATTTGGGCCCACAGTTTGTCCGGCATGCTGCAGACATGTCCTGCCCAGTCCCATTTAAGTTGGGCAGCCTTTTGAGCCACATCAGCTATCTTTGTTTTGGAGCGCAGTATTGTGTTTCAAACACGATCCATTAACTTAATGCCTAGTACGCAGTAATTAATAAATAAAATAAATTGAAACTATAGCTATGTTAGTATTAAGAATGTATGTTATTATTAGTCTGGTGGTTTCAATTATTAATATTTATTAATAATTCTTCTATAAATATTAATAGCATTATTAATATTTATAGAAGAAATATTTTTTTCGTTGTCATGTAAGTAGAATACTTTAGTAAAAGAAAAATACCGAAAAAACCATGTTTCTTGAATGAGGGAAAACCCCCTATAATTTTTATGTTAATTTTATTTTTATTATGTGTTGTTATGGCGGCCTTAATAGTACACACTCTGTGAATTTTTTAAATGTCTACCTATTATGGTTCTAAAGATACAGCGCTGTGACTGACGGGCGGACAGACTGTGGAGCCTTAGTAATAGATTTTGGTTGGCACCCTTTGGGTACAGAACCCTAAAAACACTAAATTTGTGGTATTTGCCATTGATACAGAGATAGACATTGTGGTATAAAAGGCTTATGACCCTAAGTCCACCTCTAAGTGCATAAAAGATACTAAGAAAATAAATACTAATAAGCTTTATGATGAATTTAATATAATATTGCACACAGATGTAGTCCTGCCCACATTGACCCAACATAGTTGTTGTTAATAAATACAACAATGTTTAAATCAATAGCTCATTATGTGGGTAAGTACGTATACATACTGTTTTATTAAATAATAATATACAAAGTTAAATTCACCTGTTAGTTGGAAACAGACACTGTTTCAAGTGACTATCACCTTAATGTTGTACTAAGGATTCTAAGGAATAAGATGTGATTTTCTGAATATTAAGAAGTGAAACTGACCTCCATTGATAAAATTATTAAAACAATGATATCATAATGAAATCATGCAATACTTGTTGTGAGAATTGAACTACTTACGTTTTGACGATCTACTTGTTGTTGAACTTCCAGTCTTGCCTGCACATGGGGCACTGCTGCTGGGGTTGTGAGTGCAGCCACTTGACGATGCAGTGGATGTGGAAGCAGTGTGAGCAGGCGCCCCAGACGAGAGGGCAGTCGTCCCCGGGAAGCTTGCAGTCAGGGCAGCAGCTGTCGAAGGGCATGCGGCAAATACCGCAGTTGTCGTCGTTGGCAACCCACCGCCAAGTCGCTACGCCCGTCCAACCTACACAGTTGACGTTTACGTGAAAATAGGATGCGATCTAACATCCAAATAGAAATGAAGGTTGATTGAAATGACAGGTTATGTTATACGTACTTTTAACGGTTACTTTCATATCACGAAACTTGCATACCGTTGCAAATTGAACTAAGTGATTATGATTTAGCTAGATCACTGTAATTTACACTTAAATGCACGTGAATCTAAATGTTTTTTTTTTAAATAACAATTTCAACAACACAAAGCAACAACACTAAACACTTCAACACAAGCTTCAACAACAACAATCGATGAAGTTCAAGTTGACAGTTATTTTACATTTTTTTTACCATTCTTTGGATATTTGTCTTTTTGGTAAATATGTTCGGATACAATTTCCCTCTCTCTGTTTTCCTTGATAGTAAATTGCCATCTCAGCGAAGAAGAAAAAGAGAATACTTTAGATTTATATTATCATTTCCTCTTAAAATATATTGATCAAGAATGCTATATTATAATTTCCAGAGTATTGAAAAGTTTTCAAATGTAGTCTTTAGCTAATTTTATGCAGTGGCAAGACTACAGATAAATGTCACCGAAAGAAATCTTCGTGAGTGTTTGATGTGTTGGAGTTTATTTATTTTATCCATATTTTATTGTGTTAAAATAGTGCAGACTTAAAATCAGAGATGACCTCGTTTGATACAAAATACGATGTAAGTTTATAGTCTATTGAATATAATGTAAAACACTAATAATCCGTAGTTCACTCTCGTATTAGATTCTGATAGTTCCACCCAAAATAATCGTTATTTGGTCACCAAAACTGATTGTAATGATATTAAATCGCTAACCTCACAGTCACAAAACTGTAGAGGATGTCTATTGTTTATTTGTTACCAAAAAATCAGTTTCTATGAGTCATACTAGTCGAAACTGAACTGCTTTTACACCATATTCATCCTGTTCTAACACGATTTACGTTGAGCGTGGTGTTTAGTGTACGTTTTATATATTAATTATATTGTTTCTACTCATGCACCAACAACTGTGCATTAATTAATTACTGTTATGGATTACAGGCTGTTTTATCATAGTTCACCTCAAATTAATGTTTGTACATGTAATTTTCTTTGTTATCTAGATGTACCCTGCAGGGGACGTAGGGGTGATCGAGGGGGAGATGAACATACCCTCACAGGGTGTGCCATCTGGAAACAGTATGGAGTTCAACACTCTTGATGAACCTATCAAAGAAACTTTTGTAAGTATCAAATATAAGAATGTAATTTTTATTATAAGAATCAGAATATTATGTTTTTATTATATTTTACAAGCCTTTAATGTAGTGAAATTAGAAACAAAACTCATCAAATTTGCACATATCGTTAGTAGAAACTAATACATGTGCCAATTTTAACGTGAAACCATATTAGGAAGCGATTAGTTGTGTAAATTTTTAAATAGGCCATCTTAGTTGGAGACATAATGAAGAGTGTAATCATGTTAGTTTGTATACATATAATTACAAAATAGACTACATCAAAATCAAATATTCTTTTGAAGGACACATTGCCATGATTTGATTACCCTTAAATGCTATAAAAGATGATTAACATCAGCACATCCTTATACAGGATAAATCATCTAAAACAATCAGGTGTGAATGTTAATCAACTCGTAACCACTTAAACAGCTGAGATTCATAGTCTGTGATGCCAAGCAATTATGTTCCTTGGCCTCAAGAATATAGAGTAGTTTTTCATTTTAGTTGTAAGTAGTTAATTGTGATTGCTATAATGGAATGTGGGTATTGTTTTCTGAAAAGATGCAGTTACATTTCTTGTGGCAAGTGGCTAATTTATGATCGCATCTTGTACTATGAAGGCTTGGTTAAGGTAAACATACTTAGCAGCAAGGAGACCACATTATACAGCACTCTAACTGTGTAACACACTTTCAATCACAATCTGAATCATTTTGAAGGATATCGCTAATCCATTACTTCATATTTTCGAATGATTTGTCTGCTCAACAACGTAAATAGCACAATGAATGTTGTTGATCTTTCAACAATTCATTACATTGGTACTCTGTTACCCAATTATGCCGAGTTCCCACTGCCTTTTCTCAACAAATCAATAGTCTATAACTTAAAACATGTTATAACCAGCCTGTACACAAGTCACCAGTCAAATCATGCAACAGGCCTTACCAAGTAATCCCAAACGGTTGGGCAGAGATTTATAGTATCAATAACACTTCACCAGATATGTTTAAGTTTCATGTAACAGAAACCGAATCTTTTGCCAAGAATCGAGCACAATTCCAGGCTCTGAGGTGCTACTGGGAAAATTCTATATTGATTATAAGTTTTACTTACTAGAAAGTAGAGTTATTATTTTAGTAGTTGGTGCACATACAGGTTGGCAGGGACATCGACGCGCAAACTGTAACCACTGTGCTGAATTCATCAGCATATTTATGATTCTAGACACCCCAGTGTAAAAAAAACAACGCTGGGTTCAGAATAATGTACAGAAGCCAGCACATCAAGCAACAATCTGTCAAATTTGTTTAATAGATTTTCAACTTTATCGATAAAGCATTAGGTTTAAGGTTGATTGGGAAAATTTGACAGTTTCGGGTAGCTTAGCTTGATGTGCTGGCGTCTGTACTGAATTCATGGTATATCAGGTTGCGCGTCGATGTCCCCTCCACCCTGTAATCCCTGTATGTATTAAAAACATAGTGATTTTACTAACATTAATGTTTATTATTTTAGCTTCGAGATCTGAGAGCAGTGGGAAATAAGTTTTACCATGTACTCATTCCTAGAGAGAAGTCTAGTTTGTTAAAAGAATGTGAGTAGTTTTTTTTAAATTTTTACTTAAATAGATTTAATTGAATAATAATTTCATCATCATTATCATCCACAACCCGACTTGACTGCTGAGCATAGGCTTCGCTTTTCATGTGCCAATCCCCACGCTATTGTGCCAGCCTCGTCCAGGTTCTACCCGCGATGGTACGCAATGTCGTCCGCCCATGTCGCCCCCGGACGACCGACACTTCGTCTTCCAGTCCTTGGACGCCCCTCGGTGACTGCCTTACTCAACCTGTCTGCTGCTAAACTGCCCGGTGGTCGCCACGTACAGGGCAAAGTACTTCGGTAACCCAGGTACCCTACGTGTGACGGTCAGCAAAATCAAGTCGTTACTGGCCTTTCTTGAGGAGCTGGGGTGGATCGAATGATCGATTTTCCCACCCGTACGCAAAATGCGCGCATTATCGTGGAGTTGCGGACACCAGCCCGTATTACCTATTACCTACTCAACCTGTCATTGCTGCGCCTTGCTAGGTGTCCTGCCAAACTCCATTTGAGTTCCATAACTCGTTTTTCGATATCGAAAACCTTCGTACGTCTGCGGATCTTGACGGTTCAGACTCGGTCTATAAGCGTTATGCCAAACATGAAAGGGTCCTGTGAAAGGCTCTTTGTGCAACTCTCACCCTGCATACAGCCTCCTCCGTGAACGTCCACGTCTCAACAGCAATAACTATTTAGTTTAATTGAAATAATTATAGTTATACTTATTATTATAATTATAGTTATAATGCTGTCTAGATATTTTTCATAGAATAACTTAAATTAGCTTTGTAGAAAATTAAATTGATTGATTTTTGATGCTTAGATTGTTATCAAAGATTATCAGTCTTATCAGAGGTAAGTAATGAGTATTTCTCATTAGATAACAAACAAGCATTATTTTAAGTAATCTTCAATTCAATCATGGATATTCAATAAGTATTGTTTAATATTCTCCTCTTGTGTGAAAAAAATCCTGAATGTCTGACTTCTAAGACTTTCTACAGGAACCTAATAACGCACTTCAGTTTTTACTGTTTACTGGTTACTTGTACAAACCCCATTTATTGCTGTGAGGACATCCTTATGGATACCCTCCGTCTGGGGAGAATGGAGGGTTATTTCGGACATAACCGACTAAAACTCCACGGTTCTCACCACTACCATAAACGGGGCCCTGGGAGGTACTCGTAAATTCGCTCGTGTCTCCGACTTCTGCAAACCCCTACAACAAGAGAAACTAATTTGCAATTTACTTGCATAAAGAAAAAAATGTGCCTTATGCCGATTTACAAATGAATTTCCTCTGTTTCCAGGGGATCTTTGGGGCCCCCTGCTGCTATGCACCCTGATGGCCACAATCCTGCAGGGCACGGACGTAGCCGACAACACCAATGATGGCGGGCCGGAATTTGCCGAAGTATTTGTACTAGTCTGGATAGGAGCTGCAGTTGTCACAATTAACTCTAAACTGCTTGGTGGGAACATGTGAGTCTCATTTTTTATATAATTTTAGTGTTGTATGTGGGGGTGGTAGCCCCCGCTGTCTCTCCCGTCCCACCGTGAACATACCTAAGGCGCGGCCAACTAGTTCCGCGCGGACTACAGTAGAAATAGTTTTAGCTACCTATTAAAATGGTATTCATGAACATACCTAAGCCTTTGAAAAGGAAATGCTATTTCAATATAGTTTTTTTAACTAAATGTCAGGCTCACAAGTTTGTAAATAAAGAGTTTTTCAATACAGTAGCAAAGCATTATAATAAACTAGCTGCGCCCCGCGGTTTCACCCGCATAAGTTTCGATCCCGTGGGAATATCAGGATAAAAAATCCTATGTCTTATTCCTGGTTATAAACTATCTGTGTGCCAAACTTCATCCAAATCCGTTCAGTACTTTTTGCGTGAAAGAGTGTCAAACATCCATCCATCTATGCATCCTTACAAACTTTCGCATCTACTGTGTAACATTTACGTAATACGGATTCTTGTAAAGTTTGAATTTTATAGCTCATTTGTAGACAAAATATACCTTTGAAAAAAATAACTAAATATACGTTATACGTACGTACGTGCGGATACGTTCAATAGAAAATCTGGGAAACAGAGTACCTACCTACACGAACCGAATCGTAAATACTCGTAAAGTAATTAATTTTAATTGTGAACCTAACATCAAGTCCAATCCCAGACATAATTTAATACTAATATTTATCTTTTCTTAATGAAATACAAAGAAAACGATGCACTGCACTTAAATTTAGTTTAGTTTGTGAACAAGGGAATCGGCGCCATTATCCACATTTCACCGCTGTAATAAATCCCATGACCTGTTACAGAGGAATTTAACACCTATTTCCTTTCTTTACAGCTCATTCTTCCAGTCAGTTTGCGTGCTGGGCTACTGCATGTTCCCCGTCGCGCTGTCCCTGGTGCTATGTCGCGTCATACTCTTCAGCACGCAGACCACCTTCCTCTTCTTTCTCAGGCTGGTCTTATCCATGATCGGCTTCATATGGGCCACGTTTGGTAAGTTGAAGTTGTATTGGTTTTAAGTTATTTAAACGACCGTTTCGATTACCACAAAGTTGCACTACCGACTCATGCCCGATTCCTGTAGTCCTCGGATAAATTCTTTGATATCGATTGCACTGTCGAATAGACGATTCTGGTTTCAACATACCGGTTGACCGGTTATTGTGGGTCGATTTGGGGGATTCCTACGTAGGTACAGCAGTGGAATTATTTTGGTTGATATTTAAAAAAAAAATGAAACTCAGTTTGTTGTTGCGGTTTAGTTTGAAACTAATTGGGCCATACTAAAACTTAATTTGGACGTAATTTCCAACGCCGAAAGGACATGGCTAGTTTTTTGACGGTTGAATAAATTGCTAATATTTTGAATGCTATGTAAGGTCATAACATTTTTATGAGGGATATAAAACGCGTTACTGTTAGCTGATTACGTCATAAGTGGTTTTTTCTACTTCATTTTCATCGTGCGATTGATGTCAATAATTTCTCGCGTTTACCTATGTAGCAAAAAAACAACACCGTCACAAGGAAAGAGCTAATCACCTGTATTATTAATGTTTCCAGCTGCGACAAAGTTCCTCGGAGACAGTCAGCCTGAAGGCAAGAAGGCCCTGGCAGTGTACCCCATCTGCCTGTTCTACTTCATACTGTCATGGCTGGTCGTGTCGCACAGTAACGTCTAGGCATTAACAAGTGATATACAGACTCTTTAGTGTTATTAATTGTGAATAAATGTTTAATTAAGTGGATCACTCTTGACTGTAACTAAATGTATTTATTCAATGGATAATAAATTGCGGAATTACGTCATCGATGTTGACTATGTTCGGTTCTTTTGGATACACTTACGCGTATATTATGGTATATGGCACAATGTAAACATTCCAGTTTTAGAAAGGTTGACTTGAGTCAGTACTTCTTATTAAGATTGTAGATGAACGTTTTTGTATATATTATCAATTAAAAAACTATTTTCCGTCTCCTGAAATTTTTATTGGAATCCTTAAAAACATCAATATGTATCTAAAATACACGGATGACACAAATTCGAGACTTTTCAGTGCGTGTTCTGCCATTACAGCAGACTGGCGTGTAGGTACACCTTATAGCATAGCCACCTAGACTAATACAATATTATAAACACTTTCTTTATGTATTACACTATTTACAAAATCTCAGATATTTCCATGTCAGTTGCTAACATTATATATTATATTTTTGATACAACGAAATTATACTTTCACATTTCGAATAACATTTGAATAGAAAAGGTGCATATTATACACTTATTTTGATTGATATCTATGAACTATGGTGATACAATTCTATAAAACACATAATTCTATAAACATCATAATAAAATGCTCATCGTTTCACTATTACATAGTCAAACTTGGGCAAAACAAATTTAATGCATTGAATCACTACAGATCGCGCGCTCAGAGTGAAGTTGTGCACTAATCTCATCTTACGTATGTTTAAATATACTCATTACATAGCCTTACAAACAAATTATCACTAATCTATCACATAAATAACTTTTAAAACTAAATGGAGTGCAACGTTACGTTACACGATAGGAGTGGAGCTCCACACTAGGCGAAAAGTATTTTTTTTATGCAAGGGCGCCCATTTTATATGAAACTTTAATAACATCCAATTATTTTCAAGTTAATGTCAGGTCGTCAAATGTATAATTTAGACAAATAATTTATAAATACTATTCGGTCAATTTTACTAAATTATGATCTCAGTGTATAACTGTGAATACGCTCAGTTTGATCATTATGTATTTTAGAAATTAAAGAAAAGTGCGCTATGTTCTAAAGGTTAAAGCTGCGGGAACGATTTAGTTTTAAATACCGACTAACTCTACTGTTGTTGCAATGTATAGTAAGATCGAGAAGTGTGATTAATGCAACCACGTCACATACATCAAGATACAATACACATCTGAAATATATATTTGGCAAGATAGGACTTTTATGAAACATTTTATTGAAATTCAAAACTAAAATTGTTAATTATATATAAAAATATTTGTAAATGGAATAATGAAGCCTCAGCTTTGCTATTTGAACATAATAAATCATTAGAATAAATCATTGAATGATACGAGAAATTAACGACTACTAGGGAATTAAATAACTCGACGCTTGAGTATTACACTGATAGGATAAACGACGTTGGTATACTAACGTACTACATGCGGTACATGCATAAGTTAAGATGAACTTTAATCAGCACCCCAATTGCGTAACACACAATCAATCGGAATCTGAATCATTTTGAAGCAAATTGCTAATCCATTGCTTCTTAAGTTCGAAAAATTTGTCTGCTCAACACGCAAATAACCGCAATGAATGTTGTTGAACTGTCAAAATGAAACCGATTCCGATTAATCGTGTGTTACGCAATTAGGGTGCGGTGTTAAATAACGTTCGCTCTGCATATCGCTTCTAGTACGTCAGTACACAGATGTCATATGACATCTGTGTGGAGTTCAGTTAACTAGACTCTGATCCGCTGGAGTTTTTGTCAGGCGTGCGAGGAGGGGTGTGCCGCGGGGAGGTCTTCGCAGGCATCTGGTACGACATGTGCATCTGCATGGTTTCGCGAGCCTTTCTAGCGCTCTTGTATGTGAGCGAGTTGGCGCGCGGCTTGCGGCGTGAGAAGTGTCGCTCCACCCACTTGAGCATGGCGAGCACCGAGTCTGTGGACGACAGCCGCCGTTCTGCCGATGTCTTTGTGATGTTTGATGACGTGATGCGGAATGTAGCTGCCATACCTTTCAGGGCCTGGAAGATAATTTCATTTTGAGATATGGTGCTCATACGTTGGTTGGTATATCATCGTCCTATGCATTGTCAACGACTATGAGTCCTAACAGAAACATTAAGTTTCGGAAATATCAGTGGCCAAAGACAGGTAAAATGGAATGTGTTTTTGTTGACTACTTACCAACATGGCGTCTTCATCGGTGACGTCATCACCAGCGTAGATAATCCTAATCCTTTCGCTCCAGTCCAAGCCGAAAGCCGTCCTCAAGATGTAAATGGATGCACGACCTGTGAACAGGAACACCCACACATTTAGTCAAGGAGTCGATAAAATTAAGGTTTAAAAAATATATCTAGCACAATATTATGCTCAATTTCGAAAACCTAATTGGAACTTTAGTGAAAAAAGAGAAGAACTGGGAACAATTTCGACTTTTCCAAAATGCTTCAGAAATACAAATTATCTATGTTTTCAGGAGAAGTCCGATAGATGCTCTGATCTGATCTGATTAAAGTATGGTGTCGTTTTAAAGTCACAGAAATTCAAACAAATTACGTACCCTTGTCCCACTCAACAGGCGGGCGCGCTTCAAGCGCACAATGCGCGGGCGCAGGCGTGAACCCTGACGCCATGATGAGCTTCCTCGCTTGTTCGGCCAGCGCCGCGCGCTTCGCCAACGGAGTCTCCCTGTAGTGGAACGTTAGGAGGGCTCCTTTGTTCTCAACCCACGCACCGTCTTTGCAGACCTGAAGAAACGAAGAAAAAAGTTGAGTAATTGGTCAACAACACATTTGAATTTTCGAGGAGTCGGTTAGTCAGAAAGTTGAAGCTAATTGACCGGTATTTTTATGCTTTAGGTTGTTGTTATGCTAGAAGATGCCAGCTCGATAATGACCATAGATTCCGATAAATCGGCTTTGTATCAACTCGCCTCTGTCACAATCCTCCTAGCTCTAAAAAGAGCCGTAAGGAAATACAGTAGCAAAAAAGTCAAGATACCTAATGATGACTGTCTGTAGCATGTCTAGATAGGCTGCTACTCAGCAGATGATGTGATGACTAAGGGTTCTTTTGTGGTAACCATAACCTTGCTCTTGGTTAACCGCTGATCGTTGAACTTCTGGAAGTTTATTCTCGCGAAGATTCACACCATGAAGGAAAGTTGGCCCCTGTACTGATTTAGGATAAATATAAAGATCCTCACCTGTTCCTGTAACGCCTTGAGCAGTTTGACAACAGCATCCTGTAGTTCCATGGGCATGGGGTGAACGAATTTGCTGCCATCGGGGTGCAGAATCTCCAGGCCGTGGTTACCTGCGTATGTGATGCCTTCGATGCCCACCTGGAGAAAGAATATTCATTTGTTATTATTGACCAAAGAAACGATGGACAGATTGTGTGAAAGATGTTATGGCTGGGAAGGGGGTGACTACCGAGATGACGACTAATAGAGAAGTATGGAAGAAAAAGACATGTTGCGTCGACCCCAAACAAATTGGGATAATGGCAGGAGAATGATGATGATTTGTTATTATTGCTTAACCAAAGTATTGAACGTAGAATTAGGCAATGATAATATAATAGGCTTCGTTGTAATTTTCCTATCATGGGCGTAGACGTAGGTAAGTATTAATAAGAATCACACACATATTATAAACCAACCTATATTAGGTACCTACTTGAAACACGACAAGTGAATTAGCATAACTACACGTGTTAGGTGTGTAGGTATCCTGGTTTTCCATGCTTTTTGGACAATCAGTAACGGTAACGCATGACAGTGGCATAACACGGGTAGGCACTGGAAAAGTCTGTTCGTGTGGTTTCCTTTTTGAACGTACCTAGGTAGGCACGTTGCCACGTTAGGTAACGTGGCAACGCATTTGAGCTGATCCAATCGTGATGAACTTACTAACTAATAGACTAGTTAACTAATATCCATCCGAACTATCGCGACATCGACATGAGTTAGAAACGACCATTATTACTTTTAGCATTACCTAGGACTACCCCAAGGTTACTTAGCAGTAAACCTACCTATTTACCTACGTAACACAATACAGCCAGTAATTTTCATATAGCTGCAAACTTGCATACGCAGGTATGTTTGAAATAGAATTACATTAGCAAACATGGAAGAAAAACATGGCGGCCACACACACATTAGTCACATTACGTAATAGAAACACAAATGCCACACAAGTAGGTACCATAACCGGGTTGTAATAACTCTATACTGGGTGCTAGGTATGTGTACGATGAACAATATAAATATTTTTGTTTTAAACACTGATAAAGGCTGTCAAAGTTCACCATGATATCGAAGACCTTGTTATTTATTTGCAAAGCCACCCGATAGTTTCAATGAACGTTCTGCTAGGCCACAGCTGATATTACTAGATGCGTTAAGATTATGCTCTGAAAAGTATTATTTTGCGATAAGTGTAAGCCGTGCTGCCCAGTGTTCTTTCTATCTATTTAATTGTCACTTCTTACAGCATTTATTTCTCTGAGGCTTGCACTTCTGTGTGTACCATTTTAACCATAGATGGTTAGCATGACGATGCTGCACATGCGAGTGGCTGTCTACAATGTAGGAAGGGACAAAGTACACAGTAGTAACGATAGCGATATGGTTTTAAGTACCTGATGATGGTAGGTAGTGTAACACGAATTCATTCATATCGGCTTCAGTGCGATCAAAAGCGGTATTCAGATCAAAAGTTAAATAAATATCTATCCAATTGAAGTTATCGTTTTATTTGTTAATATATGTAATCCACAGAGCTGAGATTCGATTTGCACATATTTCGATAACCTTTATTAAAATTCTTGTTACTGAAGTAATTTTCCGCCTTATGACCTGTGGTAGGTATGACTTAATAACGTGAGCAACTGACAAATGTAGGTATCAACGTTAGGTAGGTTCTTAAGTAAAGGGGTTTTTACGCTATCCAGATAAAGTAATTTGACCAAAACAACTGGATAGAAAGAGTGGACAATCCCAGTGTCTTATCATATACCTACAGTCTGATTTTCTCGTTTCTGGTGTCTTTCTTTTCACTCATTCCGCAGTTCTATTCCATGTTTTATTTCGTATCACAATCAGCTTACAATGTTCCCGCAACTGGGACACAGGCCACCTCTCTGTGAGAGGGAGTGGGCCATAATCCACCACGAGGGCCCAATGCAGGTGTGGTTGGTGAATGTCATAAATGTCTTCGATGTTTTGGTTCTAGGACGTGCCAGTTTCCTCCCGATGTTTTCCTTCACCGTTTTAAGAGCAATGGTGATGAAATTAAATACACAAACTAAAGTCGCCTGCCTATGTTCAAACTGAAAGTGTAGCTATCGATACGTCTGGCATAGTTGAATGATTTTTGCTAAGACCAATTTGACAGCATGAAGGAACTTATTACCTTGAAAATATGAGCTAGGGCTTTGCAAAAATGTTTAATTTGACTTCAGTACCTACCCGCCAGATTTAGTGGAATTCGTATCACAAAAATGAGGCAACCTTAAGTTTATCAAGTAATGCAAACTCACCATATTCTTAACATTGTCAACATTTCTGCCAGAGATAATGGCGATGTACACGTCGGACATGTTGGACAGTCTCTGTAGCGTGTGTTTGGTCTCAAGCGGCAGGGTCGCCAGGTCAGGGTGAGGCGCGATGGGCGCCAACGTACCATCGTAGTCCAGCAACAGCGCCAGCTTTTGGGTGTAGCCGATGTATCTGGTTCAAAGAATATGAAGTTTAGGAAAGATCTTGGTTGGTTAAACATTGATAATGAGTTCGGCAAACGTAAGGTAGAGTGCCCTCAAGATAGATGGAGTGGTGTTTATAGGGTGGGTTATAGCAGCAGCTGGATGAGAGTAACCTAGGATTGAATTATATGGCGAGCTATTGCAGAGGCTTATGTCCAGGAGTGGACTGTTATTGTTCGATTTTAAATGGGTGAATCCTTGGTAGTTAAGTACTTGTCATTTTATGGATCGTTTCGAAAAAGCTAGAGTGGCATGAAATGATCGTTAACTCACTTGGATAGGTATTCATCGAAGTCATCGATGGTGACAGGCTGCATGGATGTAGCTCCAATATCATCAGCCTCCTCCTCCAGCGAGTCCATGGCTTTCAGGAAGGCCTTCATCCAGCTGTCGACGTCATTGAGCTGCTCGCGTCTTCTCAGGTGGTTCATACGGACTGTGCGCTCATCCTCTGGCATTATCAGGGCTCTGAAACGGAATTTCAGAATTTTTATAATACGATTTTTGATTAACTCTCCAGGTTTTGTTCATTGGAACTGCCCAAGACCAGCAATAGTTAATTATACGATTTAACAGTTGCGATTCTGTTTTTATGAGTCGTTCGACAACCCTGGTGTCAATGACTATGATAACCACATTGACCGGGGGGGAATAAACGTTTAATAATCGTCATATATCATATATCGCAACGCAATTGTCGTTACAATTGACGTCATCAAATTCTGAACGATAACATTAGCTGTAGGTACAGACTTGCTTGGAGTATCTTAGGCTCATTAAATATGTACCCTCAATAAAAAGGCTACGTTCTTCTGTGTAGTTCACCAACCCCGTGGTGGATTATATCACTGGAAAAACCAAGTTCTAAAGACTACATAGAGAACAACTAAGTAATAATCACCTGTGAGTAACTTCAGCAGCATCATCCAGCTCATATGGATTGCAGATAAGAGCCTCGTGCATCATCTCTCCAGCACCAGCGAAGGGTGACACGACCAGTACTCCAGGCGGTTTGTTGATCTGGCAGGCGACGAACTCCTTGGCGACGAGGTTCATGCCGTCGCGCAGTGGTGTGACCAGAGCAACTGCTGCATCACGGTAGAAGGCTGCTAGTTCGTCCTGACCGACGCACCCGTAGATATATCTGGAAAAATATTTTATCAAATGATCATAAATATTCTTGCTCGAAGTGGTGGACTTAAATTCGTCAATGTCATGTAAGTATATACATAATACACGTGACTAATTAACTTCAGCAGCTCACCTAATAGGTGACCAGTTGGGCGTAGTAAATCTTCCATTTATCCTTCCAACCAGTTGATCCATCTCCTCCTTCAAGTCCTGGTACTCCTTGACGTCCGTTCTGGACGGCACTGAGATCTGAAGCAGCATCACTTTCTCTATGTGTTCCGGGTATTTCTCCAGTAGCCTCTCGAAGGCTTTCAGTCTATGTACTAATCCTTTGGTATAGTCCAGTCTATCGACTCCTAATATCACTTGTTGATTGGTAGAGAGTACTGCTTTAGCGTTTTGCGCCAGCTGCACGAATCTATCGAAGGGCACTCCGATCGGCAGAGGTCGGACACAGATGGTGCGGCCTCCCAATTCAACTAGAAGATTCTTTCTGTCCACACGACAACCTAAGTTTCTTTGGCAACAATCTATGAAGTTCAGACAGTAGTCCGTTATGTGGAATCCAACCATGTCACAACCTGTGGAGTTGCAAACATCCCTTATTATTACAATGTTCTTTCCGAAACTGAAAAACTTAAAATATCAGAGGGGCAATTCTCATAATTTTAAGAACGTTCACAGTCTGATCTCAGGCTCAATCTGTCGAAAATAAAATTCCCTACATTTTGACATTTGTTGGTCGCCGAGATGAGACTGAGACTAGATTTTGAACGTTTTAAATTACGAGAATTGGCTTTCTGGTCGTAGTGAGACTTACCAAGAATTCCCTGCAATACTTCATCAGACCATGGGAACAGTCTGAATATGTCCCATGGCGGAAATGGAATATGCAAGAAGAATGCCAGTTTGCACTTTATACCGTCTTCTTCAACTCGCTGAAGGAAAAACGCATACGATTAACACTTGGCTCCTTTTTCATTTCTATGAATCCGCTGAAAATATCAATGTTTTAAACAAACCTGTCTAATCCAGTTAGCAGCCAACATGAGATGATAATCGTGGACCCACACAATTGGCGGAGAGCCATTCTTCGACCCCTTCTGTTGTTTGAGCAGATGCAGAGCACGCACTGTCTTATCCGCAAACTCCTCATTGCACTTGATGTACGCCTTCCAGTGGTCAGCGATGAAGGTGGCGCGGTCAGGCATGGAGTGGAAAAGAGGCCAGAAGGTACCGTTGCAGCAGCCATTGTAGTAACTGTCGAAGAGTTTCGGTTCTGCGTAGATAGGGACTATCTGAAATGAGGATATTGTGGATTTGTTACTACAGATTTCAATGTATTTCTTTAGTATCAAGAATTTGTGAAAAGCAGTCAGTGTCCTAATTGCGTAACACACTATCAATTATAATCTGAATCATTTTGAAGTATACTTATATCTAAACCAGTGCTGAATATGTTCGAAAAAAAAATTCTGCTAACAACGTAAATAACGCAATGAATGTTGTTGAAATGTCAAAATAAAACCCATTGCTACGGTAATGGCATATTTTATAACACGTTATAAAATTATGTTTATGCGTTTTACGTATGTAGGTACGTGTTATATTTACTTAATGCACTACCGTAAGCCTTTTATGACGTAAAAAGTATTTACTATTTGCCTAATGCAATAAAATGTATTAATAGCTTAGTAGATATCTGCGGTCACACTCATCTGTTATCAGATAACGCATTATTATCAGATGTTTTATTGGAAAATAACAAGGAGCTGGTACCTACTTCCTGAAATTTTCCCCTAGTTAGTGGAAAATAGTTATACCCAAGGTACAACGAGATATTTATTATATACTTTTAGAGGATAGTAGGTAAAGTAACTCGTAAAGTGATCTTAATTGCCATAATTATGTGACTATGTGATACCTACTGATATTTTAACGATGGATGAAGTGGTTTTATTGCACATATAATTAAAAGTAATTGTATGGATATAGTATATATTATATACAGGTTGGCAGGGACATCGACGCGCAACTGTGTCCATGGATTCAGCGCACGAGTTTTGATCCAGCGTCGAAATTTTTCGTCGATTATCAAAAAAAACCTTCTGTTTCATAGAAAAGTGCAATACCTACGCGGTCAAAATGTACGGAACAGCAATATTTTTTTTAATAACCGACGAAAAATTTCGACGCTGGATCAAAACTCGTGCGCTGAATCCATGGACACAGTTTGCGCGTCGATGTCCCTGCCACCCTGTATATATATAAGTATTATACCTATTATATTTAGTGTTATCTCGTAAATTAAAATATAATAGTACGGATAAATAAATAAAATAAAAAATAAAAAAGCCTTTTATTTCTTGCCAATGAATTTAAAATAATAGGTAAATTAGAAAGATAAACATTGAAAAGTAAAAAAAATAAAATAAAATTTGAAAATTAAATTGAAACTAAATTAAACTATTCAAAAATTATAAACCTCTTTTTGCATCCATTAAAGTTAATTCAGAACAAATAAAATCAAATAAATTTTCTAATTAATAATGAATTAGCATAGTTCAATTATAAATTATACAATAAATTTCTACCTATGTGGTAAGTTAATTTTGTGCAAGAACCCCTCCTAGGTGAAGGCCTCCTCCAGAGATTGCGGATAAATAAACAAATCAAATCTTTTGGTTGGAACAAAAAATGCAAGCAATATCAACAATGACTTTGTTGATATTGCTTGCATTTTTTGTTCCAACCAAAAGATTTGGCTTGTAATACTTAGTTGTAATGTTTTTTTCTGAACCAAAGGATCTCAAGAAGGGTAAGATTGTGCACGTCAGAAGGTAGGTACGCTGGCGAGCAAATTGGCAAACTATTTGCACAGTGGAACACGGCGGTCATGCGTGGTGCAAGGTCGGGCCGGTGTGATTCACTTGCGTTGGCAAATGTTTTTATTTAGAAACCATTAAATTGTATGTTAAAGGTGCCTGAAATCTTTTAGAATCCTTAGTAGGATTACTGCATGCAGGTGTCAATTTAAAAATGGATTTGCGAACTGTCATAGAACTTTTTTAACAGACTTCAAAAAAGGAGTTATTTCTGCAAGTATATCTACGTTGTTTTCCCAGCAAGGAAGATTTTCTCTCTATGCAAATAGCCCTTCATAACTTTAGGAGGAGATAGCTTGTATTTGAATTTTTATGGTGCATAAAGATTTAATGGTATGCACACGAGCATCTTTGTTTACTGCGTTGTATCTATGTCATTCGAAACATCTCAAGGTGTACACAAAAATGTGTCACTGTGTCCGATTTTAAAGATTTACTTAGTCAGTTCAGGAAATAGTTCAAAACTGTTAAAAAACGTTACTCTTTGTGGTGTTTTTTCGGGTCTTTTATTTGCCTTTATATCTTTCCTCAATTCTAGATCGTTTCTGCGTCAATTTGCTGTCCACGTCCAATTTGCTTAAACGATTGGTAGTGCAGTCTTTGACATGCGAGAGAACGATTCCTATACTCGTATAACGTCGCTCTAGATGTGATACCTCGTAACTGCAATTATTGGTCAATTTTACATTTTGATGCGAAATTGTCCATCACGCAAATTTCCATCTTTTTTACTTCACTTAAAAACTGACTTCTAGTGACATCTCGTAACAAGACTGAAGCACTTTGTAAGGTAATAGACATCAAGCATGCCAAGGTGATTTTTTATGTACATACAAGAAAACATACGGTATTTTATTTAATATTCAATAAAATAACCAAATGCATGCAATATACATAATTATCAAAACAGTTTTTTTTTGTCTCTCCTGGAAAATTGACAGGTTCGTATATTTACGAGGTGTCACAAAAACATACGGTATTTTATTTAATCATCATTATCCTGCCCTTATCCCATGTTACTTGGGGTCGGCGCAACACGTTTTCTTCTTCCATTCTCCCCTGTCAACCGTCACGCTATCATTCACTCCCTTCTCTTTCATATCATTCCTCACACAATCCATCCATCTTTTCTTCGGCCTTCCTCTCCCTCTCCATCCATCAACATGTATATTCATCACTCTTTTAGTCACATGCGTTTCGTCCCTTCTCATCACATGCCCATACCAAGCTAAACGATTTCCTTTCAACTTTTCTGTCACTGGCGCCACTTTCAAACTTCCTCTTATATACTCATTTCTTACTTTATCCATTCTCGTCACTCCACACATGCATCTCAACATTCTCATCTCCGCTGCATGCAATCTTCTTTCATCCATCTTCTTCACGGCCCAGCATTCAGACCCATACAGTACGACAGGCCTTATCACAGACTTATAAATTTTCCCCTTTAACTTGAGGGGCATCCGTGGGTCGCAAGTTGTTCCTGTGACCTGTCGCCATTTCATCCATCCTGAGTTGATCCGATGCGTTACGTCTCGGTCTACTTCGCCATCTCCTTGGACAAGCGACCCGAGGTACCGAAAGTCGGAGCAGATCGATAAGGGCGTTCCGGCGAGAGACATGGGCCAAGGACTGGAGAGACCGCCAAAATCGCAAAACAGATACTCCGTTTTGGTCCGACTTACTCTCAGGCCAACGGTCTCGAGTCTTTCCCACCACCCTTCCAATCTGCTCTGGACCTCTAAGCCGTTCTCGGCAACCAGCACAATGTCATCGGCGAACAGCATACACCATGGAGCCTCCTCTTGGATATCCGATGTAAGAGCATCCATTATCAGCACGAAGAGGTACGGGCTGAGTGCTGAACCCTGGTGCAAGCCGACAGCCACATCGAAGCTGCCAGTAGTGCCCACTGTAGACCGGACTTGGGTGCTACATCGACTGTACATCGCTCTAATCAACTGCACATACTTCCCTGGCACGCCTTTCTCCTTCAGCGCCCACCACAAAACTTCACGAGGCACTCTGTCATATGCCTTTTCGAGGTCAACAAATACCATGTGCAAGTTCTTATGCGCACTTCTGTATTTCTCGCACAGCTGGCGGATAGCAAAGATGGCATCTGTTGTTCCTCGACCAGGCATAAAACCGAATTGGTTTTGCGAAATTTCACTCTCTTCTCTCAGTCGCCTTTCAATAACTTTCTCCCAAGCCTTCATACTATGTGACATTAGCTTTATTCCTCTATAGTTGTTGCACTCCAGCACATCACCTTTGTTTTTAAAGATGGGCACCAGCGAACTGTTACACCATTCGTCAGGGATGGCTTCTTCCAGCAACAACTTATTGAAAAATAAAGCTAACCACGTCCATCCATCTATCCGTAATAGCTTCCATACTTCAACTGGTATTCCATCCGGACCTATTGCTTTACCATTCTTCATCCCATTTACTGCTATTCTCACTTCATCCATACTAATCCTTCTCACTAATCCCTCATTTACTGGTTTATTCCCAAGCACACCACTCCAGTCATTCTCCTCATTCATCAGTCTTTCGAAATAACTCTTCCACCTATCCTTAATTTTCTCAACATCCGATAGAACTATTCCAGTTTCATCCTTTATACACTTTATCTGACAAATATCCCTCGTCTTTCTCTCTCTAGCTCTAGCAAGTCGGTAAAGATTTCTATGACCTGTTGGATTATCCAGTGTGTCATTGTCCAGTGTGACACGGTATTTTATTTAATATTCAATAAAATAACCAAATGCATCGATATACATAATTATCAAAACAGTTTTTTTTTGTCTCTCCTGGAAAATTGACAGGTTCGTATATTTACGAGGTGTCACTTCTAGAGCGACGACATACGAATAGTGTGTTTCGTTTGATGATTACTAGGTAGAAATAGCAGCATATTTGGGAACACCTATACCAGCATATGTGCAGCGAAAGCTGGACTTAAGTTCTGGCTTAGGTATCCTACTAATATTATACCTAAATGCGAAAGTTTGTATGGATGGATGGATGTTTGTTACTCTTTCACGCCAAAACTACTGAACAGATTTGGACGAAACTTGGCACACATATAGTTTATAACCAGGATTAACCCATAGGATACTTTTTATCCCAATATTCCCACGGGATCGAAACTTACGCGGGTGAAACCGCGGAGCGCAGCTAGTACATACCTAATAATACAGTTTATCCATACCTTTTCAGAGAGCAAGCCAGCCGTGGGGGTCTTGTCATTGGGGTCTGACTCCGGGATCTTCTCGTTGGGGTCGTCCAGGTGGATACCTGGCCATCCCACCCAGATACCGCCTCCTCGGATCACCACTGGGGCCACAGCTGTAACCAGCCCACCAGCGCTGTGGACAAATAACTTGATATTTAGAATCACAAAAGGAAACGATCTCCTAAATTATTTTTAGAAGCATATAAGTTTGTTTTCGAAATAGTTCGTGACATTGTACGAACATGTATCTTTATGCAGAAGGTGAATGCCAGGTTACGTTTGACGTGTTGGGGAACTTTCGTATGATTTGGTTACCGCTATAAAGTTGACTGAACACCGCAATATGTTGTTCAGTTAGCAGTGGTTTTATTATTAATAGCTTTCGTACAAACTTAACCACTTTCGGAAACGAGCTTCCCGAACACAAAACCGCGACCAGTTATGGCCAGTTTTATAGTAAACTAGCGACCCAATGGCTCCCAGGGTTGGTACGACCTCGAGATTCCTTTATTATATTTCATACACCTAAATCTTCCGGAATAAATTCTCTGAATCATGATGAAGACCGCATCAAAACCCGTTGCGGAGTTTACAAGAACAACGCGGTCACACAGACAGACACGAAGAGCGACTTTAATTCACAATATGTATAGTTATAGAAGAACCGCCAATCCTGATGATTCGCACGGAAACACACGGCCCCTACTTCCACAAAAGAATTCAATCAACTGTATCCCCCGACACTTCCAACGTGCTTCTTCAATTCTCTCAATAGAAAACATCACGTTTTCTATCATAGCTATAAGTATATCTACTCATAAAATGCACATACACATCCCGGCTGTAATACCCGAGCGGTTAGGTACAGGTACCTACAGTACACCTACATTTTGCCAGTTACGTTTAAATCTCATGTAATGGAGGGCGAGCCTACTGCCATCAACTGCGCACGGATCCAGACTCTGTGCTGTTACTGAGAAAGTCCTCATGGAAATATACCCAATAACATTTTACATTTATGAATGTCGATGGCTATAAGACTAGGGGAAGACCAAAGAAACGATGGATGGACTGAGAGAATGATGATATGGTTAGAAAGGCGGGGACTACCGAGATTACGAATAATAGAGAAGTGTCGAAGAAAAAGACATGTGCTGACACCAAATAATTCGGGATAAGGTCAGGAGAATGATGATCTTGCGCGTCCTGGGAATCGAACCCAGGACTTCATGCTCAGCAGTAGCGCTTGCAATCACATGACCAACGACGCAGTCGGCTAACTACTTATACTAAAGGCCGGTTTTTTGATCCGTAGTTAACTCAACCAATTGTTAAACATAGTAACTTAAGCAAGCCATGCTGTTGTTACTCGTTATCCAGTCTCATTAACTTGTGAACTAACCCGTGTAATTAAAGAATCACATATTTTAAATCAACAACGGAGATTAGTTAACTAAATAGTAACGTCACGATGACTGTTAGTTCTCTCGTGTTAGATCATTCCAGTTAAAATTGTGTTAGACCAGCGCAGCGGATGAATTGGGTAACACACTAATCAGTAGCAATGAGTTTCATTTTTCAATTCACAGGTTGAAGCTGTCCGCAAAACCGCTCCTTATTTTTACAGCATAAACCGGCCTGTACCTATTTTGAGCATTTTTTATAGCAACCTGTTTGTTCTTATCGATTAAAAAAAAGGCAATGGACATTTCACTACAAAAAATTGGATGCCATAAAATTCTGGTTTTATATTATGCTTTTAATTTCTTTAAAAGGCCCGTGACTTGTTACCAACATTATTCAGCCTAAACAACGAACTTTATTTGCACGCAATTAAAAATGGTTTTTTAAAAGTATAACTTCTGACGCACGTACATAAGTACACGCACCTATTTTTTACGTTGTTGAGCAGACAATATATTGGAACATATTGACAGTGTGTTGCGCAACTAAGGTGCTCAGTTCAGCTGATCATTTTGAGTCAAATTTGATGATGATCAGGATCGCATGGTTTCGCTTTCGATTTATAATCGAGTCACTTTCTACAATAGTTTCTACTGTATATTGCAGAAATTCAGCACCACTGTCAGCAGTTGTCGATCAGTCTACCCATAACTAGCCATTCAACTAATCAACTATTCAATATAACATATCCTATGCCACTCGATAATAGTGTAGGTTTCTATCAGTGAAAAAATTATTGCATTCGGTTCAGTACATTCTGGGATTACCTCTAACAAACAAACATATATAGAGAGATTATGTTAAAATGGCCCCCGGTACAACCGCCGACAACGGTGGTCCAGCAGTGCAATTCTGTAATCAACTCACCGTGAAAACTTAGGTGAAGTGAGCTTGGAGTGAGCTGTCATTCCAACTAATGCTAGGGATTGACATTATTGACAGCTCACTTCACCCAACTTTTCACGGGGAGATTTTTACAGAATCGATCGGCTGTATCGAGAGGGAGATGAAAGCTCAGAATCTAACTCCTATGTCCTGGCGCCGCGGTGCAAGAAGATCCGACACATAGAACTGGGATTAAGAGATGATGGAAGAAGAAGAAGATAAGAAGAGGGGTAAGAGTAAAGTGATGTGAGATGATGTGTTTACAGAATAAACTCGGATAATTTTGAATGAATTACCGATATAGGTCGGTACCTAATTCGTTTGTTTAAAAAAAAAACACTGTCGTACTAATATTGCGTGAGTTTTCGTTATCAGAGTAAGTTATAGGTCAAGTATGTATATATTATGGTAATGATAGGCAAACGACGGGAGGTCTTGTTTATTTGCCACGTAGATTTACTATACGATCGCTTTACCTAAAATATTATTGTTTAACAAAGCAATATTTAACCAATAAATAGATGTTAATCACGCTACATATTGGTAAGTAACCTTTATAGGAAAGCTATTTCAAATATTCTCAATTTTCCAAAGTGACGTTGCTGTTCCACTTAAGTTATTATGCATGCAGCTAAGGCCTTATTCCAGGAATATTTAAAATTGATGCAAAGCTTTTACCATTTTCAGTTAATTAGATAGGTCTGAAAAAAAAGGCTTGAAATACTAGCACACATACTCAATATAATTGAAGTGGTAAAATTATTGGCTGATTATACTAAAGAGATAAGAGGGATCAAAACGCACCGCGTAGATTTTCGTAGCAATTACCCGTAGGCAACTGCTACGCGTTTGGTGCTACATTGCTACGCACGAATCCAAAGTGTAAAATCCCTTCTTCGTTTTTTTTTCTTCTATGATTCATATAAATTGACTATTTTTTTTTTTTGCAATAGTAATATGAAGAAGTAGTTCTTAGGTAGGTACCTTTACTATACTTTTTGAATCACGCGTTGTCAATAATAGTTTCATTAAGCAGCTTTCATTTATTGGTGTTTCCATGCTTGACTTTTGGAAAAACCAAGAAATGATCAGTGTAAAGTATAGAAATTGCTACAAAATAAAATGATTGTCTAAAACTACAAACAATACGACAAATACTTTATTGGTGCGTATGATTTGTTTGATTTATATTTATATACATCAAACAAATCAATCAGTAACAAGGAGTCGCGATATGTAGGTTATCAGACGTCCATATATGTCTTAGTTTAATTTTAACTTTAACTTGCAGGAGAATCGTGATTGTGACTATCTGAAGACCTAATTAAATTATCTGTTTCAATATTAATTTTAACGTAAATGTGTGCCTAAATAATATGCGCAGTTATGTATCCTATTCTAAAAAAAAGTGCGAAATATATGTATGTCGATAAAAATATTGTTGTAATTTCATATTTGTAAATGGCAAAGTTTGAAAATCAAACCATCTGAACATAATATTTACGATCTATAGTAAAAACAATTATTTGATAAACTGCCTTATATTCGTACATATATATGTTTTTGTTATATACAATTATAAATGGTCATCGAATAAATACTTTGCGCTAATACTTAGTAGACATCTCGCTATAAGTAAATAAATAAGTTGAGTACCTAAAATAAAATTGCGACATATTCGCCAAAAATGTAAACAAATATGAGTTTACGGAAAAATAACTTTAATTCCTACATAATAAAGTTGAGTTTACACTACAACTTGAACCATTTTTATAACTTTTTCAGTAGTGCTAATCACTCTGAAATCAACTTAATTAACCATTAAAATAAAGTTGATATTTGTTTAACATGAAATAACGTCAATTTGAAACATAAATAAAATTTGAAAATACATTTAAACTGTCCATCAGTTAGATACTCCATCAGTCAGTATCATCATTCTCCTGTCCTTATCCCATTTAAACTGTGTAATTGTAACAAAAACAAAGTATACAAGCATACATTAATTTATCTATCAACAATTGCAATATACCGGGGAGTGCATCACTTTATCTATTAATGAATTAATTTATAGATTAAACTATCCATTTTCCTTATTGATTTAAGCTGAGGGCATAGTAAACTAACTAGTAAGCTAGTAGGTATCTATTTAACCTAAATACGTTGATCGGTACATACAAATTTAAGTAGATAGGAGCATATAGGTATATGTTATCACATATGTTGATATTTTGGATGAACTTAAAATAACCACAAGCCTCGCATGTTATCTATCATATCAATGTTTTTTTTAATATATTGCATGTTGAAACTATAGTTTTTATTTTGTTTGACAACATAAATCAAAGCAATGAATGTTTAATGCAGCATTGTCAATGTCGTGATGAATCGATTAACAGCACAGTGCTACACAGCAACATCGACCTTGAAAATAAACATTCAAGTCCAAGGCCCTGTTGTATATTTACGAAGTGCGCCATGTATTGTATGCACAATGACACAAAACCCATATATGACAACACGGTCAACTACAATAATAACCCACAAAAGAATCGACGCATCATTAAACCTCCAACATTCAGTTAAATTGGATACAACAAATAGGTACACCTTCTCTATTAAGTCGCGTAATACGTGTATGTTATGGAAACCCACCGGCAACAGCTGACGATATCATGTTCTGTATTAAATGCCGGCTTTCGTGTTTATAAATGAGTTCATGCAGTGTTCAATAAATTCCTAACGGTTTCCACGGTACATGATACGAGTTTTATGCAGTTTTGAATTACAAATTCTGTGTCAGGAAATACAATTTTGTACTGAACACATCGTAGAAGATTCCCGAATTGTACCGATTTGTGCCCGAACGAGGCCCGGCTTTTCTAGAAACCGTACTGTCATTAGAATTTTAATTTATTGTAAACACTAGATCAATATTTTGAGTAACACTATTTCATGGCGTAGTTAACCACGGTTTATTTATAGGCATTTCACACACAACATCCGCTTTCAAAACACCATAACTACGACATAAAAATCCGATAATCGGTATTATTGCTCAATGGAGTCATAGCTGAAAAATTTTCAGCGTTGATTTTCATGTTAATTTAGTGAAAAATAGGTCACAGTACCTGGCCTTCCTCTCGAGATCGCCGGTCTTCTCATTTCTCTTCAGTATAAAAGGCAGCCTGTTCGACACTACAATCATGCTTCCCTTACTGTTGCACGCTGATCGACTGGCACTTCTGTCCGTTCCACTCATGTTTTTGCTTTCTCTGCGAACGTTCCTATTCACGGCCAATCACAACGCCGACTGCACGCATGCGCGACCCAAACGGAGGGATTTTTGAAAGAAAATATTTATTTAGCACTGTGTTTGTATTGTTTTGGTCATTCCAGGTTACTCGAATGTTATTGAACAAATTCTCGCGTTGTTCAGAATGTCTACATTGACATCATGGACGGAGATCGAAGGCGTACTGTTTCTTTTGTATGCGTCGGGTGCCTTTATAGACTATTGAGACGCGTCGCAGAAGGGCGAAGATCTCGTGCGTCTGCGAGGCGGCGGAGGTCCGCGCTGGCGATGTGAAGGGTTATCACTCTACTGACCCCTCGTCAAGAATTGTCTTGGATCTTGTCCGACTGAAAATGCGAATTCGGTGTTTGTAATTATTTAATGAAGTCGACGCTTCACTGTTGTATCTCTTGTTTCCAAATTTTGATAATATTATGAGTAGGTATCTTTCAACTCAGGCGTAATATGTCAGATCTGCTTAAACAAATATATTTTTCTGGTTTAACAGATGGCGAGAGGCTTTCACGTATTTTTTAATAGTTCCGAGAGTGCCTCTGCATTCAAAAATCGCAAACGCATTCACATTTTGACTATAACAGTGGAAAAATAAGCCACTTAATTTTAAATGTGTAATCTCTTGAAAGAGATGCCGCAGTTTTTAGTAACAACATAACACGTGATTTACTAGGCAATGAAAAACGAAAATTGTTAATGTCATTTATGCCACCAGACATTTGAGAAAACAGTATTTTAACTCAAGAGTCAAAATAGACACTGTCAGTGATTACGAGTGACTGATGGTCAGGCATATGGTCAGTATGTACCTGCACCGGCCCTTTAGTCGAAGGAAAGACAAATGTACCCATTAATCTTCTCTGTATTGTAAATTAATTTAAATGAAATAATACAGCAAAGACGCGTAGGTTCATGAACACAGGTCCATCGTTAACGATCGAAGTTATTGTTACAAAAGCCTTGGGGCGGCTATTTACATTGCCAACAGGATACTTTTAAAAATAAACAATTTCCCCACTGCTTCGTTGTTGAAATACTGTAAAAATTATACTTTTGTTACAGTTTTAGCTGTGTCTTAAATGGTGATTTTTAACTAGAAGGGCACCGTACTTATGTAATTATTATCGAACGATAATTATTTTTATAATCTATTTGGCAATACGCCCGTATTGGAGATATAGAATGTTCCTACATATCTTTCTATATTTCCCGCGAAATTTCAAGTTTAACGGCAGCCGGGAATAGAAGCTCCGCGCTTCCATGTCATGGTGTGATGCGTGATGCGTTCGTGGTGCGCACGAGTTGGTCGCGTGCCGCACGGTCTCCCGCGCATGGGCCACGGCGCTCAATGAATGACTCTTCGCCGGGGTGTCTATGGTATGTTTGCAGCATGCTACTGCTGTGACGTAGTGACGCATGTGTTTGTGTTTATGTGTGACGTGTTACCGATATTGGTGGACGTAGGGTATCGTCAGGTCAGGTCGCGTTTTGGGTTGGTTTCATATAGGTACGTAGCTAGGTGGATACTGTTAATCGGCCTTTGCTAACTGACATTCTTATTTCATATTTTCTAATTCGTCTTGAGGAACTTTTATTTTCATTTTTATGGCTTTATGTTCCTTTTTAGTTACTATAGTATATGCTTTCAGCAATCACGCTGGAATGTTGACAGTTGCTCTTTACTGGTAATAAAAGAGTGTTTTATTCATGCTCTCCAATAACACCAACCGCCCGATCCTCTGATTCTCATTAATATGTTTTGTAATAATCATTTACACACGTGCCGTTAACCACTAATGACTATGACACTTATGCGCCCACTAAAATCAATTTAATGTGAATCTTCCAGTAAATCACCTGTTATATAAGTACAGTTATAATATGTATTTGTAGTGTCGATGCTTCGTGGACGCTTGCGTCTATATGTCGAACAGTAGATCATCTGAATCGTCTGAATTATGATGAAGTTTTATACAGGAAATTTGTAGTTACAGACATCATCATCATCTGCCTAGCTAACTATGTTGGGGTTGGCTTCCAGTCTAACCGGATGCAGATATATACAGCTTTATTTATCAACGTTGTATAAAGTTAAGAGACGTTTAAACGTCAGAAATGTATGGTCGCTAATCGTAATCATTATATACATAAACCCTTACGCAAATTCACCATTTACGCAATTGGCGAAATATGGCTACAGTATACAGGGTTTCAGGGACATCGAGGCATAACCTGTTACCATGGATTCAGTAGATGATTCTGAACCTCCCTGCATGAATTTTTTTTGCAGTGAATTTTCAATTTTCTAGAATCATGTGCTGAGTGCATGGTTATAGTTTGCGCGTCGATGTCACTGCTATACCTCTGCCCAATCATCCAGGAAATACACGCGCAATAGTATGTTTATGGTTACCCACGCAGTAGATACTAGTATAAACTAGTGTCATGTAAATCACGACATGGAAATTTTGTTCATATAGTCATTGACTGCATGTTCTGAATCGAAGTGACGCCTTTGTGAATCAGCGTTATTACCTAACACACTTGTCAATACATTTAATACTCTTATGACCTCACAGGCACGCGATAGAAACCGTGCCCGAACGTGGAAACGTAGCTGAAATAAACTAATTATCAGCAGTGGAAATCTACTATTTGTCGTAACTATTAATATTGTGTTAACAATACAATGATGGTTATCTAGGCAAATGTTTATCGCAGAACCAATATTATGTACCAATATGTACTTCGACTTATGTATATACCTACATATCTTTTTGAATTTAAATATTCCTATACTTGTTAATCCTGGTTATAAACCATCTGTGTGCCAAATTTCATCCAAATCCGTTCAGTAGTTTTTGCGTGAAAGAGTAACAAACATCCATACATCCATACAAACTTTCACGTTTATAATATTAGTAGGATTATCAAAACTTTATCAGAATGTAAACATTTTCTTTATTTATTTCACATTTATGAAAAAAAAAACGTCAGTACCTACATCCTGTCAGTTATTAGCTCTATAACATTAGCATAACCTACATAACCACACGCCTACAGGTCTTCCCCAAAGGGGTAGGCAAGGATGTAGGTACACTGTTCACCCCATGTAGTCTTTAAACATGGGGTCTGGAGTATTTCTCAGACTCAGAGAAGTTACTGACAAATTTCGTATAGAAAAACCCAATTAACCAGTTTCAAGGTAAAAAGGTAGTCGACATTGTTTAGGCGGTCGATATAAGAATGAGTCAGAAAGGTAGGATAATCAATGAGTTACCTACACTTACACCTAGGCATGTTGAAACTGCGGCGTGACGTAAGAGCCACGTGCGTATGTTGGTTTGTCACCATTCGTTTACCCACAGAAGGTGCGCTGTGAATTATATACACAGCCTTGGAATAAATGAAGGTGTTTGTGTATGTATACACACGATGTATAGAAACGTATGGGGTTATAAAAGTAATTGGTATACAACTGATTATCCTAGTGATCTGAGCAGAGATAATTCGTCTTTTTGCGTTGGACACTTGAAGGGGCAAATGACAATATGAATACGAAGAGACAGTCTTTAATGAAGCCATTACAAATTCACTGTCTATCTATTAGGATTAAGTACTTATATCTTCTTTTGGGTAGGTAACATCAATCAATAGATCAATTTAAATTGATTGACGAAGTATACATCAATTCTGTTTGTAGTTTGTGATTCACTACACACAGCACAGCGATGAATGACGATGATTATACAATTGTATGCTTGTATGTCAAAACAAAGGTAGATACCTACCAAGATACGGTGAGATCAGAACTACATATCACCCAAACATTTACTGGAACATGAGCATTACATTATCCGAGCGAGATATAATTATGAAGCAATATCAAGAAATTTATTTAGAAAAAATATAGTCGCAAGCTTTGTTTTACAATTCAGTATTACTAAGTTATCATAAAGTCACACCGGTAAGAGCGATTTCGCACTACGTCCGATCCGATTCCGAATTCAAGATCCGAGTTCAATCCGAATTGGAAATTAAATTCGGATGAACTGAGTTCGGATGTACTGCGCAACCCCTCTTACAAATAGTAGATACTATGGCTATTTCGGACCGTAATATCTCGGATTCGGATCGAATGCAGAACCGCACTTAGTCTCGATCTAATCAAGTTTACAGTTCACTTAGCTTTGAATAAAACTCAACTGAATACAGAGATAGTAGATTATGATGAATGTTATTATGTTTTAATTTCGACGATGAACATTTGGGTCTACCGTTGCCATTACCAACTGGGATAACTAAATTAATCACATAAAGTATTTAAAACTTTTTGTCTTTAGCTCGTCTAGGCGGCATAATCCTAATAACATAACATGTGAATGTTTTAGATTATGTTATTGAATAGTGCAAAAAAGAGTTATTTTTATAAAACCTTCACCACTTTAAAGATAATTTAATTATTTATCTTTTAGAATACGTGTTTTACATAACTAGGCTAAGCTGTATTTACTATAAGTTAGTAGCTAAGCATTAGTATTTAATAATAATAATACCTACCTATGTTAAAAACAACAACTGTACGCGTATATTGCTTATTGTAACTTGTTTGTAGACGCCTTGGGTTGACCTGTTAAATCTACAAAATAAACCTAATAAATAATACCTATAACCTATAAATAAATAATCATCCTATAATGTTCCCACTGCTGGGACACAGGCCTCCTCTCTGTGGGAGGGAGTGGACTGTAATCCAACACGCGGGCCCAGTGCGGGTTGGTGGTTTGTCTTGGCGGCAGATCAGCAAAATCACTTTGTAAAACTATCATTTTCTGGGTTACCTATTTCCAATGCCGGTATCGTCAAAGGTAACTACGATGCCGCTCAGCAAATTGGTGCGGGACCCGATGCAGGTAGTGGTGACCTACTTACAATCGTTACCAATGACTATGCAGCATTGCGATAACGACTCCACTCACGCGGTTCGCACGTGCTATCTTAATATCTGTTTTATAGTGTATGTGTGTATACCCACTTTAAAGTGCAAATTTTTGTTCCAGTAGGGCGTCCCCCCCTCTAAAAGCAAAACTGCTGGCTTGAAAAATCTGGAAAAATTCACGATGATAGTGCATTTCATGAACTTTAAAGGAAAATTATGGCGGTTAAGATAACTTTATTAGTTTAGCAGTAATAGTCGTTAATATCTTTACCATTACTTATATTCAAAATAAAGAACAACAAAATACGCAAAATACGCGCATTGTCGTGGAGTTGCGGACACCAGCCCGTATTACCTATTACCTATTAAAGAACAACAGAATCTTACTATATTGTGATAACGGACTTCTACGGAACCCAACATTGTGCGTGTACCGACACGCACTTGGCCGGTTTTTTTTTTAAGTATGATCACTATAACGGTTTTTATTCAAGGAGGATCTAAATTCTAAGAGGAGCTTTAAATAGGGCTAAGATTTATCAAAATTATATAAAGAACTGCTTGCTTGAAAACCGTTAGAAAGGGAGTGACTACATAGATGACGACTAGTAGAGAAGTATGGAAGAAAAAGGCATGTTGCACCGACCAGACATAAATTGGGATAAGGGTAGCAGAATGTTGATAATTAAGAACTGCTTGCTTTAAAAGAGACCAAAAAAAAACTCAAATTAACGAGTAAAAGATGCAAGGGAATTCTTCATTATTTTTTAGTTTTATTAAGGCTATATAAAAACAGAGTTAATGATGAAAGTAATATAAAAATACAGACTCCGGAAATAACCTTTTATAATAGAAAATCATCGTAATCGCGTAATGGCGTAAATTTCCATAGACCGCTATTCTGAAAGGTTTTCCTGTTCATTGTTTTAGTCGGAAACCTTTAATATTGTTAGTACCTACTAGCAACTGCATCAATAATTCATGATGTTCACTTATAGATGCATTATGATATTTTTAGTATATATAAGTGACCTACCCCATTTATTAAAAAACCAACCACAAATCATTTGTGGTTGGTTTTTTGACATGAAAAATTTATATGATGATTTTTGATATGAAAAATTAAGGAAGTATATAACACCATTATGGTGTTATTTGCTGACGATACTTCCTTAATGTTACAGACAAATAGACGTGCATCAAATCTTGCATGACGACGTAAATAACGCCCTGCAAGTGCAAAATTGGTTCACTGCTAATAATTTAGTATTAAATGGGAAAAAAACTAAATGCATAAGATTTGCTTTACCAAATGTTAAATAAATAAATAAAACTTTATTTCACAAAAATACAGATTTAACAAGTTTTATATATATACAGTTTAAATAAGCTTTGGTAGGAACACAAATTATTACAATTGAGGAACTGAAATCTGTAAACAATATAACCCTGCCTCTCAAACTAGGTATAATCCTGTATCTTGAGAGACAGTGATTCAGCTTAAAATGAGATGCTATAGTTATAATACGAGTAGTAAACTGTGTCGATCTACCTGAGCGATTGAGGATAATACAGCCAATTAAAAATTGTGATTGTGACATAGTATTGAATAAAGAGAAACTAGAATTCGTCGATAAAACTGTTTTCCTGGGGAGAACGCTCTACTCAAGGCTGCAATGGGGTCCTCATACAACATCTGTTGCAGAACGGCTAAGTTCAGCAGCATATACTGTAAGAACAATCCGTCAATTTACTAATGTAGATACCGCGATAATAGTCTATTTCAGTCACTTGCATATTATCATGTTTTACGGTATTTTACTATGGGGACGGGCAGCAGATATCGAGTCTATTTTTATTCTGCAGAAAAGAGCCATCAGAGCAATATATGGCCTCCGCAGGCGCGATTATCTAAGGGAACTGTTTAAAGATATTAATATCATGACGGTACCTTGTCAATATATCTATAAAAACATCATGTACGTAAGGAAAAATTTAAATCTTTTCAGTAAAAGAGGAGACAGACACACCTATAGAACTAGAAATAGGGACCAATTAGTTTAACATGTTTCAGACTGGCTAAAGTAGACTTATCCTTCATGGGGTACTGTTTAAAATGTTACAATAAAATACTTCCCCACATACTCCAACTCAATGAAACGAAATTCAAATCTCACATAAAACGCACACTATGCAGCCAAGCATATTATAAGTTGGGGGATTACATCGCTGACAAAAATGCTTGGCTAAACGCTGGTCCTGCTCCTCAGAACGCATAAATAAATTGATTTGCATTTGAAAATATGTACTTCACACACGCCTACCCTACCTACATACTGTTGGAGCTGCTGAGATTTTAAAATACTATTTAAATTTGCATTATATAAATTCAATCTCCTAGTATTGTATAATTGCATAGCACACGTGTGAGCACTAATGTACTTGCTATAAAGCTACCATTTACTGGGTACGTCTTTCATTGACTTGAATGTGCCCTGGCGGCTGAGAGTATGTTATGCTCACTCTAATGTCTCGCTGATGGTGGCGCATGTATTGGGTCATTTAGCTCCCTTCAAAATTGTTGAGCTGAATGGTGCTAATCTATGCGTCATGTTCGTGAACGGGCACCTGCAGTAGGGACTGGGCAACTCTTTGCTGCCATGGCTTATTTTGATTTAATTTAATATATGAATTGTTTTTTTTTATCTTTTCATTATGGACACTTTTAACGTTCTGCATCGTTCTCACATGCATCATTTTTAACATGAATGATGTAACCAATACTTTGTAACCATATTATTGTGATTTAAAAGAGTGTCCATGGAGTTTCTTGCCCGTTCTTCTCCATAGGTACCTACTAAGCTTTGAAATGGGCCACTAACTTCATCTTTTTGACTGACCGACCCTTGACAATTCAAAAGTGCCTGTAATTGGTTTAGTTGAAATAAATAGGAGCTTGAGTTTATGGTTTCTTTGAAACTTTGGTTACTAATAAACACGTTGCGCTTTAACCATGTAAGTGAGCAATGTACCGCGGTTCTCTGACTTTTTTCAATGCAGTTTTTTGGTCCTCAGAAGTGCAGTGTCCATACACGGACACTTTAGACAATCCAACAATAATACTTACAACGTATACTACAAGCATTTACTTAACACTAACACACATTTACATAATACTAACTTAAAATAATACTAAGTACAGGGTTCGAATTATTGATAAACCCTTTATTTTGTCTCAATTATAATTTTACTGAGTATCATATTTTCAGATATTATAGTTTCCCAACAGTAAGTATCGGGCGGAGGCAACATTGAACTAATTAATTTTAATAATATTTTTACTAACGGCCGCGCATTTTTTTTGTAATCATAATATTTTATATGTATACGTAGAACTGTTTATCTGACCTCATAATACACTGATCTGCAAAGCTAACTACTACATTTTTAAAATTTCAATATTTTCTAATCTAAACTATAGAAGTTAGAGATTTAAAATAAAAAAAAACGTTTTATAGAAAAGATAAAACAATAAAAATAGCCATTTTCAACTTAGTGTCAAAAAACTCAATTAACATTTATAAGTATGTTTTACATGCTATTTAATTTTTAATAACTGGTATTGCCTCCTCGGGCTCTGACTACAGCTTCGAGCCGGCTTGGCATACTGAACACGAGGTTTCGGAGCCGATGTTGGAGAATATTCTCCCATACTTCAATCAGGGCCTGCTTTAGTGCCCTGAGGGTGGTAGGTGGTGGTCTGCGGCTTCTGACTAGCCTCATCCCAGGCGTGGTCAATCGGGTTGAGATTAGGACTTCCTGATGACCAAGCCATCACGCTCCTGAATATACTCTTGCACGACCTGAGCTGTATGTGGCCGGGCATTATAATGCATCAGCATCGATCCATCACCCATATTTGCTAAATACGGCCCTGCATACTCGTTGAGAATCTAATTGTAATTCCTATTCCTATCCTATTTCCATTTATATTATTTTGTATTATGATTTTAATTAAATTCTAGATTTTAATTTATATTCAGTTTAATTAATTTAAAGATGTAGGGTAAATGATTTTAAAGATTTTAATGAATTTAAAGATGATTGCGATTTTGGCTAATTAATTTATTTTACAATTTGATTTTATGTATTCCAGTTATTTAATTTTAGTTCTAAAAGTATTATTGTGGCATGTATTTTAATCTTTGGTTACTAACATAATTTTCAAGTACACTAACATGAAATAGATCACTGTGTCCGAATTAAATAAATAATAATAAATGTATCATTTAATGACAAAATATTTAAAAACTGAACCACGGTTTTTAAATATTTTAAAATCTCGGTCGGGTGCGGTCTAGTGGCCTGAGCATGAGGCCCTGACTTCGATGGTTCACAGATCGGACAAAGTGTTGTTGGATAAATCCACGGAGTACAGAAAGAAGGATTAATCCACGGAGTACAGAAAGAAGGATTAATCCACGGAGTACAGAAAGAAGGATTAATCCACGGAGTACAGAAAGAAGAATTAATCCACGGAGTACAGAAAGAAGGATTAATCCACGGAGTACAGAAAGAAGAATTAATCCACGGAGTACAGAAAGAAGGATTAATCCACGGAGTACAGAAAGAAGAATTAATCCACGGAGTACAGAAAGAAGGATTAATCCACGGAGAACAGAAAGAAGGATTAATTCACGGAGTACATTTGGAGGTACGAGGAACAGGGTGTAAAGTTCACTCAACCTCCATTGAAAAGGGAGGATCCTCCGACCAGACGGGTGTTGTGTCTGGCGGGCAATCGCATGTGGCGTTGTAGATACCGAGAAAGAAGGATTTATCCACGGAGTACAGAAGGATTAATCCATCAAGATATTCTCAGTAGCAGGCCGGGGTCTGAATTTGTGCCTGGTTGCTGACAATAGGCTAGCCCCCTGTTAACGAAGTGTGGGTGTACTATAAGGTACCCCTCTGCCTAACCCTTCGGGATTATAGGCGTGATTTTATGTAATTTTTTATACCGCTAAGGATTATATCGAGGACAAAACGGCTTGGTATTGAGCTGCTTCCAATTTATTACATATTGAATGTTTTTATTTTTTTTCTGTTTTGTTGGTGTTTTTTTTTATATACACTTTGACATTAATGAATTTTATATATACTTACTATGACATTTGCTTACTTTGTAAAGCATTCTATTATTTTAATTATGTGTGTGTGGGTCATTTTATTTATATTATTTTTTATTTTTCTCTCTGTTCTCTTAGTTTTTGTCATGGTCTAGCAGTTGGAGTAATTAATGTGGCCTACCCAAATGTCCTTTGTTTGGTATTGTTCGTCGAATCATTGAGTTCCTTAAGTTTTGAGTTGAGCTGCACGATTTCTGACAAATGCGTGCACTGACTGGACAGGTCCTCTCAATCTGTGTGGCTCTTTCCTCAAAAGACCATCAGACATCGACCTACATGGTCTTCATATGATCTGACCAATATATCTGGACTTTAAAAGAGACTGTGACCTCTGAGTTTGTTTCGGCCTTTCTTCTCAGAGTAGTCAGTTAGGAAACGCCGACCTCATCTAGTTTTAAAATATCATTGACGTGTAAAAGTGTTTGTACAACCCTACTTACAAAATAAAATCATTTAATTTCAAAAGCAGTTTTATTTTATTATTCATTAGAATCTCTCAGTAATAAAAAAAAAATGACCCATGCGCAAAGAGGTTTATAGAATTAATCGCATGATGATGCAAGGGAGGCTTTTTATTTCATGTTCACACTTTTCCCAGTATTGTAAATGCTCTAAGTGCATGTGCAGTTAATCTATGTAGATTAGTCTGATAAACACGTCAGGACACTTCTCTTATCACCCACTTTACAATGTCATACAACCATCTGATCCTCTCTTGATCTTTCATACGTAGCACATACGTAACCAACTTAATGGTCTTCTATTAATACAGAGTGCCATCAGGGTGACATGTGATACCTACGACCCTGCACTGGGCCCGCGTGGTGGATTACAGCCCACTCCGTCTCACAGAGAGGAGGCCTGTGTGCCAGCAGTGGGAACATTATAGGTTAGGATGACTGTAGGAAAAAGCCATGGCAAGTATTTTCTGTGACGTCATTGCATATCATGGTATCAGTTTTAACACCTAGGTACACTCGAGTACTTCTCATCTAAGGGACAGCTGTGCTGCTGGGGAGTTTGTTGCGCCACTTCTTCCCAACCAGATAAAGTACTATAAAGTGGTGAAGGGCGGAGTCTTGTGTAATTTTGATGTTCAAAAAGTACTGATTCAGACATATGATTTTTTAATTTTGATTTTGACTTTTAAGCATAATGTAACGCCAGAGCAATGTAAGGCCTTTTGTAAATTAATTATTATGAATAGTTGTTATTTTTAAAGCAATTTTATTACTTGTTAATTGTTTTGTAAACTGTTTTTACTCAAAATTCAAAGCTGACATTGTATCGCAAAATGACTTAAAATTTTCCTCATTAAACATCTTTATACAAAGCACCTCTATACAATTTGTAATCTCCATTGAAGCCACGAACAATGTTAACAAAACATTAGTCCTAATTGGTATTTGACTGCGTACCTTTAGCATTTTCATGGACGTGGGTTCGAACCCAGCCAGGGGCTTTACTTTGTGTAATTTATATTAATTTATATATTATTATTTTCATAATCTCTGCTCTCAAAACGGCGAAGGAAAACACCGTGAGGAAACCGGCATGTTCTAGCGCAAAAAATTCGACGACATGTAACATCAACAAACCCGAACTGGGCCCGCGTGGTAAATTACGGCTCATTCCCTCTCACCGAGCGGAGGCCTGTGTCCCAGCAGTGGGAACATTTTAGGCTGTTTATGCTATACAAAGCACCTTTATACATTTATGGTCTTCAATCTTCATTGAAGCCAGTAACAAAGTTAACAAAACATTGGTCCTAATTAGCATTTTAACACGTACCATAACTTACAAAGTAAATCATTGAGTTTTTACATTATCAAGCGCGTTAGAGTACAGTAGGTACTGGGAACATTCAAGAACCGCGGCTCGTTTCATACCGATAGCATTAACTATCGTATATAATGCGAAGTGATTATCGTGCCTATGTAATGTGACTAGCTGTACATATGTGTAATGATTGCACATTAGGTCCGAGGCTATGAAGAGGAATCTTTGTCAACAGAGAGTCTAGAAGCTTAGGAACATGATAAAGGCAATGAGATCAAAGAAATTTCTAGAGGTTCATTAGTGGAATAGTCGATTTTAATGTTCTCGATATCACTGTTTATTATATCAAGCCAGAGATATTTTTTAATAATGTTGGTTTGTTTATAATGCGGCACACATTTGAACTGGCAATAAGTTTTAATTACAGTATAATTAATTCTAAAATTATCGTTTTTGAACTGTTTTTATGTATAGTATTAATAGGCTAGTTTCCTAAAAAAACCTAATTAGTTAGATTATCAAAAAATATAGAACCCCTATTTTTTCTTTTGTCAATTATATAAAAAATGATGAAGATATCGACCGTTAAAGTTCCGCGTGACGTTTGCTTGCGAAAATTTTGCAAGCAAGTGACGTCACAACCCCCCACTCCCAAATTTTGACGCGCTTTATCTTTGTCATTTTTTGTTTGATTGACAAAAGAAAAAATACGTGTCCATTATTTTTCGACAATCTAACTGACGGACTAAATATAATTATTATTTTTTTACCAAGGAAACTACCATATTAGTAGTAAAATTTAGTACTGGTGGAGAGTACTATTTATTTTTTTAACTTTTCTACTGTTGTATTTAATGGAAAAAATATAACCCGACCACAAAACCCGGCTCATCAGCCCATAACAAAAGAGAAATATTTAACTGATCCTCGTGATGTAAACTTTTTAAAATAAATGAGCCTCTTTTTAACCTTCTAAGCTTTTCTCACAGTTGGTCGCGGTAACTAAGCTAGGGTACTCCGACAAAACGGGTTACGTTAGGTTAGAACTCTGACCAACCATGCGTAAGCCGAATTGGTCGCAGTAACTAAGGTGCGTCACGCCAACCAAATGGGTTAGGTTAAGTTAGAACTGTTACATCCTTAAAATAGGAATTATTTAAGGTTCAATTAAATACTTGTCGTAACAAAAAGGCCTCTGTAAGGCATCCCTTCTATCACAGTTAAGGAACGAGTGTTTGAACTAAACGATAGTACACTCTAACGTACCTAGTTACCACGCGATTTCACGGCCCATTTAATAATCATTTTGTATGCATGTGCAGTTAAACATTGTTATAAACAATAAGTCCAAGTCACGTGCAACGCAACCTCGGGCGATAGGGTATGTATTATCAACACTAGTGCGATACATAAATAGTGCTGTAAAATAAATCAAAAAATCTTATTTATAGTATTGTTTACAGACGCTGATTATACTTGTGTTTTACCCAGCTGGGACTTACCTAGTGGGAAAGAATGAGCTTTAGGTCAAGAAAAAAGTGATTATGAAAATACCTATAATTTCGGGCATTTTCGTAAGAAAGCGGCTGTATGCTTCCTAGTGATTTTTTCTCCTGGGTTTAACTACATATAACATGTTATAATATATTCCTTTAATGTACGGTTGATAACCATGTCAAGTTTAAGCTTGTATACAAAATCGTACGATATACCTCCTCTTTTTTAAGTCGATTAAAAATTATATATAATGTACTCGCGGCGACTACGCTGTATCGCGCGACCTCTATGCGGCTGCTACGGCTGCTACTCTGCCTCTACGCGGCTGCTACGCGCCTCTACGGGCTGCTACGCGCTAGCGCTTGCTACGCCCCTGCCGCTACGTAGCTGCTACGCTGCGTCTACGCTTTGCTATAAGTTCGACGCCAAACAAACGCAATGTGCGAACACTCTAAAATAGTGTAACAACAGTTTAAACACATGTTTTACGCATTCATTTATTGTATTGTTTAAAATAAATTCTTAGTAGGCCAGGTAGAAAAACACAATTTTAATCGATACGAAGACAATATACTACGAAAACCTAAGCCCCATTAAATTGTATAAATATGTTTTGATATTGAAGCTAATGAATGACCGGGGCACGTTGCGGGTCGTTTAGCGGGTCAAGTTGCGGGTCAAATCAAAGGCTTCACGTGTTTGGAAGAGACTCAAGCAAAACTAAACATCTACCGTCACACGTACTCTTATTTATCGTTAACGCAGTACAATAACATAACTTTAACTCATCAATACCGATTCCTATGACACTATCAATATTTTTCGCGTAATATCAATAACATCGAACATGACTTGTCAATGTGATACGCTCTTTGCCCGAGATAAAATGTGGCGAATTGGACAGTGTGGGTTTCGTATAGTAAAGTCTAGATTTAAAAGTCTTAATAAATCCGAACGTTTGGTAAAGTTATCATCACCATCATCGGCCTAGCCTTTTTACAACTATGTTGGGGTAAGCTTCTAGTCTAACCGGATGCAGCTGAATACCATTATTTTATATGGAGTGACTACCTATCTGACCTGCCAGATAGGACCAGTTCAGTAACTCAACTGGATAACATGCTCACCTTACTAAGACGGGTTGTCAAAGATCGAGAGATGCTTTCCGAGGCACAGAGGAGTCTTGGTATGTAAAGAGTGTCACCCATTCACGCTCCGGCCTCGACAAGCGTAGCTTAACTTGATCGATCGATCCGTAAGGCTGTTGTTGCTTAACCCCGAATTTTTAGAAATAAATGAAAATTATGCCTGAAATCGGCAGCTACCTATATCACGCACATCTAAAGTGCACCACATACATACACACAGCATGTCCTACACCAATCAAAATATTATTTACACTGAATTTTTAATCTGTTTCTTTTGCCTAAACGGTCCTACTGCGGGGCAAAGGCCTTCCCCAAGTCCTTCCAGGAACTCCTTTCACGCACCACCTCGAACCAACCCTTTACTATTATTATGTATTATACATTATTTATTAAATTAGTCATACTGATTGTAGGAGAAAATAGTGGTCATATTACAAAACAACGCACGCACACAGTCGCACACGTATAAGGGTCTATCGTAGTAAGCACTTCGTCCATTTTGGTTTATTTTGACTGTACAGAGGCAGTGTGACTGTAATTTACGTAGTTTTAATTATTTTTGGGATAAAAATATAACTATGTTAAAAATGAAAAATGACAGAAATCGATTTAGTAAACGATTCTGAAAAAATTACTTTCATAATGTGCATTCATTCAGTTACCTACACATTGTATATGTACGTCGGTCTACGTGGGGAATAAAATTATTGGTTTCCTTTGCATTATTTCATTGTCGCTGCCACTCAAGTTATTTTTGCATCGCCTTACAATACGTCTGCCAACACTGAAGTAGGAATATTTAACATAAATAATTGCAATTATGCGGCAGTTCTCTAGTCTATAAAGTATAGTGCTTTATTTACCGTACTTACGAACTAATCGGTATAAAATTAATGATTCTTTGTACTCGAGACATACTGGTGTGTATTGTGTAAACAATAAAGGAATATGTTTATTTCTTTAGCTAGAGTTACTGTTAATTAATCAAGGATTAAAAATTAAAATCATGCGGAAAGACGCAATTAAAGTTATTCAAGAATAGGCTAGATGCCTAAAAAAAATCTAATTAGTCCGTCAGTTAGATTATAAAAAAAATATTGGACCCGTATTTTTTCTTTTGTCAATTATATAAAAAATGATGAAGATATCGCCCGTTAAAGTTCCGCGTGACGTCACGCCTTGCTACACTTTTTAGCATGGCGTGACGTCACGACCTACTACTCCCAAATTTAGACGCGGTTTATCTTTGTCATTTTTTGTTTGATTGACAAAAGAAAAAATACGTGTCCATTATTTTTCGATAATCTAACTGACGGACTAAATATAATTATTATTTTTTTACCCAGGCATCTACCCTATTGTTAATATAGATAAGTCTTTTTCTAGATCGGGCTGAACGGCGTGCAATTGAAGAGGCCTATGTCTAGCAGTAGACTGCTGGACATAGGCTTTGGACATTGACATTATCCAATGTCAATGTCCAAAAGCCGAAGTTTGCAAGCTCGTATACGATACGTTATAGTAATCCTTCCTCCTACGTCGTTATAGTAATCCTTTTTAATTAGTAGGTACAAAGGATACAAAGAAGTAGTCAACGTTCAAAGCGCTAAAGTGATACAGGTACAAAACATGTTTATTTTAAGTCGACTGAGCATTGAGACACGCGTTGATAAAGCCTGATTAGATCGGGGCAGCCATTCAGGCGCTAAGCTGTCTGCCTAATGTTCGATGATAAAGGTATCTAATAGGCACGTCTCAGAACGCGTGCCAAAAGCGATCGTTACGTTCAATGTCACGTGAAACGCGTGGTCGCGCCGATAGAGGGCGCCTTCCGGTTTTCCAAACGAAAAGTGACATAAGTTACGTTAAGACGCGGGGTTACCCACCCAACCCTGTGGCCTGCCATTAGGCTGAATGTTTTGAATGGTAATTATACAGGAGGTCTACCTGATGGTAAGTGGTCACCGCAGATCATGAACATCAAACTCAAACTCAAAGAATTTATTTCAAATAAACCAATAACAGGCACTTTTCAATTGTCAAGGGGTAAGTTTGTCAGAAAGATGAAGCTAGTAAGTAACCCATTCTAAACTGTATTAGGCACCTATGAAGAAGAACGGGCAAGAAACTCCACGGACACTCTTTTACAGATTTTAGACACCTGCAGTATCAGAGGCATCACAGGTGCATGTCAACCCAGAGACAAAGCTGAAATGTTTCGTGTGCATATCTGATTATACCGGTACATTAGGTACCTACACTTCACACTCTCTGCTCTCAAAGTAGATGCGTCTGAAATCACAAACAACACCGCAAAGTTTTTAATTCCGTCATTGTCAGGATTGTTTTGTCTTTTGAAGGTGAACTTCACACCCGGTTATCATTTCCTGGTAGAATGCTAAGCATCATACGCTCTCGTGATTATTGCAAATGAGCAGATAAATGAGGAGATAACCATATAAGCACGTTTATCAGTGCGTATGGTTTACGTGCGTGGTACGTCACCAACACGCGGTCATAAATAATTATTCTTTTCTTTTTAGGGTTCCGTACCTCAAAAGGAAAAACGGAAACTTATAAGATCACTTGGTTGTCCGTCTGTTAAGACCCTTTTTCTCAGGAACGCGTGAAGTTATCAAGTTGAAATTGATATCAAATACTCAAGGTTTAAATGCCTTAAAGCAGTGAAAAAATCAAATTTCTAAGACAAGGCAATCAAAAGATACGGGCGCTTATGTTCCGTTTATGCCGCATATTTTTTAAGGGTACTTCTCGTTGAACTAGAATCGTGAAATTGGGCAAGAAGCAATGTAATGTAGCACAAATAAAGGAAAAAATCCAAAAACCGTTTTGTACGGAACCCGATGCGCACCACGTGTCCGACTCGCACTTGACAATTTTTTTTAATGCTGAATTGGCTTCTTTTTAACTTCGATCACGCCTGATGGTAAGCGATGGATGCGGTCTACGATGGAACGAGCGTACCCAGAAGATGCCTGTTCACTCTTGCCTTGAAGGTAGACGGGTTAAATGTGGAACGCACGCTGGTAGAGAGTTCTTATCATCAAGTTCTTTTTCTTAACGTTCAGATTTGTTGAGTTATTCTCGCCTCCGTTTCGTAAGGATCTAACAGGAATTGTGAATGGACTAAAAAGCTTCCGTAGATAGATAAACCCTAATTTGGAAAATGAGAACTATTGAAAGAAACTAAGGTTTTTATATTGCACATCTGTCTTAGAATCTCTTAGAAGAAAAGAAGTCTTTAATTTGTTCGCCTTGGAGTAGCTTTGAAGTCATGACAATTAGGAAAGCAATTTCTGACTGAAGAACGAACATGCTCTCGTTGGGAGGACAGATTTCTACAATTAGAAAACCTTAAAGAGCCTTAGCGTTGTCCACTTTATCACCTATCTCCCTCGTGTCCTATAAGAGATTATCAAGTCCTTGATACATCTAATTATAAACTGGCGATAACGATTGACGTTCGTAACACGAGCACAAATATCGGCAGCTGCATGATACTAGACCGTTAAGATGCGATAATAAGCTATTATAAATAAACGATAGCATCTAACGTTAATGAAGCTGTGATGACCCTTTGGTAATGACGGATTAGGGCGAGCTTGTTACGTGCGGGTTTATCAAAGAAAAACTAAATAGATAGGAGATACTTTTCACACGTATACCACGGGTGATAAGTATCTCCTATCTATTATTATTCTACCAATACCTACCTACACAGAGGTATTTCACTAGCACTGATGTTACCGGCATTTGATAAAAGGGCACCTAGCCACCTAACAGTTCTACTAATCGCACTGAAACAAAATGTTGATAAATGCGGTTTGGTGGAACAGTTTATTTATACTATACTTAGAGCGACAGGGGCCCGTGGCTAAATAATAATAGCCGCACAGGTCGATCGATCAGGTTAAGCTACGCTTGCCGCGGTTGGTCTGTGGATGGGTGACCATCTTTACATAACGAGACCCATCCGTGCCTCGAAAAAAAAACACGTTAAGCCGTTGGTTCCGGCGGTCGTTCGTGGATCTTTGACAGTCGTTACGAAAAGTCAGAAGCCCGAAAAGTCTGACAACCAGTCTTACCAAGGGGTATCGTATTACCCAGTAACTGGGTTGTGGAGGTCAGACAAGCAGTCGCTACATGTAAAATACTGGTATTCAGCTGCATCTGGTTAGACTGGAAACCAAGCTCAACATAGTTGGGAAAAGACTGGGCAGATGATGATGATACTATACTTAGAGTGGTTTTCCCCACTATTCGTTTTCGCCAACCGTTAGTCATCGATTTAAACTACCCTAGGCCACATTAAAAAAAAATTGGTTTGACATGTTCAACTTTACCGAAAGCTTTTTCAGAATTCCCAGAATTGAAACTAAAGTAGAGATAAGTTTACAAGGTAAGTTTAGAGCTAGATCGATGTCAAAGTGTCATGCAACTTGGAAGAGGTTTTAACCTACGAATGGCCGAATTAAGAGGCCGTGGAATGTGATTGGTGGAGATGATGACGACGCAATGTCTTCATACAATAAGAAAGAATAAAATAGCATTGTGTACGCGGTGTCTCCCAACAGATAATGGCTCACCTCCCATCTTGGACCGCATGCTCGGTCACCTGCACACGTGAGGACCTTAAGGCTACGTCAGCGAATGCTACCCGCGTTGCTGAATTTTGGGCCAAACAAATTTAAGGAAAAAAAAAATTATGTCATCGCCACGCCAACAAGAAGATAGCAATAAAATCATTTACGTTCTGTCACAAAATTAGTATTATTCCCGTCCTCTGTCATGCCTACTTTTGTCATATTTGTCACTCTTATCTTCAATATTAAAAAAAAAAAAACATTTTCACGCCCACTTCTGCCTTGCCTTGTGAACTTAGTTTAATTGCTTTTTAAGTACCCATTTCAAAAATTAATTTACAGTTAATCTCATGATTCATTTGGTCAAAGTTTGGACCCAGCATTATATAGAGCAGTGATCAAATCAGTAACTATCAGTTGGTATTAAACGGGTGATAACGGGTTTTGAACGGGTGATAACCCGTTTAGTTCGGTGCGAAGCAGATAGCTATCACAGGACGCGTGGCACCCGGACTTGTGGAAAGAATGTCACGTTATAAATATTGTGATATATTCATTAGTAAATAATAAATACTAGGAATTATTTAGATTGATTCAGTGATTGGGTGTTGGCGCGTGTTGTGTGGGCGTAGTTAATATTCGGCCATGTTTTTTTTTTAAGATAAGTTCCTACAACGTATGTACAATGTTTAGGATGAGCGGATTTTAAAGCTACGCTCGATGAGTGCAATAAGTATCTAGTGGAGGGACTTATGAATATTGGATTTCAAAACCTTTCAGTTTATTTCGAAAATAGAGTTTTATTATTATGGACAATTTTCTGTTGGTCTTATAAGTTTTTTTTTCGTTGCCTTAACTAAAAAAAAATTAACGCTTATATTACATTGAGAAGGAGGTATACATACACTACATAATATTCAAGTCTGAGGAAGACCTTTTATGACCTATATGTGATTCTTCATTCTACACTAGCTTTGCCTTCTCTTCTGAGAAAATTCACATGTAAATATATTTCTTCACACTGAAATAATCATATTAAATTATTCTAAGAATTTCGTTCCCAAATAAACCATAACTTCCTTATAGCGATGAAATAGATACAAGAAATAAAGATGTTAATGGCCTAAGATATGAGAAACGTGTAATGATATCAGTACGTTAAGTAAAGTTTTAAATAGGCTACCGACCGATTTAAATGATCTTATTACAAACTATTTGTGACATTGACGATATTGGTAGGTAGATAGAATAATAAAAGCTTTTCTTCAAACAATAATAAAATACTTTAATTTGACTTTTATTTAATGAAGAAATATTAAACAGTTATTGCATAAGGTTTTTTAAACAATAAACACAATAACTGTTGCAACACACTTTGTTTTTAAAATAAATTATAGAGCAACTTAACATTATGGAACTTTGCTTATTTAAATTATTCAGGCGTTTTACTCCCAATAAATGAGTAGGCGCTCAGATTATCTGTTAGTGAAAATGTTTACAATGGGCCTCACCAGAGGGCTGAAAGTCATCTAAAAGGTAATGGAGAGGTACATGCTTCGAGTTTCCCTACGTGATTGCATCAGAAATGAAGACATCCGTAGGAGAACCAATAAGGTAACCCGCATAGCCCGAAGAGGTCAAACTTAAGTGGGTAGAGCACATTAGTCGCAGAACAGATGCCTGATGGAGCCGAAAGTTTCTTCTGGAGTGGCGACTGCGTATCGGAAGACGTACTCGTAGCATTGGAAGGCCTCTCACAAGGTGGCCTGCCTGGTGAAGGTCGCCGGAATCTGCTGGATGCGAGAAGCACAGAACCGCTCGAATTGGCGTTGCTTGGTGGAGGCCTATGTCTAGCCGTCTTCCGGCTGAAATTATGATGAGGAGTAATGTTATTCTTATCACTTAAGCTTAAACGACATTACTTGAGTGTTAATACGATCTTACATAATCTGCCTATATTGTTCTCACTGCTGGGACACAGGCCTCCTATCAGTGAGAGGGAGTGGGCCGTAATCCACCACGCGGGCCCAGTGCGGGTTGGCAGATGTCACATGTCTTCGAATTTTTGGTTCTAGGACATGCCGGTTTCCTCACGTTGTTCCCTTCACCGTTTTGAGAGCAGTGGTGGTGAAATAATGTACACAAAGTAAAACGTCTGTGTGGGTTCGAACCAACGACCTAAAGTTCGTAAGTCGCGGCCACTTGGCCACCACTGCTCACGATTAATACCTTAACACGTTGACTACCAGACAACAGACACAATAGATAATCTATTGTTGGCGGACTCCGGTGACCGCAGTGGCAGTCAATGCCATATGTACCTTTTAATGCAAGTAAAATCTCACCAAGGCCCTAATTCACTATGACCAGCTAACGAATCCTTGCTCAAAATCACGTCAATTCCCTTGCTCATCCCACCAATCTCGTGTTCATTTCGCGCGGTTTCGTTCTTTGTGTCATAGAGGATAAGGCTCTTGGTCTGCACTAACATCCTTTATACTATAGGTAATAGCTGCGCCTGGTTGATATGAATATCTAAATGTTGAACTGGAGTAACATGACAATGCAAATTTCTTCTTTTAATTTAAAACTACTTGTTGTGTGGTTGAGAGAAATCGCACAGACTAAAGATGCCAATACAGATGGAATAAGTGAATTGACCCAAGGGGGAGACGGAAACGCATGTCCAAGAATCCCCCCCTAAGCCAGGCGGGCCAACGGGAACATGGATAGCATTGTCCCTGTGCCAATGTAAAGTGTTACCGTCGATCAACACGCTCATGTTCATGTTTGATGGATAGGTTGTAAAGGGGATTGAAGATTTTTGTATGGAGCCTGGAATACCTATTATCGCCGCCATTTTGAAAAAAACAAAAACAAAATGGCGGACCGGTATGTAGGTATGTGACGGATCTTCAGCGCCCTTTGTTTTTTTTATCTGGGTTATTCCAGTAGGCCCATTCTGTCAACTGAACTCTAGAATGTCCACGTCAAAAAACAAGCATCTATCAGGACGCGTCCTAGTGGTCGATCGGCTCTGACGTAATAATGAGCGATATTATAAACTATAGAATAGAAAACCGCTATTTAAAAAAAATATTACAAGGCAAAACTGTAATATTCCATTTTTTTATGTAAGTATTAACACATTTCATAACGAATCCATCGACACAAGTTTTTTAGACAGCTCCCGGATAAAACTTAGAGATAATCTCGTCATTTTAATCACACGTGTGACGTCACCCAAAATTACCGCGGCAGGTGCGCTAATTTTATCAAATGATATCGTGTAAATTTTATTGATGGCAATTACTTGACACGGGTGTTTCGTCGTTTCGCACCACGAGTGGTTCGGACCGCGGTGTGATAACTGATAAATGATTTTATTTTGTGAGTAGGTTTGTACAAACACTTTTACACGTCAATCATATTTTAAAACTAGATGAGGTCGGCGTTTCCTAACTGACTAGTCTGAGAAGAAAGGCCGAAACAAACTCAGAGGTCACAGTCTCTTTTAAAGTCCAGACATAATCTTGGTCAGATCATATGAAGACCATGCAGGTCAATGTCTGAGATGATCTTTTGAGGAAAGAACCACACAGATTGAGAGGACCTGTCCAGTCAGTGCACGCATTTGTCAGAAATCGTGCAGTTCAACTCAAAACTTAAGGAGCTCGATGATTCGACGACCAATACCAAAGAAATGACATTTGGATAGGCCACATTAATTACTCAAACTGCCAGACCATGACAAAAACTAAGAGAACAGAGAGAAAAATAAAATATAATAAAATTAAAGTGACCCACATAGAGTGAGTGTCACATAGTCTTCACATTCACAATAATTAAAATAATATAATACTTTACAAAGTAAGCAAATGTCATAGTATAATTATATAAAATTCATTAATGTCAAAGTGTATATAAAAAAAAACAACAACAAAACAGAAAAATAAGAACATTCAATAGGTAAAAAAAAAATTGGAAGCAACTCAATCCCAAGCCTTTTTGTCCTCGATAAAATCCTAAACGGTACAAAAGGCTTTCTGGCACAACTTACGTTTAATGAATGATTTGAATTTTTAAGGCTTAGATCTTGAACGGGGCTTGGAACTTTATTATAAAAGCGTATACATTATATAATTTGTGTTTGTTCCTAGTATTTATATCATGGATATCACTATATTTTTTAAACAATTTAAAATTTTTATGGGCCTATAAAAGATTTTCATAAATATATTGAGAAGGCACAGTCATAACATTAATCTCTTTAAATTTTTTATAATAAATTAATCGAACAGCTCGCTTTTGCAAAACAAAGATAGTTTGAATATCAGCGGCATTTCCCCACAATAGAATACCATACGACATTACACTATGAAAATAGCTAAAGTACACTAAACGGGCTGTCTCTATGTCAGTTAAATTTTTCTAACAGCGTATGCTGCGGAACTTAGCTTTTTTGACAATTTATCTATATGTGGACCCCACTGAAGCTTAGCATCTAAAGTTATGCCCAAGACGTATGCTGCGGAACTTAGCTTTTTTGACAATTTATCTATATGTGGACCCCACTGAAGCTTAGCATCTAAAGTTATGCCCAAGAATACTGTGCTGTCTTCAGGATTCAATTCTTCGCCCCTTATCAACACATTCGTTTTCACCTGCCTAACGTGAGGTAGTTACACTACCTCACGTTAGGCAGGTGCATTTAGTTTTTTTCTCATTTAAAAGTAAATTAATAACATTGAACCAGTGGACTACTTTAGAGATCGTGCTATTTACATCGTCAGTAACGAGCTGCTGACGTTTAAGTTTAAACAAAAGTGAAGTGTCGTCTGCAAACAACACTTTATCATGATTATCCTTTATGAGGTACGGCAAGTCTTTTATATAAATAAGAAACAAGAAAGGACCAAGAATTGAGCCCTGTGGGACTCCCATTGTTACTATAGATCCGGGAGATCTTTTTCCATTAACTTCAACGCTCTGAATCCTCTTACTCAAGTATGAAGTATGAAGATCCAGAGCAGTGTTCCGGATTCCGTAGTGGCGGAGTTTCCTGATTAAAGTTTCGTGAAGAACGCAATCGAATGCCTTGGACAAATCACAAAAGATGCCCAAGGCATCGCATTTATCTTACCATGCATTATAAATATGTCCTAAAAGTTCAAAACAATCAGTAGTTGAACGACCCCTTGTAAAACCGAACTGTTCGCCATGTAATAATTTGTGTTTATTAAAAAATCTTTGCATTTGGTCTAAAATTAATTTCTCAAAAATTTTACTAAAGGTAGGTAGTACAGAAATGGGTCTATAATTTGTAGGGTCTGATGTACTACCTGATTTAAACAAAGGTATAATTTTATAAGGTCAGGAAACTCCCCATTGTTTAAACAACTATTAAAGATAAGAGCTAGAGTAGGTGCTACAATGTCAATAATAGACTTAGCAACTTCTACAGAATTATTCCAGAGATCTGCAGTCTTTTTAACATTTAAAGTGTGAAAGGTTTTAATTATATCTCTACAGGTAATATGTTCAAAATGAAATTCCGAATCGCAACCATTAACATTTTCCTTAAGCAAAGACTCAGCAACAGAAGGTGATGAGTTTAGGGATTTAGTAGTTGAAACGTGTGAAACGCCGAAGAGCTCTTAGGAATAGGCTGTTTCAGACCGCGGTGTGAATCGACCATAGAAGAATTTGAATGGGTTATACGATTTAGATAACACAAACTAAGTGCATGTAGAAATTTATTGATGCTCAAAAGCTTTCATTAACCTATTTTTATGGGTTTGCCTGATGAGAGGCATGCATACATAAGTAGATAATAAAAAAAAGTTGAAACTGTAACCCGACTACGGAAAAATATAAATGATCTAAAACAAGAAAATATTTTAGACAGAAATCGAGACATAGGGACAAAAACCGGCCAAGTGTGAGTCGGATTCGCGCACGAAGGGTTCCGCACCATTATATCTATAAAAATCACGTCTGTCTATGGGAGCCCCTCTTAAATATTTATTTTATTTTGTTTTAGTATTTGTTGTTATAGCGGCAACAGAAATACATAATTTGTGAAAATTTCAACCGTCTAGCTATCGCGGTTCTTGAGATATAGCCTGACAGGTGACAGACAGACGGACGGACGGACAGACAGCGAAGTCTTAGTAATAGGGTCCCGTTTTACCCTCTGGGTATGGAACTCTAAAAATGGTCAATGTATAGCCGCGGTCGCATGCCTGTGTACCGCGTGGGTGCCAGGAACACCTACAACATTGTAAAGGCAAGCGACCACAGCTTTGTCGTTGACGCGTTGACCATTTTTGTACCTATGTCTCGATTTCTGTCTAAAATATTTTCTTGTCTTCGAATGGCTGCGTTTCCTGTCCACACACACAACTTCCAACCCCTTTACCCCTTTAGCCTCTAGCCCCCTTTAGGCCTTCTCTAGGATACTAAATCCAAATTCCGGGCTGCTACTAAAATAATCCAGAAAAATACCGAATTAACAAATTGCCATTGAATTGACCGAAAAAAACCGAAAAACACTTCGCACGACCCGCGGGATTCGAACCCGAAACGTCATACTCAGCAGTAACGCTTGCGACCACTAGACCACCGAGGCAGTTTGTTAATTTAATAAGTTAATGTCATAGGCCTACACGACGACGCCCACTGTTCGCCACATCCCACTGCCGCACTGTGTCGCGCGCGCAATCCCCGTTGTGTCGCATGCATGGTGCTATAAACTCCTCAATGGAGACAGTCCCGCACCCCAATTGCGTAACACACGATCAATCGGAATCGGTTTCATTTTGACAGTTCAACAACATTCATTGCATTATTTACACAAGGTTATTTACGTTGTTGAGCAGACACATGACACATTTTTTGAACATATGAAGCAATGGATTAGCAATATCCTTCAAAATGATTGAGATTGAGATTGATTGTGTGTTAGGATGCTGGAATGTGACATCTTTAATGACACACTCAGGGTGATCATGTAAAATTGTTAAAATTCAACATATTTTATTTCGCATAAACCTACGTGGGCACTTATGAAACGTAAGACCGAGACGCACGGTTCCAATTGGTCGTTTCCTATAGAGGCAAGAAACTCCAGTAATAGAACAAGTGGGAATAATGTATATTCTTCGGACCGACATTTCTCGGATTCAGGGGGGTGATTAGATACTTTGCAAAGAATCATCATCATCTGCCTAGCCTTTTCCCAACTATGCCAACATAGTTGGGAAATGGTGACGGAAAATGTTTGCGTGGTGGAAATGAAATAAGACCATTAAAAAGTATACTACATAAAAGGAATGAAAGGGGGTAAGTAAGTCTATCGATCACAAAACTCCTTTAATTCCCTTGAGAATAGCATAGTACTGGCTCAGCCTGGTGTGACGATGACTGCAGCGGGTGTGCCGCCCTGCAGACGCCAGGGATGGTGACGTGTGCGCGGAGCTCGACCCGGATTTGCCGGAAGGTGGTGGTCCGGAACTCGGTATTTTACATGGAGCGACTGCCTATTTGACCTCCACAACCCAGTCACGCTGTAAGTGGATTGTGAAGGTGGTAAGACTGGTTGTCAGACTTTTGGGATTCTGATTCTGACTACCCGTAATGACTGTCAAAGATCTACAAATGAAAACCGCGATCAACGGCTTTGCAAATAATATAATTTTATTATTTTTTTAACACAAGTAGATTAAGACTACTTACAATTTAGATTTTAGATGATAGGTAATCTGTATTTTGTCTGTACGTTAGTCTAACAACTATACTAACAAGATAAGAAACGGATTGTAAATTCACAGATAGACTCCATTGTAAAACCATAAACGAAAATACCAATATAACGTCAGTATGTTTACAACTCGCTCAATACGGAGACGCGTTCAGCGGACACAGTAAATCGCTTTGAATAAACTAATTTTGTCAAATAGAAAAGTGGTTACTCACCGGTTCACATTTAAAATGCCTGATCAGTCATTAAATATCAAATTCGTGAAGATTAAGGGGTATTCTTTGTTAAATATAAGGCTGGTGTGGTATAGTTTGGCGTTTGTACATCTGGTGGTGACTGCGGTGGTGACCCTGAATATTGATGTGACAGGAGACGAAGATCCCCTCGTTAGGGCGTACAGCCGCATCCGGTGGAAACTCATTACGTGCTTGTTCAATGTAAATATGTTTTATTCTTTCTACAAGTTCAGTGTTGTTACTAAACAAATCTATGTTGGTAGGTAAATCATAAGACCAAGAGCTCTCAGAAATCTCAATGTTTTGTGCTTTATCTTAAACAAGTTTGCTATATTATCTTCTTGCCCTGACAATAGGTCATCATACTGTTTTTCTTATTCCTCGTAATAAAAAAATGCCGGAATCCGTAACTCCAGCTTTTCTCTGTCTCCGTGTCTGGGTATCATAAAACAAAATAACGTTAAAAAATACACAAAAGAAATAAAAACAGTAAAAAATGTTTGAGAAATTTAATAAAGGGGTCGCATTGCTATTCGTTTCATTTCATATCTCATTGATATTTCCAGCAATAAAAAAACAGCAGATAGCAACACAACTTCTTACTAAAATTGTATAAATATATATTCATACTACTCGCGAGCAATGAAAAAGTTCCAGTGACATAGCACCAAATTACTCCTAAACGGGAAAGGCTAGCTTAATGACGCCGTCTGCAATATTGAAGTTCATTTAACAGCGCATCAGAATATTATCAACTAAAACCGTAAATATTGGAGCTAGGGAGCCAGGTTCTATGTCTTAGGAGATATTAAGGTGTTTGTCGGCATTTTGTGGGTGGAACTTTTTCATTGCTCGGCAGTGTAATTCCATGTTTTTTCTTTTATAATCATTCTATCAGTTAATATTTCAGATAGTAGCACTAGCATACCTGCCTCTCTGCCTGTACTGCGACTGGTGTGAAAAGCGTGGTGAAGAGCCTCCTCATGTGGAACCTCTGAGGGTACTCCGAGATGTCGTCATGACCTCCATCTTGATGCCGATCACGACTGTGAGTTGCGTTTATAATTCAACTAGCTTCTGCCATTTGCCCGCGGCTTCGTCCGCGTGAAAGTAGACCAGACACGTTTCATGCAAAGTCGGGCCCAAAAGCCTAAGTTTTTTCGCCAGCGAAAAAAAATGTGCTAGGTCGAGGAAGTTCTCCTTATAATTTTTTAATATCGCGCCAAATCTTTACGAGCATTCCTTCAACTAGATTTTTGTAGCATACTAGCTGTGCTCCGCGGTTTTACTCGCATAAGTTTCGATCCCGTAGGAATATCGGGATAAAAAGTATCCTATGTGTTAATCCTAAAGGCCAATTCTAGTAATTTAAAACGTTCAAAATCTAGTCGCAATCTCATCTCGGCGACAAAAAATGTCAAAAAGTTGTCAAAATGTAGGGAAATTAGAGGTGTTTTTGTCAGATTGAGACTGAGATCAGAAGGCCAATTCTCGTAATTTAAAACGATCAAAATCTAGTCGCAGTCTCATCTCAGCGACAAACAAATGTCAAAAACTTGCCAAAATAATATTTTTTGACAGATTGAGACTGAGAACGGTCTTAAAATTACGAGAATTGCCCCTCAGGTTATAAACTATCTTTGTGCCAAATTTCATCCAAATCCGTTCACTTGTTTTTGCGTGAAAGAGTAACAAACATCCATCCATCCATACAAACTTTCGCGTTTATATTATTAGTAGGATAGGATTTATTTCTAAAAGGTTTCAGGTTTTTTATAATGAAAATAAATACTGCCCAAAAAAGGAAGAAACAACAGGCTTCCTTTAATATCACCATATCACAGTAGGTATTATATTTTATGTAGGTAGCCATAACCACTTAATTTGTAACAGTAAGACATAGTCGAGAATAAAATAAAATAAAAATAGACTTAAAACAGCTACAGGAACGGTCGTAGAGATTTAAAATTACCCTTTAGGTACGGAACTCTAAAAAAAGGTTATTTATTTTAAATAGCCTTAAAATTCTTTTTGCATTTGATACCCCAATTCTATTAAATACAGAAAGATTTTTCTAAATCCGTCCGGTACTTCCAGAGATTAGCGCGTTCAAGCAAACAAACTCTTCAGATGATTAGTATAGAGCTGTCAACCGCAAGTAACGCTTGAACTAACAAGGTCGACCTTACTGCTTCGGAATAAACTAGGTACTGCAATTTTAAACTGTTGCTATGTGCGTTGACTATACATAATTGCTAGTTGAGCGACCTTAATGAATCTATAGAACTAATAACAATGCTTGCATTGAAACTAATCTTAATGCCAATTCTCGTAATTTAAAATGTTCAAAATCTAGTCGAAGTCTCATCTCAGCGACAAACAAATGTCAAAAACTCGTCAAAATGTAGGGAAATTAGAAGTATTTTTTGACCGATTGAGACTGAGATCAGACTGTGAACGGTCTTAAAATTACGAGAATTGACCCTCAGAGGAGTAAGTGCTTAGATACAATATTCGCTGAATGGGCCTTGTAAGACGTGACTGGGTCTTTTCGAATCCTACAAGTAGTATAGACTACACTAGCTATTTTATCCTACTAACATCATCGTAGAGTCTTGTGCATACTCGTAGCTTTTGTAGTCTTTGTTGAATGATTGGAGAAAGAGTAAGTAGTTTTAATATTATTTATCTTCTTCCTCTATACAGGGTGACAGGGAAACTCGACGTGTTCCTTGAAAGGGATTATACTAGAGGTCATTAGCAGTGAACTAGGGGTCAAATTGTATGGTTAAAAAAAAAAAAAAATTGCTATTAAAGTCCTTTTATTTCTGAGATTATGTAAGTTTTGTAAGATTTTTTTTAAAATGATTTTCAACTTTCAGAAAAGTGTCAATTAAATGTTTTGAATGGAGTTGTTTTTTCTCATAATTAATTGTTTTGGGTACCAAGCCAGGAAATTTCTAAAAAATCGAAGAACCGACACAGCTCGGTAACCATCCGTTTTCAACCCTATTTAACTGGAATAAATTTGTTGCTAAAGACCTCTACTATAACGCCTTTCAAGGAATACGTTAAGTTTCCCTGTCCCTTTTTCATAAATAAAAATGAATCACCGAAATGTATATGTACGCGCATAGCTTCCGATTGACTGCACCAAATTTAATAATTCTTTTTTTTTGTTTTTTTATTGCCAGGACAAGGTTTGTATAGAATAAATAAAATATTGCGGTCGGCGTTCGGTTAGCTAGTTTATAATTTTTTTTTTTGTTAGCCTATTGTGTGTCCCACTGCTGGGCAAAGGCCTCCCCGTTTTTCTTCCAAACCATGTCTTGTGCTATCTCTGGCCACATAATAAATTACCTACATAAATTGTCTAAAGTGCAGATAGAACATGAATTGACTAAACGCTGGTCGCACCGCGGCCGCGGGCTCACTACCGTAGCTACGCTTTACCCACTTTATTCTACCGGCCCGATGAATTAATAGTAGTTTTTCAAAATCAAAAGTCATTTATTCAAATTAGGCTGAGAATCAGCACTTTTTGAACGTCAAAATTACAAAAGACAGTCCCTCAAAAACACCCACCCTTCAAGTGAGAGAGTGCTGTTTGGCCTAGCTAGCGTATAGCTTACCTTGCTGGTGACTCTGCACTCTGGACTCTGGACTTTATGAGCTGTCAGATTACCTATAAATTGATATTATAGAAAAAAAATAATAGAAAAAATAGTAGGTACATTACGATACGTGTGACTTAATCGTAACTTAACGTAGTTTATTACTGCACTGCGTGAAATTACTTTCATAAATTCTTTACAGTTCGCAGGCGTGACATTCTGGATGCTGTTCAAGTCTCATTCCTATATAATAGCACCCCCTCGCGTATTCGAGTACGTACCGTACTGGGCACAGCATTCATTGCATACAACATCCATGGTAACAGTCATCGTTGACTTGCTACTCACCCCTCGACGAAGGCCTGACAGTATGAAGCCTAGGCTTGTTCTGATGCTGGGATTCGCATCTGCATATTGTCTTATGTAAGTATTTGGAGTTTTTTCTTGATCAATTCTTTATTTTGCTGTAGTGCCATTCTAGGTAAACCAAGGCTATGACAAAATAGGTTGGTTATATTTTCGACGATGTAATGTTTCCACTGCTGGGACACAGGCCTCCTTTCTTCGTGAGGGAGTGGGCTATAATCTACCACGCGGGCCCAGTGCGAGCTTGTAGATGTCACATGTCTTCGAATTTTTGGTTCTAGGACATGCCGGTTTCCTCACGATGTTTTCTTTCGCCGTTTTGAGAGCAGTGGTGATGAAATAATATACATAAAGAAAAGCGCCGGTCTGTGTTCGAACCTACGACCTATAACTCATAAGTCGTGGCGGTTACCACAGGGCACCACTGCTCCCCCCCCGGTGGGTTCCCGCATTGTCGAGGCGGGGGGGCTCAGTAGCCGTGGTTTGAAGGCCCACGGTGAAGCGAAGAGGAACCCTGAGGGGCCGCTCGTCTAGGCTGTGCGGATAAGCCGACGACGTAGCGGCCGGAGGGTAGGTGGCGGTGCCGCTTGTGCGACATCGCAATCTACCCGAGGCGGGCCGCGATGTCCCCCGTGAGGGAGACGTCGCGGCTGAGGATTGGAGGCCGCGGCGGGAGAGGAGTGTCGGTGTTACGTTGCCGCTCTCCCTACCTTCCGCGGCCTTGACGGGGCCGCCACCGTTCGATGGCGGACGCGGTGGGGCCGCAGGGGAAGAGGAGTGTCGGTGTGTCGTTGATGCTCTCCCTATCCTCTGCGGCCGTAGCCCCCCATCTTGGGGGGCATGCGGGGCCCGCCGTTCAGGCGGGCGTGGGGGCCAGCAGGCAACGGGTGCGGGGGCACCGTTGCCTGCATTGCACAGGCCTCCACCAGTGTTGGACGGGAATGGCTAGGTGCTCCCGGCCATTCCCGTAGTCCCCCTATGTGGGGGGCATGCGGGGCCCGCCATACCATCTAGGCGGGCATGCGCCGGGAGGGCTATGGAGGTAAAGGCTATGCCTATTCCCGTGGCCCTCCCATCACGGCGAATTTGGGAACACCGCTGAGTTTTAGTGGGTATACTGTCATTCCGACAGGGAGTCCCACATACCCCGTCTCGTCCCCCGCGAGGCGGGCATGCATAAAGCATTTCTCAGCGACAAAAAAAAAAAAAAAAGGGCACCACTGCTCTGCTTTCGACAAACTAAACTCCTTAAAGGCCTAAAATTAATTAATACCGAAAAATGTTATTAATTTGTCTACATAATACTGTATACAACAACTGTGTTACAACATTCCTACCTCTGCATATTCCTGTAGGTAGGAATCTAGGTATTAAATATTTTTATGCCATCATTAGGTACATGGCGGAATGTATCTTTGCACTGTATTTATGTATCTTTTAAACCTACCACATTTTCATTTTATGCAAATAAGCGATTTTGATTTGGTTAATTTTGTCCATAATCAAACTCACATCACCTAGAACTTACGGCAAAAATGTGAAAAGCAAAAAATAATAAACCCGTTTTTATTTAACCGTAATAACTAAGTTCTTAAACTGATGTAAGTATACCTAAGTAATTTTGAGTCGGCGCCAAACAATCAATAAACAAAGATCACTAAATTATATAAGATATACATTCGTTTAAGAACTTAGTTATTAAGGTTAAATGAAAAAGGTTTATTATGTTTTGCTTTTCAGTTTTTTTGGTGGTTTAATTTTTTTGTCAAAAAGTTTTTATTTTATAATTTTTTGTGGCTATAATCTAAAGGGCAGGCGTATGTGGTACTGAGTAGAGTTAATAATACACAACTCAGCATTCAAATCTGTGAGTGAACAATAAATCACTCCTATTTTCCCACCTTAGGGTTGGATTTTTTTTTCAATCCTTATACACCCCTTTCCAATAAAAAAAGAATTATCAAAATTGAACTACTCTGTAAAAAGTTATGCGTGTCATACATAAAAAGAAAAAAGAAATACACGCTTCGACTTGAGAACAACCTCCTTTTTTTTTTTTTTTTGAGTGTTGTAACTACCAAAAATATCTCGCCAATACAGTGGTAACAGAACAAGTGTAATATAAAGAGTTAGTGTCACAGAGTTTAGTACTACCTAAAACTGCCCTCTAAAACTACATTTTCCTTTGCAGGGTGTACGTGGATCTTCTCAGGGGTGAGGCAGTGTACGCGTTCCTCACGACCGCTAGTAACACCTTATTGGTCGCTGTTTATATCTCTTTTCATGTCGTATTAACAATCTTCTACTATGCGCAGTGGCACCTTATCGATTACGTTTGGGGACAGAAAGGGATGAGGAAAAAGTTGGTCAAAAAAAGTTAGCCCTTAAGTATATAGCTTAAGTTTATTTCAGTCATATTTAGAAACCAAAATACTTTTTGAAGAAGGCTTTTTTGAATGAAGTAGGTACTCGGATTGAAGTCAGGAGTCATGGTGATGTATACAGCGTGCCGCTTTAATGGCAATGGTTTCGCGTTTTCGTTTTATAAACATATTTTATTTTCATTAAACGTTTATTATTAATTGATTTATTTACAATTTTCTAAAATAGCATCTTGGAGCAACCTGTACTTAAGGAACAGGAGCGCAATGGTCATTTACCGGAGTCACGGGTCATAACATCGCATCAATGACATTAAAACGAATAACGTGCAAAGAGTGGCGAATTGAAGGAATTAGACAGCCCTATGTCGGCGAGAGGCGTGGGGCGAGTGGGGTGGAAATTTACGCATTCTTTTATGTTTTTATAATTTTTATTTTCTTCCATAAATAATAATAAAAAAAGAAACGAGGGGAGGCCTTTGCCCAGCAAATAGGACACAAATAGGCTAAAAAAATAAAAACTGGCCACTAGCCCTACCCGTGTGTTAAATTAATGTCGCCATTGTAGCGCCACGTTGTATATAGGTAAACTGACGATAACTGGTATATACCACTATATCAGTATTTAGTTAAAACTATTATTTACTTAGGAAGTGGTGATGGTATCTAATAATACTCATAATCTTTACAAAAGAAAGGGTTCTTGGTCTGCTGAAGTTTTTATAAATAATAAATAGATCACATACAATTGAGGCATGCTTTTCTTTTGGTCGTATTCCTTTAGGATATAAGTAGATCCGAACAGTAGCTATCATAATAAAACAAAACACACATATTTACCAAAATTAAAAATTTTAATGCTACAAAAAACATATTTACAAAATTATCACCATATAATCTTAGTTTTCTATCTAGGTAGATAGACAACTAAGATTATAATTATGGTGATGATTATATAGGTAGGTACCTATAATAGTTCAGTACAGCCTATAGGTTTATAGATCTACTCCTAGTTACAAATAAATACCTAATTGAGCAACTAATTTAGGCAAGTATACTACATAATAAACGCCAACACAAACTTGTGACAGACGTGGTCATAGAACGTGCGAGTAGGACGACTCTCTACAGAGTCTCGTGTCATCTCGCTCCAACTTCTTACAACCGCGGCTGCCGCAAACGTTGGCGTTCTCTATAACACAAACATTTGTGTACATTATGAGTCCTAACTGGTAGGTACGATATCATGTCATACAACAATTCATAATTATCCACTAACGGCCGTTTTCTGGATCGAAAATTATCGACGCGTCAAAGTCAAACGCAAGTCAAGTGATGCGATTGGCTGTTCATTATTCAGTCATCCAATCACAGCAGTTGATGCTGTTAATTTATGTTCCAGAAACCAGCAGGGTAGTTGCGTAACACAATAACAGTACGAATGGCTTTCATTTTGACAGTTCAACAACATTCATTGCGTTATTTACGTTGTTGAGCAGACACATTTTTCGCACATATGAAGCAATGGATTAGCAAAATGATTCAGAATGTGATTAATATTTATTATGTTACGCAATTACGGTGCAGGCCTATGTTACCCTATATTAATTAAGAAGGCTGATTGGCAAACATTTTGATTACAAACATTTTTATTGATATTTTTACTTTGCTTCGCACTAGTTTTGTGATTTAATAAGATAATTTAATTGCAACAAAATTAAAAGGTATTATGATTAAGATTTTCTTTTCGATTTAATACTTGTAATCAAAATGTGGTTTTAACCATAATTTTCCCATGTTTTGACGTATACAAATGACCTTAAAATAAGCAAAAAGCACACTTGTTTTTAAACGTCATATCTGGCTCTCCTTAGAACTCACAGCCTTGAATTTGGTCGACATTGGTTGCATGGCTACGGAAGTTGAGAAGAAACAAACTTAATTACCACTTTACGAAAGAAATAGGTATATTTTGTACCAAAGAAAAAAAGTAATAAGGTATCAAAGAAAGTAATAAGGTATCAAAGAAAGTAATAAGGTATCAAAGAACTGAAGCTGAAATCAAACAAAATATTTTGGAAACTTATCACAGTTTTGTTACCTTTGGCCCCTTAAATTATATTTAAATCTTAGTTTATATGAAACTTTCGTTAATGAAAATAGTATCTAAAATTTTATAGGTAAATGCTTCTTACTTTAGATACCTATGCAAAATATCTTGGATTTATAAAAAAAATATATTTATAAATGTTTTTTCAGCGATTACTACACATGCAGGTTTTTCTTTTAAATTTCGTACTTTCACACATTTTTAGCGATTTAATAATTGTAACTTGAACAATGAGAAAGTGATTCCGCAAACCCCCAGACCTTGAATAATTGTTTATTTTTTTCACCTTCTCAAAGTCCAGAATCAGTGCAGAACACTAAAGAAGGGTGTTCGACTATTCATTTTAATTAGCACCCCTACACATTTTTTCACATTACGCTCAACTTTATTAAACAGCTTCAAAAACAGAAAGATATATCAATCGTCTTCATATTATTTTTCTTAAAAAAGTTTTTTTTTTCAAATAAATATTCAAGCGTTAAAAGTTATTCATGTGTCACCCTCATTCAAGCAAACCCTGCCCTTGAATGAGGACGACACATGAATAACTTACACTCCTAACTAGCAGTAAACTCCCACCTCGGCTACCTCCTCACATTTACCGCACGGCATTCAGCTTCCACTTCAGCAGGAAGAAGGCTGTGATCCTGAGGGTCACCACGAAGATGGACAGCGCCAGCACGTCGATCCAGAACTCGTCAGGAGACTGCGCCACCTCGTTGAGGAATGTACGAGGGTGTCTGTTGACAATGAAGAATTTTAAGTAAAATCACAGTGTAAGAAAATTTTAAATTGTATAGTAGTATGGAAAGATGATTGATTTGTCTAGATTAAAACCCTCTTTAAATAAATAAAGATAAAAATGCTTTGTTTTCTTGATTTGATAGGTTAACTTTTGAACCATTTCATATCAGGAGCCTTATTCTCTATGTCACAATGAACGAAACCGCGCGAAATGAACGCGAGATTGGCGGGATTAGCTAAGGAATTGAAGTGGTTTAGAGTAAGGAATCGTTAAGTGGTCATAGTGAATTAGGACCCTGGTGGTTAGTTGGAATTTTGCAGATAATACAACAACTGCCCGAAAAATACGTGAATGTGATAGCAACATGGATGCCTCGGGCAATAAGCAAACAATAGCGCCTCTTTGAATCAAAAGTATCATCCAAAATCACACTGCACAGTAGATAGCATAAAAATAATCTTGAAATCGGAAAGCAAATATAAGATGACGAAGATGACTCACTTGTAATGGCAGTACAAGGCCTCATTGCAGTCCAGTATAGGCCTGTCAAGCCCGTAGATGGCGCCGATGAAGCCTTCTAGTCCATATCTCAGGTAGGACACATAGGACCCCCATTTTAAGTAGCTGGGCAGGTCCCGGAGGGTGACTCCGAAGCCAGCGAACATCATCATCGGTACGGACAGAGTTGGACCCAAGAATGTGCCGTTCTGAATGGAAAATAAAATAAATGGTTATGATTAGTTTTGGTGTAAAATGTGTCTGTAACAAGCTTAATGTCGATCGATAAAATAATGCAGATCATAAAAAACTGTTCAGCATTAATAAATTCCCTAAATATTGAATTACCACGTTTGGCAGAAGCTAGTAGATTACATGATGTGGCTAAATAATTATCCACAATTTAGGCTCGAATATCACAGGGAAATAAATGGTACAAAGCCTAGCATGTAACCTTGCTTCATAATTTTGGGAGAGCCATTCCTAGCATTTTTATAGAACAAGAATAGGTACTCACAACTACGCTGAAGACGGCACCGATCATGAGGCCGAAGCTCTGCGCGACTAACACGGTGTACAGAGAGATGGCGAAGAACATGCAGAACCGTACGATGTCAAGAGGTTGCGAGGACATCGTGTACACTATCACACTGAACACCGCGCATCCCACTATCTAGAAAACAAGAAATACAAGAATTATTAGTGGACAGCTCCTCTATTAAGCACTGGGTGCAGAGGCACGTGGCAACATTTGTGTTGAGCCACATAGTTATTAGTAGTTGTTAGGTAAGTTTGTAAGTCATTGTTACTAATAATATATGGATTATGCGTACTTTTATATCCGCAATAAACGAAATATAATATTCAATTATATATAACGCCTTGCACTTGTTACTCGTACTGCCTCAAATCGGAAAGAAAGAAAGATAGAGGGAAGTGTATTTATATTAGTGATTACCTATCTTTTCTTTATTTTTTTTTTTCATCTCTCAGTTCATCGCATCATTATGAGTTAGCTTTTAAAATAAACAGTTCTTTTATCAAAAGGATGTTGTGGATAGGCACTCACCGATACAGGTAGATCGACTATCGTGATGGATATGTAATAAGATCCCAAGGAGTACCATCTATTGAAGTGCTCCTTAGATAAAATCGACATCTCATTGGGAACTGAAAGGCAACAATATCAATATTATCAGTTTTTGTGATGGAATCTTAACCATATATAGGTATATACATCAATCATTACTATAATATATAATCTGCAATGATGAAGGTGATTTAAGGACAAAATCACAAATACGATTAAGACAAAATGGCAAATATGATTTGATTAAACAGATCATTTGACTCCTTCTTATAATGAGTACTTCACAAACTCTATTGCTCCTTGTAAATACTTTTAGAAAACAGGGAAGAATCGCATCTACCCTAAGAAGCAGAAGAGTCAACGTTGTATACTTACACGTAAGAATGGTTAACATCATGGGAGACATCATATGGTGCATGAGGATGGCAAACAGTAGGTTATAGTTCTCCAACACGCGGGAACCCTCGTTACCAGAGTTGATGAACAGACTGCCCAACATAATGCCTACCACCACGTTCACGATCAAACGCAGGTGAGTCATCGTCTGAAAGTAAATTAAAGTTTCGTTAGGTTTGTATGTATATAATTATGAAATGATCATTCAAATAGCGATAAGTTGATTTTTTTCCATTAATTGAAATGAACACAGAGGTTCAGTTTCTACAACTTGTTTTTTTTGATATCCCATAAGTTATACGAACAAATCCCATAAATATAGGGAACAGTTGATTTTTTTTTCGCGCTTTCAGGTTTGGCTCCATAGTAAAGGTTGTTCATAATGATGAGTACAATGACCTCTTATGAGGTTGTTGGTGTTTTACAAATAACCCTGTATAAGCTTTATCTCAAGCTGCTTGACATTATAAACTAATTAATTAGCACTTAGGCTTCTCAATATCTTGACTTTACAAAAAACAAACCCTTTGACCAAGAAAACTCAGCACTTACTGCATCTCTCCTAGCCTTCATAAACCCTCTCTTCATGAGTACACTAAGCTGGTTGGACTGATTGGTCTCCTCTTCACCTCCTGTGGGCTCCGTGTCTCTTAGGACGCTGAGAGGCAGTAGCTTGCGGAGTCCTTCCATCGTGGGGATGGTCTGGAAGTCGTCAAACCAGTCCAATGCTCTACCGTTCTCAGATTTGTTGGCCATAAGGTCGATTTTGTCTTGCCCGTATTCACCACAGGACAGCTCGATAACTATGGATAACAGAAACAAATATTATTGTATTTCAAGCAGTCATTATTTAATAATAACTTCCTCTAATGTCTTTGTTGTTTAATTCAGTTGAACAAGCAACATTGAATTAATTTGTTTACTTCCACGGGCCAAAGTTCAATTTAAATTACGGATTTATTTGCTTTTTACGTAAATAATTGTCATTCCGTTGTAAACATTGAATTGATCTAGTCGTTTATAGTCTCAAACATCGAGAAGCATTAAATTTACTCGAGTACCAGGAGCAAATAAAACAAGAGATGGTACAAAACTTCACTTGAAACTTACTGTAATCAGCAGGGTTATGGTACAAGGGACAGGGTATCCCGCCCTGCTCTAGGTACGACACTAGATTCTTCGTGGTGCCCTGGTACATGCATCGGCCTGCCGCCAGCACGTACACATGGTCAAACAGAGCGAACAGTGAGGCTGATGGCTGATGCACCGTGCACACGATGGTCCGACCTTGGTGCGCCAGGTTCTGACATAGCTGCACTACTTGCGAACATGATGAGCTGTCCAGACCTCTGGAAAAGATTAAGAGCTTTTGGTAAATCAACATGTAAGGTCACAGCAGTAGTAAAGTCGCTGTCAGTGGTTAGGATTCCTCGGTCCTCATTATTCCTTACTTTCCTTCCACATATTATGTTATAATCATAAGACATTCACTGAATTTTTACTATAATTATGTACAAAACATTGTTTATTTATTTAAGTAATTAGTTATACTGATTGTGGGAGATATTGTTGTCATATTACATAATATATCTACGCTCGCACACGCATTGGGTCTAGCGTAGGAGGTACGTCATCCATTTTGATTTGTTTTTATTTTACAGCGGAAGCGGAAGTGCAACTGTAATTTACGTACTTTTAATTATTTTTGGAATAAATGATTACCTATTTTAAAAATGACAGAAAGCGTTTCAGAAAACGACTGTGAACCGACTACTTTCATAGAATTGAAGATTCGTTATCGTGTACACCATGAATATTATAGATAGGTGTAAATGTTCATAATGTGCATTAATTAAGTTACACATTGTATATGTTTTACTAGCATACCTACTCTATACTATGTAATCTAAAAAAGGTAAAATTATTAACTACTATTCTTGATATTTTGACATTTATGAGATCATGGACCAACTTAATTTGTATAGCTTACAATTTAATGAAGCAAGCGTACCACCGAGTTCCGTATTCATAACCTTTCGAGAAACCGACAGATATTTGTAGTGTCACAGCGAATTAGCCTGAACTGATGACACAGAACGAACAATCATGTGAGTCTTGCAGTGCATAAAGATGCAGTTGAGGTTTTTAGAGTTGGCAAGTTATTTTTTAAATGAATTGGACTACGGAACTCTCAAAAGGTGCTGTGGTCCAACTATTTTTAAAGTTGGACAACTGCCCCTAGTAAAGACCCATGGTCCAACTAGTTGTACAGAGCAGTTGGACCACTGCCCCGGAATGAAGCTATTGCTATCACATTTAATCGTACTGAACAAGAGAAGCAGGAGCAGTGGTAGCTCAGTGGTATCGGTCCCAACTTACGAGTTACTTACGGTCGTATGATGAAAAAGGGAATCTAAAGAATATCAAACATTTCGTTCAACCTCATCAGTGAATATTATGATGAACAAGAGAATCTAAGGAATATCAAACATTTCGTTCAACCTCATCAGTAAATATTGTGTCAGTTTACTTGGCAGAGTGACCCCAATATGTCTATTACAGTTAATAGTCATAGTCACGTGTATCCAATGTTTGTGCACATTGCTGCTATCATGTTCAACCCACAGGGGTAAAAGTTCATTGAGGAAATTGTTCTATTATTATTCCATGCGCACGTGTAATTAATAAGGAAAGGTTAAGTTCTTAAATGGTTGATACTGCGGGGTAGTTGCGTAACGCACTACAATAGCCATGACTTTCATGTTGAAAATTCAACAAAATTCATTGCGTTATTTACGTTGTTGAGCAGACAAATTTTTAGAACATATTATTATGGATTAGCATTATCGTTCAAAATGATTCAGATTGTGATTGATAATGCGTTTCGCTGCTGCTGTGTGTTGTGTTGCTGGTACTAAAAAACATATCATCATCCACATGTCCTTTCTCCACACTGATGGTAGCCCCCCAGAATTTACTTTTGTTCCATAATCTCTATTTGGCTCGATCTCAGAATACCAGATTCTCAAAATACCAGATTCTCTACTTGTATTTTTTTGTAACACACATAGTAGTCTATTAAAAATAAACAGAAATAAAAATAATATATGCAGTACCTACCACATTTTCCACAGATTACAACTTAGATATTTACCTACAAACTGATGGCAAACGTAATATTGTAGTCAGGGAAAATTAATTATCTGAACAAAAGAAACTAAAAATAACAAAACGCTTTTGTTTGAGTTTTCCATCATTCCCCATCCCCATCATTTCAGTATTTATATAATCAGCGGTGTCGTCATCAAGCCTTTTCTCCTCTGTGAGAGGAAGTGGGGTGTAATCGACCACGCGAGCCCACTGCGGATTGGTAGATGTCACATGTCTTCGAGTTTTTGGTTGGACAGGGAGGTTTGAAAGGAAAAAGGGGAGGCCTTTTCCCAGCAGTGGGACAGAATATAGGCTTACAAAAAAATTTAAAAAAATGAGGAGAGTGACACCCTATTTAGTTTTTAGGGTTCCGTACCCAAAGTGTAAAAATGGGACCCTATTAGGATTCCATACCCAAAGGTTAAAACCGGGACCCGGTATAACTAAGACTCCGCTGTCCGTCTGTCTGTCTGTCACCAGGCTGTATCTCATGAACCGTGATAGCTAGACAGTTGAAATTTTCACAGATGATGTATTTCTGTTGCCGCTATAACAGCAAATACTAAATAAAATAAATATTTATATATATTAATTTTTTTTCCCATACAACAAACGCGTTATTTTTTTTTCCGTTTTTTGTTCGATATTAATAACGGCAGCGGCGGTTTTTTACGTAATAATTATCTCTACTGCGGATATTGATAATTTCATAAATCGACATGTTTTTACGATCTTCTGATAACATGAGCCAGGAGAGCGATTAAAAAGTAATTTGAGAATTAAATGCGTCATAACGTAACATAAGTCACAGCTTTGTTTGTAGGTCATTGTGATAATTTATGAAATCATTTCTTTAGTTTGTTGTCACGCCAACCAACACAAACATGTATTCCCTAATAATGTACAATCGAACAGTGGGCTTTACTATATTAGGTACTGCACGCATCCCGCGGTTTCTCCCGCATAAGTCTCGATCGAGTGGGAATAACGGGAATCCATGTGCCAAATTTCATCCAAATCCGACAAGCCGTTTTAGCGTGGTAGATTTGATTTTTTGAGTGTTTGTTTGTAACCAAACACTCAAAAAATCAAATCATTTCAAATCAAATTATTTTTTTATAATTTGTAGTTTATTCAATATTAGAAGTTTGTACATATTAGATAATATATATTATAAATGGTTACAAGTCATAAAAATAAAATAAAGTTACTCTTTATAATATTAGTTTAGATTTCATTTAAGTGTCGCGTAATGTTAGTGAAAACGGTCATTAGAGTTATGTTTTTCGAGTTTCCCAACAGCTTTTCTTGCTGATATTCGGGCCTTAAGTACACTGATGGGCATTAGGCAAGTCTTACCGAGTCGTTTTCAGTAATAACTTGTAGTTTGTACGAGAGAAGAAGTAGACTTACGTGGTAGGCTCATCAAGGAACATGATGAGAGGGTTATTGATGAGCTCCAACGCGATGGAGAGCCTCTTCCTCTGACCTCCTGACAACTGTGCGCCGCGGGTGTTCATGTGCTCGTACAGACCCAGGTTTGTCAGGATGTCCTCAATCTGAACAAAAGAATAGAAGTTATGTATTCATTGCCGACCATGTTTAAGAATGTATAGAATGCAATTTCCAATCTCTCTCAAAACCATGGTAATTGCATTCTAAGTAAACAACGAATCAGTAGATACCCTTAAATATCTTTCTGCTCAAACAAATATTCATTCAATGAATTGGGAGTTAGTAAAGGAGAGCCTTTTTAACAACCCCAATTTCGTAAAACAGGACTTTCTGCATTGTTGCTAAGCTACAATCCTGCTCTGTGTACAGACGCTCTCACATCAAGCTACCCGAAACTGTCAAATTTTCCCAATCAACCTTGAATGCTTTGGCGATAAAGTTGAAAATCTATCAAAGAAATTTGACAGATTGTAGTTTAATGTGCTGGCGTCTGTACACTAGGGATTATTTAACGCTCTCAATAGCTTTTTATTGAGCTCTCCACAAAACAGCTGTTCCTATTTGGGATCTTAAAACGTTAAAATTACCGGTAACCTATGAATACCGATTACCGATGAAAGTAGAATAGGTACTTAGTAGGATAGTGCTGTAACTCATTATTTAACAAAATACATATTGCATTCGAGAATGAATGTCACAGATTACGTATGACGGCTGCAGACACACTTTTACCAGTGGGTTGTGCAAAACTGGCAATTTGGAAAATTAGGTTACAACACCGCTCGTGTCATTACTTTCTGCATTTGTGCGTAATTTTGTGCAAATAATATGAAATTGAATAAATACCATCTTATTATAATAGCTAGCTGCAGGTGCAAAAGTCGCTAATGACTGTTAGATTTTGATTCTCTTGTATTAATTTATTTATGCACACAAAACACTTAAAAGAGAAAAATACATAAAAGCATGTTGGAGTCTCATTAATTTCCTACGAAAAGTTTTTTTGTGTTTTCCGACTTTTCTAGTACTCAAACCTCAGTTGGTCTGATAGAGTTTTTTGTTTGATCCTTATAAAAAACAAATGTTTTTGTGAAAAAATATTATTAAAAAAAAAAAAAAAATTAATATTAAAATACAATTTTTTTTTTTAAAAATCAAAAAGATTGGGGATCAAAGTTTCTCAAGTTTCTCAAAAAAAATCAGGACAGTCTCCTAAGACCGGTATGTTGTAACTGTAACAACGATTAAGGTACCTACCGTTACTACCCCGTCTCAAAAATCCACCCTGTAGGTATATTGTAGAACCAAAATATATGTATAGTAATTGTTGTATGTTGAAATATCTTTTAAAACTTACTACTGGTTTTCTGTTAACCTACTTTTTCTGCTGACTGTAAGCTGCTCAACATACGAGTGTTTTGTACGTCCCTGCTTTGTTTCATTGCTTTTGTCATTCAATAATGCGATGTATGGCAAATGTAGTACATTGACAACGAAGGCGAAATTGTGTGCGGCTCCAAATGCACGAACAAACAAAGTGTATTAGAGTAAATATTCAAAACATGTCCATGCATGAACATTATTGATTCTACGTGTTTCATATATTATCATATTATTATCACACTGTGCGGAACATAGTGCTTGACTTGACTTGAATTGAGACATCATAACTCGCAAGCGCGTATAAATTGACGAATGAGGTGTTTTAGTTTTTATTCATTGTAATTTGCATAATTGAGGCATAGTTCATTGATGCATTTGTGCAAGTTTTAGGGTTGTTACTCCAGAAATAGCTATTAATTACTCTAAGCTAGCTGATCTGCTCTACCTGTTGGATAAGTCACAAAGTAGTATGTGACTTCATTCTTAAACATATAGCCAGCACGGGCCGGTATTCAGATAACTTCAATACCACTATAACATTATGTACTTTTCATTTGAGATTGTCATTTGAGATTTCACTTAGGTATACCTAGTTATGATAATCCAACTTACAACTTCTCCCTTCTCGTATTTGTCTAGATTGGTCGGCAGCTTCAGGTCTGCTGCCAGCTTCATGTTCTCTCCCACCGTGAGGAGACCTTGCAGCCGGTCGTCTTGCTGAATGTAGCACGACATCCTCTTGAACCTCTCTGTAATTGATATTTGAGCACTTTAATGACAAGTAAATAAGAACTGGGCAAAAGGCTGGCCCAGAAAGAGGCGAGATGACCGTACCGCGAGGGCTGGTTCGAGGAGGTGCGTGAAAAGAGTTCCTGGAAGGATCTGGTAGGTTTTATGAGGGTGGGCGGAACAAGACGGGTTTGTATTTATTTCATCATCTTTATTGTCACATTAATTTTATTAGGTGTCATTTTGATGAGAATTTATTCGTTGTTTACGAATTTAAAGATATATAAAAACTACATTGATTGATGCGAGTTGCGAGAATATCGCTAAAAATATCCAAATTATTCCTACTTATGACATTTAATTTTCGTCCATTTTTATGATAATTCGATTATAAAATATTCTGTCAATATAAACTCGATAAGCTAAGATCGTATAACGCAAACCAATTAACATCGATGCAGTCATTTCGATACGAAATCGTACATTCAAGTTTGACACGTAACACGATCACTGCACTTGTTTCTTGACTTGATTTGAGTAGTCGTCTTGGGTCATGGTTAGTGCAGGATTACTCATTAAACCAGTAAGATATGTCTTTCACATAGATACCTAGAAAGCTGGTAGCCGCATCCACAGCTTATTTTAATTTCTGAATAGTTTTTATGTTTTCTCTAACGGACGCTTTTATCGTGCACGTCTTTCTACATCGTTCTCACATGGTTATTTTAAGCACACGAATGATGTATTCAAATATTTTGTAACAATTTTATGGTTTAAAAGAGTGTCCGTGGGGTTTCTTGCCCGTTCTTCTCCATAGGTACCTACCTACGCTTTGGAATGGGCAACTAGCTTCATCTTTCTGACTGACCGACCCTTTGACAATTCAAAAGTGCCTGTAATTGGTTTAGTTGTAATAAATGATTTGAGTTTGAGTTTTAGCAAGACTTAAATTAATCTATGTGGAATTCGCATTATGGAGATAGCAACAAAAATCTCTAATTTCATTGCAGTAAGTAATCGAGTATGTTCAATTCCAATCAAAATATCGAAGGTAATAAATTATTTAAAAGAAACACCTTTGAAGGTGACTCGTCTAAAAAAATATAAGCTCGCACACAAAACATACCTACTTGCACCGTGTCAAAAACAATAAAAAATTTGATAGCAAGGAATTTGCAGCTGACTGCACCAGCTTGTTTAACAAAAACATAAGCTCGGACACAAGTCGCAGGTATAAGTCGACACCGCGTGTTCATCACGAATACTTCTTCATGCCAATGTATGTACGGGGTTGTGCTAAAGAAGGTTTCATACATAACTTCAGCCTATAATGCTCACACTGTTGGGACACAGACCTCTGTGAGAGGGAGTGGACCCGTAATCCACCACGCGGCGCGTGCCCAGTGCAGGCGGGTACAATAGTAACATGTCTTAGAATTTTTGGTTCTTGGCCATGCTGGTTTCTTCACCGTTTTGAGAGCCACGGTGATGAAATAATTTACACAAAGAAAAGCGCCGGCTGGTTTCGATCCTACGAAAACCTGGGTTCTTGGGAATCTGGGTTCGTAAGTCCCAGCAATTACCATTGCTGCTCAAGAAGCTTTTGTGTAGACTTTAAAATACGAGCTACGTATGCTTCTGTAATATGAGCCGAGTTGAAGCAAATAAGGAAATGCGTTCTGTTTGCGCATAAACGTTAACAAGTGCTTCCTCTTACCAACACTTGTACGGGGTTGTGCTAAAGAAGCTTTCCATCATCCATCCTTTTATTTCATCTTTACTTGTTGGCAGATCAACAACGTTCATTGCGTTATTTACGTTGTTGTGCAGACAAATTTTTCGAACATATGAAGTAATGGTTTAGCAATATCCTTCAAAATGATTCAGGTTATGATTGTAAGTGTGTTACGTAATTAGGGTACTGCATAGTCACTTGTGGAATAGGCCTTTGGGTTAGAAACAGACTATGACGCATATCTGGATAGCGTTATCATCGCTATCTACCTTTCCATATATCCGTGGTCAACGGTCATTCAGCACGTGAGTGCATGTTGTATCACAGCAGCATGAATGTAGTTCTAACCTAGCCTTTTATCTAACGCCTAGAATCCGGGTCCTTGGTTCATAGCTAATTATTTTCCGCTGATAAAATTTGCGTGAGTGCAATCTTATCGCTCACTGATGCTATTTGTGTATTTGCTTATTAAGACGTTAATGAAGTCCATTTCGCAATTAGTTGCATTAAAAATTTATTGGAATAACACATTTTTTTTTTTGACGAACTTATACAACTTAACTTTACCTGACGTTTTGGGACTTTGTGTTGCTAATGATTTTAGGGCGTTCAACGTCTTTGCGGTTATTTAGCACGATTACACCGAGTCATTATTTTGAAACCGGTTGTGGTTTGAAAGCACCAGATATACAACGTAGAACATTATCGCAACTAAGTTTGACCTGGCTTAATATTTAATTTTCTTTCATTATCTTTCGATGCCTTTAAAAAAGGATAGTACTCAAAATCAAAATATTTGCATTTATGAAACTTGAGAAGCTAGGCTCACGGTTCCAATTGGTCGTTTCCTATGGAGTCTCTTCTCCATAGGAAACGACCAATTTTACGGTAACTTTTTTTAAAAATAATTGGCTTTTACAATGTTTTCAAATTACAGTATTATTAGGTATAGGACAGCGTAGGCCTGTCTACAAGTACTTAACAAAATAAAAAATGGTCTACAAATCTACTCACTCATGATCCTCCCTCTTCCATTAATGAACACAGCTCCTCCCACACCGGTGATGCGATATCCCGACAGTACGTCCAGGAGAGTAGACTTGCCAGCCCCCGAGGGTCCCATGATGGCCACCAGCTGACGAGGACGCAGTCTGCCGTGTACCCCATGGAGAATCTCTTTGCTCCCTGTAACAATAGAACATGGATTTAGAAATTGAAGTAGAAGTATCTAAAATTTACCTGTTCCAATAGAGTTACTTTGTTTTTCCCATTGGGAGAGATGCGGCCTAATTTTTTGATGCCCAATGAGTCCTTCCCCTTCTTTATACACTTGTACATCATTCTAAAAAATACTGATGACGACACTTATTATAGTTTAATAAGTATCATAATCAGTTTTTTAAATAAATCAAATACTATGTAACATGTAACTTGATAATATGTTTCTCTAAAAAGATTTCGTCTACCCTAGAATATTCTTCTAGTAATGGGTTTCCATGTTTTTGATGATAGCGAAAACCGTTTCTCTACCGATGAAAAACTTATGTGTGTGTATTATCCCACCGATCTTCGAACAATACAATATCCAGTTTCCGCTTAGATGTGAGAATTTTTATAAATATCTGCAATTGTGCTTAGACACGTTTTTTTTTTTTAAAAACTGGTGTTCTGACAATCCTACTAATATTATAAATGCGAAAGTTTGTAAGGATGGATGGATGGATGTTTGTTACTCTTTCACGCAAAAAGTGCTGAACGGATTTGGATGAAATTTGGCACACAGATAGTGTATTACCAGGAATAACACATAGGATACTTTTTATCCCGATATTCCCACGGGATCGAAACTTATGCGGGTGAAACCACGGGGAGTATTTAATAATCCGCAAATTTCCGCAGCACAAGAATCCAGTTTTTTTTGGCGATGAGATCACGTTGCATCTTGGTCATTAGATATTATTATATAATGTTCTGTTATTTAAAATTACTGTTGAAATCCTATTTTTTGCTTTTGTATATTTTATGATTTTATATTTTACTAGCAGCGTCTTGCGGTTTAACCCGCATGGGGGTTTCCTCAGGAATAGTGCATTTTGAGGTACATACAAAAATATCCTATGTCACTCGCAAATGGTGTAGCTTTCTATAAAAAACTAGCTGACCCGGCAAACGATGTTTTGCCATATAAATTATTTCTAGCTGCCCGGCGCTACTTCGTTTGCGTGGTGTCCTACCCCCTACCCTACTCCTACCCTACTCCTACACTACTCCTACCCTACTCCTACCCTACTCCTACACTACTCCTACACTACTCCTACCCTACCCTACTCCTACACTACTCCCACCCTACCCCTACCCTACTTCTACCCTACTCCTACACTACTCCTACCCTACTCCTATCCTACTCCTACCCTACTCCAACCTTACTCCTACCCTACCCCCTACCCTAATCCTACCCTACTCCTACCCTATTTCTACCTTACTCCTAACCTACACCTACCCTATTTTGTAAATTTTTCTCTGCGTAAGAACCATCCACGAACTACAAGGAATATTCTAAAAAAGAATTAGCGAAATCGGTTCTGCTGTTCTCGAGATTTGCGCTTAGCGACATATTCAGCGATTAATTTTGATATTATAGATAAGTGAAAGCATGTTTGAAATCCAATCAGCATTTACAGAGAGTACCCTTTACAAACAACTTTACGTCAAGCTTAGACGTATAGTCAAAGATTAATGCAATACTAAAGATTTTACTCGTACTCTTAACGATAATTTTATCATCCTAAATTCATTCATTGATTCACTGACACTCATTCATCATCATTCATTCATTGACTCACAGCCTAAACCGGAGATGAACATTTGTAGGGAAATTCTGCATTTTTTCCGTTGGGAAATCCATGGGACGCATGTCATGTAATTTATTAATGTTCTTTCAATTTGTTCGTTATGTTGAAAACTCTGTGATGAGGATTTTATAGATTGTGTGGAGGATTTTTACAATGAAAAACGATGCGTTAGTTTTTTTTACAAAATGCGACGGTGGTGTGACGATGAGGGAACATTTGCATGGCCAACATGGCCAGAGATCACACAAGACAGGGAGGTTTGGAAGAAACAAGGGGTGGTCTTTGCCGGGCTGTGGAACACAATGAAGGCTAACGGAGAGGGGGGAGTGGGAACGTTTTAAAATAAAACCAATCACGATCGAGAGATTAGTATGACGTAGCGCGTGGTGTTGTTTCTTGCCTCGAGATGTCGCTATCAGTCCTTGATATGCGTTTATGGAGCAGGAGTTCCAACAGTACCATTCTCAACACATTAAAGACCGCCTTTCTCCCATATATATCACTAATAATATCCTCTCCCATATATATCTCTTAAACTACAAGTCGGATCTGTTTTTTTTTTTGGATTTGATATCCCAATTCTTGAAAAAGGCTATAGGCTACTTAGCATCATATTAGAACCCTTAGGAGCTGAGCATAAGCAAAAAAAGCCCAGAAAAAACCAAGTAATAACGCGGGCAAGCGATGCGATTCGACGGTGTGGGTCGGGAAACAAGAAATTACCCTCGGACAAAGTCGCGGCCAGAAGCTAGTTTCCTATAATTCCTCAAAAGATACTCAACCTCCGCGTGGTGGCACAACAGCCACCTATTTACTTGTAAGTTTGACCCATAATGGTCTCTCGCAGAGTTTCCGCGGTTCGACTCAACCCTGATAACCCCGAATGACGTCAGAGATTAAACCCAGGGCGTTCTGGTGCACTTGACGGAACGAAGTTAATTATTGTAAGTAGTTTAATTAAGACTTGGTGACATCCTGTCATTAGAAATTCAAGGCTGAATTTAATCTAGACTTTGTCACAGCAGATTGTACTACCACCCGCACGTCAGCTGTTTCTCGTGAAATACGAAAATGGCCCTTACTGTTTCTAAATAAAGGTGCAGCCTAAGTCATGCCGTTATCATGGACGTGCTGCTGACTGTATGTGTTAGTATTAGGTAGGTACCATCTTCTTGTCGACATTTTAATTTTCATGACTATTAGTTTGCGGTTTCCCTTGACGTTTCCAGTGAATTGCTTTGTGTTATTAAATTGACATTATTTAGTAACACAAAGCTATTGTGTGTGTTATTGTTATTTTATTAAATAATACATCACAAGTTTTTAATAACTTTGGGGGTCTTTATACATATCAAAGGCCAGAAAAACAGATAAACGCATTTCAAAGTGTTTAAATCTGAATTTATTATTTTATTGGCTTGGTTATCTAGTCCTTTTGTTTTTGTATTTATTTGTAGGTATACTTAGTTAGTTTAATACTGGTATTTATCTGTATGCAGTTAGCCTGGAAGCCGACCCCAAAAATAGTTGCGAAAAGGCTAGTCAGATGATGATGAGTCAGTTAGTTAGTCATTTAATTTAGACAATCATACAACTCAGCCTATCGCAGTCCACAGCTGGACCAAGGCCTCTCCTAAGCTGCGCCACAACACCCTGTCCTCTGCCTTCCTTCTATTTCCTTTTAATGTAGTAGGTACCTAGTGTAAATAGTTCGTTGTTTTATATATTGTATATAATCATTTTTATGTTGTATATGAAATAATCAATAAAATATCCTTACTAACATTTCCTACCTCCTAGTTCGTTGTTGTTGTTGTCGTATTTGGAAAACCCTTGGGTCTTGAGTAGGTACGTCCAGATACAATTACAATAACCGGAGACAAACAACAAATGAATTGACATTCATTATTATAGGCAGAGGTAAATCCTTGCGAGACGTAAATATGGCTTCTTAGTCGATTCGTACGAATTTACTTGTCCGAAACGTACGAATAATTTGAATAATAATTATATTATTTTTTCTATAGGGGACTCGCACGGAGTTAATTTGTGGGCGAGACGACAACGATTTGTGGGCGAGGCGAGGCTATGTCCAACAGTGGATTGCAATAGGCTGAGTTGCCTGATTGATTGAGACGAGAACAACGTGTAATTTTTTTTAACCTCAACATAAAATTCAAAATGTGTCTATTGTTGTGTTGTTGTTGTGTTTTGTCTAATACATATTTCTGGAGTTATCGACTTGCCCACAAATAAATTAACTTTGTGCGAGTCGCCTTTAGAAAACACTATTATTTAAAAGTGACTTACGCCATAATAATATGCCTTTGTTACCAATATCAGTAAGTAGATCACTTATATCTCTTAGATACTGCTAATGAATCACAGATAAATTACTGGTTAAACATATGGTTTCTTATCACAACTCGATCATTGTAGCAACTAGGCCAACCTTATACTTTTGACCGACCTTAAGAAATTTTTCGTCGGTTACTAAAAAAAAAAATTGCTGTTCCATATGTTGTTTTGACCGCGTAGGTATTGCACTTTTCTATGAAAAAGAAGATTTTTTTTTTTTTGATAACCGATTAAAAATTTCTCCGCTAGGGTGTCTAGAATCATGTGCTGAATTCATGGTTACAGTTTGCGCGTCGATGTCCCTGCCACCCTGTATGCTTACAAATAGGTAGGTAGTACCTAGGTAATATTAATGTGCTGCAATCTAGGTACATGATACAAATAATTACAAGTTATTAACAATAATATTATAAATAATTGCATGTCACTTAAGATAACTTTGCTACGTTAATGTTTTCAATAAAATCAGCGTAAGGTCCTTAGTTGTAATCAAAACATGTGCTACTTGGGTACATGTCGCGGATGGATTGTAGAATCCGCTGCTTTATAAAACCCCTACTTGTCTTACAAAAGAATTCCTTTATGTAATCCCCCCCACCCTGTTTAATCATTTCATCGTTATTTAAAAAAAAAGTATATTAAATGAAATTAGGTCGTATGATTATTAGAACTTTTAAAATAAAAATAACTGTTAGTTAAATAAATAGTAATTTGGTCACATGCATGCCTATTAATTAATAATTGGTAATGCATGACAGTTAGCTAATATTATGTATCAAAAAATCAAAATAATCAATAATAATTTGCATGAAAATTCAAAATAAGTACGTAAAACTAACTCAAATTTGTTTCCGTTATTTCTATTAATTCTATGCCTAAATACTATTTTGCTAATAGTCATTATGCTTAGTAACATGCGAATTAAATTTATGCCAAAACCAATTAGCCTTCAAGATAATTATGCCAACATAAACTGTATGCCAAAAAAATATGGCAAAACAAATTATACCCAAAATAGTTATACCAAAGTATATTAGGAAAAAGAACATTATGTGAAAAGAAGAGACTCCTTTTCATTGTAATCCAACTTTTTACTCAACAAGCGCACTATACCAAACCCTTATTTTTGTCTAAAAATAATTAGGTAAGCGGACGCGTGTTACAGCAGAACAAAAACGTTTGCAGTCAAAAACAAAACATTGCAACCATTGAGCTGGCAACCGTGTACTGCGCAAAAAGCTCACAATCACAAGTTAATTGACAAAACAAACACGTATGTACACAAAGTGATACATCAACGTGCGCGTACGCCGCTCGATAACATTGTTTATAACTGAAACGAGTTGAACAACTGTTTTGGTTCGAGTGAGTTACAGAAAGAGATATTTAAAAGTGTTGGCGAAATTAATCTTCTGACCTTTCATCTGACGGACTATTTAGGTCGAGATAGCTATTAAAAATTATATAAATTATCATCGATCGGTCTGCAGATTGTAGATGCGGTAATTAATTAAGCAGTTAAAGTACTTTATGCGGCCTACTCAAATATTCTTTCTTTGGTATTGTACGTCGAGTCATTGAGCTCCTCAAGTTCTGAGTTGAGTTGAGCTACACGATTACTCACAAATGCTACAGGCTACACTGGCGCTTACCCCTTAAAAGCTTGTTTGCTTATTTAAAGATTTTAAGAACAAACTAAACTATTTTAAAATCTGCCTGAGTGTGTTCTAGATTTATTAACCTAGAATATTTTATGTAACTTTGTTAAAGACGAAGATTTAAAGTCAATGTGAAGTTAAGTAATAAGTCGAAAATTATCCTTTCACGATTGAGGTGCATTTATTTCTTTTTGCGAGAATATATTAACTTAGCCATTTAGGTAAATGCTAAAACAATCAAGATTCTGTTAGTTAAAAGACAAAAACTAAGATTTCAATGACTTGCATAATTCTAGCACAGAATAAAATACAAATATTTATATTTTTTTATTATTAATAGTTATCAAAAGAATTATTTTAATTTGTTGCTATGGTTCATCTTAACTTTTTCAATGTCGACGTTTATTCATTTAAACGATGTTTTTTATATAGCCTAATTGTTTTATTTTCAAATATTTCATGATACAGTCATCAAGATACAACATGATTATGTTATGTACTATATAAGGTCTTTACACACAACGCGTGTGGGAGACAAAGCCAGTGACAGACAGGCATCATCATGGCCGACAGCGGAGAAGTTAAACATCTTTGTTTGACGTTGTTGTTCCACGTGCTTGGCTGATTCACGGAAATACTACACAACTCAACTTTCTGAGTAACTGACACGAGTTCGGGAAATAGGTGAGTGTTTTTACAGAAATATTGTTGAGGAAAAGAATTAGAAAATAATATAGAATGACGGATGGTAGGCTCGATTTGGTTAATGGTGCTCGAAGTCAGAAGAAGCCTTCTGACTCAAAATCAAAATCAAAATCAAAAGTCATTTATTCAAATTAGGCTGAGAGTCAGCACTTTTTGAACGTCAAAATTACAAAAGACAGTCCCCCAAAAACGCCCGCCCTTCACTGACTAGTTATAGAACACGGAAATATTGAGGCCTAATCAATGTTTCTGACCCCGTAGAAGATGGCGGGACGAGCTGAAGAAAACAAACGACCAGTGATCCACTTTAGCCCTGGATCGAAAGAGCTGGTAGTCATAGCCTTTGCCCAGCCCCACTGCTGATACAGGTTAACAATAACAGTAGCAACATTTCTGCCATTCTATGAATCGAGAATGAGGCGGTTGAGGAGCGAAACGCCAACTAGCTGATGACTACAATTAAATACATAAAGTAATTTTTCACTAGGCATCGCACATTATATGACTTCGAATAACGCAGCTCCTGTTGATTCAATTCCTTCAATTGTAATTATAAGGCGACAAATTGCAATTAGAGACGCGGCCTCAGTGAAAATTACAATCATGACAAAGACAAATACGGCAAGTCACAACAAACTTAACTACACTAGGTAGTGGCGTAACAAATCAATTAATTCTCAAACAAAAACATCTCATTCTTCTTTTATTGTGAAACTGAAAGAAAACAGAACCAGAACTGAATAAAGAGCTGCTTAAAATTCGTGAACAAAGGCGTGTATTTCGCATATAGTGTTACGTCAGAGGTTGGTGTGGTAGCGATTCAACTTGATACAACGACCCATATTCGCAGGTATCAGCTGGCGTGACGTCACGAGGTTGGTGACACCGAGATAATGGCCGCTACTTGCCAGCTGCCGAATGTTAACGAAATTCCTTTTGTTTGTTTAAATAGCTGCGTGTCGATTTTTAATGTTGGAAATGTAAACGAAACACCCATTTGCATTTTGTGGAAAATAACGGGTACAATGTTGAATAGGTTAGGTGGCAGTGGCTTTATGTAAACCCTACACGCTTACTTTGAAGACAAAATGGTTTTTATCAGCTAACATGCGTTAGACTGCTTCTCTATGCACAAGGTAATTCTGGAAATCTATCCAGATAAACCTATGAGATTTTTGTGATGTTTCTGTTTATATTTTGTTCTGTTCCTCAATTTAAAAACAATAAAATAAAAAAATAAATAAACCGAAAACAAAAGAAACATAATATACAAAATATTACAATTTGTTACACGTGCTGACCTAAAATAAGCAGAAAGAACATTCAAAATATACCATGAACCTAAGTGCTTGCTTATCTACTTCTGCTAAAGTAAAGAGGATGCAATATGTAAAGTTGCACGAGGAAATGAAAACATCATGCGTTATCTATACTGTACGACCTTTCTCATCCGGGGTGCACGTTTCCCGATCGTTCAAAGTCAAATAAAGTTATTATACGTAGTGAAACGTTCAAAAATATCTACAATAAGATATACATAGAGTAGTATGTACAGGTACCTACACCTCTGTTGGCTAGCCCTTCGGGAAATAGAACCGTGATGGTATGTTATGTAATCAGCCTGTAATGTTCCCACAGCTGGGACACAGGCCACCTCTCTGTGAGAGAGATTGGACCATAATCCACCTCGCTGCCCTGTCCCATGTCTTCGAATTTTTGTTTTAAAAGCAGTGGTGATGAAATAAATTGCAGATAGTAAAATGTCTGATTGGGTTCGAGCCCACGACCTACAGCTCGTAGGTTGCGGCAGATACCACTGGGCCACTGCTCTGGTGATACTTAGGTAAAGAGTATTTCAGCTTCGAAAGAGTTTATTAGAGGTACCAATTTGAAAAGTGATACTAAGGAGGAATCGACACGAATTAAAGATCACTGGAGTATAAAATTATATGTTCAGTCAGATAAACATAATTTTGAGGAATAACCTTAATATAATTAAGTCAAGTCATCAGAATCAGTTACGGACAAGTTTCGTAGAAATATCAATATTTTTTCTTAGATAATAATATCTTGTCTTGATTAACTTTAATTGACTAATCCATCAGAGATATAATTAATATCCGGGTTGTAGATTCCTATAATAGTCACAACTCATTTGTCGAAGATCAGAAGGCTGAAATAATTCTAGTAATTTAAAACGTTCAAAATCTAGTCGCTGTCTCATCTCGGCGACCAACAAATGTCAAAAACTTGTCCAAAGTGTAGGGAAATTAGAAATATTTTTTGACAGATTGAGACTGAGATCAGACTGTGAACGTTCATAAAATTACGAGAATTGCGCCTCAGGTTGAAGTCACATGCCGTTTCTAAATGACAAACGTGAGTTTTTGTTAATCATGGTAATCATGAATATTCCTGACAATTTATATAACCAAATATTTACGAAGATGAAGGAAAATACTGTAAGTAAAGTTTTTTTTTATATTACCGAAAATAAAACTGCCTCGTCTTGTTGGTTTAGTAGTCGCAAGCACTACTGCTGAGAATGAGACCCTGGGTTCGATTCCAAGGCCAGGTGAAAGTGTTTTTTGGTTTTTTCATAAGGTATTTCTCAGTAGCCTGGATTTATGCACGGTTGATGGCGGTTGATGGCTCGCCTTATATTGCATAAGGCAAAATGTGGTAGCACCAATATAAGTACACATCTGCCTAACCCTTCGGAGAAAACAGGTGTGATGTTATGTTATGTTATGAAAAACAATTGGGAAAATTAAAACATACTAATTTGCACCCTAAAATTAGAAAACTCAGGCCAAAGAATAAAAATTTGTAGAGGAGTGAGACAGGGTGACCCGTTATCGTCGAAACTTTTTATATCCGTACTACAAAACATAATGAAAGATCTATCCTGGACCAAAAAAGGCATAAAAATAGGTACGAAACATCTTCACTATCTACGGTTTGCGGACGACATCGTACTGTTCTCGGAAGATGCTACAGAACTACAAACAATGATGGCTCGACGCAGTAAGCACAGATATTGGCCTCGAGATGAATATCACAAAAACAAAGGTAATGACGAACCATTGCAAAAAAACAATCACTGTAAATAACGCAAGCGTGGACTACGTAGATGATTACGTATACCTTGGCAAGCAAGTACCTTTTCGAAAGGAGAACCATACTGAGGAGTTAGATAGGCGTATTGCAATCACCTGGAAGAAGTACTGGGCCTACAAGGAGGTAATGAAATCAAACATGAATTTACAATTGAAAAAGAAAGTGCCTCCTACCCTGCCTCACGTACGGATGCCAAACATGGATATTTGCCGCCACAACCCGTAGAAAACTTGCAACATGTCAAAGAGCACTAGAACGCAGTTCCCTAAATATCAAACTAAAGGACAGATTACGACACAACTTAATAAGGAAAAAAACTCAAGTAACAGACGCTCTATCGTTCGCTAGAAGTTTAAAATGGAGATGGGCAGGACACGTGGCCCGCTATACAGATGAGAGATGGGAGATGGACGAAGACAGCGACATTATGGAGAGGCCCTCACGGATATAGACGTAGAGGTAGACCGAAAGCGAGATGGAAAGATGAAGTAGAGGCAATCGCAGGAAAAGACTGGACAGATGTCGCCAAAGATCGAGAAGATTGGCCTTCTCGTGAGGAGGCCTTTACCCGAAAACGGGTCCAATTAGCATAGTCACTATTATTACTTACTTTATATTATACGTTACCACAATTTTCCAAAATACCTAATGTCATGACTTGTATAATTTATAATTTTGCACGTTTTAATAAATTCAAAATGGATTATTTAATTTAAATTGTTTTGTTATGAATTTTTATCGTTTTAAAAAGGAATTTTATAAAAAAAAAAAATTGTAAATAACTCATAAAATCAATTCTAGTCACGCATGATTATGATTAAATGTAATATTGTTATGTAATTTTAACAGCTAATGGAATTAAAAGGCTTTTTTTTAATTTATTTATAATTTGCACTCATAATTATCAGAATAATTGCGTCAACCTTCTTAGTACCGAAATTACTTTAAACGATTTAATCGCATTGATAAAAGAAGATTTATAGTCGACACGTGCGGGGTAGTTGCGTAACAAACTATCAGTACCAATGGTTTTAATATTAACAGTTCAACGACATTCATTGCGTTATTTACGTTGTTGAGCAGACGATTTTTCCGAACATATGAAGCAATGGATTAGCAATATCCTTCAAAATTATTCAGATTGTGATTGATAGTGAGTTATGCAAATGGGGTGTTGTTTCTAAACCCGTTATTATGTGGGCTAGATAACATGCTGATTTTCAGTCACAATATTATTGTAGAGCGATGTCTGTGTGTAAGTAGGTAATGTGACAATAGTTTGATAATAATGTGGGTCGAATCGTGTGTTAGAAGTTACAACACCGTGTCTGTCCTCGCCACTGCAGGATTTTGAAATTGATAACATTATTTTTACGTGTTAGAAATTATCATTATCAATCATTAAAAATTAACAGATTTAGGTATCTATTTGGGTGTGGCTGTGGATAAATAATTATCTCGAGAAAAGGAATTAATAACTTTTAATGCTGATTGAATTACCACGACGGTGGTGTGACGATCTGATAATGTTTGCGCCAACATAGCCGTAGATCGCACAAGACAGGGAGGTTTGTAAGGAAAAAGGGGAGGCGTTTGCCAAGCAGAAAAGAAAGAAAGTTGATTGATTAATCATAAAAGTGCTTACGATCAAATCATCGTCCTCTTGCCCCTGTCCCATGTTACTTACTTGAGGTCGGCGGTGCAACACGTTTTCTACTTCCATTCTCCCCTGTCAATCCTCACGTTATCATTCACTCCCTTTTCTTTCATATCATTCCACACACAATGCATCCATCTTTTAGTACGATCAAATATAAGGCGTGAATTAGGACGTTAAATTAATTTATTATCAATTAGTTAATTAACTGAGAATTTTTCGCAGTAGCGTAAGTATTTTTTATCTTCGCTCTTGCCCTTGTATTTAACATATTTCATTACTGCTAATAAATAACCGTCGTGTGTTATCTAATCAAGTTGAGCACTTCCTGAGTTTAGTCACAGTTTAAGTATAACGTAGTATGTAGATATGTAGAAGTAGCACTGAGTTTCTGTTTTCATAAGAGATAATTCTTTATCGAAATAGGAGATATCGATTTTTTCTTAGAAATAATTATTATATTGGTATGGTATATGGCATATTGGTATACAGCTGAATCTTTAAAATATGTTGTCTCTGCTATTAAACCACTCTAGCCTGCTGCTGTGTGATCAATCACTAGAATCTCCACTTCATCATCATTGGAGACATACAACGGCATTGATTTCATTCTTATATTTGTCTGTACCTTCACACTCCACCCTGTGCTTAATTATCTTGTATCGCTTTAATCTCTGACGCACTCAAAAGGTCAAAACATTATTATGTCTATCATAGAGCCAACCTGTAAGGGCAATGCCAATGACGAAACCGATCTGTCATATTTCTTTAATAATACGGGCAGGGACCATAGTCTTCCTATAGTCGTAGATAACCATGTCACTTTAGCCACCCAAACTCATAATCCCATTTATTTGTTTCCATTCCCATCTTGCAATAGTATAGTAGTACGTATAGGGATAATCGTCGGTTAGTGCCTCCTTTCATTAAAAGCGTCTAACGGGCCTCTGCGAGTTGGCTTCGGCCCCTCGTACTCCTTCCAAAGGTCCGGGTCCCGAGGACCCCGAGATATGTCAAAGACATAATAAATAAAATAATAATAATAATTGCCGTGTAAGCGTACTAAGTTGAATCCAGCCAAGAGCTGAGAAACGGATCACATCTGCATATCTATTAATTCACAACGTTTCGGCAGGCTTCCGAACCGAATATGACATATTTTTGCATAATCTCTTTGAGTTCATGAGTTTTTTTTTTTCAGAAAAACTAAAGTGGAGGTAAATATTGCAAAGATTCAGTAGGTACTTAATTAAAAATAATAACAATCCATTTATTTCAGGCAACACAGGCCCGCAGATAAATTCCTTAACCGACATTATAAACAAACTGGTATTTATTGTCAAAAATAACTTTATGGGATTTTGGTCTATCCTGGGTTTAATATTAAGTTACTCTGTCTGGTTGTCTCATATTCATGAATAAAGATTATTATTAACCTGTTGAATGCCGTAATTACAGACACAATTAAAAAGCCATTGTGTCTGGCGTGGATCCACGTTCGGATATGAAAGGTTAATTGGGGCTTACGACTATGTTAGTAGTAGATATGTTCTTCGTTCTATGATTACCACTCGTGGTGACCATGATAATACTCGTTTGTGTGTGATCAAAGTTCACTTAACAACGACTTAACCGCAAGTGTAAAGTTCAGTGCGGATGAAAACATTGAGTATGCGGATGTGTGGCAATCTGCCTGTCAATATGTCCCGCGATTGTATTTGCAAGTACTCTGGATAATCAGACCAATGGGGACATCCTGTGGAGCTGTTAATGCTGTCATCATTTATTTACATGAAGTTTGGTCTGTTTTGAAATAATGTTTATATTATATGTATCTGCGTGTATATAGTTTCAAGTGTTGTGATTTTTTGCTTCGATGTCTTCTGTGTGACTTTAAAATTTTTAATGATGACTTTAATTACATAGACTACATTCTACTTCTTAGCGAATCGATGGCAAAAAGTTTAAATATTTTTGGCCCAAAATTTAGCTGCGTGAACTCCGCTCACTGACGCAATCATTAAGTGCACAGGTGACATGTATAGACTACATTGCATCTGATAGATTACAGCTTGTTTAAAAATACTTACTTCCTACTTATACCTTATACCTACTGTCTTTACTATGTATTAGTAACATTGGACGTGAAGTGGTTTTGAACGCGATGACCTATTTAATACATAATTGTTGTGCCCTATAAGTATAAGGTCAATGAAATCTATTCACCTTACAGGCTCTAAACCAGTCTGCAAACCGGTCTAGAAAGCATAGTTTTGTAGTAGAACCTACATTTTCTATTTCTCTTACCCAGTATCTTGACATACGCACTAATACTGGCTTGAATAAAACTATACCTATGTTAATATATACCTGCTAGTATATAGCTACTCAATACTACGTAATCTCTTACCGAAGGCCGTCTACATGGTTGAGCCACAGAAGTGAGACATTCCTGTTTTAGTGAAACAACTTATGAGTATTATAACTTTGGTATTTACTTGATCTTTACTTTAAAATTACTATTGAATATGTGCCTACAGTTTGCTGATCTCAACTCAAACCTTTGAAAATTGTTTCTAAAGTGACGAGAAAGATAGGTGCTTTACATTTTGCCACTTTTTTATGTCTGGCAGTAGATTGTGCGGGATCCGCGCAAATCTGTAGTAGCAGTAGCAGGAACACGCTAATTCAGCAAGGGAAATGAAATATAATTCTGTTAAGTAAGTGTAGTAAGTGCAATATTAGACCACGTGAAATAACACCGAACCAACACCAACCAAAATATAACAAAATTACATTTTGATATAGCAATAACGAGTTAAGGAAAACCTTAGGTTTTATTAAAATGTAATTCTTTTTTGGAAATAAGTTTCGAGCAAAAACGTTTTTATACTCTACACTCAAGCTACAAAGCAATGTGTCAATTACATCTTATTCTTTATACTTATTTTATTATTAAAGTTTATTGTTATTATTATTTTCGTCACAAACCAAGGTTGTTGGACTTCGATCACGTTTTTATTTGATCACGTTCGAGGAATAACCACAGACGTAATACATGCGGCTGGTTCGCGCTTATGTGTGGAAAATGACGAAATAATATAAACTGCACGTAGACATCTAGTTTACAAGATTTAAGAGATTTGTATTTATGAAAGATTTTTTACAGAAATGTTAAACAAGTGGTGGAAAAACCATAAGAGAGACCGCAGTCAGGGTGAAGAAAAACAAAGATTTAAAACTATAAGAGAGACCGCAGTCAGAGTGAAGAAAAACAAAGATTTAAAACCATAAGAGAGACCGCAGTTAGGGTGAAGAAAAACAAAGATTTAAAACTATAAGAGAGACCGCAGTCAGGGTGAAGAAAAACAAAGATTTAAAACTATAAGAGAGACCGCAGTCAGAGTGAAGAAAAACAAAGATTTAAAACCATAAGAGAGACCGCAGTCAGGGTGAAGAAAAACAAAGATTTAAAACTATAAGAGAGACCGCAGTCAGGGTGAAGAAAAACAAAGATTTAAAACTATAAGAGAGACCGCAGTCAGGTTGAAGAAAAAAAAAGATTTTAAACCTACAAAGAATTAAAAATTGAATTTCAGTTGGATCGAGGTGGCCCTGGAAAAGGATACCTGGAAGGATTTGGGAAGGCCTTTGCTCAGCATCAGCAGCCGGACAATGTAGGCTTGCATTGAAAACAAGTTACTCTTCTGGCGATTGGCAGAATTAAAAAAAGTCTACGGCTCTACCTAAAGCACAAAGTTTCCATTGCTTATTTCAATATGACCTTATAGTGCGATAGTCATTTATTTTTATTTTATCAAACCCAGTTTTAATCGATTTCCCCAAGTCTTTAATATCTTAACCCTTCATCATCTGACTAGCCTTTTCCCAACTATGATGGGGCCGGCTTCCAGTATAACCAGATGCAGTTGAACACCAGTTTTCTACATGGTGCGACGGCCTATCTGAACACAACCAAGTCACTGGTAAGACTGGTTGCCATACTGTCGGGCTTCTGACTACCCGTAATGACTGTCAAAGATCTACAAATGACAGCCAGGACCAACGGCTTAACTTGTTTTCCAAGACATGAAGGGGTCTCGGTACTCTCGGTATGTAAAGGATGGTCACCCATCCACGGACCGACCTGGGCAAGCGTTGCTTAACCTTGAAGATCGCCCCGTGCTGTTGTTTATTATTTAACCATCAGCCCCTTATATCCTAATATCTTAACTCTCAAGTATCCAAAATATTATCCTTATACGATTGAATACAAAAAAAAGAAGAAAAAATTAACATATTTCTAAAAAACTTACGACAGTTTTTGCTAAATAAAAGCTACTACTCGGTAAACGAATATATAAGTGACAGACTTATAAAGTCATAACTTAAGTACTGAGACTTAAAATTTTATTTATATATTAATGGGTAGTAATAAAAGCTCCGACAAAAAAAGAAGAATTGTCCTTACTCAAAATATTAAATCTACTGCCTAATTAATTTTGTATTAACTTTTCGGTAATTGATTTTAACACAGTATTACAGTCAACCACAGATCGCTGGAAATTAATTTGTTTTTCGGAAGCTTTATTATTTTCCTTTATTAATTATTATTACATCTCTCAATAGATACTTATTTCTAGCTAGCTTTAATATATAAAGCTATTAGTTTATCTCATATAATACATATCTACATCATTATTGTAATATAGTAGTTTGATAAGAAGTAATATTATAAAATTAACAATTAATTGCTTCCTCTCTCCTAACTCACTTATTTTGCTGTGCCCTGGGTTCATTATGATCTAATTATAAGTTTACCACCTAAGAACATCAACATGTGGAATGCAATAAAAGTGAATCATTTAATATTAAAACGAGAAAAACATTAATTACCATAATTATTTATACTTAACATATAAATGAGTAAAAAATACAGCCAAAGGCCAACCTTAACTGACGGTCTGATGTCACAAGCTTCTTATGTAAAAACCCCTCACGTGTGCCTTGTATGAAACTCTATCATAATTACTTCGGACTTCGATCTTAACCCTACACAATTATATCACATATCACTCGTGATATCACATTATGATATCACTCGGATCCTTGACATGTGGTAGTCCGTGCGTCAATGTTTAGTTCACACGGCTGATATAAAGTATCACTAGATCTACAATGTCCTATAAATAATGTTGTGTAGGAAATTCTTGGGACCGTAGTTACTATACAATTTAGGTGGTAGGAACATCGATGCGCCAACTGAAATCATGGATTCAGAACATGATTCTATAGTCGGTTTATATCAAAAAAAAAAAACAGTTGTTCATAGAAAAGTCAAAATGTATGGAACAGGATCTTTTAATAACCTACCTTATTTTACGTTCAAAATCTAGCCGCAGTCTCGTGTCGGCGACAAACAAATGTCAAAAACTTGTCAAAATGTAGGGAAATTAGAGGTATTTTCGACAGATTGAGACTGAGATCAAACTGTAAACGTTCTTAAAATTACGAGAATTGCCCTTCAGGTAAGTTCAATGACTTTTTATAGCAACAAAGACACATAATATGTATATGCAAAATAACTCCTCACATGCATGTAATAAGGAAGGATTTAAATTAAAACACAATCTGCACAATGAGCAGAGGTCAAACACATAATAGTTCTTTTTTTTACCGACTGACGTGATGTGAATATTAATAGACGAGAAGTTGTAAAATGTTCACTTCCTATTTAAATCACAATAAACAGATTAATTTTATTTACCCGCCGCGACCTACGAGTTGTAGGTCGTAGGTTCGATGCCAGACAGGCGCTTTACTTTGTGTAAATTAATTCATTACCACTGCTCTCAAAACGGTGAAGGAAATCATCGTGAGGAAACCGGTATGTCTGAGAACCAAAAATTCAAAGAGATGTGACATCTACCAACCACTATCGCCTCCGTCCCAGCAGTGGGAACATTTTAGGCTGATTATGGTAATGCTAATGGGCTGGCCATGTCTATCGAAGGACCGATGGCCGCAGCAGGAGCAGACGAGTCCAGGGGGTCTACTCCGAAGTAGTATCGGCAGAATGTTCGGCCGTTTCCTGCTACGAAGTTACTATTTGGTTCGGTTGGTCCCGATCCTACACTCTTTCGCATATTGACTATGGTCCCGACCCAACTGAGCAGATACGAAGTTTTTTCGCATTTTTCAATAATATTCGGTTCGGCCATGTGTCGGTCCGATCCGAACATTCGCACTTTGCACTTCGGAGTAGACCCTCTGGAGTGGAGACCGCGTATGCGTAGTGTGGGACCCAGCTAGATGGAAGGACGACCTAAAGGAGGTGGCTGGGGTAGACTGGATGCGGAAGGCGAGGGACAGGGTGTTGTGGCGCAGTCTGGGAAAGGCCTATATCCAGCAGTGGACTGCGATCGGCTGAGTGGATTGATTGATCGATGCTAATGATTGATTGATGCTAATAACAGACTGGAAGATAAGTTAAGCTAGTTCAAGATAAGTAACGCAGTGGAAATTTATCTAAACGTGACATACATTGATTTAACCTTAGTTTAATGAAGTTATCAATGAATGGATATTTCTTGCAGTGAGCTGTCAAGGTTGATATAAGTTTTAAACGAACTGTTACGAACTAGATGTTGTTTGCGATTTCATCTGCGTGTATTTTGTATTTTTTTTTAATAGCCTATTTCTTCTCCAGGTGTCAGGCAACCTATCTGTCAAGTATTATAACGATCATCATCATCTGTAACAATAGCACCGGGTTTCATTTTGACAGTTCAACGCTATTCATTTATTAACATTGTTGAGCAGACAAATTTTTCGAACATATTCGTGAAGCAATGGATTAGCAAGATCCTTCAAAATCATTCAGATTGTTATTGAAAGTGTGTTTCGCAATTAGGGTGCTGTTCAGTGGTTAAGGCGTGAAAAAGTAACTGAAAGACAGTTACTTTCTCCTTTATTTTAGAATAGTTTGTATTATCATTAAAATAACAATCACTGCAAAGCCATAGTAAAAGAAAACAAAGAATTTATGACAATCATTGTTTACTAGATATTTATTCCCCTTTATTCATAAACGTTGCTTAAAGTTAAGTAGTGATTAGCGACTGTTTAACCATACATTTTTGACGTTTAAACGTTACTTAACTTTAGTCATCGTTTATGAATAAACCCCATTGTGTTCAAAGTAGAGCGCGTATTTATCTCTGGGCAGTAGATAATGGCTTGGATAACATTTTGTTTTCAACTTATGTCATGCTAGATCGAATAGAGTATAATGAGCTTGTCAAATTTCGATCTGCATAAATCATAACAGCTGTCAAAACTAGTCCTTGCGCTCGTTGCTGATTTCATAGTCGTTGGCTATGTATAATTATGTGACTAATAAACTTTGCACTGTCCAAAGTCCATGATAATATGTTAGATGCCTTGGAAACAAAGAGGCTGCTAGCTTATCTGGCTGCTGTACCATCCAACTTAGTACATCTAACTAAGTGAAATGTTTAGTAACAAAGGCAGTCGTGAATCATCGGCAAACTGACAGGGAACACTTAAATAACTTTGAACATTGTTCCTTATGACTGTAAAGAACTATATCCTTGAAATAAAGTTAATCATTACTTCATTATCATTTAAGGATTCATCTAAGCAATAAATAGTATTCTGTGCATTTTTTCAGATGAAAACGATGTAGGAATTCATGTATATGAATGTCTACAAGGTTAAAATACGCTTAGTCATGATGCTTATCAAATCGTATTTTCATGATGAAACAAAATCCTACTAATATTATAAACGCGAAAGTTGGTGAACATGGATGGATGGATGTTTGTTACTCTTTCATGCCAAAAGTACTAAACGGAATTTGATAAAACTTTACAGTAATATTATAGCTTATACATCAGAATAACACATAGGGTACTTTTTATCCCGATATTTCCACGGTATTGACACTTATGCGGGTGAAACCGCGGGGCGCTGCTAGTCATAAATAAATATTACCCTGTCACCTGCACACGTGAGGACCTAATAGCTGAGTCAGTGAACGGTAGCCGCGTTGCTGAATTATGGGTCAAACAAAAAATCGATATATTTAAGTCGTGTTATAATATGTGCCATCTTTTTTGTCTAGCTTTAATTTTACAGTAAGAAATAATGATAAAATTTTATGTAAATATTTATTGCTTAAGATTTATTTGCAAGGTCGCTCGAGTAATTTAACTTATTGGAGAAAAAAAACCGTTATTTACCTACAAGTATTTATGTTTTAACATAGTAACGATAAGATTGTGGGAGTAATAACACAAATATTATTACTTATTGTAAACATTAAGATTTTTTGCACATAAAACTGTGTCAGATACCGTGTGACTGGGTCATTGTTTGGCTAGATTATTTTTAAAACCATAATCTCTCATCATTAGTTTGTCTGCAACTGGGCAGAAACATTCAAAGAATTATTTCAGTAAACTGCACACTATCAACCACAATCTCAGATCTGAATCATTTTGAAGGATACCTATTATTGATCCATTGCTTCTTATACGTCTGCTCAACAACGTAAATAACGCAATGAATGTTGTTGAACTGTCAAAATAAAAGCCAATTGCTACTGTTAGTGTGTTACGCTGTCATTCGTGGATCTTTGACAGTCGTTACGGGTCGTCAGTAGCCCGAAAGTCTGACAACCAGTCTTACTAAGGGGTATCGTATTACCCAGTAACTGGGTTGTGGAGGTCAGATAGGCAGTCGCTTCATGTAAAATACTGGTATTCAGCTGCATCCGGTTAGACTGGAAGCCGACCCCAACATAGTTGGGAAAAGGCTAGGCAGATGATGAGTGTGTTACGCAGTTACCCCGCTGTTTCCATACAGTTTCTTTGATTAAGATAAGACATTGCCATGGCTGCAGTTTTTATGGAATCAGATAGACTCACAAAATGACAAACAGTTTCTAGTCAAAACATTATGCAACTTCAAACCATAGTTGATCAGCTAATGAGCAACCTCAGTCACGCTAATTATTGCCTAGACATTGTCGGGTTACAAAAACAAATTCTATTGGCCGCGATAAAGTCATATCGAATAACGTTACCTACCTTATCAGTAACACACAAACGGTTCTAAGTTCAATAATAACGACAATTTCATTTACGTAATTACTTATTTGCTTGAGGTGTCTAAAATTATTATATTTAAGTGCCCATTGCTTTCCAAAAACCTCTATTGTAATGAGAGCAAATTTTTAAATCCCTGTGTTTTTGGTGTCATCACTTTTTTGTATTTTTTCACCTCGTGTTTGACAACTCTATTAGAATATATGTACGAGTACATACTCGTAGCTATTCTAAATTCTTCAAGATGTCTGCATTCTCCGAGACTATAATAATATAATGAAATTGGAAATACTTTTTTAATGCTTTATCTCGGGTTAGGGGGAAACTGGCCTCTGGTCCGTGGCCCACATTACACGGAATGCGTGGGCCAGAATACCATGGGAAAAAGTATCGTAGTTAAATTGACCCATTGTGATTTAAGGTCATTAAAATGAAAAAAAAGTGCGAAATAAAACGTAAGTTATCAGAATATGTAGGTATATGTATATCTATGTTCGTACTATGTGATTACTGTTTTAAGGAAAATCACCATTATTGTTTAAGATTTGATGATTGTATTCAGTTTGCTACTTTTCAATGTAAAAAACCATGTTATGATTTCCGGTTATTATTGAAAATCATCATCATCAATGGCAACAAGCTATGTACTCGCATGTAGCTTCTAAATAAGCTGTTTTATCATTAGGTATGTTTAGAAATTCATGATCATAGGGGAACTGGGGAAACTATCAGATATGTTACATTCAGCGGCAGCCATGCATCTTTGTGGGTCACGATCGTGAAGGTGATAATTAAGTTTATGGAGGTGTATGAAGTAACAAAGCAGGCATTAATTTGCATAGATGATAATGTTTTAATTTTCATTCCATTCCAAAATATTTTGTTTGCAACCTTTCGCGTGTCTTCCTCCAACCATCTCAATCTAGTGTCAAGGCCTCTATCCCCCATGATGTCCGGTTAACACTCAAAATTGTCCACATCCTATATTTTGGAGGGGACATCACAAAAACTGGACAATTCAATTGAGTTGAACGAACTGTCCAGTGTATTTTATCGAACACTTGTAGTAACGATTGTTAGGCGATTCAGTGAGTGTCCTTATCACAGTTATCACATCACCGAATCGGCATATCTTGATAAGGAGCCATACTATCGCATATCCGGGAGAATAATATCATAGTAGAAGGCATGAAGTTATTATAAGTGCAAACTTACAATGAATTCATTTGTTACGGAAAAGAACCGATATAGCTTGCAGAGTAAGCAAACTGCAGTGGCAGTGGACTAGCGATGTTGGTTGAAAGACCGATGGCCGGTGGAGCAGACGAGTCCTGGGGGTCTACTCCGAAGTGCAAAGTGCGAATGTTCGGATCGGACCGACACATGGCCAAACCGAATATTATTGAAAAATGCGAAAAAACGTTCGAATCGGCTCAGTTGGGTCGGGACCAAAGACATTAAATTATTACTTGTCGGGACCATAGTCAATATTCGAAAGAATTTAGGAGTGTAGGATCGGGACCGACCGAACCAAATAGTAACTTCGTAGCAGGAAACGGCCGAACATTCGGCCGATACTACTTCGGAGTAGACCCCCTGGAGTTGAGACCGCGTCTCGGCAAGCGTAGCGTGAGATGCATCCCAGCCAGACTGACCGACGACCTTAAGAAGGTGGCTGGGACAGATTGGATGCAAAAGGCGGAGGACAGGGTGTTGTTGCGCCGCCTGAGAGAGGACTATGTCCAGCAGTGGACTGAGATAAGCTGAATTGAAGTAGTTACGCAAACCGGATTTTGTGCTTCGGTCGGACTTTTAATGTTGATCATGATCTTGTTTTTCTATGTAGAAGTAGATCAATAGACTAAAGGAATGCTCGGCAGTCTTTTTAAAAAAGATTCGTGACGTAGGTAAGGATGGCAAGAATGAAACAGGTTTAATGTACGCCTTGCAGATACAGGTAAAATGTGGTGAAATATCTAATATGTCATCTTTTTTAACATTTCTTGAACGATTTAATAGACTTTGCATTTTAGTTACAATACAAAGAAAGTGACGCGAAAAAGGTGTTCATGATACAACGTTAAGGTATTGAGAACAGTAAAATATCTACATTTATGTATTAATTCAAGATAATGTAGATAAGCATGTTAATCCATGGATAGGGATAGATAAAGTAAATGTTCGAATGTACGCAATCATTGGTATTTCTACAAATCAATGATAACGATTAGTTGACCAACTGTACTTTAACCAGGTCATCTCAATGAAGAAATAGCCAGAATCGACGTCACATCAAAGTTACTTAGTTAACAGATATTGTTTTGGTGCAATCAGCAATGGTACTATTATACTTACAAGGTGTCGTTTTGCATCCTCGTCAAATTCAAGGAGGTAACTATGCTACACGAATACTTCGAAACTTCTCGACACGAATCAATAATAAAATAGGTAGGTATTTTTTTATAATTTTCGGAAATCTGCATGTGTGGGACACGCATTTTGAAACGCGGCCTGTGTGAGACCGCACTGTAACTGCCCTTTTACACACACATACTCGTACGATACCATAACGCGATTCTGTTCTTTGAAAGTGGTGTATTCTGAAATACTGTCAAACTTAATAACAAAAAAAAACAAATATGTGTTCATTATTTACCAAGGATCGTAATTTTATTCATTTTATTATTTATTCTTTCATAACAGCCTCCTGAAATTTGACGAGGATGCAAAACAACAGCTTGTATATATTCTGTCTGTGGCACTCGTCTACATACCGAGATTCAAAGTTGTGATAAAATTGGTGCTGGGTGTTGATATTTTTCTCCAGTAGTCATCTAATTTATACTTTTTCAGCTAGACGGGTTTGTGTGGTATGTGAAACATACAGTTTATTAAATCGACTGAGTTCAAGAAGCCTCTATGTGGCCCAGAGTTTAAAATTCCACTATTCTTGTTCTTAAGGTTTAATGTTCCTGATCGAAACGGTAACAGTAGGTTTAATAAAGCTGTTAAACCTTTGATAGAATCAAAACAAAATCAACCTTGCATTTTCCTACAGCATTTTCCCAAATATTTTGGGTCGGCTTCAAGTACACCTACATATACCTGATGACACCCTTTATTGAGGTGTCATCCTCATGTATTGTGTACTTAAATCTTTTGTTTGATATTTTAAATATATTGTTGTGTACCTATATATTTTTAACTGTTCTATCTCAGGTATGCTGGAAGAGATTTCTTATGAAATAAGCATCACCTCTGTACCTATTTTTTCTGTTCCGTTTTTCATTGTCTGTTTATATATGTGTGTAAATAAAGAGTAAAATAAAATAAAAATATATCTATTCTATACAAATAATAAAGTTGAAGAGTTTGTTTGTTTGAATGCACTAATCTCTGGAACTACCAGTCGGATTAATTATATATGAGATGGGTCGGGGGAGCAAGCGGACGAAGTAAGGAGCAGAAGCTAGTAAATCAAACGGATGCAGCTGAATACCAGTATTTTACATGGAGCGACTGCTTATCTGGGACGCTGCTCACTAAACAAACACTTCCACACGATAGGCATAACGGACAGCACCTTGTGCAGAGCTTGCATGGAGGCTGATGAAACCGTCGCGCATGTGCTCTTTAAGTGCACAGGCGTCACCCAGATTAGGTCGCAAACCCTCGGGACACCCAGATCTTACACAGATGTTCTCAACAGACCAGGAGACTTAATAAGCTTCTGGAGGGAGGTGGGCTGGTTGGAATAACCAAACCCGTAACATAGAATATAGACTGCTTATCTGACCCCCATGACTTATCTGACCCCCACAACTTATCTGACCCCCACGACTTATCTGACCCCCACGACCCAACAACACCTTTTATACAGTCCTCAGTTCAATTTACCTGACAATCACGTGTCTATCATGTTATGGCATAATAACAAGAAGTTGTAAACAGCTTTATTTGCTACTAGTGTCTCTAACCATTTTTTCCCTGTTAGGTTAAAAGTCAAATCCTGACGTAAACTGGAGATCATTATAATATTACAAAGTACAAGTTATAGTATAGCTAGCTGCGCCTTGCGGTTTCACCCGTATACGTTTCGATTCCGCGGGAATATTGGGATAAATATCCTATGTGTTAATCCTGGTTATAAACTATCTGTGTCCAAAATTTCATCCAAATCTGTTTAGTAGTTTTTGCGTGAAAGAGTATCAAACATCCATCCATCCATACAAACTTTCGCGTTTATAATATTAGAAGGATTTATGTGAACTTGTGAGTACCTAGTTATTATTTATTTGAAGGGTCAATAAAATCAACTCTGTGGGGAGAGTAATTATAATTATTTACTTATGAATAAAAACCGATTGTTTTTAAGCCCTTAGATTATGGTTTTTGATAACTTTGTAGTTGTACGAGTACATGCATTGTCTTAAATTATTTACATTTTTGAGTAGGTAGGTAAACAAAAATAAACATTTTATATTATAAAATACCTAATTTTTATTCCGTTAAAATATTGTTTCTGCGAAAACCGGTAACTTAAATAAGGAAACCGGTATCGTAAAAGTTACCTTGCACTTTGGTCGTTGTTGCCGATTGATGATAAAAAAAATCCAAGCTGTGATTCATAAATATACTTATATAAATTGTTTTAATCCTTTTTATTTATTTAATGTTAAGTAGAGTTTTTCTCTAGTTAATAATATTTATAATATTATTCGTAATATCATCAGTTTAAAATTGTGCCACCTTTCAATTAGGCACTTAAATAAATAAATTTATTACAACTTTGCAAAATTATAATCTTTGGTTTTAAAAATTCACGACAAACTAAAACTAAAACATTTGCAGCAAGCAAGCATAAGCATAAGCTAAGCATTTGTTTCAAGTAAACCAATTACAGGCACTTTTGAATTGTTAAGGAGTCGGTCAGTTAGAAAGATGAAGCTAGTTCCATTCCAAAGCGTAGTAGATACATATGGAGAAGAACGGGCAAGAAACTCTACCATTATGGTATTAGACACTAGATACTAAACAGCCTAGCCTACCTACAATATGCTAACTAATCATTACAAAACTACCTGTGCAATGCAGTTTTTTGTTTACCATCTCGTTCTTATACCTGTATAACAAAAAGTGAACTTGACTCGTTTATGATGTAGCAATCGAGTCAAGGCGAGGTATTGTGGTTGTTAGCTGCGGCTCAATCGATAAGACGCTCAATCGATGCAAGAAGCACTTTGAGTTCCAGCCAGAGCTGACCTTAGAGTGTTGATATTACTACTTATTTTATTTTGGTTAAACGTAAGGCTTTACAGTGATATTTTTAAGCAGTTAACAAATCTAATTTCAATTATTTTTGCAATACAATTAGTTTTTGGGAAGAGCTCTTGTTGTAATGTACAGACGCCAGCACATCAAGCTATGAGCATCTGTCAAATTTCTTTAATAGATTTTCAACTTTATCGCTAAAGTATTAGGTTCGAGGTTGAATGGGAAATTTGACAGTTTTGGGTAGCTTGATGTGCTGGCGTCTGTATATTGCTAATTTTGGTGCAAAGGGTTTATTAGCATATAATTAAGTAGCATTATAGGAGGTGCCACAACACATAGCCAAAGAAGTGTGTTGTACTTTTTGTAAATAAGACCAACTTAAAACAAATAGTGGTATAACGTTCAATAGATAATAGTATAACGTCAAATAGATGGGAGTATAGTATTTTAGTATATCAAGATTTCATAGTGCATTGTCTCTGGTTGTAAGTATTGTTTACACTCCGTTGTGGCTCTTTACATTTCCTATCATTTATGTGCATTAAACATCATTAGTAACCTCGTTACAGATTTGAACTAATAAACGAATTCCTATTGTTGTTCCCACGGAATAGATGTTCCCACCATCATTAGCATGAAATGGATTAGCATGAATGATTGTGGAAACAACAGCTTTTGGGAGCAGCAGCTTCAATACCTATAAATCCGGATAATACGCATCTATTATCCGGATTTATGGGTATTAAAGCTGTTAAAATAAAATAAATAAATAAACCTTCCAATAAGATTAAAGGTTAAGAGTAAAGTGCGATGCAGAGAGCAGGGAATAATACTTGATTTGATTGATAATGCACTTTGAGAGGAGAGAGATTCAAAGGCTTAAAATAAAAATCAGAGTGAATTGGGAAGAAAAGATGAGGAAAGCTGACCCAAACACTGAAACAGTTTGGGGGGGGGGGGGGGGTTCGTCCGCATCGCTGTCAACAGGAACAGTGCCTAAAAGGCTGGCAGCACTGCCACGTTGTATGGCGATGCTAATTCTTTGGCCGAGAAATATGGATAATATTGTTTAACTATGAAACAATCATTTCAGGATGGGTGACACGGGTGATTAACAAGTTTCGTAATACGTAGTTGCATTGAAGCATTATTTCCTGCCTGTGATTGATTGCCCACTGATTACCACATGAGTCGATAATCTTCTAAGGATTAATTACAAGTCTTTCATCATTTACAAGTACAATGTGACAAACAGTAGGTAGATCAAGCTGTCTGTAATTTGTAAAAGACTGTCTATTTCTGTAAAATGATAGAGATTAAAGTCTGACAACTAGTCTTACCAATGATAGAGATTAAAGTCTGACAACTAGTGTTACCCAGTAACTGGGTTGTGGAGGTCAGATAGGCAGTCACTGCACGTAAAATACTGGTATTCAGTATCCGGTCTGCATCCGGTTAGACTGGAAGCCGACTCCAAAAATAGTTGGGAAAAGGTTAGGCAGATGGAGATGATAGAGCTTAAAAGCTGCAGTCGAAGGCTTCTTATTTGTGTCTTTTCAATATAAGTAGGTATGTATTAGCACAACCAAGCAGTTCATTCAGGAGAATTTTCAGCTGTTATCAGAACGACGGTGTTACTGGCAATAGGGTACATCGTACTCATCAACAGTAAGTTACCTACAAAAAAACTGCCCGCGTCCAATGAAAATCTTGACCTTAGTTAGTTAATTATTATTCACATCGTGTGTTATCTAAAAACGACATAGAAACATAATAAATAGGTACATAAGATAAATACGTAAGTAGATAATGTCAACAAGTTATTAGTATACTATTGTGGTCTTTGGTTATTAGGCAATTATACTTCCTTACCGACCTACGTGTTATAAAGTTATACAAACTCTACACGTTAACTAAGTATAAACCGCGTTTACACAAAGACTAAGATATTGTAGATATTTATTATCGTGTTACTGACGATATAATCGTAACATATCCATACTTAGGTATTGTTGTAGCATATCGAATAACTTTATCACGACCTGTGGAGTTGTGGCACGCTACGTCAATACTGTTGCATCCAGTTTTAGGGTTCCGTAGCCAAATGGCAAAAACGGAACCCTTATGGATTCTGTTATTTTAGAAGTTACAGGGGAACCTTACCTGTAACTTCTAAAATAACAGAATGATAAAACTAAAGGGAAGGGGAACCCTCGGTGCGCGAGTCCGACTCGCACTTGGACGGTTTTTAATTGGATCTAGGTCTTAGGTGCTACAGTTCGAAACCTTTTATTGTGTAAGGATCACTAGGTAAGGAATTCGATCACAATACACTTTCAGATAGCATTCCTTTCCTATATTCTAATGCTTCTTCCTTTCCTATATAATAATGGATTAATTTAATTATATAAAAATGTAAAACGCCTAGCACTGATCAAAATCTAGGAAGGGATGAAAATTTACTTCCGTTTTCAGAAACAGGACCCAATTTTGTATATAAACTGTTCAAATTTACCTTTAGTTATTCCCAGTTTGACTGTGCATGTGATATTGCTGAAATGTATGTCCACTGGGTCAAGTTTAGGGACCATGTGGATTCCCTGTGCAGGCGCAGCTGGAGGGGCAACTGGCTGGGCTTCCCGGGAGGAGCCCTGGACAGGAGGCATCGCGGGACTAGGCCCGGTTGTTCCCGTATTCCCCGTCGTAAACGCGACACTAGTATCATCAACAATTTGCGCCCCGGCCAACATCATTCCGATCGCGAACTACACTGTTTCTTCGATAAAACTTCCGCGCGTGCGCGCTACGATACGTCGCGCATTGAAGTGCGCCCGCGCTTAGCTCCAACGCGAAGTGGACTATTGGAACCCTTTGTCCGTAGCCGGTAAATAATAAATGCACACGCATTTGTTTCATTGCACGTTAATTTGTAAATGAGTGTTGGACGACACTCTATTAGCGAGCGTGTGGGCGTGCGCACGTCTGTGTGTGTAGCGCGTGAACAATACCCTTTATTGTGATGTTACTGCATTATTCGTATGTTTTGTACATGTAGAGACAAAGATACGAATGTATTCTAAATTTAACAACAATAGCTTCCTTTATTATTAGAAATAAAAATATTAGCACTAAATACCTACCTATTTCATTAAAAGCACATAACGGCTAAGAGCGAGCAAACTAAAACACTAACGTGTTTTAGTTTACTCGCTCGTAGCCGCAATTAGTCATCTATTTGACCGTAATTTGCTTACTATGTTTTCATTCGATTATAAAAACATAGTACTCACCTACATTTATTTACTTATACTTTACCTACTAAACTAGAATTAAACAAGTTGAAAAGAATAAAAAATATGTCAACTTTATGACGGTGAGGTAAATTGGATTATTTAAATTGTTATTAATTTGGTTTAGCTGTTGGTTCTCCTAAAAAATAAAATAAAAAAGCCTTTGTTCTACCATAAATACATATAACAATTTAAGCATAGTAATTATTTTCTCCTATCACATTGTATACTTACTACACATTTCATTAGGTATATATTAATATTATTGTTTATTATTTGAGTTGAATTCATATTTATTATTATTGTATAATTGTATATTTCATATGTGTTTGTAAGCAAAATATAATTTAATTTAAATATAAAATATAAGTTGGTTCTCCTACTTATAAGTAAATAAAAGATAATTTAGGACTTGTTCGAACATAGCCTTGAAATCTAACCGGAGCAACTTTTCTCGGGCTAGATTTCTTGTACATCTCTTCGAAACGGCTTAAACATTTTTAAAGTGCAGCGAATCCTTCAAAACTCTAGACAGGGAGCACTGGGCTGTAAATAATCACAGCGGTAAACTGAATTTCAGTTATCTACACACTGTACAGGTACACGTCACAACCACAACATGTCTTAAAGGATAATAAAGGTCGCTATGTAAAGGTTTAAAGATTAGACGGGTCTGTGTCCTGAAAAAAGGGGCTAAGTTATACGTTTTTCATGATGCTCTGAAAATTATTACACAGCAGAGCATGAAGACGATACAAATATAGGTACATGGACTAAAAATATAAAATAAACAAGAAAACAATGTTTCTGATTACAGCGTCATCTATGACCGACACAAGAAACTGTGAACGCATTTACTTAGGTAGCATATAATGTACCTCTTATGTTCAACAGATTTAGATAAGAATGTACCTACCTATCCATCTGTGTTGGTATATTAGTTCAGTGAGTTGAACAAAGATGGCACCACTACACCGCTTCATTGATCGATGTCACTTTGGTCAGTTTAAGGTCACAGACCTCTCCATTGACCTGCAGACTAGGTCAATAGACTGTCACAATCTGTATAAACAAAACAAAGGTTACTCTGAGTTGTATAGTACTAATTAATGTTGTTATTATTGTGTTTTTATTTTATAAGTAACTAGCTGACCCGGGAAACGTTGTTTTGCCATATATAAATTATTTCTAGCTGCCCGGCGCTACTTCGTTCACGTGGTGTCCTACCCCCTACCCTACTCCTACACTACTCCTACCCTACTCTTACCCTACTCCTACCCTACCAGGGACCCTACCTACTCCTACGTTACTCGTACCCTGCTGCTACACAACTCCTACCCTACTCCTAACCTACTCCTACACTACTCCTACCCTACTCCTTTTTCCATATTTTCTGACCGTTTAAACCTTCCCTGGATTACGACAAACATTACAAAACCAAAATCAGCTAAATCGGCCCAGCCGTTCTTGAGTTATAAAATTACAACGAAAAGTGGCATTGATTTTTATATATATAGATATATTATAAATATATCTTAGTCTCAGTGTTTTGTATTGTTTATTAGAGTATAAGTATGTAGTATAAAAGCTAGGTTTAACACCCACGTGTACCTAATATTGTAAATATTCGTATGCCGCTTTTAGCGGAGGATGTGTCTAACTTAAAACCAACCAACTTAAACTACCTACCATATCCGGATACGAATAGGGTAATAGCATAATTTTGGCAAATTACACATGACCACTCATCATCTGCCTAGTCTTTCCCCACCACTATATTGGGGTCGGCTCCCAGTCCAACCGCATACAGCTGAATACCAGTAGTCAACAAAAGAGGTAAGTATGCAGGGTCATCGGATATAGTTGAAGTTTAGTAAGAAACGGATTGATGTTTTCGGATAAAATTTTATTTAATTAATAGAAAACAAACAGTTCATTTATCAAACCAAATTTCATTCGAAAACATCAATCGGTTTCTTATTAAACTTCAACTATATCCGACGACCCTGCATACTTATCTCTTTGACTGTACATGGAGCGCTTATCCAACCTCCACAACCCAGTTAAGTACTTGGTAACAAAATACTATGCTCAACAACTAAGTCTAAGCGCGCACCACGAAGTTGAATCGTTGCGGAATATAATCGCCAATCTGTGAACACTACGAAAATACTAGAGTCCGGCCACTGCGGTAAAAAATAACTTGAGAACTCGCTTGAAAAATTATTTACGTTTGCGAATAAAGAAATCGCATCGCAGGAAGATAGCATTGGGTGACCTGTGGCAGATTGTGGCAGGGTCACCTGTTTGTAGACAAGCGCAACGAAACGTGCAAGCCGTACGACAGTTTATGTTTCTCTGCACGGTATGGTAAATCTGATGGCTCTTGCTTGTAGTTCAGAAGATCGATTCTATAAAAATATCCGTGAAAACTTATGTGACTTTCGCCTGATGCTAGGGATTGTCAGTTCACTTCACCTAAGTCTTCACGGTGAGATTTTTACAGAATAGATTGGCGGGAGTCATTGTACAATTATTAACAACTTTGTTTAAAAATTAACAAAATAAAACATACTTACGCAATAAGGTGGCTTTAATATCCAAGTAATTAATTCACTAAAATACCTGAACATTAATTAAGTAGGTAGTTAAAATTACGCAAGCCACCACTTTATCACTTCCGCGAGACTACCAAAGTCATAATATTCAGAAACAACCATGATTTTAAGAAAAACACCTGTTTTTTTTATTGGAAACAAACAAAAGAAAAACAAACCTTGTTTCGGTTCAAGGGCGGCGTAACAGGGGCATCGCTACAAGCTGTAGGTACATACCAACATAGTACAGTTAGGCGTGCTACACACTAGAGGGGCAAGTCTCGTAAAAACGTTCACAGTCTGATCTCAGTCTCAATCTGTCAAAAATTCCTCTAATTTCTCTACATTTTGACAGGTTTTTAGCGTTTGTTTGTCGCCGAGATGAGACTTCGACTAGATTTTGAACGTTTTAAATTACGAGAATGGGCCTTCTGTTCGGTTCGGCAAAGCCGGGTGGCAAGATGCACCGCCGCCGCGGCTGTACCGAATCATACCGACCCGAACAAGAGTGTATCACACAGTCCTTACGTTACCCTTCCTTACAGTTTGTTACGCCACGGATGCCCAGCACTTATTCAGACACGCTTATTCAGACTTTACAATAACAGGTAAACAGTTCGAAGCTACAAGTGAGAAGAAGTCTCCATGCTAGTTAAAGAGCAATTAAGACTACAGGTTTTATTAAAATAACCTGAAACGGTAATTTATGCAGATAAAAAACCGACCAAGTGCAATTATATAATACACTCGCGAGCAATGAAAAAGTGACATAGCAGCAAATTACTACTAAACGGGAAAGGCTAGCTTAATGACGCCGTCTGCAATATTGAAGTACATTTAACAGCGCATCAGAATATTACCAACTAAAAACGTAAATATTGGAGCTAGGGAGCTAGGTTCTATGTCTTCGGAGATATTAAGGTGTTTGTCGGCATTTTGTGGGTGGAACTTTTTCATTGCTCGGCAGTGTATTTTAATATGTGTCCAATGGCTTGCCCTCTATTAAGTACACATAACTCGTTACCTAATTTTGCAAAATACATGTAATGCATAAATAGATACATCTAGTTATATACCGGGTGTATCAGAAAGGTGTGCTCAAAATAATCAGTCGTCCCATACAATTGGGTCGAGTATGTATTGAAGTTTTTTTATGGGGCGACTGATGTCATTTTTTCGCGATTACGATGTTGGTCCCTTAGAGAAAGAAATTCAGTTTGATGGTCTGTACCTCACCCTTAGTTTTGACACCTTTTCGTTATGACCTGCAACACCTTTGCATACCCTTTCAAGTTATACAGGCGAGATGGTATGTATGTATTTCTTGAAAAAAAGGTTAACTGGCCACTTAACCTGGGTACTATTCTTCATCAGTGTAATCGTTTTTTTTTTGTTTTTTGAAATGGATCCTCACTATGCGCTTACTGAGACCATAATATCTATAGAAATAATAAAGTAAAAATAAATAAAAAATAAAAAAGTTTTATTGACACAAAAATATTTTACAAGTTGATTTTGGCAAACAGTAGGTACATTTCTGCAATAATTGAACACAATTCGAATGACCACTAACTCCTAAACTAGGCCGAGCCTGTACCTTAGGAGTTAGATCTTTCCCGGGTAACTATCTACAGACGTGTACATTAAGATCCAATTGTATATTGTAAACAACTTTTGCACATTAAACCAATACAATAAATAATACCAACCAATATAATAAAATACAGATTAAACTGCGGGTACTCCTACTGCGGGTATAATGTAATAGAAATATTATAACTAATTTGTTGACATATTCATTGTACAATTCTTCCAAATACCGTCAACTAAAAAAAAAAACAAATAGTTTGACCAGTCGAAAGTCGTAGCGAAGTCGTAAAACTGTACTGTATTGTATCCAATTTAATATTTTTTTGAAAAAAAGTATTTGCTACGAGGTCTGGGAAGGATTCTAATGCCGAAAACTTAGTTTTTATAATTTTTGTCCGTTCGTCTGACTGCATGTTCCAGCATTACGCAAATACTAACAGATAGTTCATTCAGATTTTTTCATATTTTGCACAGATATTCCCTCTAAGTCTGATCAGTCTAACTAAAGGCTATAAATTAACACGCTATCGCTAAGTTTTACGTATTCTTCTATAAATTACCGCAAATTGTAAAAAGACCAGCCAAAAGGTGAGAGTATTGCAGATAGTTACAGATTTAACCTTCTAAAGGATTATTATCACGCTATACCTTTATGGAGCTAAGCACCCAATTATGCATGGCAAACACAGGGTGGATTTTTGAGATGGGGCAATAAGGCCAAGTAAAAAAAACTGCACAAACCTGCTTTTGAAACATGTGGATCTCAACCTCTCGTAAATTTAACACTCTCCTAAAAAAATCTCTTGATTGACCTTTACTGTTGTTGGTAAGATAACAAAAATAGAACAAATATTTAATAAATAAAAAGTGACATGTAACGCAGTATTAAAAAAATGACATGGAACGCAGTATTATTTTTCCTTATAGGTACACACGGCTACACATCAAGCTATACATTTCCAGTTTTGGCTGACCTCGCATTGTATAGGTTTTTCGTACAATCAGATGTCAGCTTATACTGGTTATGTATAGCTTGATGTGTAGCCGTGCGTACCTAGTAAGTTCCTTTTTTGAATCGTGGCATTCGAATTTTGTTTGTTTTGTCGTTGGAAAAACGCTAAGCCGCGAAAATAGGACAAAAAGAACACCAATCATTAATTTTAGATATTTTAAACTTATTAAGAAAGCCTTCTAAAGAAAACCTGGAAATAGGTGAATTTCAAGAAACTGATCAACTGATAGGTAAAATCTAGTAGGTACATATATCTAGGACCCACGAAATAAATATACCAGGTAAGGCATTATGCCTTGTGAGGAATTAGATAAATGCTAAGTAAGTACGTAGGAACACAGTAGAGCGAGGCGGCCTGTCAAACTAGTTTGCTAAAAACTATCAGAGAAATCATAGGAATGTCGAGTTCTCGGGAATTTAAATTGGCTAAAACTCCCTTTTATGGTGGCCGCATAAAAACCTGGGTACTAAAACAGGATCACGTTTTAAAAATACTTGATCTATAATCATGTCAATGAACCAAACAAACTAAATTAAAATACCAAATCTTTTTGAATGTGACGTCCACATAAATAGGGTCGCCAACTTTTTTTATATCAAATATACCTAGTATTAATACCGGAGAAAAACGAAAGAAATATAGTAGGTATGTTTCATAAATATTTTATTTTTTCGATGCATGTTTTTTAATACGTTGAGCCTTTATCAACGGGTTTTAATTTTTTTGTAAATCCTACTATAATACCTATTAATAAACGCGTTGTGGGGATGGATGGATGTTTGTTACTCTTTCACACAAAAACTACTGAACGGATTATGATGAAATTTCGCACACAGATAGTATAAAACCTACTTTTCACCCCGGTAGTACGCTCCAGTGGGTTAATTTCCGACTCACACGCGAAGCTGCTGGCAAAAGCTAGTGTTTCATAATTCTAATTACACATATCGCCATGTTGTACTGAAATGAAAATATAGATAGTATTTTCCCCTACAATTTTTTTTTTTAGAAATATAGTAAGTGTTTAAGCCCCTAATTTAGAAGGGGATATTATAAATTGCATATCAAATAAATAATCGCCTATCAATACATACTCATCATTTATATTCTTTTTTACATCAAATAACTTACTTCACTACAAATAAATTATATGTTTAACAAAATTCAAACTGCAGATAATTCGAAATTATACATCAATATGACATTACTTTTTTCCTCATAATGCAATACAGTTAAATTTATTTTGTACAAAAATACTACATACATAGCATAAATACTGACTGCACAGCAAATTTTCCAATTTTCATAGCAAAATAACTATCCCAGTCGCATAGGGTGTGAACATAAACTTAAGATTAGCCGGCTAAACTTTGGTTTATCTTTGAGAAGCAGCTAAAGTTCGATATCATGTTAGTTTGTGTCGTGATATTCCATCTTTAGCCGGCTAATGTGCACATTAACCGAAATGAAACGGCTAAAATCGAAAAAGCTAAGTTAGGTTAGTTAAGAACTGTGACCACATAACGCACGAGCCGAGCGAGCGAAGCGAGCGGTGCCGCGGCAGCAGCTGGCGAGTGCCAGAAACATTTTGCTTTAAGAAAAATCGCTGTACGCTGCGAAAATAAATTGTAGTGTGTTTAGTGATATTTTGAGTTGAATATTTTGCTGTGCAATCAGTAATTTTGATGGGAATTCGGAATCTTATTGCATAGAAAAAGGATATTTTTTGATTTGCGTTTAAATACTACCCATTTAGAAGGATGCTATATTATCTATATGTAGGTAAGTAAAATAATAAAAGTAATAAAAGCGATATTAAATACCAAGTTGTTGACTGTTCAATTCATTGAAGTCCAAGTTGGGTTTGTTTACGACTTTGCATACCTTACAAAGATTAAAGTTAATTTAAATATATTTATTTTTTCATGATTTTGGCCTCCTTTCTTTTAGAAGCTGTCTTATAATATAGGGCTTATAATTAGGGCTGGCAACCCTTCGTCCACGTTTTTGTGAATTCGTGCCAGAATCAAAATGCGTTTCACGCACCAATGTCAAAAAGTCTCAACTATCGTTTGTATCTCTATATCACATCGATATTTTAAACGTGTAAGTACTATTGGATTCGAATAAATTGTCGTTTAGAACTCGCTTAGTAATAATAATTTCTAGGTCGTGACTACAAAACTGCAGGAAAAATACTTTCGTCAAGAGCAATTTTATTACAAATGGGTTTGTAAATTAGCTAATGCGTCTTGCTATCGTCATTACTTCTTATTGATTATGTAATAATGGAATACACCACTGGAATTTGACACTCTAGAATAGACAGAAGAGCACTGGTGGCACAGCGGTAACGACCCCGACTTACAAGTTGTAGGTCGTGGGTTCGAACCCAGACAGGCGCTTTACTTTGTGTAAATAATTTCATCACCAATGCTCTCAAAACGGTGAAGGAAAACATCATGAGGGAACCGGCATGTCCTATTTTTTTCCCTATTTTTAGGGTTCCGTACCTCGAAAGGAAAAAACGGAACCCTTATAGGATCACTTTGTTGTCCGTCCATCCGTCTGTCTGTCAAGACCCTTTTTCTCAGGTACGCGTGAAGGTATCAAGCTGAAATTTATATCAAATACCTACTCAGGTCTACTGACCTTTGGAGCTGTGAAAAAATCGCAATAAAAAAATACAGCCGTTTATGTCGCAAATTTTCGACCCTCGCAAGGGAATCAAAACCTACAGGGTACTTTTGAAAATTTGGTACAAAGCAACGTCTTATAGCACAGAAAAGGAAAAGAAAAATTGCGAAAACCGTAAATTTTTAGTTACATCATATAATAAAAATATTTTTAATAATTTTAAATTGCCAGTTTGACTTGGCCGGTTTTTTTATCCTATTTTTGGAATTCGAAGAATTGTGGCCCAACCAACCCGCACTAGGCCCGCTTGGTGGACTACAGCCCACGCCCTCTCATAGAGAGGAGGCCTGTGTCCCAGCAGTGGGAACGTTATAGAGTGATTATGATTATGAGATTAGACTGTTTTGTCGAGTAATGCCAGCATCCTAGAAGTAGGAATACAAAAACTAATCGTTTTATCTACCTACATAAATTAAGTTTTTTCTACGTCGTCGCCCGGGTAAGTACCTCTGTGTGCCAAAACTATTTATTTTACATCATGACAAATCAATCATAAGATGTTCGTTAAAAATAGGTAAATCAATGTTGAATCATAACTAATTTAAACAAAAAAAAGTCTTCTAACCACCAAAATATATTTTTTAAATTTAAATGAATGTTAAACAGAGCGGCATGCAATAGTTCAAAATGTCAGTTTTAAGATAAACTCATCAAGGTAATTAGAAAGATAACGGTAACCTGCATGGTCTTTGCATGAGATAATCCTCATCGTCGCATGCGTTTTACATCCCTTAGAAACGGTTTAATAATAATATAATTCATCCATACGATTATTATAAATGACGAAAGATGTGATATGAAATACGAAAGAAACTCTATTTATCTGTTCCTTTTCCACCTTAACTCCAGCACCCTCATTGAGTAACACACTATCTGAATGATTTTGAAGGATGTTGCTAATCCATTGCTTCATAAGTCCGAAGAAATATGTCTGCTCACCAACGTGAATAAAGCAATGAATGTTGTTGAACTGTCAAAATGAAACTCATTGCTACTAATAGTGTGTTACGCAACTACCCCGCTGAATCATTTTGAACGATGTTGCTAATCCATTGCTTCATATATTATGTCCGAAGAAATATGTCTGCTCAACAACGTAAATAACGCAATGAATGTTGTTAAACTGTCAAACTGAAACCCATTGCTATTGATAGTGTGCTACGCAATTACCCCGCAGGACGGGTTTCGATGAAATTTAGCACACAGTTAGACCTGGGGGTCTACTCCGAAGTGCAAAGTGCGAATATTCAAATCGGACCGACACATGGACGAACCGAATATTATTGAAAAATGCGAAATAAGTTCGAATCGGCTCAGTTGGGTCGGAACCATAATCAATATTCGAAAGAGTGTAGGAGTGTAGGATCGGGACCAAATAGTAACTTCGTAGCAGGAAACGGCCGAATATTCGGCCGATACTACTTCGGAGTAGACCCCCTGGACCCGGGTGAGGTTACTCGGCCTGCATCATCCAACTGCTGGGCAAAGGGCCCATGACTTCCAGCTCTTTCAAGCCAGGGCTAAAGTAACCACTGGTCGTTTGTTTTCTTCGCCCCGCCATCTTCTACGGTGTCTGCCGCGACGCCTTCTAGCTGTGTCAGGACTCCACGTAGTGGTCATTTTGGCCCAAAACTCATTGGGCATACGGCAGACGAAGCCAGCACAGTCCCACTTCAGCTTAGCGGCTTTTTGAGCAGTAATCTGTGTTTTAAAGCCCATTGTGGTGTAGCGAATATGGTCTGTTAATTGAATGCCTAGAATACTGCGCTCCTTTACACGTTGGCAAACCTTGACTTTGGACTTCTAATTGTTTGTCAAAGGCCAAGTCTGGGATCCATAGGTCAAAATGGGAAGGATGCACGTCATGTTCATAATTTTTCGCTTCAGGGCCATAGGCAGGTTTCCTTTCATAAGCTCTTTCATGGACCAGTAGCTCTTCCAGGCATTTTCGGTTCGTATTAAAACTTCAAATCAAAAACACAAAACTTCCTTGTCTTGTCTGGGTTAGGTTAGAATACTTTTGATCACGGGAGTACGTTCCCGTGGGATCATTTATAACCTCCACGCGGGAGAAGCCGCGGGCAAAAGCTAGTGTATAATAACTTACCTACCACAGATAACAGAATTAGTAGTTAATGACACTCCCTCCTACTCTGATCTTTTCTTTCGTACTGCACGTCTTCTTACTGATCTTCCCATGTCTACAGCTACTTCTAAACATTTATTTCTAAATCACAAGACGCAATACAATACAGCTTGTACTCATTCTTCGTTCCCCGCGTTTCCTTAAACGATTAGGGCTCCAATGACATAAGCCATAGATTGTCATACCACGAGCACATCCCATCTACCACAGTAAAATAAAGTAAGCAGTATTACGTCTCGGCGGTCCCCTTGAAATAATTACCTACGGCCGCTCGGTAGGTAAACACGCACTACGGTTGCCTACTGACTGTGCCTCTTGGGTTGTAAGTAAGAGCATTATTTTTCAAAACCTCGCGATTTGTTGAAGGAGTATGTCCTGCAAGTACATTAAAATGTTTTTCACAAAACCGGAAGCTTTTTGTTTGTTAAATAATCTCGGCACATCAGCCGGAGCCATATAAGCTGTTTTTTTTCTAGATATTATCCATTTATTCGGGTTCAAAAATAAAATACTTTCTATAGAAAAGGTTCATAAAAAAGGTCTATAAAAACGTCCGCGATGACCGTGTATCCATCATTAGTTAATTCACAAATTGATCAAATTTAATATGACTCTGACAGAATTCCATAGAAAAAAATATGTTAATTTGTCTAGGGTAATTTAAATTAAATGCCTATCGAAATAAATTTGCTTGTCGTCAGGAAAATTTTATCGAGATAAAAGTTGCATTACATTACACCAAATCATTTGGATAAATATGGGATGAATAGTTTAGATTTCACGAACTCGAACTTGTCTCGCACCGTCCGCGTCCTTACGTAACTGCGGTACACGCGCGATAGTACCTATACTGGTGTACACCGAGATTTCGAAGCGCGTCGTTTTGGCGAATTTGTATGAAGAGTAATACTGCTTACTTTATTATACTGTGCCACTATCAAAGGGTACCTACCTAATGCGCAATCTGGACGCGGGGAAACGCACGCCCACGCGTCACTTGTGTCGACATTATAGTCTTCGAGCTCAAGTAGATAAACATCAATTTATCTACTTATGTACTTGTACATTTCTATAGCAGTAAGCTGATATTATTGATCGTTGCAACATGTGGCCTTCGTATGGGTCACATTACCGTTGTGCGTGTCCGTTTCACAGGGGATTGGGCATTAAATATTTATAGGTTCCGCTAGAATCGATATTTCATTGTTAGAAAACTGAACTTCATTTCCCCTACTAGTGTACCTACCTACCTACCAACGATGGGGATATACCTCCTTTTTTTAGTAAGTACTTATTTTTCATATTTTTTAACTTAACTTTATTTTTAATTAAAGATGCAGACTTAAGTTATACCTAAGTAATTTAGCTATTAATAACCTAAATAATGTCAGTGCCACTTCATTTATACTTAAATACAGTTATAGTACTAGGGTAATTACTAATTCATCATAAAAAAAACTTCTGCATTTCACACGGTTTAATAGTTAATTAAGACGTCACGGTACTTCTACCCGACGAACGCTCGAAATGAAACAAATATGAAAACACCCGCGCTAGTGCGCCGGCAGTCTGGTGACGACCTCGCGTTGTTTCGCACAGCACGCTGCAGGAGCGAACACACGCAAGCCACGAGTTCCAATTACAAAATATTAAAAACAAAAATAAAGTTAAAAAGAATATTGACTAATAAAAAAAATAAAGAGACGCCTTACAGCGGTGTTCGAATTTCGTAAAACTTTTACTTGAAAAATCATTTTCCAAAAACCAACTGTCGTTATGTGGTGATTTTGTTTTCTTACCGAAAACAATTTACTGGTGTTGTTTAAAACTTCCAAAAAAATAAGTGCACGTGTTGACGAAAATGGCGCGAGCTATGGCTGTGCTGCAAGGCTTGGGGCAGAAAGTGAGCGGGAAGGAGCAGCCTGAAAGTCGGACGCTTCAGGTGAACATGCCATCCCCAAGGCCTGTTCACTTAGAGTTTAACAACATTACGTTGGAAATTTCAGAAGGATTGACCTCGCGAAGTAAGTGACACAAAACCTAATTTGTTAACTCTTTACTTCGTGTTTAGTTTTGAGAAGGTAGCTAGTATGAACATTTTAATTCCGTAAAAAATAAGGCACTGAAATGATTTAAATATTGGTTAATATTACTCTAATACGTAGGTAGATACTCGTACTTACAATTCAATCTCATGCGATTAGAGAACTACCGATGATTATAGCTTTGTTTTTGTTTAATTATCTGAGCTCAGAGACAAAGCTGCATTATGAACGGGATGCATATTGTGAGGAAGAGATAACAGTTTGTTTTGACATAGCATTCGTCTCATCTGGTGAATTAGCTGCACTTTGTTACTACATTGAACAAGCGCCTTCTATGCGCCTTCTGTGGCGTAGAAGGGTCACGTTTGTTAGGGAAAACTGGCACTAATGGATTAGGGAAATTTGGAGGGCTTATTTTTAGCTTCGCGATCGATATTAAGAAGAAGGTAACGGTATTTCCATGTTCTGTTAGTCTTAATGCTATAACTGTTCAAAGTGGTGATATCAACTCATTAGTCTGTTAGGTAGGTAATTAAATTGAAGCGTAGAACATAGGTCGAGCTTAATTAGAAAAAGATAATATCAAGTTTTTTTTTCTATTAAGTATGTGACTCGTTCCAACGCAACAGGAAGATTCATGAAAAAGGGGATGCGCTGATTATTTTTATGATTCTCTAAATAAATATTTATTACTGCGGCGAATCATATTTATTTAGATAACCCTGCAGGTTGCAAAACACGTAAAAAAAAATTGAATTGCGCGGGCTACCCTGACGCTTTCGCCTTAAATCTACATTCAAATATGAAACATAGAAATACACAAACAAAATAATACTGTCTGCTGTATGCAATTTAGAACTTTCTCAATTTAGAGTGGAGATATGATGACTCAAAAACATTCGAGTCTGCATCGAAATCTCTTTCGAGACTGTGTAGAAAGCGGTTTGACTGCGTTTTATGAGGTCAAGGTAAATATCAGTGGGAAGGTATTATTTGCATTTCCTTAATAAATTCGGATTAATTGTGACACCAGCCATTGCTAGAAGTTCTTTTATTGAACAATTGCGCATTGAAGAGGCGTTAACGTCTTCCGGAGATGTTAGTAAATACTTTTTCTTATTTGTACCATAATCATCAGCTTAGCTTTATTTCAAGTGTATTTTGTGTCATATGAGCAAACCGGCATGTCCTAGAACAAAAATTTGAAGACATGTGACATTCACCAACCCGCACTAGGCTCGCGTGGTATTGCAGCCCACTCCCTCAGCGGAGAGGAGGCCTGTGCCCATGCAGTAGGAACATTATGGGCTGATTATGAATGGGTTAAGTCTCTGACCCAAACACACTTGAAATAATCTGTTTAATGTTGTCTATCTAGCTAGACAACCAGACTAGTAGGCGAGTTTACGTCAATATTGGTATCGTTAAGTACATAGTCAAATATTCCAGTCCTACTATCGGAAACTGATGCAAACCAATGCAAAGTTTGGACAACGTGGACATTGGACATTCTAGATCTTTACTAGGCGTTTAAAGAACACAAACACTGACACATTACACATACACTGACACATTATAGTTACATATTATGCGTAGACCAACGATCAGTGGATATGAAGTTGCATACGTCGAGTTATCAAATAACAAGTTCCTTTGCCAGTCAACCGTTGACCCAATCAGTGAAGCAAAAGAAAAATGTTTCGTAACTTGTACATAATTCCGACTTTAGCTACTTGATATTGCAGTGATTTTATTTTCTTACTAGCTATGCCCCGCGACTGCATTCGAGTGCATGTCAGAAAACAAATTTGGATTTTATGGTATTTAATTTATTTGTTCTAAAATAAAAGCAGCATAAACTACAAACTACTCGTATACTAAACTTAACTTCAGCTATCTGTCAGTGAGAGTCCCTTTAAAATCGGTCCAGTCATTTCGGAGATTAGCTGGCACAGACAATTTTTTTTTTGTTTTTTTTTGCGATTTACTTTCATAATATGCATTTGGTAAAAAATCTTTTATTTTAACATTACAAACAGATACTTCAATTTGAATTATTTGTATAGATTTGCACGTAACGTTTTTTTTTTTGAGGAGGGGATAGCACCAAATGACCCCTCCCGCTCTGGGTGGATCGGAAGGGAGTGTCAGACTCTTACTGACTAAAACCCACCCGTGTTCCTTCCTTAGCCCTTTCTGTTCCAGGGCAGCGGTAACCCTTTCGGACGATCCCGCTGCCCGCACACGCTGCACGTAACGTCTAAGATCCTATTTAGACCATATTGACTAGGGCCCAGTCCCTTATTCCCTTGTACATATGTATTAGGTATTTACCTACAAGGATTTTATGCTTTTCATTCACACAAATGGCAATGTTTAATTTATGCACCGCCAATTACCAACGTAATTACTTAGTGCGACAGCAATTATGGTAAATAACAAGTTTTTAAATGGGAAACATATTGTATTACGTTTATTGAAAATTAATGCAACTAACGCAGAAATAATTGTACAAAAATACTTCGTCACTAGCTCTGTACAAATGGTTCGATATTTAGCTGCAGTTTTGCAAGACCCGTCTGACCAAAAGTGTGATATTTCTTTAGGTCAAGCCTTTGCCAAAGAATCGGTTATTATTGTTTATAACTGTTACTTTAACGATACGTCTTACTCAACCAAAACTGAGCATTTGCGAGATATGCGACCCAGATTACTAAGTCTTTTCAAGTATTTTGAGTATTTTCGACTATATGTTCTGTAAAAGTGCAGATTATGCTAATGTCGAGGTCTTTAAACTAAAATCATAAATTAGTTTTAAATGTTTTATTCTCAAACATACAAGAGCCACTAACATGAGGCTATAGATAACATAATGTATCTAATAAACTTATTCTAAGTCACCGGTACAACAAAACAACAACATTAAATACGTATTTTGTTTTTAAATTTGTTATAGGTTCAACAGTTTTATAATTTATAATAATAATAAATATAAAACGTTTATTTTCTCTACACAAGTTATGAACATAATGCTAGAGTTTGACAGTAGTGCACGAACAAGGAGCTAACTTTGTGAGAGACTGGAGCCTGAGATAGGTTTATATAAAAACCTGTATTACAGGTCACCAGGTTTTATTCTCAACTTCAAAACTTAAGTCCTGAAATAACCTTACTTATGTTATTTCACTACCTTATTTGCGTAACACACTTTCAATCACCATCTGAATAACTTTGAACGAGATTGCTAATCCATTGCTTCATTTTTTTTATATTAGCCGTTGATGTCCCACTGCTGGGCAAAGGACTCCCTACTCTCGTTCCACCTCTCTCTGTCCAGAGCTGCCAAGGACCAATCTTTATGAAAGGAGTCCAGCTCATCCAGCCATCTCCGTCTGGTCTGCTTCATACGTTCGAAAAATTTGTCTGCTCTACAAAGTAAATAAACCAAATAATGTTGTTGAACTGTCAAAATGAAAGCAATTTTGCTACTGTTAGTGTGTTACGCATTTACCCCACAGGGCTTAAGTCTTGAAATTATGATTTTGAGCACAGCATGGAATTTATGTAAAACTTGTTGGTTCATGTCTATGACAACACATTTACTGACATAACAAGGATGTTTAATTTTAGCAATATTTGAAGGTTTTGAAATGCAAATCAATTGTTTGAAAACTGCAGTGCCTAGTGCATATTGGTCGTTTTTCGACATCGCGTCAACGAAAGTGACTCACTAAATACAGAAAGGTAGGTACTTAGTCATACCTACCGCAATAAATAAGATAGATAAACCATTTATACAGTGCACACAAAAGCACAGGTATAACAAATTATATGAATATATAAAAACAAGGTGCCAACATACAAATATTGAAAAAATTAAGTGACACATACTTAAAGAGATTAAGTGACACATACAAAAAAAAAACAAATACAAACAGACAAAGTGAAGTGATGACATACTTTAAATCAAAATAACGATTATGCAAATTGCGGTGTGCGTCTCAAGGTTGCACCAAATGGGAGTCCAGCTCAGCTGGTGTCTGGCAAATGTACCTGACGCTGATATTCTGCTTAATGCCTACAGTGACACACGGATGTCGAGCAGACGAGATAAAATAAAGCAATAATTTCCACATAACATGTCAATTCTAAAACAAAACACCGATAAATATGTAAACGCTTACAATTTAACCAGCTATGCTGATTATTCTGTGGTGACGATGACACTTACATACACGTGCTAAGGTAAGGGACCTGCATAATGGCAGCATGCGCCGCACGGCTCCCCTGACAATGACATATAGTCTGACAAACATCTTTGTGAATGTAAAGTCAGGGATTATATTGGTTTATCAAATTGGTTACCAACTTAAATGGTCCGTATATTCAAATCACAACTGTTATTCTTTCACAGATGTATAAAATGGATACAACACTGCAAATTGACGGAGTGTGTCAATTTGATAATCAATTAATTTCCCTGATTTATCATTACCTTTTTTTTAACAATGGCATCTCGCAGTTTCCCCATAGGTTAAACTGCGAGATGCTTAGCAGGGCTTGCCTATGGATGCCTCAATAAATTAAGGCCTCCAGCCAGGGCTTCAAAACTTAAAAACTAAGCGACTACACGCTCAGGGAACCCCCTGTGGGGTATGGGCCTCGGCTTAGGGCGTCGGTCGCTGGTAGAGGGCAGTAAGGGACAGGCTGGATCGGAATTATTAACATTACTTAATAGTGGCAGAGCTTGTAAAGGGAAGATGTCTAAAACCTGTGAAACCCAGTACTTAGGTACGGTTCGTTTTAGTTCACTACTTTGCCAAGTGCAAAGTGTAGGTGTATTGATCTACTTTATCTAAAACTAGATGACCCAGTGAACGTACCACTTTTCAAATTTCTCGTAACAAATTTCGATATTCCAGCTGTTCCTTTAGGTTTTTCCTTATTTTCTTTTTACCAAAACCACCGAGACCATCGAGACGAACAAAATAAAAACCAAAACTTTCAAATCGGTCGAGCCATTTTCGAGTTTTTGCGACACTAACGCACGGCAATTTATTTTTTTAAACATATAATTATAAGATAAAAGATCAACACAGAATGTGACACTGTAGATTTTCATAGTGATGTGACTGGCCTTACGTAGACATTGTTGTGTTACATCATGTCAAGGGCGGCACTATAGGCCTGTTAAAACTTCTTCACAAACAAATAAAATAAAATGACCGTTCTTTAGAATAAATTATATATCCCTCCCTAATCTTACCTACCTCCATAATGTGACAATAAAATATTCTACAGGAAACAAGCTAACAATCGGCTTTTAAGTGGGTTTTACAAATATTCATGATTTTATAATCTCTTTCCTGGGCAAATACGGACAAAAAAATATTGTATGTAAAAAAAATATGAAACATTGTGTACGTGACCAAAAGCGCGGACAAAGCCACTTAGTATATATTTCTTAATTTTTATTTAATGTCATTGTAATTTGCAATATGAAAACGTTTAAATGTCGATAGCTTGAAGTCGTTATAGCTTCCGAATGGCAGCTGTCATCAAAACGTGACGCCGATAGGCGATCGACCATTCTTACACACACTATCCAATCGATCCACGTTGATTGATGACGTCGATCTACATCAGTCTAGGGCATAGGTTCTCAACGTGGGCGATAATGCCCCCTCGGGGGCGTTTGAGACTTTCAGAGGGGCGGTAGAAGATCCGACTTACGACTTCTTGATATTACACGTTTAAATAATATAATCGTGGCAATAGCTGTTTCAGATTTGCGACAGAATGACGGTGGGTAAAAAAAAATTGGGAGACTCTAGAAAAATATCTTCTATTTAATTCTATCTATTAAATAAGGTTGAGAAAGGATCTAGTGGGTTTATCATCCTCAGCTAGAACCATATCACAAGTGACCCGACATCCGAATACATAGTTTACTCATAAAAGTCGTAAAAATAATTTTGTCTATATAAGTAACTCCATATAGCTTATTCCCACGACTTCGGCTGAGTGAAATTTCTTGATTAAACATGAAATTTATCTTATGACACTCGACACTACTGCTAAGCTTCCCATTACATAGTTATTTTTTTTTTAATAACACCTTTCAGTTATCTTTTCGAATTTGAACGTGTTACGGGTTATATTTGTATTTGCATATATTTTTCTCACATTAGATTTAATTCTCTGTTTGTTTGTTTGTTATTTTGAAACAAGATTTAATCTAAACTTTATTTTTTAAAGAGGAAGGTAACCAACAAATGGCAATATAACGAGCGGTTCGTCAAATTGCTTTTATCTAGCCTTGAGTTATTTATATTTTTGGTTTTTTTATTACTGAAGAAGAACCCCATTAAAATCCGTTGCGTAGTTTAGAATAACAACGTGATCACAACACGACCGTATTTATAAGTAACAAGATTTTGATCTGTTGTATTTTTTATTTTTGTACCTACTAGGTACAGTCGATTTATTCTGTAGAAATAATATACCTACTTAACCGTGAAAACTTAGGTGAAATGAGCTGTCAACAGTGTCAATCCCTAACATCAGGTGGAGTGACAGCCCACTTCACCCTTGTTTTTACAGTGAGAAATCCATAGGAAACGACCAATTTTAACTGTGCACCTAGCTTCTGATTTTGCAAAAGTGCCCATGTTGGTTTATGTGAAATAAATATTTTGTTTTTTTTTTTGAGATTTTTACAGAATAGACCAGCGTCTACAGTAGCGATCAACGTCGTTCAAATCTATAAGTGCTGAGTTATAGATTTTAACAACGTTTTCTTACAAAACTCTTCGCACATAATAAACAACTACTAATAAATTAATGAAGGTAATTAAATAACAATAAGCAGGAAGCATAATAATGAACAGATAATTACTATCATAAGAAAAACATGCAAAAAGACATGAGTCTGGTGTCACGTACACACGGCTACACATCAAGTTATACAAAACCAGCGTAAGCTGACTTCTGATTGTACGAAAAACCGAAACATAGCGAGGTCAGCTAAAACTGGAAATGTATAGCTTGATGGGTAGCCGTGTGTACTCAACAGGATGCATATATTGTAATGCCTGGTATAAGGCCCACGGCTAAGCTACGCACGGATACTTAGATCATAGACCTCACCCATCGCTTTTCATCAGGCAAGATCGAGGTCAAGAACTGGCCCATTCAAACAAAAAAACTAGCAAAAGAATGAACCGCGCAGCTTACGTAACAAACCTCTCTTTGCACATCCTACGTAATAGTGGACGGTCGACTCGCGCCTGTCTGCTGAGAGCCTTTAAGGTGCATAGGCAATGGGTCTAGGTAATGCATAGTTTGGCACTGATGCTAACGTTTGCGCTGCCAAAGGAATCTGCTTGCATGTCCGTGTTTGGAGTCAAGAACCTTTACATGTGAATCATTTTTGCATATAATCTTGACTAAGTACCAGGTAGGTAGTAAGGAATAATATTTATAGGAATAATAAAGACATTTACATTGTAAATGTGAATAATGATGATGCCTGCATAATCTTTTGATGCATACCCATTGTCCACATTTTCAGGCATGAGGTACCTAATTTTGAAAAAAAAAACGAACTGAACGGGTTCTTGAACTCATCCTTCGGGTCAATATTTTTGTATTCTACCAAGGTTGTTTAGCCCGATCAATATTTTTCCTCTTGTACGCACGCCTACACATCAGGTTATACAAAACCAGCGTAAGCTGACTTCTGATTGTACGAAAAACCGAAACATAGCGAGGTCAGCTAAAACTGGAAAGGTATAGCTTGATGTGTAGCCGTGTGTACCTACCAAATGTGTAACAGCAATTTAATCCTTATTTTTTAAACCAGAAATATTGCTCATTAAGCGTCACTAAATATTAACATCGGCACCGGTTGATCTATCAGGTTAAGTTACGCTTGCCGCGATTGGTCTGTGGATGGGTGACCATCTTTCCATAACGAGACCACTCCATGCCTCGTGGTCCCGGCTGTCATTGATGGATCTTTGACAATCGGTACGGGTAGTCAGAAGCCCGAGTCTGACAACCAGTCCCACCAAGGGGTATCCTATTACCCAGTAACTGGGTTGCGAAGGTCAGATTGGCAGTCACTCCATGTAAAATACTGGTATTCAGCTGCACCCGGTTAGACTGGGAAGCCATCATAGTTGAGAAAAGGCTAGGCAGATGATGAGGCGTCAATGGATTGATGATACTAGGTAAAGAAGATAGGTACCTGTGGAAAAGAATGGGGTAGGAGATTCTAGCCCGTCACCATCACCATGCTCCCACCATGGTGCCCATGGCCCCATGGCCCATGGGTACTCTTTCAAATGATAAAGATGACTGCAGAGTTTCGCTACCTAATTTAATTTGACCTTGTACTGTTACAAAATATTAGATCTACAGAATAGATTACAGAACAGATTATAGTTATGTTCGTATTTTCAACTGCAAAAAAAGAAATGTTGAATGGTTCTTTTTTTATTTCATAACGATCTATTTTTTATTTCATAACGATCTATTTTTTATGGTATAGGTACGTGCGGCCGATATCTCTCCCAACGAAGCCTCTAAAAATCTAGTAACGTAAGTTTTTATTTTTGACAGCCGGTTTTTTTTATTCGTTATGCGATCATCATTAGATTGTTACACCCTAATTATTTAGACTGTACGCAAAATACGCGCATTATCGTGGAGTTGCGGACACCAGCCCGTATTACCTATTACCTACACACTAATTGCTTAGTGTAGTATCAATCACAATCTAAATCACGTCGAAGGATATTGCTAATCTATTGCTTCATATGTTAGACATATTGGTCTGTTCAACAGCGTAAATAACGCAATGAATGTGGTTGAACTATCAAAATGAAAGTCATTGCTTCTGTTAGTATTACGCCAAGTACCCCGCAGGTTGTACTTACTATAAGCATAATCAGTCTATAATCTGAATGCTGGGACACCACGCGAGCCCAGTTCGGGTTGGTAGAAAGTCACATGTATTCGAATATTTGGTTCTAGGACATGCCGGTTTCCTCACGATGTTTTCCTTCACCGTTTTGAGAGCAGTGGTGATGAAATTATTTATTATTATTAAAGCGCCTGCCTGGGTTCGAACCCGAGCCGTTGCCACTGGGCCACCACTGCTCCCTGGGCTAGCACACTGTTCCTCATACTAATTAATACTGGGTGGCGCAAAAGTAAAGACCCTATTTGGTTCAGCTATAACATTTTTTCTAAATTAGAAAACTAGATTTAGATTTTTTTAAATGTATATTTGTGCCATTAAATTTCGTACCATTAGGATTTAAAGATGATGTCTTTTAAATGGTGACCTCCAGAGTTGATACACATTTGAGCCCTATTTATGACATTTTGCATAACTTGCCGTAACACTTCCTGCGATATGTTCGTTATTTCTTGACGAATGTTTTCTTTTAGAGCTGCGAGAGTCTGTGGCTTGTTCACATACACCCGAGATTTCAAAAAACCCCAAAGAAAGAAGTCTGGACTGGTCAGATCGGGTGATCTTGCAGGCCAAGGCAAATCGCCAAAACGAGAGATAACTCGGCCTGGAAAAGCGTCCCTCACTAAGTCCATAGTGTCGCGCGCTGTGTGTGCCGTAGCGCCGTCTTGTTGAAACCAGATGTGCTCCAGCCCCAATTCGTCCAAACTGGGTATCAAAAACTCACGTAACATGGTTCTGTAGCGTTCTCCAGTGACAGTAATCGCATTGCCTCCAGCGTCTTCGAAAAAATAGGGTCCGATCACTCTGTCAACACAGATGCCACACCATACAGTAACTTTTAGTGGGTGTAGAGGTGTTTCTTGAATAATGCGCGGATTATCAGTGCCCCAGAACCGAGTATTCTGCTTATTGACATGCCCTGAGAGATGGAAATGCGCTTCGTCACTCATAACCAATTTTGAAGGAAAATCATCCTCTTCAAGGTTGAGGTTTATGACGCGCTGGCAGTAATCTAGACGAGCTCGGTGGTCAGCAGGCAGCAGCTGATGAGTCATTTGAGTTTTATACGGGAACATCTTTAAGTCTTTCACCAAAATACGCTGCAGGGTCCGTCTGGAAATGCCCAATTGCGTGGCACGTCGCCTCGTTGATGTTTCTGGACACTCTTCCACATCTTCGCGCACAGCATCGATATTTTCAGCTGAACGGCCTGTTCTTGGTCTCCCAGACTTAGGTCTATCCAATGTTGAGCCAGTTGGTTCAAGGCGTGTGGCAAAGCGTCGAATTGTGCGACCAATCGGTGCCGGACGGTGGGGAAATCGTCGACGAAATTCACGTTGTGTTCTTATCACTGATGAATTATTCCGTAAGAACATTGACACAATTATTCCACGTTCTTGGGGAGTAAAACGGTCCATGTTTATTTTCAGTGTATTTTACATTTGTTCACTACACAATTTTCAACAACAGAATGACAGAAAATGTCATATAAAAAAAAAAAAGGTATTTTCTTTAGTGCCACTACTTTTGCGCCACCCAGTACAACAGAAAATCTCACCTGTTTTATTATCTTTTATACCTACCTACACAACACATACTTTAACGTATGTATGCTTGTTTACTTAAAGTATGTATTGTGTTGGTATAGAAGATAGTTCTCTACTCAAAAACAACTGTATTCAAAACCCCTTTTAAATTAAAAAAAAATATTATTTCAATAAACTTGAAAGTGGTTTTGAATATGTACAAGTAACAAGTGGCCAATTAATTCGTCAAGATCACTTTAAAGATATGTAATCTATGCGTTCGTTTTGAATCTGAAATAAGTATATTCTTTAGGTATCATTTCAAGAAAGGTCAATAAAAACCAAAATAAAAATACTGAATTTTCCGGTTTAATAAAAGTAACAGTTAACTAAAGCACGGAACATTAAAGAGTCAAAGACCTCTTCAGAACAAGAAACAGATAAGGTAACATAATATCACGCCTGTTTTCCCTGAAGGGGTTAGGCAGAGGTGTACATACTTATAGTATACCTGCATTTCGACAATACAAAAAAGTTCCAGAAAAATATTAGTGTAACTGGTATCAGTAGGGAAGATACACCCATATTACCACAGTTATCCACAAATCCAGCCTCTGAGCAGCACCCTAATTACGTAACACGTTATCAATCTCAATCTGAATCATTTTGAAGGAATCCAATCCATTGCTTCATATGTTCGAAAAATGTGTCTGCTCAACAACGTAAATACCGCAATGAATGTTGTTGTACTGTCAAAATTGCTACTGATAGTGTGTTACGTAATTACCCCGCTGGTCCTGACAAATTCCTGAATAAAAAAATCTTAAACTTAGGTACTTTGTCCAATGACCCGATCGTAGGATCGAAGGTAGGTCTAGGACACCAGATAATTAGTTAAGCTGTCTTGTCTACGAGTTTTAGTTATCAAGCAGCTCAATGTTTATCAATAAGAACATAGTGTACACAGTTATGCAATAAATATATCTTTATCAGCGGCCGCAGCCAACGTAGCACGTGTTTTGTTAAAATGATAAAATCAAATAACTAAGTTTAACCTACTGAAACCATTACCTCCTTAGGTCTTAATATTTTACGTAGATGAAGTGCTTCATGAAGCGTTATTTTTATTTTAGGTAATTACATATTTCATAAATTAATCTATACTCACCTATCTTTGTGTATCGTAAACCTTGAACATTTCTAACTTTTCAAGGTAGGTATGTAGTTAGCCCCGAAAAGCGGATTGCAATGGATTTAAAAGAAGCTATTTGAGGCCAAAATTTAACGACTTCAATCATATTGACTACGACACATTCTTTGAAACTATTAATTTACAAAACTGAGTTACAATAAACACATGTTAGGTCAACCAAAAATTACAAAATATTATTAATCATATCGATTGTCTTCATAATAATGATTACGCAGCTTATCAAGGAAGTTTATAATTTTTGGACAGCTTACTGCAATAACCAATGAAATAATAACGGAGTGTGCACAACAAGTGTCGCCAACAAAACATTGTCGTCGATAACTTTAGACCAAACTGTTTCGACTAGGTCTGCACGCAACCTTATTCTATTTTATTATTTATTTACATAAAAATTTCTTGCTGCACTTATAGTAAACACCAAAGCGCGCAGGAGGCCAACAACATAACATTTAACTAAAAAACTTGATACAAACATTAAACATAGATTTACTGCTATTAGAATAATCAATAAATAAAAAAAATACAAAAATATAACTCTGTTATTAAGTTGATCCATTTCTCTTTTTCTCTGTTAACATTGTGCTGCTCAAATGCATTGTCCTTATAATAATTAAACGGAAAATAAATAACCGCTGCAGGTGCCTTCAGATCCGCTATTCTCGTAATAATCTAGCAAGTTTGTTGCTAAATAATTACACAGCTATTATAGTTCTAATGGCCACTGATTAAAAATATTTCATTCTGTAATTAAAAACATTGATTACCCATGAACTGTAACTAAAAACACTGATTACCCATGAACTACTGGGTGAGGTAATCAAAGTCAACTATAACACTAAGAGGACTTAATCGTTGACAATCATTGACGTGAGTGATAAACACAATGGGATTTTACTACATAGTAAAACATTCCAGCCATTTGTGGGGCTTGTGGCTAAGTAATAACAGCCGCACGGGTCGATCGATCAGGTTAAGCTACGGTTGCCGCGGTTGGTCCGGGGATGGGTGATACCAAGACCTCTCCGGCCGTAGAAAGTACGTTAAGCCGTTGATCCCGTCTGTCATTCGTGGATCTTTGAATGTCTGACAACCAGTCTTACCAAGGGGTTTCGTATTACCCAGTAACTGTGTTGCAAAGGTAAGATAGGCAGTCGCTCCATGTAAAATACTGGTAGCTGCACCCGGTTAGACTGGAAAAGGCTAGGCAAATGAATGTTTACCATTTGTGATTACTTCGTAAAAACAATTAACTGACCTACATTATCTTGACTTGTTTTATTTTTTTACGTAAGTGATTATTATTATCACGGTCACAACGGTGATAATAAATCAAATAGATTCGGTTCGAAAGGAAAATTATTCATGAATGCGTACGTGCTTGCTAAGTTTTCTTGTGCTGAATCATTCCAGCCTAACTTATTTGTAATGACAAACATAATAACGGTTATTTTGATGATAACGTTAACAGTACTTAACTACCTACAATAGCTTTAAACGGCATTTTGACACCTCAGTTTATGTAATTTGTAACTAACAATGATAATATTTTTAAAACGTCTGAAGACTTATTGTAATCATGACAAAATAAATAGTTTTTCGGGTTCCGTACCCAAAGTGTACCCACACCACACGGCACTTGACGGGACCCTATTACAGAGGCTCCGCTGTCCGTCTGTCACAGGGCTGTGTCTTTTGAACCGTAATAGGTAGATACTTGAAATTTTCACAGAGTGTGTACTATTATACTATGGCCGGTGTAACAACAAAATAAAATAAATGTGGGCCGGACACGTCGCGCGAATGCACCCGGAGAGATGGGCAAAGATCGTCACTCACTGGACGCCTGAAGGAGGACATCGCCGTCGAGGTATACCACGGCGAAGGTAGTGTGACGATAATAAAATACCCAAATCTTTATTGCATCCCATATGTGTTACATAGATAAAATATCAATATGGATCCTGTCGGGCACAGCAAAATTTAGGAGTGAGGAAGAGAGCTAAGTGGAAAATTAAACAATTAAATATTATCTAACGAGGTTTGCAGGGCCAACATGGCCAGAGATCGCTCAAGACAGGGAGGTTTGAAAGGGAAAAGGGGATGCCTTTGCCCAGAAGTGGGACACTTGAACATAGGCCAACGAAAAAATAAATACAAATTAATATGTAAGGAATTATAATATATTAACATTTTCGGCGTTTTTTGCTCGATCTGAATAATTTTACGGTGGTACGAAAGTTTTCGTGTGTGAGACCGACTCGCACTTGGCCACTTTTTGGATTTTTATGAGTCACTTAATAAGTACTTTATTTCCTGATCTTTAGAATCAAGCCTCTGACCTCTGAGTTTGTTTTGGCCTTTCTTCTCAGACTATTCAGATAGGAAACGCCGACGTCATCTAGTTTTAAAATATGATTGACGTGTAAAAGTGTTTGTACAAACCTACTTACAAAATAAAACCATTTATCAAGCGTGGTTACTTCAGCTTGTAGTTGTGGTTCAACATGGCAAATTGCCTTGATATTGTCAGCAGAGATGATTCTACCAGTGGTTGCTGGGCCACGTGTCTTATTCGTGTTTTATTACACATGTGCATGATACTTATAACATATTTACCAACACGATAACGCGAGTTGTATGGACTTAGACCATGACCGTCACTCTTTGTTTTCCTAGAATGCCTTTTCTAGGATAAAAATGAAGGTACTCGTAAATAATGGCAGATAATGACGCAGTCTCCATGGGTCATCTGATCATCTGCCTAGCCTCTTCCCAACTATGTTGGGGTCGGCTTTCAGTCTAACCGGGTGCAGCTGAATATTTTACATAGAGCGAATGCCAATCTGACTTCCAAAACTCAGTTACTGGATAATACCCCTTGGTAAGACTGGTTGTCAGACTTTCGCGCTTCTGACGACCCGTCGACGATCGACGACGTCGGTCCGTGGACCATCAGGGTCCACGGACCGACCTCGGCAAGCTTTACTTAACTTTGAGGATCCACCCGTGCGGCTGTTATTACTTAGCCATGAGCCCCTCTAAAACAGAGATCTATAAGAGAGTGCATATTGTTACTAATTATCTATAGGTACTAATATTATAAAGAGGTATTGTTTGTTTGTATGTCGGGGAAAATCTCTGAAACTACCAATCAGATTTGAAACAAAGAATTTCACGCGGACGAACTCGCGGGCAGTATACTTATAATCCAGGGGGTCTACTCCAAAGTGCAAAGTTCGGAGTCGAATGTTCGGATTGGACCGACACATGGCCGAACCGAATATTATTGAAAAATGCGAAAAAAGTTCGGATCGGCTCAGTTGGGTCGGGACCATAGTCAGTCAATATTCGAAATAGTGTAGGAATGTAAGATCGGAACCGACCGAACCAAATAGTAACTTTGTAGCAGGAAACGGCCGAACATTCGGCCGATACTACTTCGGAGTAGACCGCCTGAGCTGTGGTTAAGAACTCTCGAGTTGAATGAAATCAATCAGCGACAGTTTTAGGGACATGGGCTTAGACCTAACTAACAGTCGCAGATCTGCATACTGCCCCTTAGAACCTAGCCTAGGCTCGGCAAGCGATCCTGTAGAGCGGAAACGAGCCATATTATTCTTTTCAACTTGCATCGAAATGAGAAAAAAAACCGGAAAAATAACTTAAATGCTGATTCATCATGATTCGATGAGTTGATATTTATTTTTTTATGTATTCCTGACAAAATAAATACTTATTATGTGCCTACAGTGTTGTAGATTTTTTGTGTAATCATTTTTTTATCGTATTACGCTTGAGTTCATTGCATGACATGAATGAAAAAGTGAAGGCCAAAGTAGTTACGTATTCGTCACGTGTGGACTAAAACCACGACTACATTCCATTATGTTTTTATTAATTTTATTTACTAAAAAAATGCTGATTGTTTTTTGAGAAAACAAAAAAAATACTATTTTTTTTGTCACAAAATCTGTAATCTTATGATCTTGGTAGATAAACTTGGTGTTATTAAATTAGCTATGAATAAAGTTGGTGAAGAAATTATGATTTTGAATAGTTGTCATTCCTTTCAATTCACAAACACCGACTGTATGGATAACCTACATTACTCTACTGACTTACGCGCCGTGCATTCTGCACACACAGCATGTGTGAGAGAGATAGGTACTTATTATTGCAATATTATGTGAAACTGACCGCCAAAGGTCACGACCGACGTGACGGTCGGAAAAATCGCCTCGTTATCATATCAGTAAGTGGAAGAATCCCCTACCAACACCAACATTGTTGTTTTTAAAGTGATATCGCAGATTCAATTATTAATTCCGTTCATTGTTTCTCGACTACCTATCACGCTAAAACCATAGTTAAAAACAGTAAGTTATTAATTATTTCTGCGTATTTAGTAAATAAACACATTGTGTATCCACGCGATACACAATGCGTTTATTTACTAAATCCACAAGCTGTCCTCGTAGCTGTGTCTTCTTCTGAATGACTTCCTTCATCGTTGTGATTGAACAGGCATGTTTGTCAATATTGACCTCTACATTGACAATATATTGTTATTCTTTGGAATTATTTCAAGGTAGTAGGGGAACAACACGTCTTGACCCTCGATCGATAAGTTATTTATTTATTTACCGACTCAATCTACTCATATCATGAATTGACAACAAGAAAAGAAGCTGATACTTCTTAAGACAACTTATGTATATTTAAATCGCGACATATTCGCCAAAAATGTAAACAAATATGAGTGTATGGAAAAATAACTTTAATACCTACAGAATAAAGTTCCGTTTACGCTACAACTTCAAACATTTTTATAACTTTTTCAATAGTACTAGTCACTCTGAACTCAACTTAATTACTATTAAAATAAAGTTGATGTTTGTTTAACTTGAAATAACGTCAATTTGAAACTTAAATAAAATTTGAATTTAGCTCCGAGATTTGATCTATGTTATGGGTATCATCGCCTTATATTCCATCCCTAACATAAAGTTACCTACCATCCAGTTACATAAATCATTAAAATATTCGTAAGAAGTTGGAAGAATCATCTCTGCGCTGATTTGCTGGATTCGTTTTCTCCTCTACGCCGCTACGTATTATTTCAACTGACAAACTTCTCCTTATTTTCGTTAAATGTGTCTATGTATCTACGGTTTAAGACATTTATTTCTCAAAAATAATACAATTCACTTAATATGAGAAATACAAGGTAATCTTAAAACTAAATATAAGAATTACTTATGGTGAAGGTAGTTATTAGACACACATTTTTTACAGTGTTGCAGGTAAAAGGAAAAAATTGGTTTACAATTACATATCGATTCTTGATGGCGTCGATAAGTCAATAGCCATTACACCTTAAACTATTTATATGTACTGTAATGTTTCGGAAATACAGGGTAGGTATTCTAGTTTTCTTAATACTTAGCAAGTTAGTAAATAATAATAATTGATGACGATGTAAATTAAATTCGTGTGGTGGGTTAAATTTAAAACCTAGAGAAAGCTTTCAAGATGTGGTGCTTTATAGTTATTTTGTATAAAGTAAAGGATTGTATATCTTTCATTAGGTAATGTATTATACAATTTACAATATTATACAAATTTATGTACTAGTATTGATTATTTTTCGAGTTATTCATCACTTTTGTTGCACCTGTCATGTTTTGTCTCTAATCACCCTGTGGTTGACAGGTAGAAAATGACTCAGGTATTAAGTCTGCCTTTGTACAGAATTTTTTTACTTCTGCGTTAATTTTTATAAATAATTAAAGTAGATACAGTTAAAACGTTGTGTTGACTGTAATATAAAACATCTTTTTTTCGACGGTATACTTAATACTTAGGTCTCATGTCTTAGAGAAAGTAAAATTCGTCTCCTGAGCGAAAATTTCTTAACAGTAAGCTGTGAAAGTAACCGCAGGCAACATGCCTAAGTAAACATTACGAGAAAAATAACTAAGTGCTAAAAGCTAAATAGTATCTAAGTGAAATAGAGACGTAAAAGTATTGCGAGCTTAAATAGCAAGACAAAAATTAAAACGCACTTTTAAATATAAAAAACAAGAAAATAATTCACCCCGGTTGCCCCTAATCTGAATGTCTCGTTGTTCTAGTAGTAGAAAGCGCGACTGCTGACATGGTACCGTACCTAATGGTCCGACCATAGGGTCCTAGATTTCCAGTCTGAGCTAGGCAACGTGTTATTTGAGTTTCTCATTAATAATAATTGTCCAGATCTAATTTCGGCCCTTGCCACCGATCCATGCCAAGAGGGGGATGAAGGTCTCCGCGGAGATCTTCGTCCCCGACCTCTGCGTCCTTCGACCCAGGAGATATTATAGTGCACAAGTGTGTGCGCAGACACAGGTGCAAACTCTCTTCCCTCTCTCTCATTTTCTCAGTAGCAGTATAGCAGCCCGGTGTCTGGATTTTAAACTTCTGTCGCGCTTCGTCCTCTATTGCTTGGGCCTTAAGAGCGTTTACAACGTACGGCATTTCATACCAACTTTCAAGTCCTTGTTTTTCGAAATTCATGAACCGATTTTAATGAAACTTCATACGCATGAGCAGAATACATAGGTCTAAAAAGTTAGTTAAGAAAATTTTCGAAATGTCTTATTTAAAAAAAGATAATTGGAAATCTCTGTTTCTATGGAAAATTTAAAATCTAATTTAGCTGTAACACTATTTTTCGAAAATGTTCTCAATTAACTTTTTAGATCTATATATCCTGCTTATGTTATGCGTAGGAAGTTTCATCAAAATCGGTTCATGTATTTCGAAAAACAAGGACTTGAAAGTTTGTATGAAATGCCGTACCTACGTAGTAAATGCTCTTAAACATAATTGGACCTTACCCTGCACTGTTATTTGGCGTCACAATAAAATATATAATATCTACGTAGTACCTTTATAACAAAGTTGCTATTAACCCATTGAATGCCGTAATTACGGACACAATTAAAAAGCCATTGTGTCTCGCGTGGATCTACGTTCCGGCATATGAAGGGTTAAGCGTCTGTCCATGTGATCGCTTAGTTCTCCTTAGCTACACAGTGGATTTTGCGGTTTCAACCATCATTTAAAACATTTATTAGCATGAAGGTTTATGTATAGCATAATCAGCATAATGTTCTCACTGCTGTGACACAGGCCTCTCTTCGTAAGGGAGTGGGCTATAATCTACCACCCGGGCCCAGTGCGGGTTAATGGTAAATGTCACATGTCTTCAAATTTTTGGTTCTAGGACATGCTGGTTTCCTCACGATGTTTTCCTTCATCGTTTTGCACAAAGCAATTTACACAAAGTAAAGCACCTGCCTGGGTTCGAACTTACCTACTCGTAATTCGGGACTGTTACCACTGGGCCATCGCTACTCATTAATATTTAACTTATGTAGATATATAGCAGAAATCTGAATGTTTTGGCATGTCTCTATTGCATTATTTACGAGTCGCTAGAATTAATTATAAGTATTTTATTTATGTCTAAGGCCTCAGAACTGTTTCTACAAAAGTTTCCATTCGATCGCAGGCATCCTAGAAACATTATAATTTCTACGTTGCTGTGATAAACATATTATTAAATGTATAATTACTGCCACTTAGTAGGCTATTTTTCCATCAATCTCAAATCCTTAACACCAGTCATAGGTTAATTGAAGATGACTCGCTGTTTACATCCTTATAAAGTCTCTGCAACATTTTTTTTTTTATATAACAGAATAAACAAAACTATCCCTATACATCAATCCTCTTACGAAAAGTGCAAACAGCAGATAACATGCTTTTTAACCATCAGTAAAAACTACGACGACACCGAATATCTGCTTGCTTCACATTCGTAGCGAGTTCTTTAACACTCCGTATCTAAACTCAACCTCCTTCCCTTCCGTTAACACACACATACACACACACACACACCACACACCACACCTACATATACACCACTCTACACCACACATCATCACATACACATACTAACACTTCACACTTATAGTTTTCATATGTTTTTACCATAAAGTCCTAAGCATTCTCTATTGGATTTTTGTATTCCTTAATCATGTGGGAGCTTGGGCTGGCGAACCTTAATACAGGTTACCATGTAACCTAGCTAGGACGCCAGATTCAATTCTGTTGTAAATCTCTTTTGTTTTTTTTTCCCTAAATTGTATAATTTTTATCTTTATTGTAACAGACTGTATGTACCTCACTTTTTGAAATAAAAAAATAAAAATTTATTCGCCGGAGTTTATCAAAGTATTTTATTTAAATATTTAATTCTGTCTGGAACTTCTCAGCAGCAGTGCGGAGTCTGGATTTGTGGTCGGTAGATGGCAATAGGCCCGCCCCCTATAACACAGGGTTTAAATCATAGAAATGTAAAAATATCTATGGTAAAAACAGAACTGGTGAAATATGTGTGTACTATCGGTACCTCTACTCAACCTTTCCGCGAAAGAAGGCGTGATGCTGGCGGCGTGTTGTGAAGGTATTATGTTTAAAATTTAAATATTTCTTGTAACACAGGAAAACCAATATTTATACATTACTTAGCTAATAGGATTAGCAAGCAATTAATAGTCTTATCGATAAGTATAATTTTCTGGGAAATCCTACTCAATTTATTATAAACTGTCATACTATTGTGTAGATGTCATCATAACATAGAATTTAAAATATTCTGCACCGTCTCAAACGTATCTAAAAAGAAAACGATTTGTACCTATATGCAATACTAGTTTATGTAATATATAGCTCCGCGGGATAAAAAGTATCGTATGTCTAATTCAGGTCATGGCCGTTTAGCGTGAAAGCGTAACAAACAAACATACAGCCATCATCATCATCAATCAACTCTTTTCTTTTTATAATATGTATTATTAGTTTACTAATATATTATATACCTTTAAATTCTTATCGATTTCTACTACAAGAAGTCTTCTATTTTTCTTCATAAGAGTGTTTATGTTTTATCAAAGTTGTACCTATCTACGCTTCACATAGAAACTGTGACAGAGAACATTACGCAATTACTGATATAACCTGACAAGTGGCCTAACTAGTTTTCTTAAGGATGTATCTGTGCTAATAGTACCTACTTGCAACCACTTACATGGGCACTGGGCATCTAGTTCGCTGTACTGAGTTCATACTGTCATTGCTTAGCTAATAAATGCATAGAATGTAATTATGAAGTACAACATCCTTAGAACCTATGCACATAGTCATGTTTATTTTCTTATAATTATATACCTGAGTACAAGAAAAACTGCATTTACATAGGGTAGGGCCATACTTGAACTTGAGCGATCCACGATTTGAGTCTTGCCTAATTTAAAAATTTCCTAATTACCATGTATTTACTTGTTTAAATAAAAACTTTTGCTCAGCAGAACATTATTTGGTTAATTTTGCTCCTAAAATCAGAGGGACAATTCCAGTATTTTTAAGAACGTTCGCAATCTAATCTCAGTCTTAATTTTTGACAAGTTTTTGACATTGACTGTCCCTTTTTTTTTTTTTTGGATGGGAAATCATCAAATGACCCCTCCCGCTCTGGGTGGAGCGGAAGGGAGTGTCAGACTTTTACTGACTAAAACCCACCCGTGTTCCTTCCTTAGCCCTTTCTGTTCCAGGGCAGCGGTTAACCTTTCGGAAAATCCCGCCGCCCCGGACATTGATTGTCCCTTGAGATGATATTGCGACTTGAATTTGAACGTTTTTAAGTACGAGAAGCCTTCGGTTTACCATTCTAAATCTGTGACGTCTGCTACTAAGTTAATTTTATTACAACAAAATAATTTCCCAAAGTATAATTATATAGTACCATTATCATTTTAAAATGGTCTGTATAATTAACTGGTAATACCTACAGTGTATTTTGTAAACACACAAATAACTTTTAAAATAATCGGGTACATAACGTTACCTTATTTTCGTGGGGAAATACTCATGGACATGTCGTCTACGAGATTGTCGAGATGCCAAATAGTTTCAATGAGATTTTTCAAGGTTTTTAGGACCCCTTTCCATTTGAAATCAAGGCTAGTTGTAAAATATCAAATATGTAGGTAGGTGCAACGTAAATATACCTATACTATACGTACTTACGTTTTATCCTCTGTCGTTTAAAACCCTCAACATGATTAATTTTGTCATCACAAAAAGTAGCTGCAGTTTTATTGCATTTTAATTAAAACTAATCATCATTACCCCGTATTTTATTATTAAATTGAAAAGAAAGAAAAAAGAAAGAAGAAGAATATTCTATCCTACACAAACAAAACGCACAAAACAAATAAAATAATAATAATAATAAATATTAAAAAATGATAATAATAAAAATAAATAAAATGATGAAAATAATAATATGATATAATAATGATGATATATACATATTTGATGATGGTATGATATAATATAATAAATTGCTTAACGAATTAAATACGAAATGAAGTTAGTTATTACTTTATATTAATAATTAAGTTTTGTTGTTATCCTTTACACAATAATTACGGATTGCCCCATAATAACAGCCTTAGGTAGTAATTTCTGCAGAATCAACTTAATCTAACCGCGTATTTGGTCTAAAAATCTCGTCTAGTCTAATGAGCAAGTTACCTAGATTGCATCCTTTCTTGTGAAAAATTAACGAATAGAATAGCATAGATTAAAATAGAATATAAAATGTTATACTATACAGGTGAGTTGCTACAAGCACTAAGTGTGCATACACACGAGCGACACGCGTCGATGGTTGCAGTTGCTCTGTCGTCGATGCGTGTGGCTCGTGTGTATGCACACTTACATGCTACGAGTTCGAGTTCCGATCCAGCCTGTCCCTTGCTGCCCTCACCCAGCGACGCCCTAAGCCGAGATCAGTACCCCACAGGAGGTCCCTTAGCATGTAGTCGCTTAGTATTTAAGTTTGTTAAAGCCCTGGCTGGAGGCCTTAAAACGCCACTTGGTTTATTTATTCTACGTGAATACATCCACAGGAACATCGTATTTTTGAGTCGTACTCGCACACGAAAAATACAAGAACAATACCGTACAAAAACTGTAGGTAACTTTTTTTGCAAGTTCTTGTATTTTCTTTAATGTGTTCATTTTTATGAAAGTTCGAGTCGCACTTGGTCACATTTTTAATATTATTTTGTTATTCAGCGACATTATCCCATCACTAGCTGACATCTAAAGTTGTCATCGGCGCCAAAAAAAGGGAAGAAATAGTTAGAATTCAATGCTTATTTCAGACACCATTTAATACGTTACTATATAATTTTATTACACAAAGTTTATTCTTAAATGCATTTTCAAATTTTATGAATATTTAAAACTCCATTAACAGTCAGTATAGAGTCGAATACAAAACAAAAATATTGTTATAAAATAGAAAAATTTAGACAACTTTAGTTGTCGGTTGCGTCTCAGCCACGCGACCGTTTTGCAACTTAAGTGGTCAATGGGGTTCAAAAGGTTAATTTATTGAGGCATCCACAGGCAAGCCCGGTTAAGCAGACAACTACCTCATAGGCTGTGAGATACCATACATAATAAAATAATAAAGCTACCTACTGTAAAACCTACCCATCTTATTGTAAGATTGATTGATGGATTGTTGAGTACTGATCAGTACGCACTTAACGCACTTGAACTCCTTAGAAGTCGGTAAGTCAGTCACTGTCAGCATGTCATTACCAAGAACGCAATAATAGTTATTGTAATAACGACTATGATCAACCGCACGCTGTTGCGAATATTGTAAGTTTATTTAAAGTTAAGTGGACCATTTAGTATTAACTGATTATATATATATTTTTTTTTTTTTGTTAGTCTATTATATTGGGTACAACTGCTTGGCAAAGGCCTCTCATTTTTCCTTCCAAACCTCCCTGTCTTAAACGATCTCTGGCCATGTTAGCCCTGATTTTTTTTTTGTATTAGATATATTATAAGACTTAGCTCACACCAGGACGTCTTCTGTATGGTGGGTACAAACTTTTACAATGTGTAACCGAATTAATACACTTTATGAAAGTAGATTATTCGCTGAATCGATTTTTAATATAATGAATGACCGCTATTGCCAAGGTAAACCGATTCGTGTATGAATAATTATAAGCTTTTGAGTTAGACAAAAACATGCTTTTCTCGTAAACTATTATCTATTATAATAATACGACTATGTTAATTACAAATAATAATGTTATTAGATCAACCTTTACTATTTAAGCTTTAAATGAAAATTCATCCGTACTGTAATATTTTCTCATTGTTTGTCTTATTTCTTTTTAGTATATACATGTATATTTATTTATGTATTGTTATATTTATATATAATTAGGTATTTATATTATATTTTTATTAGGTTTATATCTTTATATTTAGAATATTTATTCCTCAATTTTCGTGATTGCACCTACCACTGTTTGTCTTTGCATCACTCAAAGGTTGACTGATAGAGAATGCCCGTGGTGTGGCATTAAGTCCGCCTCTGTACATTTGTGTGCTGGAAGTATTAAATAAAACAAGAGATGATATGATAACAATAATTATCTTAAGATAGGTCAACAGACCGTAATCGCCTGATCAGATACAATTAAAATCATATTAACTCTTCGATGTAAACAATCAGCTCTTGTTTGTTTTTCTCCTTTATTATGAAAAAGACAGTGTTCAAAAAAACAACAAGGTAATAAATCCTAATTAAAATCATCTTTTATACCTAAACAATGACATTTTTATTATAAACGTAACATAGCATCACGCCTGTAATCTCCGAAGGAAAAGGCAGAGGTGTACTTGGTAAAAAAAATCTATATACCTGGCTATAGTCAATGGACTATACTGATGTAGAAAACCTCATAAAAACATAAGCACACGCACACACACAAACACACCCTTATACACACCCTCACATACACAAACACACCCTTACACAAACATGGCAGCATGTTTGTTAAGAGCGTTTACAACGTACGGCATTTCATACAAGCTTTCAAGTCCTTGTTTTTCGAAATGCATGAACCGATTTCAATGAAACTTCATACGCATAAGGATAAGGAATAATAGGGAAAGCACATTTTCGAAATGTCTTATTTAAAAAAAGATAATTGGAAACCTCTGTTTCTATGGAAAATTTAAAATCGGTCGAATTTAACTGTAACACTATTTATCGAAAATGTTCTCAATTAAATTTTTGGACCTATATATCCTCTTAACTTTTCAACTCTTTTCATTTATTCTGCCTGATGTCAGATTATTGTCACTTAAGGGGAAGACACTAACACCTGCAACACAGTTTTTACTAGCGCAGGTGCTAGGGAATCCTATATTCCAAATAGTATTCATTATGTCAATAAAGAATTATTATTATGCTAACACCCACATTTCGCCAATTATGCTTAAGTCCTACATAATAGGGGTGAGCTTATTGCCATCTTCGGGCACAAACTCAAACGCTGGAGCTGCTATTGAGAAATTCGCAACTGAAAAACACAATAGATCAAAACTGTTTCCTTGACCCGAGTATCGAACCCAGGACCTCATGCTCAGCAGCAACGTTTATTATTATCAGTAATCGCATTATTGTTCATTGACTTCATTGAGTACCGCTAGCCGTACTCATTTGTAGGATTTGGTACAAACTTCTCATTTATATACTTAAAAATAAATAACCAGAATATAAAAAAAAAACACTGACAAAAATAGTGGGTGGGTATCGAGACACTACCTAGTATTTATAAGATATTCTAAGCACTCGGCCATAGTGTAGAATCGGATGAGTATTTTCGAAGTTTCCTACATCCTAACTTAAACTTTACCTCTTTAATGTGGTGCTTTTCCGCAAACGATGGGACACTTAATATCGTGTCCTGCGTGTCCTGTCAGCTGCACGTTACAGGAACTGATGGACGGTGGTGATGGCGCCAAACACGTAGCCGAATTCTGGGCCGAGTACATTTAGATTTGATTGCTCTCGACACGCTAAGAAGAAGATTATAATATGAGCGTAAACATCGACTTCCGTAGCAAAAACTGCATTACTCAAAATGATGACAACCAGCAACTACCTAAGTTGGTCCTCTATCATCACAAAAAAAGATCATCGTCGCGTTTCCGCAAATTATCTAATTACAGGAAAACCATACTTCTATTATTCTCCAATGATAAATGATGATAGGCACATAATGAGTTCACTTATTTCGAAACACTTGTCATGCTGTGTGAACAGCCATGACTACAGGTACTCTTGTAATAATTGCCCTAAAGGTTTTTAAAAAAAATGTGCAGTCGATATCAATAGGTACCGCCATAGACTCGGTGGTTAAGTTAGAAGGTAGAATAGAATATTAATCTATATTATATACACCATAAATATTACAGATATATATGTTTTACAAGGGTGGTCTTATAGCTAAAAGCGATCTTTTAAAGACAACCTTCGGATGGATTTAGAGTGAAAGGAGAGACAATACTGCGTAGTCTGTGGTATGTACCATTTACATATATGCAATAAATACATACATACACAAATCATACTTATCTATATACATAAATATATATAATAATATTCATAAAACAAGTGCAAAGAATATAATAAATGACGTTCAAGGAGTGATAGGGTTTTTTTTTCCATAATTTCAAAAATGGACATTGATTGGTCTCGCCTTATTGACACGGGCAAGGCATTCCATAACCGTACTGCTGAACAGATAGTCAAAGATTTATCATAGAAACTGGTGGAATGCATCGGCATCTCTAGTGTCAAGGTATTCTCTACATTTTGTTAAAAATGCTGTTGCATAACTTGCAATTAAAAATGTAGTTCAGGTATTTTTTATTATTTTCTTTTATTTTATAAGGGAAAACAAATAGTAGTATATTACAGATTACAACTTAGATATTTACAAAGATTGCAAACGTAATTGTAGTCAGGGCAAAATTAATTATATGAACAAAAGAAACTAAAAATAACAAAACAAGACTCTTGTTTGCGTATATCCTAGAACATGCATGGCCTTTAAGTTCGAGACCATAAAAAGTGAATTCCGCGAAAAATATAAGAAGTTTTTGTCACTTCATCGTCGATATGTAGGTATCGCAGTAGGTATGGTATTTAATTACTTTAAGTTTACAGTCGTTGCCGTGACGGTTTAACTATCTGACTAATCGCATGAGTGGTACAAATGACCAGCAAAGTTAATTTGCCAATTAAAATCCGGTATGTATACGACCCATAAAACGTTTCATTATCAACTAAATGAATAATCTGTACTATTTATCTGTATCAGAATAACTACCTATACCTACCTACCAGGTAGGTATGATTTTTACTTTTACTCGAACTTTATCCTGGTTTTAAGTAGGTACTTTGTAATGCTGCCTGACTTGATCTTTGGTGGTATATTTTAAGTAGGTAATATAATTAAATAGTCTTCACATTGGATTAATGGAAGTCATTAATTAATTAATTACATTATATCTACATAATAAAATATTCTTTACCAAAAAATAGGCAAACATGGCAATTAGTGAGTCATGTTTCAATGCCATTTTTTAAAGCCTAATTGAGCAATAAAACTCTAGGTTTTGAGTTTTGTAGTGTAGTGACATCCCGCATGCGTCGGGTGACTAGAAAAGTATAATACCTACCTCTATGTAATACCTACTAGATTCGTTTTTGGCGTAATGACGGTGGTTATCTATAATCAAAATCATATATTATATTTCCCGGAGATTTATTTTATGATTAAAGCTATGAAAACACGATCTGATAAGGACAAAAAAGTAGAGACTTAACTCTAGCATATAATAACATTAATAACAGACTTCAGATTTTATCTAGTCTCGTTTAAGGAAGGTAAGGTATATGGTAAGAATAATTTATAAGAGAAGATAAAGTAGAGGAAAATATCTTCTCTTTATAAATTATTCTGATCATTTACCTTACCTCATTCATTCACAAGTCATTAGAAGTCAATGATAATATTTCACTGCACATTGTGTAATGTAATTATAATAAAATGTAACGTATTTATGTAACTTTTGCCAACTGTAAATATGTATTATGTATTATACAAAATGTACAATCTTCAGCGTGTTACTTGGACATAGAGAAATTACTATCTATACGTATAATACATATTACGAAAAACCCGTCCAAATCGGATCAGTAGTTTTTGAGAAACATGCAGGTTCTGGATTCGATGTTGCGGACATCGAATCCAGAGCCTGCTTTTTTGAAGTCGGTTAAAATAAAATAGTAGGTACAACGAAGTCAAAACTGTAAGTACTTACTTTGAATATTTTTGAAAACAAGTAATTGCTACGAGGCGTGGGAACGAGTCTGATGCCGAAAATATAGTTTATAGAATTTTTGTCGGTTTGTCTGGATATACGTTCAACGCTCAACGGATTTGGATGAAATTTGGCTTACAGATAGTTTATAACCTAGATTAACATCAAGGGTAGATAATCTTTTAATCCCGGTTGTACGTTCCCGTGGGATATTTTTCAAAACCGCTGGGGAAAGCTAGTTTCTAATACCGTACTAAAAAACTCCTAAACAGATGTTGTTGCTGTTTTTAAACCTGGCCAACTGTCATCGATTGGTTTTATAAAATAAAAAAAATAGTAACGTTGAATACTACTATTTAAAATTATATGTACATATTTTATCATCTTAATCTTTAGTTTTACTTGAACGAGTTTCGATTGACGTCAAGAGAATGTTTCAAAATACTTAACTACCTAATTTTCTCGACAAATGTACCTATATACAACAAATATAATATAAATATATATTAGAACTAACAATAATTTCATGTCTTTTCCGCCTGTAATATCAACTGCTGAAAAGCATTGTTGTGAGACAAATTTTCTTTCTCGCTGACAAAGTAAATTGAGGTATACACATGTATAATTTTATCATTTTGTTCTAGAGAAGAAGACCATACTAAAAAGTGTCTCTGGACTGTTCAAATCTGGGGAGCTGACAGCCATCATGGGTCCCTCAGGCGCCGGAAAATCTTCGCTCATGAACGCCCTTACCGGTTTTTCGTAAGTAGATTTTATATTATTATAAGTATCTTTACTGCCTTAAGCACACTAATGTACAGAGGTGGAATTTTCTACCAATCAACCTTTGGGAGATGCAGAGACAAACAGTGGTAGGTGCTACTCCGAAAATTGTGAAAACCTGTTAAAAACTACACATATAAAGTACCTAATTGTACATAAAACAAACGTACACAAACAAAGGGAAAACATTACCGTTGTGATGATACATCCTGCTTCTTACGAATGTGTTAACAATAAAACGGTTAAAAAAAGGTTAACAATCTTATGTCTCTGTAGAAAACAATAATAATGAATGTTAGTCATAATCGACAATTAAAAGGCCAGTGACCTATACATTTAGAAGTTTAAACTTAACGTTTAAGAAAAACCAAAAACGAAAATGATAACTTCTCGACGAAAAACTACTTAGTGACGACGAATTGCATTTTTATTTAATTTAGATATAAATTAAATAAATTGTTACTTAAATACTTATCAAACCTTAAAAAAGAATAAAATACTAACGATAAAATGTTAATATATTAAAAACCAATACCTACCTATCGTTTCTTTCAGGACACGAGGCGTTACGGGCAGTATACGGGCCGGTGACACCGTATGTGAACTTGGGCCTAACAACTCAATGCGATCACTGAAGGCCTACAGAAAGAAATCTTGCTACATCCTACAGGATGACAGGCTGAACCCACTGTTCACTGTGGCTGAGCTAATGAAGTTCGCCGCTGACATGAAATTAGGAGATACACTTACTGAAAAACTGAAATCAAGCGTGGTGAGTTGGAAAATGTATATCTACTTATTGTTTATTATCGCCATTTCATCTAAATGCCATCTACAGAAGAATGATATTTATAATTTATGATTGCATTAGTTTAAGGCGAAAGCGCCCGCCGAAATTCAATTTTTTTTACGACTTTTTCCATTTGCAGGTAAGTAACAGGTTGTATGTTGATCTAAAGCCAGAGCTCACCGAAAACACTCTGTTTCCCTAGTTGTAAAGCTGCGTAGTGTTTAGATAAGTGTTTTTTGTACAATTGAAGGTAATAAAACTTATTGAGGTGAGCTCTGGCTTTAGATCAACATACAACCTGTTACTTTCGGACACGGATCCTTTCTTGTAAGTCCTACAATCGAGCAGATATTTTTGTATGACCTACGTTTTGTAGGATGTGTGCGTCGATACATTTGGGGGTTTATTCATAAGCGATGACTAAAGTTAAGTAACGTTTAAACGTCAAAAATGTATGGTTATACAGTCGCTAATCACTGCTTAACTTTAAGCAACGTTTATGAATAGAGGGGTATATCTCTACTTCATTTAGCTCCTACAAAAAATTCGCCACGGATTGTTTGCCGTCTGCGAATGCCTAACCAGAATCTGACTGGTGTTTTCCCTATAGTTTTAGAGTGCATAGAGCATCTAAGTGACTGTCTAATAAATGTTATTCATTTTTATTTACTTAACTATTTATGCCGACACGTAAAAACATCTAAGAAGAAAGGAACAGAAAAATACGTACAAAGGTGATGCTTATTTCTAAAGAAATCTCTTCCAGCACCTGCGATAGGAAAGTAGATAAACAAGAGATACACAACGTGTGTAAGAGTACAAAGAGAAAAAAATATATATAAAACATAAAAAAACACAAATTTAAACATAAACATAACTACAGTAAGAGAATATACATACATACATAAGACTTCTAAAATAAATATCACTAGGTACAATACATTATTATGGATTTCCCAAAAATATCTATCCCGGTGTGATATTATTGAGTAACTATGTACTTTTTTTTTTGTTACTTATTATTTACACACAGTTTAATTCTACAAAATTTCAGCCAAACTGTCATTGTTGGACTAGCAATACCTACATAATTTATTATTGCAAAAACAATCTGACTGGTTTTTTTCCCTAGTTTTTATGTTTAGAGTGCCAGTACCTATTATTTTATTAAATCCGGCTTAGTGACTGTCTATAAATATCAAGCTAATATTACTAACTTATTGCAGACATTAAAAATAAATACACATGTCATTGTATATAAATGATTGAAAAACAATCAGTTTTTTTTATTTATTTAGATATGCTTGCTGCACTTACAGTAGACACCAAAGCGCGCAACAAGCCAACAGCATAACATTTAACTAAAAAACTTCATACAGACATTAAATATAGATTTACTTCTATATATGCAAATGCAAAAAAAAATGCAGTGCAATGAAATGTAATGCTGCTGTTTTTGTTATGTTGACATTATTGTTTACGTAAAATTAAAACTTTGATCCTAACAAAATATGGTTTTTGAATGATTGATGACGATGTAATTGTTTGACAGGAGTCCCTGAACTGGCAAACACTGTGTCAAACAGTGCACAGGTCAATGGCGTTGTGCTTCGCAATTGTCGTCATTTGTTTTTTTTTTTGTACAAGGTGACGCTGAAGTTGTCACCCAATGTTCCTTGGCTGTATTTTTTTTTCTGCTTTAGGATTATGTTTGTTTGATGTCTTAATTTCATTACCACTAAGTCAAGAAAAAAAATATTGGCTAAGTAGCCACCGCGCACCGGCCAATCGATAGCTAGATGCGATAATTTTAGGCATTCTTGACGGATATTCTCTTTAAGGGCTCTAAGAGTCTGAGGCTTGTTGACTCGTGATTTAAAAGAAAACGGGTTGCACTCCGGGAGTGCCGGCAGAAGTAAAAACTTGAATACGTTGTGCATTTTTGATATTTTGGAATGCGGTCTACTCTCCCTCCGTCTTACGAATTTTCGATCAGGTCACGTGTCCTGACGCGAGCTTAAAATTTTTTACCCATCACAACAAAAGTGCACAACGCCGCTAAAGAAGTTTTCACTTAAAAAAAACCCCCCACAAAAATAAGTTTGGAATGTTAAATCAGGCGATATTAGGCGACCCGTAACAATATTATTCCTCGTTTATAGTGTAGGTATACCGATTCCTGTCTTGATGACTTGTATTTTGTATTTGTTTAGTTGCAGTAAAGTATCAAATTATCGGACTCCAAAAACAAACTTGACATTTAAATATTTTATTTATTAAATAAAATACTTAGTATAAATAGATAACGTTACATTTAAACAGCACCCTAATTGCGTAACACACAATCAATCTAAATCTGAATCATTTTGAAGGATATTGCTAATCCATTGCTTCATATTATGTTAAAAAAATGTGTCATGTGTCTGCTCAACAACGTAAATAACGCAATGAATGTTGTTGAACTGTCAAAATGAAACCGATTCCGATTGATCGTGTGCTACGCAATTAGGGTGCCGGTCTGGATCGAATTATAAATTCTGTCGCTTTTGCTAAAACTACGATCCAAAAATGGCTAACTAGTTTATCGAAATAGTTGCTACAGCTTAGATATGTACATATGTTTATAACCAAACATGGAATCAATGGAACAATATGCTAGTATTTCTTCTTCTTGTAAAGCCTATTCTTAGTGATATCGGTCGGTCAGCTTTCAAGAGAATGGTGTAATTCTGGATCATGTAATGGGCGGGAATAGGGGTTTTTATGCTGACAATTCAGAGGGAAAAGTCACAAATGCATGGGGCTGACGTCATTTACCAAAAGCTTATGTCAATCCCGTCGAAAGTCGATGTAGGATTACGAAACCGCTTTGAAAGCATTAGGAGCTAAGCACTTTTCACATGAAAAACAATTTTCCTTTAAAAAGCCAAAATGTCGTGTAGCGACAAGTAAAACTAAACTTTAAAAGTCAGGGATGATGAAATTAAAGAAAGGGAGGTAGAAAACAATTAAAGTTATATTTATTAACAATTTAAAGATGGAGATGGACTGAAGAGTGGAGTGTAGTATGTGGACGTGAGGTGTATCGATGATGATGAGTGATGGGTTGAGGAGGCTGAGGTGGACACGTTACTTAATCAGTATGTAATTTTCCTGTTTCCTAGATAGCCGAAATTCTCTGCACGCTAGGGTTGTCTGGAACAGAACACACGAGATGTGCAAATCTCTCGGGGGGACAAAAGAAACGGTTGTCGATAGCTGTGGAACTGATAGACAACCCTCCGGTGCTATTTCTAGACGAACCTACCACGTAAGTAAAAATTATTTAGATTGATTTTTAGTTACATAAATTATGTGGCCGTTAAAACTAATACAGAAGTATTGGTGAAAAAGACATGTTGCACCGATCCCTTATGGCAGGAGAATGATGATTCATGTGGTTTATTGTTGACCTGGGATAATCTTTACTTAGGGTTACCAGCCCAGAGCTGACGTGCGATTCCCCAAAGATATTTCGTAAAGAAGTTCAAAGGAGCAAAGGACAAATACATATATTGTATAAAACAATAAAGTATACAATTCAGGTATCGATTGCGGCCAATTTTTTTTTTAATAGGTATACTTATATCACTTTTTTTTTGTAACCCGCTAACTGTTCTATTTCCATTGGAACGAGTTTTTTTATAGTCGAAAATCTAGTCGGCTATAAAATTACAGGTTAGTATAACCTGTAATTTTTTATAGCCGACATAAATAAATATGTATCAGCAAGTTATCTTACATCTAATATTATTTTAAAAAAATGGAATTAAGTAGGTACTTATCATTTATTTAATTAAAATTTAACGACGATTAAATACGACTTCTTAAAAGGTTATCCAAGAAAATCTATAGATAATGACATAATAATTACTAGTCTATTAATTAAAATGAAGCGTAATTATCATCATTAATTGTTTTCAACAACGTTTATTTAAGGAATCTTCGCAGCACGATTTCTAAGAATATAATTAATAATAATTAAGAATATAATTCTAAGAAATAGCAATTCCTAAACTAGCTATAGGACCTAGGTAAATAAAAATAAGTAGAAAATAGGCAGGATATTTTAGAGAAAAAACAGTAATGAGATTATTATAGAAACAAAAAACACAAATCGTTTCCATATTCTGTAAATTCTAAAGAGTTTGCGGCGGTAATGTAAACTGTCAGTAACAGTTTACATTATGGTCATTATTAGGGATGTCGTCCACAGTCCACTATCAAGCATCAGAGGGGCAATTCTCGTAATTTTAAGAACGTTCACTGTCTGGGGCCTTACCACCAGCTCTTATAGCCCTGCTGAGCTGGTGGTAAGCCTCCTGATCTCAGTCTCAATCTGTCAAAAATACCTCTGATTTCCCTAAATTTTTGACATTATTTGTCGCTGAGATGAGATTGCAACTAGATTTTGAATGTTTTTAATTACAAGAATTGGCCTTCTGGTCTAATAGTTTAAATTCAAATACATGACTTTGATAATTAAAACTAAGTAAGTTTCTTAATTATATTAATTGCGTTTTTATACTGACCCATATTCAAATAAGGCCACAAATTGTTTTCATCAGTAAATCAAATAATAGACGTCCATTGCATAAAATTCGGGTTCTCCAATAGTCAACAATGATAACAAACGTACACGTATTTCCATACATCAACGAATTATCGTGGACGAAAATACGAAATACGAATTCCGAATTACAAATACGAATACGAATTTCGAGCATGACTTTATTAGAAGTCATGCTAAAAATTATAAAAGCGCACATTGGGTGAATCATGAATGCGGCTAATCTATAACTACTTTTTAGCTACCTTATTTAAAATCCCAGTCATAATGATACTCACGGAAATAACACTGCCTATGCAATTGACAGAACAGCGCGATCAAGCGTACTGCAGCAATATGTAAGCAATTAATACCTTATAGGCTTATTATATACTAGTTTCTGTCCGCGACTTCGTCCGCGTGAAATTTCTTGCTCCCCCGACCCACCCCGTCGCATGTCGCATCGCATCACTTGCACGTATTACCACTATTCGTTTTTGCGTAGCATTCTATCCGACTTTTTTCTTTTTGCTCGGCTCTTCAGGCGTGATCTATCCATTATATACTTATATAAAATTCAAAGTCCTGACTGACTGACTGAGACATCAACGCACAGCCTAAACTGCTGGTCCTAGAAACATGAAATTTGGAGGGTGTGTTCTTAGTGAAGAGTAGGTATCCATTAAGAAAGGGTTTTTCGAAATTCCACCCCTAAGAGGGTGAAATGGGGGGATTTTGTTTGTATGGAAAATCTTATTCCTTGAGTTAATAAAGTTGTAAATTGGCACCAATGCAAAGTAGAAGTAAATTATGAAGTTTGCAATTTTATGTTTTTTTAAACTACACCTCAAACGGGGATATAGGGGTGTTGAAGTTTGTGTGGAAGTAATTGAATGCGCGGTCCAATTAACTCGAAACTCAGTATTAATACTGAGTTTAAAGTATTAATACTTTTGACAGAAAATAATTAATAATAAGTATGTAAAGTTGTCGAAAATTGACCCCTGACGGGACAAAAAGTGGTAATTCGATCTTTAGGGGGAGGATTTGAACTTGAAACTGTTTATTACATTTTCACACCTAAACCATTGAACTTCTGATTTGGCAAAGAGATAGATGGCATCCTGGGGAAGGACATACTTTTTATCCTGGTAGCACGTTCCCGTGGGATAATTTCCGACATCCACGCGGGCGAAGCCGCGGGCAGAAGCTAGTGTAATATATAGCCTATAGCCTTCTTCATGAATTGGGCTATCACATGCAAAAATAATTTTACAAATCTGGCCGGTAGTTCCAAAGATTAGCGCGTCAAAACCACTCTTCAGCTTTATTATTAGTATAGATTAATAAGTATGTTAATTTTTCTTCGTTACCTAAATTCAATATACTGTCAGTATACCTAATCATAAATTTTAATATTATTATTTTAATATTATTGCTACTCATAAAATATTATAGAGTAAGTATTAAGTCGCCATACTTTATTAAGTCAATGTTTAACATGCTTCACACTTTTTTTGTGCAGTGGTTTGGACAGCAGAACGTCAGCTCAGTGCATGGATTTGCTGAAGAACTTAGCTCGGAATGGACGTACAATAGTTTGCACCATTCACCAGCCTCCTGCGTCAATCTACTCCATGTTTGATCAGGTAAGAAAATATTATATTTCACTACGATTGTAATAATGTACTCAGGATTTTGTAATACCTAACTTGATTTAAAAGAGTTTCCATCTCCATGGAGTTCCCTCCCTGCCTCTCCATAGAGATCTACGTTCTGGAACGGGCAACTAGCTTCAAGTTTCTGAGGAACTGACTCCTTGACAATTCCAAAGTAGTTGTAAATGGTATAATTGAAATAAATTAGGTATTTGTGTTTTGATTGGTCCTTTTATTCAGGGAAAGGACATATAACAACGTTTGGCTACAACTGCTAAGATTTTTGTAGATACGTAATTACTTTCACAAAACTTCTGAAGGATTGTTCAAAAAAAACATAAACCATTTGTTATTAACTGTAACTATTTTTTATTTTATTGGTCTAGTCTCTAGTAGGCATTATAAATGTTAGAATGACGTCTCCCCTCTCGGAGGTGGCTAGTGGCCGCAACACCGTTTTTTTTTAAACTAATGCTAATTTGTTTAAAAATTGTTGTTTAAAAACTTAAATGCAATTTTTTTTAACAAAACGAACACTAAAACTGTGTGAACCTGTTTTTTGTTCCAATTTGATATGTAAGTATTTGACTTTAATTTGGTTTATAAACAACAAGAAGTTAAATGCTAATAATATCTTGATCACATCTTATGATTCATAGCGTCATAAATCAAGCTCGAACCGCAAATAAACCGCAGTTACGGATTTTAACACTTCTGTTAAATGTTTATTTAAAAGAGAATTTCATTTAGCAAAAATTTGGTCACGAACACGAGAATATCGTACAGTAATTATTATCAAGTAAGCTTACTTTTACTTACCCGACCAGCCGATCGATTCTGTAAAAATCTCACCGTAAAACCTTAGGTGAAGTGAGCTTAGAGTGAGCAGTCAATAGTGTCAATCCCTAGCATTAGTTGGAATGACAGCTCACTCCACGCTCACTTCACTTAAGTTTTCACGGTGAGATGGTTACAGAATCGCACTGCTGTTCGATTTTCAAGACGGGCGAAGGATTATTGGGCTTTTCTAGGAATTTCTCAGTAGCAGCCCGGAGTCCGGATTTATGCCAGGGTGATGGCAATAGGCCCGCCCCTATACATGGGACTTAAACATAACTGGTGACATGAAGAGTCACGAGCACCATATATGTTAACTCTTGGCAACTTTCAATTTCGATTTTTTCGTGATATAACGAATGCAACGTTGAAATACGATAAACTTATGGGTTCGAATGCTATGTTCGTAAAAACATAAAATTTTATTAAAAAATAAAGGAGTAAATCGCTTTTGAATAAATCCGAGTGTATACATACTTTTGCTCGTGACTATAGATGTACGTACTCTGGGTAGGTACAGCTCTGCCTAACCCTGCGAGGAAACAAGGAGTGATGTACTCGTAATATTATGTTATGATACCTTTTTTAGCTTCTTATTTTGATGACGGTACAAAAACAACGGTACAGTCAGCAACAAAACTCAATTAACTCTGTTACTTTTACAAATCATCTAAATTACCAACATGATGCGATACATTGGTTTTCACTATTTCATCTAATAGCAAAGAGTTAATAAAATAAAGAGTTAAATATTCTATTACTACATATTTTATAAGAATATTTTGCTCAATAATTAAGATTTAAACAACTGAAGTGTTAACCGACTTTTGTTGCTGACCGTGCCTATATGTAACGGCGACGACGCGACGGATACACTTTGTTTGACCGACCATAAAGGCTAAAAATAATAACAAGTATGTAAAAGTGTAAACATTCTCATTAGCACTTATACGCCAGGTATACATACATACAGAAGGCCAATTCCCGTAATTAAAAACGTTCAAAATCTAGTCGCAATCTCATCTCAGCAACGATCAATGTCAAAAACTGGTAAAAAATGCAGGGAAATTAGAGGTATTTTTGACAGATTGAGACTGCGATCAGACTGTGAACGTTCTTAAAATTACGAGAATTACCCTTCTGATCTTTATCATTTACTCGGAAAATGTGCTATGCTATGACACATACCATGTACATGTAGGTAAACAAACCTTACACTTAAGTAACCAGCACGTCATTATCTTCACATTAAATAAAAAAAGGACCAAGCCGTAGATATAACAGATATACCACGCTTGATGCTTGTCGATGGTGAACCTGATAACCCTATTTTAACCTTGGGACAGACAACTAAATTACAACAACTAAATTTAAATCTACATGCTTGCACCTGGAAGCAACATTTTTTCAAAATGTCTCTGGATCTGGCATTTGGTACAAAAGCATTCAAGGTCAGCCATCTCGTGTTCCCTGGTTTGAAGATACTAAATTAGATAGAAATTTCGTTAAATTGATATTAAGACTCCGTTGTGGGCACTATCCATCCGCGAAGTTTGCATTTCTTATGAAAAAGGCCGATTCTCCTAATTGCACAGTTTGCAATCAAGTCGAGGACGTGCAACATTTGCTGATGGAGTGTGCTCGAAACGGAGTAGACAGCGAGTTGTTCGTGAAGGATTTTAAAATAAATAAATTGGATGTAGGCATAATCCAATCCATCTTATCTGTACCATATTCGGAGATTATTAAAAAGTTGTACCATTTAATTATGGTCCTCCACGAATAACTCTAAGTCATAACCATTAAGAATATTATCAGCTAATACTGCTTAAGTAAGCCAATCAATGTAAAAGGGTACGATGGGGATGACATATTTTTGATAAAAGCCCCTAAACAAAATTAGATTTAAAAAAAAATACCTTTAGGAAGATACTTAACGCCCTACAGCAGGTACTAAATTGGTTCACTGCTAATAATTTGGTATTAAATGGGAAAAAAACTAAATGCATAAGATTTGCTTTACCAAATGTTAAAAGTAGTGATTGTGACATAGTATTGAACAAAGAGAAACTAGAATTCGTCGATAAAACTGTTTTCCTGGGGATCACGCTCGACTCAAGGCTGCAATGGGGTCCTCATTTAACATCTCTTGCAGGAAGGCTAAGTTCAGCAGCTTACGCTGTAAGAAAAATCCGTCAAGTTACTGATGTAGATACCGCGAGGCTGGTCTATTTTAGTTACTTTCATAGTATCATGTCTTACGGTATTTTACTATGGGGACGGGCTGCAGATATCGAGTCCATTTTTATTTTTATTCTGCAGAAAAGAGCCATCAGAGCAATATATGGCCTCCGCAGGCGCGATTCTTTAAGGGAACTGTTTAAAGATATTAACATCATGACGGTACCTTGTCAATACATCTATGAAAACATCATGTACGTAAGAAAAAATTTAAATCTGTTCAACAAAAGAGGTGAAAAACACAACTATAGGACTAGAAATAGGGACCAATTAGTTCAAACAGGTTTCAGACTGGCTAAAGTAGACTCAACCTTCATGGGGTACTGTTTAAAATGTTACAATAAAATTCCTCCCCACATACTCCAACTGAATGAAACGAAATTTAAATCTTGTATTAAACGCACACTATGTAGCCAAGCATATTATAAGTTAGGGGATTACATCGCTGACAAAAATGCTTGGCTCAATGCTGGTCCAGCTCCACAGGGGCGCTTAAACTAATTAGCATTCGGAAACATTGTTGGAGCTGCGGAACATTGGAAGAAAACTATATTTGCATTGTATAAACTCAATTGTTTAGTATTGTATAATTGCATAGCACACGTGTGAGCACTATGTACTTTCTATAAAGCTACCATTTACTGGGTACGTCTTTCATTGACTTAAATGTGCCCTGGCGGCTGAGAGTATGTCATGCTCACTCTAATGTCTCGCTGGTGGTGGCGTGTGTGTTGGATCATTAAGTTCCCTTCAAAATGGTTGAGCTGAATGGTGCTGATCCATACGTCATGTTCGTGAACGGGCGCCGTCAGTAGGGACTGGTCATCTCTTAGCTGCCACGGCTTATTGTAATTTTTAATTTCTGAATTGTTTTTATGTTTTCTATAACGGACGCTTTTAACGTGCACGTCTTTTCTACATCGTTCTCACATGGTTAATTTCAACACGAATGATGTAATCAAATATTTTGTAAGAATTTTATGATTTAAAAGAGTGTCCATGGAGTTTCTTGCCCGTTCTTCTCCATAGGTACCTACGCTTTGGAATGGGCAACTAGCTTCATTTTTCTGACTGACCGACCCTTTGACAATTCAAAAGTGCCTGTAATTGGTTTAGTTGAATTAAATGATTTGAGTGTGAGTTTGAGTTTGACCCAGGAATCAAACACAAGGCTTCACCTCTAACACTTGGACTTCCTACTTAGTGTACTTTGTCGTCTCACCAAACAATAAGGTTTTTTTTTTCTTGTCTATCAATAGCAGGTTGTTGTTTACGTAAAAGGTTGTATGATGTTATTTACAAGGCGAGTAGCATAATGCTAAGGCTATCGATGTATTAATATTCAATTTAAGCTATGATTATCATTGCGCTAGAGTGCCAGTGACCTTTACTAGATACTTTACATGCTGCCAAAAGGAGATTTCATTGTTGCCTGGAAGCAGCCTTAATTTTTTTTTTACACGTTGCACCACACTAGGAACTACTCCTGTATCGTGGGTGCGTTCACAAACATTTAAACTCACAAACACAAACAGCCAGACCCGGAACAACTACCTGTAGGCAATACAAATATTTGCTCCGTGTGGGAATCGAACCCGCGACACGCAGCGCAGCAGTCGATCGCTCAGCCACTGCGCCAACCGTGTCGTCAAAAACTTAAACCTACAATATATATAAAAAATGTAGCAATAAACCGCTACTCCGTTTATTGCTATATTTTTTTATATTGATAGCCCAGTGGTATACGGCTGCAACGTACGAGTTGTAGGTCGTAGGTTCGGCCCCAGACAGAAACATTAGCCTAATCAGCCTAAAACGTTACCTCTGCTGGAACACAGGCCTCCTCGCTGTGAGAGGGAATAGGCCGTAATCCACCACCATTTTTGGTTCTAGGACATGCCAGTTTCCTCACGATGTTTTACTTCACCGTTTTTGAGAGCAGTGGTGATGAAATACATTACATAAAGCATGGGTATGTCGGGGTCGTTACCACGGTCATCACCTTTGTATAAATCATGTGATATTGAAATATAAAAAAGCCTTGAACTTAAAGTCCAGCCCAATCAAGCTTATTTTATTAACAGAGTTTTTTCAAAATGAAAACTTGTCTCTGATTATGCAAAAAGGCGAATTAGATAGGTATGATAGCCAAACAACTTTATAAAAAAAAATTGGCAAAAAATACTGTACATTAAATAAAATTAAATAGGAATGAATTAGTAGGTATCTGCCTATATAATATAAAGAAAAAATCCGGTTACTAGTAATGATGAAATATGATTTCTGATACCTATGCTTACGTAACATTATGATTATCCTTGCTTATATACCTATTTTATTTTGTCCAACTCAGGTGTACATGCTCGCAGACGGTTTCTGCATATACCACGGTTCGAGCGAAAACACGGTGCCCTACCTAGCATCCGTTGGTCTTCAGTGCCCTATGTACCACAACCCAGCTGACTACTGTAAGTATATTTGGATGTATGAAATGAACATGGAAAATGGTTCTTTTTGTCTCGAAACCACTTGTATAAAAAAGAGCGGGTTCTTTAGGTCTTGAAACTTTAAATTTCTTTTAGGCTATGATGTCATCATTTCTCAGTAAGGTTTATCTATCTACTTGCGGAAAATAAATATGAAATTCTGCTACGATCTTCAAGAGCAGGCCTCAGTATTAACTGACCTTTAAACCGAAACAGGGGGTCCGAAGTAGTATCGGCCGAATGTTCGGCCGTCTCCTGCTACGAAGTTACTATTTGGTTCGGTTGGTTCTGATCCTACACTCTTTCGAATATTGACTATGGTCCCGACCCAATTGAGCCGATCCGGAATTTTTTCGCATTTTTCAATAATATAGAGATATAGATGTAATATAGAGTAGACCCCAGGATTCGGGTAAACAAACATAGTTTTCACGGGCAACCTTTACCATGGATTCAGTACATGATTCTGGAACCCACTGCGCGTTGAAATTTATCGCAGGTTATTCAAAGAATATAATATGCTATTTCATAGAAAAACGCGTTCAAAATATATGGAAAAGCGTTTTTTAGGGTTCCGTATCCAAAGGGTAAAAACGAAACCCTATTACCTACTAAGACTTCGCTGTCTGTCCGTCTGTCTGTCACCAGCCTGTATTTCAAGAACCGCGATAACTAGACAGTTGAAATTTTCACAACTTATGTATGTCTGTTGCCGCTATAACAACAAATACTAAAAACAGAATAAAATAAATATTTAAGGGGGGCTCCCATACAACAAACGCGATTTTTTTTTGCCCTTTTTTGCTCGAGATCAATATGGCAACAGGTAGGCACTTGGAATATTCACAAAATACTCAGTTGTATTTTTACTTTAATAATAAAATAAAAATAAAATATAATATAACTTAAAAATACTATTATATTAATATAACTTAAAAATACTATAAATACATACAACATTATAATTACACTAAAAACTATCTAACGCACACGAAGTGTCTGCGTCGTCTTTTGCTGACTGGTGTCATGTACCCGGCCACGAAACCGACGGTACACAACACCCTTCGGTCAGAACTCTTCCTTGAGGAACTTCTCGAGATGATGTGTCGGAACACGCACCACGAACGACTTGAAGTTCGTGTTGTGACGCGACTCCAACTTCTCGACCCTCACAGTTCAGTTGGTCTTCACACACATGTACTCCACGATCTCCTCAACCTTCGTGGAGTGGTGCAGTCTAGACACGTACAGCTGCGTCGTCGGGATTGCTGGTCACAGCAGCATGTTGGGTCCTGCCAGCGCGGTGCCGCACTGGTTCTGACAAGGCGGCTTCTTCTTCTTCTTCTTCTCCACCTTGATGAAACCATCCTTATCGCACGTGTCCTTCTCTGGACCCTGCCTTTTCAAAACCTTGTTGGGTTTCGACCGGCTACGTTTACCCCCTTTTAGTTTTCGCACTAGTTTTACCTGCGAGTTTTGCGACTCAGCAGGCTTGTTAGCGGCTATTATTGCTGCGTAGGCTCGTTTGGGGGTCGACGAACCTACACGCGTCGGTATCTCCACCTGTGTCGAGGCAGGGACGGACACGGCACGCGTTGCAACGCATGCATTCTCGGCAGTTGGTGACGCATTCAAGCCCGCCGACTCGAAACTGCAGATGGAGGCGTTTTGAGCCCCGCGACGCGCGTTCTCATTTGCGCCGTCAGCGTCGGTAGGTGACCTACTTGCAGAAAGTGCGTTGCGCAAGATCAATACCTCTGCCCGTAGATCACTGATGGTATTGTTGGACACCTCCAGCTTATACTGCATCTCGACCTGGCTTTGCTTCAGAAATGTAATGTCCTTCAGCAGACTGGTGATGTCTACATGGTCGAATGTGACGGGAGGCAGCGTGTGCAGGTCCTTCGCCATGAATTCAGGCACGTCGTCCGGGTCGGTCTCCATGACTTGCAGATCTGCAAGATGCTGATCTCGTCCATGTACCTAGTCGACGGCATGTTTGATGAATGCCAATACTTCGTTGACTATGAGAGTTTGGGAACTCATAACGGAAAACGGGCAGCGGCTATAGCCGCGCAATTCGCGAATAAAATATTCGTACTGTGCAGCGCGAACGCGTCCGTACTCAACCGCGTATCGTATCGTATAGATAATGGTACGGAACCCTTCGTGCGCGAGTCGCACTTGGCCGGTTTTGTTTAATCTTGTGCTGAATTCATGGTATCAGTTTGCACGTCGATGTCCACGCTGTATATTCATAAACATAATAAACATTACAGTGCCCAAAATTCTGAAAGTAAAAACTTTACGATTAAATTGACCTTGCGCTTTCAAAACGGTTCTGCATTTAAAAGATCTCTTTTTTTGTTACTTCAATATTTAATAACCCTTGTGTGATTTTTTTTTTTATTGTATTTTTATCTAACCTACTTAGGTAGTATGTATTTGTGTCACTTTTTGGTTTATAAATTGCGCAGTACAACGCCTTGGGATTCAATTCTGTAATGTTTTGCATGAATCTTAAATAAATAAATAGATATTGCATACCTACATAATGTTATTATAATGTTAGATTCCACTCATAATATTGATGGCCTGTATTTTATACATCGTACCTAATTAAACCGAATTTATTCACAAAAACAGACATCATAAACTCATAAAAAATAATTAAGAACATTTTATCTCCATGAAATATAAAGCTATGCAAATTTTATTCAATGTCACTATCTATCTATATAATTATATAAAAATAAATGCCACTTTTCGTTGTAATTTTATAATTCAAGAACGGCTGGGCCGATTTAGCTGATTTTGGTTTTGAAATGTTTGTCGTAATCCACGGAAGGTTTAAACGGTCAGAAAATATGGAAAAAGTAGTAGGGTAGGAATAGTGTAGGAGTAGGGTAGGAGTAGGGTAGGAGTAGTGTAGGAGTAGGGTAGGAGTAGGGTAGGAGTAGTGTAGGAGTAGGGTAGGAGTAGGGTAGGAGTAGTGTAGGAGTAGAGAAGGAGTAGTGTAGGAGTAGGGTAGGAGTAGGGTAGGAGTAGTGCAGGAGTAGGGTAGGAGTAGTGTAGGAGTAGGGTAAGGGGTAGGATACCACGCGAAGGAAGTAGCGCCGGGCAGCTAGAAATAATTTATATGGTAAAACAACGTTTGCCGGGTCAGCTAGTAATGTTATATTTTGTGTGTCAATGACAAAAGGTTCCAACGTTTTCAATTTATAACGACCAAAAATTCTATCGTTTACTATCCCACAACAGATAGTTAGGCATAATTATTTAGGCTTTGCTTGTGAATAATTGCATAACATACTTTCAATCATAATCAGAATAATTTTGAAGGATATTGCTAGTCCATTGCTTCATATGTTCGAAAAATGTGTCTGCTCAACAACGTAAATAACGCTATGTACTGGAATGTTGTTGAACACTGTCAAATGAAAGCCATTGCTTGTGTTAACTATTACCCCGCAAAACTACGAGACTTTTATATTAAAATCCTACAATCATTTTTTTTAATCAGGCTTTTATATGCCGTGTCTATGTATTTGAATTCGTTACGTATGCATCGATAAACCTCACATAACTTATTGTTAACTCAAAGAGCATTAAATCACTGAATGAATAGTTCATCAATCATTTTGCACAGCTCGTTTACTTGTAAATTACTGTGTAAACTGCTCATTCAACTATTGTTTTTTTTTTATTGTTTAATAGTGAATCTAGTTTTAGTTAAAACGGCCACTCACAGGTGTCAAATTATATTAAAATCTCGTGAGAAAAGTTTAAATTAGTCGCACTTGATGGCACAACATACATAGTTTGCGGTTAAGCAATTTTGATATTAATTTAAAAACTGACTGATTTTAATAGATACTTATTACTGATTTCCGACCCCCAAGATGCAGTTAAAAGCCTAGTTTTTGGGAGGGGTTTGATTGTAGTACCTGATTATTAATAACTAAATTTGAAATACTAAAATAAAGTACATAATTATGTATATTTTCTTTAATTTGAGCATCTATCCATTCTTTCTAACTTTCGGTTATCCCATCTTATTGGTGGTACTGTAGCTCCACCAAAGAAAAATATTGCTACACCAACACGAGAATCTTATTCCCGTCATGGAGTAAAATAGTTTTCAAGAATTTAAATTGTCTAATCACGCGCATATCGCGTTAAACAGGTTGCGGATATATTGTAAATTCATGATTTTATACAACGCTTATAAACATAATATATGTATTTTATTAACTGGTGGAGACTCGTGACTTGACAATCGGAATCGGTTTCATTTTGACAGTTCAACAACATTCATTGCGTCATTTACGTGTTGAGTAGACAAATTTTTCGAACTTAAGAAGCAATGGATTAGCAATTTGCTTCATAATGATTTGTATTCCGATTGATTGTGTGTTACGCAATTGGGGTGCGGGTCGATCGATGGTTATGCTACTCTTGCTGGGGTTGGTCCATGGATCGTTGAGCTTCCACTACCTATACAGGGTGGCAGGGACATCGACGCGCAAACTGTAACCATGGATTCAGCACATGAGTTATTAAAAAAATATATTGCTGTTCCATACATTATGACCGCGTAGGTATTGCACTTTTCTATGAAACAGAAGTTTTTTTTTTTGATAACCTACGAATAATTTCGACACTGGGGTCTAAATTCATGTGCTGAATCCATGGTTACAGTTTGCGCGTCGATTTCCCTGCCACCCTGTATAACGAGACCCCTCGTGCCTCAGAAAGCACCAGCTATCATTTGTAGATCTTTGACTGTCATTAGGTACGGGCCAATTTATTATCTATAACGTCTCTCATCATCTGCCTAGCCTTTTCTGAACTATGTTGGGGTCAGCTTCTAGTCTAACCGGATGCAGCTAAATACCTACCAGTATTTTACATGGAGTAACTGCCTATCAATCTGTCTGCAACCCAGTTACTGGGTAATACGATACCCTCGGTAAAACTGGTTGTCAGACTTCGGAGCTTCGGGCTACCCGAAACGATTGTCAAAGATCTACGAATGTCAACCGGGACCAAAGGCTTAACGTGCTTTCCAAGGCACGGAGAGGTCTTGGTATGTAAAGATGGTCACCCATCTAGGAATCAACCGCGTCAAGCGTAGGTTAATATTTGATCGATCGAATCGTGCGGCTGTTATTAGGTATACTTAGCCACAAGCCCTCTCGCCCATAATAATTCTAATTACAATAGACCCATTAGGTATATTACCTATAACAGCTCTATTAGAAGTAATAATAAATATTTATTATTTCACATTTATCATTACCAACTTTTATCCTTTATTCAATATCCTCAATCAATATTTCTGCAGTTTTAGAAATAGCGACGGGTGAATACGGAAAATTCAACGAGTTCCTAGCAGAGAAATGTTCAAACCACGAATGGATAGAAAGGCCAGCAATTCTGCCGGTCCCCGAGAGGTTGAGCGAAGTGATATCTCTTGGGAAAACCTCAATCATAATCAACCCACCTCATGAATTCTACAAATTCGGCAAGCTGTTCAAACGGTGTATAATGCAGCAATACAGAGACTGGGTAAGTTTGATTTCTGTAATTTTTGGTTCTCGTGCCCCTAATCGTAAAAAAAAAGAAAGTTACTTCGTTTAGAAGTAAAACTGGCAGTTCAAAGTTAAAGAAAAAAGAAAGGAAAATTGTTTATTCTGCAAAAATTGATCGCAGAGTACAAAAACAAAAATTAGCCATTGCTAATGTTAGTGAATTACTTACTCTTCTTAAATTCTAATAAAGTGGTATACAAGTTGAATCTAGGAAGGCAATATTACCTGCAGGGCAATTGCGTAACACACCAACAGTAGCAAATGGCTTGCATTTTAACAGCATTCATTGCGTTATTTACGTTGTTGAGCAGACAAATGTTTCGAACATATGAAACAATGGATTAGCAATATCCTTCAAAATCATTCAGATTATGGTTGATAGTGTGTTACGCAACTTAGGGTGCCGCATGGACAATCATGACTGGTCCAAAAGGATCAAGCGCCCTGATGTGCTGTTGTTTTTTTGTGGTAGCAGTTTCGCATCTACACGAAGTAATTTGCTTTATCAATGTCTTAACCCAAATCCTAAACATGCATAGGTACGTCCTAGGACGGATCCACGGGGGAGGGGGGGGGGGGAAAGGGGTACAAATCGAATCGTCTGAATGGACTGCCCTGAATGTATTATTCATTATTAAGATTTTCCTTCAATGAGGAACGCTGAAGAAGTACCTACCTACTATATCTTCAGCAGCAGTGACGTAACTACAAAGATCCAAAGTAGTGCAGTCAGTTCGTACTCGGGCACAGAGGTTTGGTATGCCTACAATGCACCAGCCTAGAGTCAGCGACAGGATTTCAGGATAACATTTATGTAATGCAAAAAGGATGTAAGTCCAACCTGGTAAAGTGGGGCTACCTTGACGGAACGGCAGTAGGGTGTGATTGTGGAGCTTTGTCGCAAACCATGCTCCACCTATCCTGCCCTCTGTGTCCCAAAACATGCTGTCAAATTGACCTCTGCGCTGCCGCTGACGCCTGACGACGCCGTGGAAGTGGCAAAGTTTTGGGCCAACAAGATTTAAAACTCAGTCGTACTAGTAACACGGAGTAGAAGAAGAACTTTTATGTTGTTGTTTAAATGTCATTGAAAAATAATGAATCACAAAAAAGAGCAATGCAATACTAGATGTGAGAGACTGGCCTATGTCCTCACTCCCAGAAATACATCCTGGTCCCGCCCTTGGGTACATCCTTAAATGGCGATCTATTTAATTATAATAGGTACCTACTTATTGACCCTATGGTCAATCTTCTGGACCCTTTTCCTGTTGAGTAATGTGGCAAGTGCTTGTATATCGAGTGTTAACTTTTCGTAACGGTGAGTCGTCATATTTGCGTTGCGTTTACGGTCTATTTACCCACGTGCATCACTGCTAAGTGCTAACATGAACGACAAATAAACATTGCTGTTTAAATATATCGGCAACAATTATTATGAAGCTTCAGAACTAAATAGCTATGTTGAAATTCTGCATGAAACCTTTACTGATTCATGCCGGGGTATGGATACTATGTTAATATGTAGCTATTCGCAACTGAGGGCGATGAAATGAAGCTATCATAATATTTATATTATATTTATTTTATTAGTAAGGGAAAACAAATAGTACTATATTAAAAATAAATGGAAATAACTTGACAATAAAATTAACAAATATTCTACCCATTACATTTTCGACACATTACAACTGAGATATTTACTATCTGAAGGCAAACGTAACTGTAGATGGAGCAAAATTAGTAATATAAACAAAACAAACTAAATAAAACAAAACTCTTGTAATGTATAAATTATTTATATAATTATGAATTCTGTATGTTTATAAATCGCACAGAATTAATGAAGTCCTTGAACTGCATATATGTTTCATTAATTCGCCTGCAAAAAACACTTCTCATCGCCTCGGGCCAACTTTTCAGTGAGAGTGATTGATAGCCTACAACTTAGCTTCCCATGACTTTTTGTTAATCTTCGGGGTAAAATGGTCAAAATGTCACACAGTAAACTTTAACAATAACACGCAACATTTTCTTTGTACTTCATTATAATTTTAATGATATAATTTGACGGAAACAGAGACTTATTGATATTTCCGCTTACTTAAGACTTGTTTTAAACATTTTAAAACTAATTGGACCTCATTAGAGTTAATTACAGGCGAAGATTAACCGTTTTATCATAAAAAGAGTAAATTACCTATGAGTATAATACATGAGTCGACAAAGATATAAATACAAATTCCATTACTTTAATAAACCTAAGTTATTCTTATATTTACGTGTGGCAAACGTGCAGGTGTATATTAGATACTTATGTCTAAGATCTGTCATATCGTCGATTAAACAAGTTTCTTGATAATTACTTTAATAAAATACCTTAATTGGACTCCTTCGGAAGCACCCAATCATTATGATCTTACAATAAAATCGACAACATTTTTTCGATAAACGGGTCATAAAATAATTGCGATGGTTAAAAAATGATATAAAGTAGTGGAAAAACTATATTAAGTAAACGACACAATTTAACCCAAGTTTTATTATGATTTATAAACAGTGTTAATAACAGTTGGTTATAGTTATTGGCCAGTAGTTTGTCTAAATATGAACATAAAAAAAACCTTAAAGCACCAATTTGGTTGTTTTTATTACAACAAGGAAGGTAACAACCAAATGCTCTGGTCCTTCGAAATTATTCAACACGCAATTTTTTAAATAATATAGGTACGAGTATAAAGCTCTAATAGATGAAGAGTCCAATGCTAAGCGAAACTCAAGTCGTTTACTTAAGTTTCGCTTCGGTTGGTTTCGTAACCTATCCTAAAATCGTCGGTAAGATACTACCGAATGATTCGGCATACCTATAACAGAAATCAAAGTAGGCAGACACAAATACAACACTGTGATCCTAAGGACCAAAAATACTATCGAGTCATAAGTCATTTATTTCTAAACAATATACATCGAATCCCCTAGCCATAAAGATAACTTTATATTCAACCATATTTCTTCCACAGACAGTATCCCACCTCAAGTTACTAATGCACATGGTGATCGGAGTTCTTCTCGGGCTGCTATATGAGCGAGCTGGTAACGACGGCTCCAAGACCCTCAGCAACCTCAGCTTCCTACTGGTCAGCACTGTCTACCTCTGTTATACGTCGCTCATGCCTGCTGTACTTAAAAGTAAGTGTATTACAGGTTTATTTTTTTGGAATATGGTTAGTTATTAGAAGATTTACATATCGAGTAGCTTTTAGAATTAAATATCGAGATCCCTCTGTGGCCCGTGCACGTGAAGCCGTCGGTCCCGGCTGTCATTCTCAGATCTTTGACAGTCGGTAATCGGAAGCCCAAAAGTCTGACAGCCAATCTTACCAACGGGTATCGGTATATGTTATCTATTAACTAGGTTGTGGAGGTCAGATAGGCAGTCGTTTCACGTATTTAGCTGCATCCGGTGAGACTGGAAACCGCCTCCAACATAGTTGGGAAAGGGGCCAGGCAGATTGATTGGTTAGATAAAACAATAGATATGGCATGTCCATCTCTACTCTTCTTCTCCATGTTTGCCAAATGGCGATGGCCAGAACATGGTGGTGGGAATTCACTTAACGTCACAATCACAACAATACGAAACTACCATTTGGAAGGGGTAACTAGAATCAATTGTATTTTCTCATTCGTAAATTTTGACATTCACCAGTGAATTTTATGTGCCTAATTGAAATAAATGATTTGACTTTGAACACAAAAGAGTGCCTAAGTTAGGTTGTAGAAGGCAGGAGTGGTTGAAGATCACTTACAGGGTCGTGCAATAATAATAAGAGAGATCTATATAATGTGTAACTAGGAAAGGAAAACTCTTAACCACATCTCGCATGGTTACTTTGACTACTTGCCAGACTGTTGCCCAGTGAATTTTTATTCACTGAACAACAGCCACCACCAAACGGAACGGAAACGGAATTTCTTTTATTTTTAAAAGAAATTCCGTTTGGTTTTGGCATGTGCTTCGTTCACCTTTTTATTTCGTGGCGTCGAATTATGTGTAAATCCTACCAGTTTAATATATGTATCTTCGAAACTAAATTGTCCCTTTTGCTTTATTAATTTGCGTACGACCGATACTTTGAAGTTGGTCTGTTGTAAACCTAATCTTTATTTTTGATTTATGAATCTTTATTTTCATAACAAGCAATGTAACAATCAAAATGGATGGCAAAGAGAGTAATCTAAACGAACGAGGCAATTATAAAGCTTGTAAAAAGTATGAACTCGTTGGAATACTGTTAAAAATTCGAGTACACACTAGAAATTACACGGATATTAAATTGCTAGCAAACACAATGAGACAAATTCAATTAGCTACACTGCTATAATTCCTTACATAATGTGAAACGAACCAGTAACAAACTCGTACGTAGATAATTAGATTTTATGGTCAACGACTAAGTGCGGATGTCAGGGCTAGCAAATCAAGTTATTTCCTACAAAGCCTAATTATCTTTATAGAGGAGTCAAAAGTGAATACTTCATAATCATAATGCATCCCTATTTCCCTTGGTCACGCCATAACTTGAGAACGATTTTACCGATTTCCCATTTTTTTTAAGATGCTTCACTCGGACGAGGTTACGGGCAGAAGCTAGTACTTCATAATCATCATCATCATTTCAGCCCGGAATCACCCACTGCCGATTATAGGCCTTCCTTTTGTTCTGCCATACTTCCCGGTTCCGTGCGTCCCTCATCTACTTTGATGATATCATCAACTCAACGCGCTTTTCGATGGCCCTGGTTTCTTTGGCCTAACGTTGGCCACGATTCGGTAAGCAGCTTTACTCCATCGGCCATGAGGCGATCGCCCTGTCCTAATAAAAGTGAATACTTTGGATTAATCTTGTTTTATCATGTGGCCTTTCTGACTGTATCCAATTTCGTTGTCTACGAGCTCGCTTCTAATGTGATGTAACATCCTAATAAAAAGGCAAGCTCATCTGACATCAACTACTGAAATAAAATGATAGGTAGGCACATACGTACAGTTATACAAAGAAGCATTATTTTGACTTTTTTATTTTGTTATTGTACTTTGTGTTTAATATCGTGAGAAAAGTTTTGAGTATGAATGTCGATGGCTATAAGTGTAGGGGAAGACACAAGAAACGATGGATGGACTGTGTGAATGTTGATATGGTTAGAAAGGGGGTGATTACCGAGATGGCGATTAATAGAGAAGTATTAGTAGTTGAGCCGACCCTAAATACTTTGGGATAACGGCAGGAGAATAATGATGTATTTTGTGTTTCACGAACTGTGTCCAAATAAACGTTATTCTTTCTTTCTTTCTGAGCAATTAACTTGCAACTACTTTAAACATTGTTTTGTGTGTGAAAGCTAGGGCTTCTTAGGAAAGTGGTTCCGTCATTTTATAACAGCCATCTTGGAAATCTGTAATTTTCACCACTATTTGACATTAAGGTGTCAAAAAATGTCGTTATTGAGTAACCATTTATCATTTCCTTAAGAAACCAAAACTTAAGTACTCAAGTGTTTATAATCGTTCTTTTAACCGTGTTATATGATTGAAAAGCTATTGCCTACAAATACAAATTATTAGTAGTGCAAAGCTGAATATCTTTGCCTAACAAAACAAAACAGTTCAGTATACACTCTCACCTCTTTTGCTTTCTGTACCTACATAAATTCACACACAGCCAAATTCTTAGAAACATAAGCTGAATGTTTAACACATTTTTTTTGCATAAATAATGTACCTAATTCTGTGGTTTGCAAATAAACGAAAGCATAATTTATGCTAACAGCCGCACGGGTCAATCGAGGGTAAAACTACAAGTTCGAGGCTGGGTGATCATCCATTACCTACATATCTGTGTGTCTGGGTGTTTTTCTATCTATAATATGTATGTATTTACAAAAAAAAAATGTATATAAGTAGTTTATCAGCCATCTTGTTACCATAACACAAGCATTAGGTTGCTTAGCTTGGGACAAATGGTGCTGTGTGAAATGTCCAGGGATTTATTATTATTATTATATCGAGATTTGGTTCCGGCTGTCATTCGTAGAACTTTGACAGTCATTACACATAGTCAGAGGCCCGCAAAGTCGAGCAACCAGTCTTGCCAACGGGGTTAGCGTTACCCAGTAATTGGATTGTTGTGGAGGTCAGATCAGCCAGGCAGTCGCTCCATGTAAAATACTGGTATTCAGATGCATCCGGTTAGACTAGAAGGAAAATCTAAATGGGAAGTGTTAGTTTTTAACTACTGGCGAAAAAGTATTAAAGACCTAAATTTATGCTTCAGGTTATGTAGATGCGACCCGTACTCCCATATTTAAAACCCTTCCTCACCAATTCTCTGTTGGCTCATCATTATTCTCCCCTTATCCCAATTTATTTGGGGTCGACGCAACATGTCTTTTTTTCCATGCTTCTCTTTTAGTTGTCATCTCGGTAGTGACCACCTTTCTAGCCATATCCTCTTTCACACAGTCCATCCATCGATTCTTTGGTCTTCGCCTACTCTTATAAAGAGCCATTCTCTATTATGCTATGCTACGCTATTGTGAAAATTCTTTACTCTATTCTTAAATATTGTAGACAGCAAAATAAAAAATATACCTAACAATGAATATCGACTAATTACGATCAACAGCTTATTATATCCTGATAAATGTATCACTAATTGTTGTTATTTTTTCACGACTTTTTATAAAAAATAATAATTAGAAAATGTGATAGCGCACACAAATACCTTATTAACTCAACTTTATGCTAGACCTGGTCCTTTCTGTAATTTTAAATTTTCAATTAAATAATTATATAGGTATAAATATTTTTTACACACCACGTACTGATATTTTTTTGTTCTAACCTACTAGCGCTTTTGTTAATTTAATTAAATAAGTATCCTTTGACCGCAACTACCTATATACTTAAAAAATTATTAGTTTAAAAAACACTAGAAAAATACGCTTTTATAAATGCATGTTATAACCTTGAAACCTAATCGTGTTCAAAGTCCATTACGTGGCCTTTCTCACAAGTGCAAACACGACTATGATACGATATTCCATCATGAAGTTCCAGTTCATATCTTCCGGCTCCATCATCAGATCAGTTCGAGAGTACCATATTATCGTATTGTCATCAGAACTACATACAGCTGCCAATTTTCATTATGCTACGACCCTTGGAAGATGGTTAAATTACTTACCTTAGATTCCATTACATAGTTAGTTACATACAGGTCGACCTAATAAAAGCGTGTTAAAAACAACACGATCTTGGTGGATTCTTTTTATTTTGCCTTATTCAGATTTTTCTACCTATCACAATAGCATAAATGCCATTGCCAAAAATCTTTTCCACCTAAAGGTGGAAAAGAGTGGTTTATGCCTTATTATAACACTAGCTTCTGCCTGCGACTTCGCCCGCGTGAATATTCTTGTTCTTTTCTTTTTCTTCTCTTCTGTTCTTTGCTTTCTTTCTAGCTCCTAATGGTCCTAGCGTGATCTTAGCCTTTAGCCTTCCTCAAGAATTGAGCTGTCAAATATTTTTTTCAAATCCGACTGGTAGCTTCAGAGAACAGCGTGTTCAAACAAACAAACTCTTTAGCTTTATTATAAGTATAGATTAAGTGCTCATGCACCACCATTGTGCATTAAAGTAATGATAAATGTTAAGGACTTTCAGAACATGAGTCAAGACCAATCAGATTTTTGAGAACGTTTATCGTTTGTCCACCTATAAATTATAGGGTCAATATTTTCCTAAGACAGTGTGATCCGGGCTTTAACTTCATCAACCGGTCCCGTCCGATCTGCAATTGGCCAAGGCCAGGTTTCTATCGGTCGGTCAGAATGCTGACACCATACCATGTCAAGGTACCTGTTTATCTTTTTGTTAGATATTTCTTTGGCTAGAAATATCACGTTTGTTGTTTTTTGCCAATTCTTGCTACACGTGTAAGCACAGCTTAGGTATATGTTTTTTTTTTCCGGTCCTATTAATCCATTCTATCCAATGATGTTCTCCTTGACTTGACTGAATTTTATATCTTGCTGGCCCAAAACTTTCCCACTTCCACGGCGTTGGCAGTGGCGCTACCACTGCCAACACCGTGGAAGTGGGAAAGTTGCACGGGCCACTTTGACTGCGTGTTTTGGGACACAGAGGGCAGGATGGAGTATGGTTTGCGCCATAGCTCCACAATACTGCCGTTCCGTCAAGTATCCAATGATGATGATGCATGGTGCAGATAGTGCCACTTTATTTCAATACCTACTGTTACTTTATTTCGGCGAACGAAGCGTTTAGTTTTTATGTAGATGTCTCCTTTTCTTAGAACTGTGTAACCCACGGCGGAACCTAGGATCAAACCAAAAGCAATATAAATTGCTCAGTTCGTTTCTTAATTTGCGCAAGAAACATACGAATCTTTTTTTTTTATAGGAAGAGGTAAAAATCTTATAATTAGCTAATTCCAATGTCTTAGATTTATAACGTTGTCCAAAATACCGCCATCATGCCCGGACAGAAAAAAAATACCTGTTCTAGTTCGTCGTTACAAAACAGAATAATTATGTTTTTGGCTAGATAATTAAATAAATGTATGTTTTGATCTATGGAATGCTTATTTTATTTGACTTCACAAAAGGCCGGGCTTTGATTAAATTAAGAGCGGTTAGGCCTTTTGTACACTAGTTTTTCTTGCCGTGAAAAACTACGGTTTATTCGCCGTATTTAGACACACGGTTGTCAGTATTGTGTGGAAGCTTGTTGACAGACACCTTTTTAACACGCTTTTATTAGGTCGACCTGTATGTAACTAACTATGTAATGAAATCTAAGGTAACTAATTTAACCATCTTCCAAGGGTCGTAGCGTAATAAAAGCGTGTTAAAAACAACACGATCGTAGCGTAATGAAAATTGGCAGCTATGTGTAGTTCTGATGACAATACAATAATATGGTACTGTCGAACTGATCTGATGATGGAGCCGGAAGATATGAACTGGAACTTCATGATGGAAAATCTTATCATAGCTGTTTTGGATTTCTTAGAAAAGTCTTGTAATGAACTTTGACCACGATTAGGTTTCAAGGTCTGATGATGAAGCTGGAAGATAGGCACTGGCATCGCGCATAATTATAAAAGCGTGTTTTTCTAGTGTTTTTTAAACTATTAATTTATTTTACGGTGTGTATGCCCTTCGTCAGTGTTGTATGGGAGCTTGTCAACGGACAGGTTTTTTTTTGTTTAAGTATACGACGGGCGTATACTTAAACCGCGCCGTAGAAAAAACCTTAAAGAAACTGTGCCGTGTACATACAAAGGGCCTTAGAGCGTCTCTAAAATTTTAAAATGACTTACCAAGGAAGAGTTGATCTTAAAATGCAAAATAACTACTAAAACCATATTTTATATTAAAACCATAATTTACTTAATTACATAAACTGTTGAATATTCTGAGCATTATCTAAAACATTGAAAGATTTAACATTTAACATTTCCAGCGGGCCCACCTTTGTTTATAGGTTTTCCATGACATTCACAGAAAACCATTCAATAAAAAAGGTGTTTGCTCTTGCAACGAAATGTGGTTTGATCATGAATTTTCCTCTTTTTTTAGTACCCACCGAAATGTCAGTATTGAAGAAGGAAAATTTCAACAACTGGTACAACTTGAAAACTTACTACGCAGCATTACTACTCACTGGCATGCCTTTGCAGGTAAACTATGGTTTTCTTAATCATCGTATTGACTATAGATAATTCCTCAAGTTAGTATTTATGTTTACTGTGACGACACGAAACCTCAGTCACAGTGACACAAAACTTTCCATGCAATGGAAGAATTATAGCAATCCTCAAACCTAAAAAAAACTTCAACGAATAGTTTCACACTATTTCCCTCTTCATCATCATCATTCTCTGGCCCCAGTCCTAATTTGTTTGGGGTCAGCGCAAAATGTTTTTCCCTCTTATACCACACTATTTTAAAGTTATTGAAAATAACAACTAACTAGAAAATTGAACCAAAAAATGTCCCTATAAGTATTCAAATAACACCTGACATTCTTTGATAGTTGTGTGAAATATCTATACAACACTTCAAATTGTCGCAGTGTTTCAATCTACTACACAATGTATTTCCCTAACTGTATTGTACCTTTGATCTATAATTAAATCATAATGAGAGCTCGTCATCAGTAACCCACAAGCCTATGCAGGTAAACTACTGTAATTAAATCATAGTGTGCCATAATTGTGGAGATAACGAGCTCGAGAACAGAACACGTGCACGGTAATGGAAAATGTCACAGGGTTTGTAGTACACATGTGTCTGAAGGTCATATGAAACGGTGGTTGAGTGAGGTACTAACGTTAACTCTGCAAAAAAGGAGACTTGCTATTAATGCATCAATAATATTTTATAAAAAGTGGTAAGTATGAGAATATCATCCTATTAATAAAAATAATTAATTATTATGATGATGATAACTAAAAGTACTTAGAGCTAGGAAAACACGAAGCAAGTTTCCGTCATACACTTGCCTTGGTAATTTTGTATTTCCAAAACATAATTTGACTTTATTATTGATACTTATGTTTTTGCTACTTGAAATAAAAAAATGTAATATCCAACATCACTCGGCCGAGCGATATGATATTACTCAACTCCGGTTACTATGTTAATGGTGTGATAAAAAATATATAAATAATCCCGAGGAAATAGATGAGCTTTGGTTTTATTATCCATTTAGATTAGCACAGGAAGCTCTACATTTTATCTATCGCTATCAACCCAAACTTCTGGCTTACATACGGGTATGTTAGGATTAGGACTAACATTTTTTACTGTTCGTAGAGACGTTCAGACATTGAAAAATAATTACTTATGTACAGCATAAAAAGTAATGTAAATAGCTCACCTTTTTGTCTATTCAACAGATAATCTACAGTTTCGTGTACTCAGTGCCGTCGTACTTCCTATCTGGTCAGCCGATGGAGCCAGTCCGGTTTCTCATGTTCGTCATTACGCTTGCCAACGTCGCGCTACTCGCTGAAGCTATGGGCAATGTCATCGGGACCTGCTTCAACCCTGTTGTAAGTACCGAGCTATTAAAACTCTATACCTACCTACTTGTGTGGATTTGAAACAGAAAAGGACCAAGAATGGAACGTTGTGGTACTCCCACTTGGTTATTCCGTAATTTTGTTGTGTTTTGAAAAATCTATACTCCTTGGCCACTTCTGGCTTGGGTTGCGAAATAATCCCAACATAGCAAAAATGGGTAGTCTAATGATGAGTAGCTTTGACTAGAATACGTAACATTAAGCTTCCGAGGATGCGGGACGTGCCAGAGGCTTTACACAGGACTCAAATAAATAGTTCATCATTTGCTTTGAAAATTGTTCAACATTTTTAAAATTATTATTAGCCTGATCGTGTAGTATAATCATCTTACGATAAGTAATTAGAAAAAAGGAAAACATGCTTAGTGTAATTCCCAAGTGACATCCGCTTTTCAATTGCATGTTATTAATTAAACAAATCATTAGCATTATTAATTACCTAATTATAGTGTCTTAATGGTGGAAGTTAGGCAACAAAGGTTGGACCTTGTGAACTCATTTGAATCATCGTGTTATCTCTCGGTGAAACGTGACTTGTTTTGTTTATTTTGTAGTTGTTCACGCATGTTTCATTACACGTGCTAGAGGACACGCGAATGACTGAAGTAAACAAAAAAAAAACGGGTTGCACTCCGGGAGTGCCGGCAGAAGTGAAAACTTGAATATTAACGTTGTGCATTTTTGATATTTTGGAATGCGGTCTACTCTCCTTCCGTCTTACGAATTTTCGATCAGGTCACGTGTCCTGACGCCAGCTCCGCCTTACGAATTTTCGATCAGGGCACGTTTCCTGACGCGAGTTTTACATTTTTTACCCATCTCAACAAAAGTGCACAACGCCGCTAAAGAAGTTTTCACTTCAAAAATATATCGTCGAAATTAGGTATCGGTCGAAAGTAGGTATATTCAATAGTCAGTAAAACTGTTGAGAATCATGGACGTGCCAGATCATCATGTTTAACAACGAGACCCTTTTTAAAATGAATTATCATGAAATACTAAGACAAAATCGCTCAGTCGAAAGCTGTCCACTGCAGGGAAAATCCCTCAAGCAGCACCAAAACCGGTCTGAACCAGTCCTGTGCTTCTTTACAAGGTCATCGGTCCAATGATTTACACTAACTACCACCCGTGTGCCCGATGGACTTTCCCATCGGTAACTTCTCAGGACCCTTAAGGAATGAGTTTCCAAAAAACGATGATACAATACAACTAACTTTTACTTATAAGCAAAAGTCTAAGTGACAACTTCCTAGTTTCGAATTGTTTTAAATGACGAACTTCTATACAATTTTCATCCCCTATTTAACCCCTTTAGAAGATGATTTTGGAAAAATCATTCCTTAGCTCATTTACGGAATAAGGAAATCCAGTGTAAAATTTCATGTTGTGCGTTATCTGTCAATGAATTGATTATGAATATAAGATTTCTGTTAAGTATATTATTTATGTCTATCCAGAACGGCACATTCCTGGGTGCTGTCTGGACGTGTGCTATGATAGTGTACGCGGGCTACCTGGTGCTCCTGGCGCACATGCACCCAGTCATGCGAGCGATCTCACACGCGTCGTTCTTACGCTACGCCTTCGAGGCGCTCGTGCTGTCCATCTACTCCAATGGACGACAGCCGCTGATGTGTCCTGAAACTATGACGTACTGCCACTTGAGGTGAGATTCATGTTCTATGTGTTTTGTTATAGAATATTCCAACATAATGGCTGAACCCAGACCTAGGCCAGACCACAGAATAACTAATAGTACTGCCAGAAGTAGTTGCTGTAGAACTGAAATCGCGAAAAAAAAATCAGCTGCTCCCTACATTTTGACGAGTTATGCGAACGTAAATGTAGGGAACAGCTGGATTTTTTTTTCGCGATTTCAGTTTTGGTCCCATAGTAAAAGTTGTTCATAATGAGGAGTACAATGACCTCTTAAGAGGTTGCTGGTGTTTTACAAATAACCCTGTATATATAATTCGATTTTGGTTTATGCAATAAATTGTGTTATAGAATAGATTGAATGCGAACTTGTTTCTTAGGGCTGTGGGACATCTTAAAACAGTTGGGTTGGGGACACTACATTGGGGCCACTTGTTAATTACCACATACTTGTTAATTCACCAATGGAAACTGCTGCGGTTAAACAATACTGACGCCTGCTAGACGGGCAGAATAATCCTACTCGCTTGATTTTAATGGCCCAGACCGGTGAAGCCCGCATCAGCGTTCATCTCTATGAAGTCACACATGAAGTGTGAACTGTCTCTTCGTGCAGAGGTTTATGTCCCTGAAGTTACTGAATTTGAACCATCTCACAGACTCAAAAACAGTATAAACCTGGGTTAAATAAATTTATTTTCTCTCTTTCTTTCCTACAATGTCTTATAATAATTTCTTATTTCCAGACATCCCAAAGCAGTGATCAGCGAATTCAGTCTCGACCCTGAAAACTACTGGAAAGACATCATGGTTCTCGGAGTAGAACTCATCGTCGTCAGAATATTAGCTTACTTCACATTGAAGAGAAGCGTCAAGTCGTCTGGTTAACCAATCTTTAAGTAGGTAGCGATATTCTTGAACAAACTCGTTATTTAAACAAATAGTGACAATTTGTAATGATGGTAATTAATTATTCGGAAACACATGACACAAACTTGAAATGCCATAACTTGTGTTACAAAAGCGGTCTATAATTCTAGTTTGTAAAACACCATTGAAAATGAGACGACACGTGTTGACATCACGTCGAACTGAAACAACGTTGTTTAGTTAAACATTATGTTTTTTTTTAGGTTCCTTCCGTTTCCGTTATCCTATATCGGTTCTAGTACAAATTTGACCTACGCAACGAAGATTGTGTTTCCAAGAGGCAATTGTTATTTTAGACTTTGCAGTTTTTGGACATTTACAATGAACCTTTGCAGCAGCTAAGGTGCCAAAATATTTGACAGTGCACTACCGTGCACTCAGTTACCTAAGAAAGCCGTACACATAACATCACGCCCGAATTCCTCTAAGGGTTAGGCAGCGGTGTATTAGTAGGTACACCCATTTCGTTAGTTATACATAGTTAAGACCCATGTATTGATGTAATAGGGGGCGAACCTACATATAGCCATCGACTTCGCAAATCTAGACCCCTGGCTGCTACTGAGATATTCGTAATGTAAAAAGGCACACACATACACACTGCCCGACATGGCAATCGTCGTCATAGTATAATCAATTGTTATTTTTTGCCATGTTTGGTCTCATTATGTACTCTACACATAAAGGGTCTCAACCCTTAAGAAATATGGCAAATTACATTCCAATTTCTTTTGTGTATTTACACAGAATGACTAATAAAATTGTTTCTACTAAATAATGCCTATTGCGCAGGCATTTTTTTTAGCTATTAAGCATTACAATTCTCAATATTTATAATTCTTTCAATAATAGAAGGTAGGTATCCTGTATAAATTCAAGATACCTACTGATACTAATATATTATTAAATTTATTGTAAAAGTTTATTTAATAATAATATGTTATTTTTTTACATAGCTACGCTTCTTATTTATGAAAAATAAGCGAAGCACAGCTGTGCGGACACTTTAAATTGCCTTAATTTATAGTTTAAATTGATGTTAAATAGACTTAATGGCGATATGGGTTTATTGTTAGTTAGGTAACTTTATTATCAAAATATTATAATTAAATTTTATAAAATGCATTTATTGATTCATAGCAATGTTATGTAATTATGTGAACGCACGCTTTTCGGCGGGTCCTTAGTTCTGCGTTGTTAGTGTTTTTCCCTTAGGTACAGACGCCAGCACATCAAGCTACTACAATCTGTCAAATTTATTTAACAGATTTTCAACTTTATCTCAAAAGGATTAAAGTTCAAAGTTGATTGGGAAAATTTGACAGTTTCGGGTAGCTTGACCTGCTGGCGTCTGTACAATTAACTACCACGGGTAACTCTTGCATTACGAAAATCTTGACATAAACACTCTATTAATGTCAAATTGTTAACACTTATGTGCTGTTAACTGTACCTACCTACATCCAATTTAGTGGTTGATATAACAATTTTTTTTTTAATTTTAATACTGTTATGTTACAAGTTTCCACTACTTAGCTTGCGTTCAATGTATCATTTAATCCAAATGTTTTGTATGGTCATAGGTAGGTATGTAGGGTTATGTAAACGACTACTCACACCTACGTCCAGTCTGAAACTGTTTGGATTTTAAGTCTTAATTTCTAAATAATGGTTTTCAAGTATTAATTTAAGGTAGATGGTAGATTTATAAGAATGCATGACATTAGCAAGACTTTTTATGTTTATTTTGTTTTATATGGCAGGTAACTGCATAAAAATATTGATAATATACAGGATCAAATTAAATTAGCAAGCGAAACTCCACTGATGTGAGGGGTATAGAATGTTCTTCTAAACTCACTCAAAATACGTTGAGTCCCTAAATAAATATATTATCACTTTTTTTGTTTTATCCACAGATATGATGAGTAGGTATAGTTTTATCTAAACTAATACTTCAAGTTGGTACATGCGGTCGTTGACACCAAAAATTAGTTATGTATGTTAGTTATGTATATAACTATGTTTAGACATCGACCCATCATCTCTTTAGTTTCAGACTACCTAAGTTTGTTACCCTAAAAAAAAAAATACTTATAATCAAATAATTTTCTTTTTAATTTATCATTTTATTTAGATATCGCTACCCATCACGTCTGCGGAGTTTTGCTAACTAATTTAATTTAACCCTGTAGAAGCTAATAAAAGTGCTTTAAGTGTAAGTAGGTGTGATTAAATGGATCTGGTTAGATATAAGTAGGTATTATTATTATTATAGCGTTAGACCGCATTGTCAAAGAATAATGTTAGCAAGTTGTACCATCCTGTGATAAGTTTTCTTTAGATATAAGTACTTAAATAAATGTTTTACCAAGTGAATCTTATTAATTGTTAAGACAGCTGTGCACAAACAAAACATTTGTTATATACCTTGAAATGTACAGTCACCAAAGGAGATAACCAGGGTCGTCGGATATAGTTGAAGTTTAATAAGAAACCGATGGATGTTTTCAAATGAAATTTAATTTGATGAATGAACTGTTTGTTTTCTATTAATTAAATTAAATTTTATTCGAAAATTGCCATCGGTTTATTATTAAACTTCTATTATATCCGATGGCCCTGGTTACTTATATTCTTTGGTGACTGTAGCTATTTACAAAGCATTGTAATAAAAATATATTGCCTACCTAAGTGAATACAACAGTTTACATATAAATATTAAATCCAAATTGTCATGATTTTTAAACATTTAATTTTATGCTATTTAAAACGTCATGAGGTAATCATTACCTACCTAAAATAATTTTGAGACGCACACTAATGTATAATAGAAGCATGCAATTTCTACTAAATGCCTAGTATTGCATGATTTTGTGATGAAAAATTATTTTTTTGAATAGTGCAAGAATGAAAATATACTTTTTTTAAATAAATTCCAATGGATTTTTATTGTTTATCATCTGTTTTAAAAAAAAGGGCCAGGCATCGCTTCCTACATCCACATTGAGCCAGTCCTGTACCTACGTCATCATCATCATCAGTCTCATGACGTAATAAAAGCGAGCATATTGCCGAACTCCGCTCATGGGCACTAAAGACTTCGGCTAGTCAGTTAGACACACAGATTTCCTTAGGAAAAAAATCTTTAGTAGGTACAGACGCCAGCGCATCAAGCTAATACAGTCTGTCCAATTTCTTTTATAGATTTTCAACTTTTTCGGGTACATTCAATGATCACACCCAGTAACGAACGATCAGCAGGCACACTTACGACAACTCAGCGAGACAGTCCGTCAGAGTCGGCCATAAACATAGAAATTACCACATATTACAATAGAAGTAATACCGAGTGTTCTGTGTGACCGATACCTAAATTCCTTCTTTCTCCTCGTCTCATAACAGCAGCAGGCAGCAGGCTATGTGAAACTGTAGATATCGCAAACCATATCTCACCTATCCTATCCGTTGTAGCCCCTAAGCTAAGTGCTGTGCCCCAAAACCAGCAATCAAAACATAGAAATCTTCTTTCTTATATCTATGAATCAAAGTGACCTCTCCCCTGCCACCGACGATCCCGTGGTTGAGGCGCAGTTTTGGGCCCACATAGTTTGAAAAACTGCCATGCCCTCGGTAGTGAACGTCAGAATCGCCGGTCAACAGTCGTATTTAGCTTTGAAATTGTGTCTAAAAATTACTTATCAATTGCTTATATTTGCTTACCATGATAAGAGAATTGCTTATTTCATAATTTTATAGAATTAAGACATTTAAGATTGACCGACCATTTTGATGTCAGAATGGCTGGTCAATCTCTGTAGAGTAGTAACTATGTGGAATTATTGAAATTTTAATGGGGCAAAGATTGCTTATTAATTGCTTATTTCACAATTTGTAAGCCTAGATCCTGTTATTCTTTTTATAAGCTAGCAAAGAGCTTAAAAGCCCCTGCGCCTGATAAATTTATGAGAGCAAAGTGACGTATGTCGAAAATTGCGTTTATATTTCAAAAGGTATTATTATTTATTACTCGTTTCTTTATTTTCTGTAATAACCAAGTGGTGTCTAGTGTCTATATTACATACTTTTAATCATGGCTGTATTTATTAACTATGTACCTATATCTTACTGACACAGAGTACTTAAGTATTTAATAGTGGCTTAGCCGACCTTTTTTAAAGTTGCCTGCCAATATTGAGATGAAATTAATCTACCCTACATTAATGTTTTTCGAGGCTTTGGCATTATCATCAGCCTTTTTCCTACAGGCCTTCTCTTTGTGAGAGAAAAGGGAATGGGCCTTAATCCACCACGCGGGCCCAGTGCAGATTAGTGAATGTCACGTGTCTTCGATTTTTTGGTTCTTGGATTTACGGTTTCCTCACGATGTTTTCCTTCTCCGTTTTTAGAGCAGTGGTACTGGTACTGACATAATTTACACAAACTAAAATGTGCCTGCCTGCGTTCGAACCTACTTGCCGATCACCTAAGAAACTCAAACTTTTTAACAACAATACAACAACAACCAGCAACCGACAACCAACAACAATAACAGCAGCAACAAATACAATTTTTATTTATTTTAGTACCTACTTATACTACACTATACAACAAACTAAATGATTTAGTCTCTGTTCGTAACCTAAACAAAACAGCTTTTATAAGGAAAATAACTGACTGGCTTCTTACATTAGATTATACACAAATTGAAGATCTTTTCAAAACTATATCTTGACATAAAATTTACCTTTGCAACGCACATACAAGTACCCCAAACCACACACACTCTCACTCCACATCACACACACTCATCCCACATACATTCACATACAGGATGTATGTGAATGTATGTGGGATGAGTGTGCCTCCCATGCCCCCTTGCATGTATTCTTAATAATTTACTTTATTTTCACGATTTTTATAAATCAAGTTTAATTTTTAAAACAAATTATAATATTGCAATACTGCCCGTATTGCAATATTATAATGTGTTAGATTTTTATTTCAATATGATATACGAACCACATTCACATACATCCTCCCTTGCATGTACTCTTAATAATTTACTTTATTTTCACGATTTTTATAAATCAAGTTTAATTTTTAAAACAAATTATAATATTGCAATACTGCCCGTATTGCAATATTATAATGTGTTAGATTTTTATTTCAATATGATATACGAACCACATTCACATACATCCTCCCTTGCATGTACTCTTAATAATTTACTTTATTTTCACGATTTTTATAAATCAAGTTTAATTTTTAAAACACATTATAATATTGCAATACTGCCCGTATTGCAATATTAAAATGTGTTAGATTTTTATTTCAATATGATATACGAACCAGGTCGTCTCCAGTGCAACAAAAATAATGTAAAACTTTGATTAGGGGGGCCTGGTGACCTGACATACAGGTTTTGTAAAAAAACTTAGTTTAGGCACCAGTCTTCCACGAATTAATTATGAAAATGTGTCTGTAGACTATTAATTACTATCTCTGTAATTAGCGGTAAGAAATAAATAACTTAATACAACAAAACAAAAAAGATATACCGAAAGGAAAAAAAAATCTAATTACCGAGTCTGTTCTGAACAAATATGATGTATTTTCCCTCATCATAATCCGTTAAGCCGTTTGGACAGTAGAGCGTTTTAGAGAAACGGACATGCATACATACATACGCTACATACATAGACGCACGAGCAGTGGTGGGTGGGCCTGGTAGTAAAGGCCCCGACTTAAGTGTCGTAGGTCCGAACGCAGGCAGGCACATTTTACTTTGTGTTAATTATGTCAGTACCACTGCTCTAAAAACGGTGAAGGAAAACATCTTGAGGAAACAGGCAAGTCCAAGAACCAAAAATTCGAAGACATGTGAATTGTGACATTCACTAATCCGCACTGGGCCCGCGTGGAGCCACCATTTGGTTATTACAGAAAATAAAGAAACGAGATGAATAATAATACCTTTTGATATATAAACGCAATTTTCGACATACGTCACTTTGCTCTCATACATTTAACAGGCGCTGGGGCTTTTAAGCTCTTGGCTAGCTTATAAAAAGAATAACAGGATCTAGGCTTACAAATTGTGAAATAAGCAATTAATAAGCAATCTTAGCCCCATTAAAATTTCAGTAATTCCTCATAGTTACTACTCTACAGAGATTGACCAGCCATTCTGATATCAGAATGGTCGGTCAATCTTAAATGTTTTAATTCTATAAAATTATGAAATAAGCAATTCTCTTATCATGGTAAGCAAATATAAGCAATTGATAAGTAATTTTTAGACACAATTTCAAAGCTAAATAAGACTGTTGACCGGTGATTCTGACGTTCACCCCTCGGTAGGTAAGAAGAATTCCCATAAGAAACTATGAAGCTCACGAATTAGCCGGGTAGGTAAGCCTATAGGTACTTACTTAAGTGTCGTATCCACGTGCAACATGTAGCAGCGTCATTCACAACTCGAAAGCATTATTCCTCTGAAGTCAATAGCCTATAAAATATATAATCCTATCTACCTGAATTCAAGTGGAAGGTATCATAGAGCTACAGTTAACAAGAATGTCATCCAACCGCTTGTCTTATCGCCTTGGGTTAAATTATAGAACAATCGCACATTAGACTGCTGTTGCGATTGTAGGCGTTGCGATAATCGCAATCTATTGCTCGTTTATCATCATTTGCTTCAGACACGACACCCTAACTAGAGTCCCACTCGGGACACGGGGCTCCTGAGACCCCGGTTCGTAACATATTCACAATTATCGTACTGACGGGACACAGGCCTCTATGTGAGAGGAAGTCGGCCGTAAACCATCACGCGGGCCCAGTGCAGGTAATAGACTAACGGTTGACACAATGTACAGACGCCAGCACATCAAGCTACTACAATCTGTCTAATTTCTTTCATAGATTTCCAACTTTATCGCTAAAGCATTAGGGTTCAAGATTGATTGGGAAAATTTGATAGTTTCGGGTAGCTTGACCTGCTGGCGTCTGTTCTAAGTAAGTTTTCATGACAACACAAAAAAATGTTATAATCACGATTTCTTCACGTTTAGCGCACTGATGTAAAAAGAAAATTAGCACAAAGCACGCGCCTTTTTGGGTTTGAACCCACGACCTACGACTTGTAAGAAACTTCTAAAACTTCAGGCGCTGGCTGGTCTGATACTGTGTCTGAGGACCAGAGGTCTGTTGATGGTATAATTTGCAGTTAACAATGACTCACTAAATATTTACCATCAATACCTGTAAAAAGAAGAAGTGTTAAACTGCATTTCTGGCCAAGTCTAATGTTATTACCTAGGTACTGCTATTCGCAGGCCTGGGCCAGTATACTATTGTAGTCTTTGCCTGGGCCCCACCAAAGCTCAGGATGTCCGACGTAGTAAGTACACTTAAATAGGTGTTTTTCGGTAGGTAAGGTACCAAAATAAGTAGGGTGCGTTTCTTAGCAATTTACATTTTATAATTATTTTTAGTCTTGTGACTTTTACTGCGCCTGTATCAGAACCAAAATTTTAATGACTTTATACAAATAAAATATTCCTAAATCCTAAAAGCAAAAACATAATCAACCATATTTTTACGTTTCACTATTAATAGCATCAAAATCAACATAATTCTCCTTGTTTCGAGTAATTAGTTTTGTTTATGAACAGTGAATCGATTATCGATGCTCGGTGCTAACTGCCTTGCCTCTCTAGTTTATTAGTGACTGACTGACACAGTGACGTGAGACGTCTGATTTCTCGACTCTCGGAAGTTCAATATACTTTGCCGACACCTACACAAAAAGTAAACAATTTAGTTTTATCTCATTTTCTCGTGTAAATTGTGTTATCTAACGTTGCCTAATTATTAAATGAGTGATTTATTAAGTGCTCCATACTTATCAGTGAAAAGTGCCGGTGCTTGCGTCAAATTTTAGGAACTTTTTAGACAATTTAAAAATGTAAGTTTAACTTCAATAAAGTTCGACTTTATAAATAAAACACCTTTCTATTGATTATGGATATTAATTAGTGCATTGTTTCAGGTTAAAACTCATAGTTATAAGTTGTTTTCTATTCGGTGTGGTTAACCTAACAGACGTTACTTACTATGAGGTATTAGGGGTTACGAAAAAAGCTTCGGCACAAGAGATAAGACAAGCTTACAAGAAGTTAGCCGTCAAGTATCATCCGGACAAGAATCCTGTAAGTACAATCTATTACTAGACCCAATAAAAAGCACTGGTGTCTGTAGAAACCCATTTAGAACCAAAAAAACTTGTGATGAGCAGTTTTCGTAGAAGATAATTACCTTTGCATGTCTGTAAAAATCACATATGGTATCCTAATGTTCAGTAGTACCTATTGCTTCATCACATGTGTAACAAATGGTTACTTTTTTACAACACTGGTGTACTTTCATAGGAGACACAATGTTGAGCATATATCTACCAAATAGGTCTTAATACTTATTTCTTATTTTATAATGATAACTTCCAGGGTGAAGATGAACAGGAGAAGTTCTTAAAAATCACAGAGGCTTATGAGACCTTGAAAGACCCAGATAAGAGGAATAACTATGACCTGTATGGATCATTCTCATACGCAAAGAAATATGACTACCGGTCTCAGTCGGAGTATGACAACTTGTACTACAATGGACTGTATCATAATGACCCATTTGTTGATACACTATCTGGAGCTAGCTGGAGTAAGTATTCCCAATTTAAAAACTTAAATTTTCCTCTTGTTGAGGGAGATGCAAAGAATTTATAACATTCATCTGTGCATTATGAGATAGGAAATCTGGTACCTATCCAGATTTAGAAAATCACACTGTATGTTGCACTATACTATAGTTTGTTGTAAGCTCAGTGTAGGAGTAAGTATATGAAGACTCAACTTCTCTGTACTGTATTCATCTGAAGAGAGAGAACCTTTCTCTACACTTGAATGGTATTAAGGACTTCACATTACTGTCAAATCATGAGTGGGGTAATTTTTCTACAACAACAACAACAACAACAACATTAAATACATCACTTTTATTACCAATGTTAACAATGTTTATCAGCGAACTATAACATAATACCAGTACAACATACATATATTATGTATAAGTGGCCTTAATATTGCATAACTAATATCCATGTCTAATGCCTCTATGTATGGTGACATTCTATTAAAAATTTTATACAGGCTGGCAGGGATATTGACGCGCAAACAGTTACCATGAATTCAGCGCCTGATGCTGGACACCCTAAAATACACATTATTTCATCGGTTATAAAAAAGGGACTGTTTCATAGAAAAGTTCAATAAATATAGCCTATATTTAAAAAAAAAATACCAACAGAAAATTTAAACGCAGGGGGGTTCAGAATCATTTACTGAATCCATGGTAACAGGTTGCCCGTCGATGGCCCTGCCAGCCTGTATAATAACAGTTATTTGAGATACTGCCTAACCTACGTAATTATACATGCATGTTTTATCAGAACTTTATTCAAATAATGATTAAATGTAGGTTGACTATGAAACCATACAGGAAATACTTAACTATGATGAGTCATGTAGGATTATGGACAGTAAAAATATCTCTTACAATCCACACACCTATCAAGTTACTTTATTGTACTTATACTTAAATGAATAAAGAAGACATTTGTGATTGAAAATTATAATGTTTCAGAGAATTACATGAAGGATGGCTTCTATTTTGTTAATTTCTATTCACCATTCTGCCCACCTTGCCAAAGTGTGGCGGAGCATTGGAAGAAGCTGGCTGAAATCTATAAAGGAATTGTAAGTTGTATTTCATTCATAAACATGTACCTACTATATTTTATCTAGGTTGGAACCTGGGTGAGGTTGGTACAGGGGATTTGGCACAACCCCCCCGGTGGGTTCCCGCATTGTCGAGGCGGGGGGGGCTCAGTAGCCGTGGTTTGAAGGCCCACGGTGAAGCGAAGAGGAACCCCATGAGGGGCCGCTCGTCTAGGCTGTGGGGATGAGCCGACGACGACGTAGCGGCCGGCGGGTAGGTTGCGGTGCCGCGACATCGCAACCTACCTGAGGCGGGCCGCGATGTCCCCCGTGTGGGAGACATCGCGGCTGAGGATTGGAGGCCGTGGCGGGAGAGGAGTGTCGGTGTTACGTTGCCGCTCTCCCTATCCTCTGCGGCCGTAGCCCCCCCCCCCCCCCCCCCCCCCCCCTGGGGGGCATGCTGGGCCCGCCAGTTAGGCGGGCGTGGGGGCCAGCAGGCAACGGGTGCGGGGGCACCGTTGCCTGTATTGCACAGGCCTCCACCAGTGTTGGACGGGAATGGCTAGGTGCTCCCGGCCATTCCCGTAGCCCCCCAACGTGGGGGGCATGCGGGGCCCGCCATACCATGTAGGCGGGCATGCGCCGGGAGGGCTGTGGTAGTAAAGGCTATGCCGATCTCCCATGGCCCTCCCATCACGGCAATGAGGGCACACCGCTGAGTTTTAGTGGGTATACTGTCATTCCGACAGGGAGTCCCAACTACCCTGTCTCGTCCCCTGCGAGGCGGGCATGCATAACGCATTTCTCAGCTAAAAAAAATAAATAAGAAAAGGGGCTTTGGCACAAGAAAAGAGAGGCATATACAGTATAGTGGAATGGTGATGATGATGATATTTTTTCAAGTTATTGTGTAAAATAATGTGTGTGTGTATATTTATTGTTACTTTTTCTGTTAACACTTTGCGGAACACTGAACACCCTCAGACGTAATAACAATAAAACTTCTATTGTGTCTCGTTCAGTGACCTTCAACGGGTTAATAATGTTATTTATCTCGGTTTCAGGTAAAAGTTGGTGCAGTGAACTGTAAATACCACAACTCGTTTTGTTACAACAATATGAGAATTGGCAGCTATCCTACATTACTATTCTATCCTAACGTAAGTTTTACTATTGAAACTTATTTAAAAAGTTTTTCTAGGAGATTAAACGGTTAGGCCGTGTCCTAAATAAGCGACCGTCGTGATCATTTGTTCGGGAAATCGGAACGAAACGAACCCTTTATCGGCGAGACGATCACAAATATTAGGACACGGGGTTATTCTTTCTTCAAACATGATTATTATTATGAAACTGTGTCTTTAATTTCTGTAATTGGTTTTAAACCATTTTAATTAAATAAATATATTATTTTGTGCGCTGATTTTACGGCATTCTTATCTCGTAAACAGTATGTTATAATCCTTTGCTTCTGGGTTATTTCTCGGCAGGGTAAAAAAGGTAACTTCGTGTACCACAGCGGGGAGCGAACCCTGGATGCCCTGGACGAGTTCGTGATGATGTTCCTCCGCACTGCCATCCACGTGCCTACTATTGTGCAGCTCAGGAGCACGGACAAACCTATGGCGTATGTGCTGGGCGCTAACAGGGTTGCCAAGAATGCTCTGACAAGGATCGCTTTTCATTTGGTTTGTTTTTATATTGCATGTACAGACGCCAGCAGGTCAAGCTACCCGAAACTGTCAAATTTTCCCAATCAACTTTGAACCTTAATGCTTTACTGATAAAGTTGAAAATCTACTAAAGAAATTTGTCAGATTGTAGTAGCTTGATTTGCTGGCGTCTGTACATTATTTATTTTGTCATCTTTTGACAGGGCAAAATAGTATATATATCTGTTACGTATTTTATTAAAAGTTGATCCTACCTCTTTCTAAGCATAGTTGTCTGAAAAATCCAAGAATATGTTGACAAAATTCATCAATTGTCGTAACTTAAGCAGTATAACTACTTCATAGTACCTACTATACATTTTCAAATTCTACACTCAAAAGTTTGTCTGTTAGGACTGTGATATTTGTCTCAAACTTTTGAGTTTTTTGAGACCTACACTAGCCATGGGTGAAACCTTTCGTTATTTCTTCTAATTTTCGTCTGTTTTTCTTTCAGAAAGATGTAGTGACAGTAACATTAGTAGAAGATGATGATCTTCGAAGTAAACTAGCAAGTGATGACTATACGACTGTCGTATTCATGTACAAGAATATCAAGAGAGAAATAGAGAGCTCGGACGAGAACGAAATATTGCAGGAAATTGTTGACGCTTTACCCAAGATTGAACTTATTGGACCAGAGAAATTGAAGGTAATAATTTTTTATTTATTTAAGCTTCATTCACAGTTCAGTATTTGAATCTCGTTATTTACAGCGTGTTTGTAGAGTTGGTAACCACAAGTAAGCCGCGGTAACATTTGCACTACGAAAACCATCCTTACTGTTACGGAATAAAGGTGCTGTGCTGTCAATGTCAAATTATTACCACTGATGTGCATTGTGACTGTAAAATAGCCACAAGCCCTTTTCTACTTTTAATGTCTAAAATGTAAAATGTTTCCAAATGCTTTGAATCCTCGAATTTAGTGTTCAATCAATACAAAAGTATAGTTGTTTCACTAGTCAATCATTGTAATTTAAACCTTATGTCATCTACTTTCGGTAAGTATTTAGTTTCCCAACATGTAAACAAAAATGTATTTTGGAAAAACAAACTATACCTACATAAAGTTGGTAAAGATTACAACACTACAACCTGTATGATTTTATCAATAGTACCAATCATTCTGATATCAATTTTTTTTTTTTGTAGTTACTTTACCATGCTGTTATATAAAAATCGTGCGTTTTGTCTAATTTGCAGGAAATAAGGAATAGTTTACGTACTGGCTCGCAAAAGACGTGGGTTTTATTCTTCTCAAAGAAAGGAGAGAATAGATTGCGTCTACATCAGATGATTGTTGCGTTCCCTAATATGAACTTTGGTAAGTTCTACAAATCTTCATAATGAGTAGCGCTAGAGCTATTTTTGGGTTTTTTAGTAATAGTAGATCTCTACACAAGGAGTTCCAGGGGAGTACTACCACCATACGTATTTCCAGGGTGCCGTGTCAGTATAATTTCTGGCTTATAAGACATTTCAGCTTTGTCTCTGGGATAGCAAAGCACCCGTGATCCTTCTGGTATTGTAGCAGAACATTTCCAATGCCACTTATTTGCAGATGTCCAGAAGAGTCGTTACTTAACAATTGCTGCATACTAGTTTGTACGAACTTTCTGTAGATTTTTTGAAGTGAAAACTTCTTTAGCGGCGTTGTGCACTTTTGTTGTGATGGGTAAAAAATGTTAAACTCGCGTCAGGACACGTGACCTGATCGAAAATTCGTAAGACGGAGCTCGCGTCAGGACACGTGACCTGATCGAAAATTCGTAAGACGGAGGGAGAGTAGACCGCATTCCAAAATATCAAAAATACACTTCTGCCGGCACTCCCGGAGCACGTTTTTTTTTACTAAAGGCTACTCAAATGTCTCCAATAGTAATCGATCACAATTTATAATTACAATACTACTACTCAGCTGCAAACTCAAACTCAAATAATTTATTTCAAGTAAACCATTTACAGGCACTTTTGAATTGTCAAAATTAAATAGTTGGTCAGTTAGTCAGAACGTTGAAGCTAGTTGCCCATTCCAAAACGTAGATCTCTATGGAGAAGAATGGGCAAGAAATTCCAAGGACACTCTTTTAAATCAAGATATTATTACAAAATCCTGGGTACATTATTCTTATTGCTTCTATATGTGAGAACAATGTAAAAAAGAATATAAAATTAAAAGCTGTATCCGGTTAGATTGGAAGCCGACCCCAACATAGTTGGGAAAAGTCTAGGCAGATGATGATGAGTAATCGATCACAATTTGTTATTGGTTAAAATACCAACCTCGCTTTTGATGTAACAGTACTTTTCTTCCAGGTGAGATCGACTGTGACAAATGGTCGGAGCTATGCGCCTCCCTGCACGTAGACTCTCCCCCGGCGTGGGGTGTGCTCAAGCGAGGCGGCGGGTACCAACGGGCCGCACCTAATGTTAACGTCAAAGACTTCATAGAGACTGCCTCTGAAGCACTGAACCTGCATACGTTGTCTACTTCTGATTTTCAGAGGATATTTGAAGGTGGTAAGTACCGTACGAATATGAACATTTTTGTTAAGGCATAAGGTTCATATTCGTATGAACCGCTTGTTAACATCTGCCATACGAATAATGGAATATTCGCATAAATAATGTTAATATTCGTGTAGAACGCTAACAAAAGGTGCTCAGCAAAATGCGGTCTGTGAATCTCGCCCTTAGTAGCAAAGTACTTTATCTAGAAGGGAGCGTCTCATATGCCCAGCGCATCTGAGACGCTGGAAGCTGTAAACTAATTACGCAATATTGAGAAGAGGGAGAGAGAGCAGGAAGTGTTTCTATCTTCTGCCATCCCTGACCCCATGCTACTTGAGGTTGGCACAAAGTGTATTTCTTATCCTACAAACATAATTTTATCATACAAACACTTTTCAAAATCATAATCGTGTATTTGCTTAGAAAGTGGGTACATAAAATAAAGGTGTTTACAAAACTTTGTAAACCATTTTCCACACCATCCATATTTTTTTTCTTACCAGGAGTTTCAGATCAATTTGTTTTTGTCTTCAGGGGACTCTGGTATTTGGGTGCTATTAGTGGCGCCGCAGGGGACAACGTGGGACCACATCGCTGATCCTTTCACTCGAGCCAGCTTAGAATACAATGTGGATGAAAATGTTAATGTAAGCAAAGCAGTATTAAAAAAAAACAAAATCAAAATCGGTTCATCCGTTCGGGAGCTACGATGCCACAGACAGACATACACACACACACACAGACACGTCAAACTTATAACACCCCGTCGTTTTTGCGTCGGGGGTTAAAAATGAAAAATCACAAAATTAACGTATATTCTGGGGGACTATCTGCAGTGTGCGTTAACACACATACCCACAATGCTGGCGGCCACAAAAATGTACCTTATGTCTTCGAAATAAGTATTATAGCTCAACGAATTTTGGTCCAAGAGAATTGCGTTTATATCCAAATCGAATCGACCTACTGTACACAGGTCTCTTAATCTCATACTATCCTACACTCATCAAGATTTTACATAATCGTCATTTAACCCTCTGCCTACTGCTATTTTGCGACAATTCCGATTTTATCGAAGAATAACTCCAAACTTCCTCCACAGTTCGGCATAATGGCTTGCACAGTAAAGACAGACCAGTACTGTCGGCAAGTGGCGTACAACCAGCCAGTGATAATCGTACAGAACGGAGCCAAGCGCAGCGCGTACAACGGACGTGACTACGAGAACCAACTGCTGGACTTTATAGATATGATTGTTGAGAGTGGAGGTGAGAAAACACAATATTTTTAGAGGCATTTTTGAGAAAGAACTTAAGTGCTGTATAAGAAACAAAGCTATCAAACTATATGAGCTCGATTTTGGAAACTAAACTACATTTTTTTTAGTTTATTTTTAAAGCTTCTAGTTTAGCCAGTAAACAAACTGCCTTTTTTACAAAAAAACGGAGGTTTTTTTTTGTAAGAAAGGCAAAATTTTGATGTAGATATGTATTATTGTACTAAGCCTAATATTTTTTAAGTGATGGAAATTCGAGGTAATTGGAAGTACCAATTATTATTTGTCCTATAGTATATTTTTATGAGAAGATGTTTTTGTTTCGAATATAAATAAACAGATCTGGAATTAGACGAGAAACAAGTCCTAGAGATATTGGACGCGTCATCACGGGATCATGCCTGGCTAGTCGCCTACCTGCCAGCACACTGCGGCAGCTTCTGTGACGATCTGGCGTACGAGTGGATGATCGTCGCTAAAAAGGTAATAAACGACGATATTGGATGCTCGAAATGATAAATATGATTTATAATAACAACGTTACATACACTTCTCCATACATTTATATTTGCAGGAATTCTCCATTCCAACGTTGTAGGTATTCTATATTAACACGTAAAAGGATTGAGATTGTTTTATTTGCCTGTGTAGTTGCCGAGAGATTTAATTCAAAATGTGTATATATTTACAGCTTCGCCCGCTTGATTTCGTGCGTGTGGGCATTCTGAACTGCGCGAGCAACCCAACTGGGTTCTGTGCTAACATTCGTGCAGCTACTGCAAGACTCTATCCCATTGCTTCTGGACAACACTACAGGTTAATCAGACTTACTTAAAAGCACCCACCGATTTCACCATGGCTTGTCTTAAAAGGCGATCAAGGGTAATTGTATTAAGAAAATGTACACCTGCAGAACAAAATCCTCTGTGCGAATATAGCTTTTCGTCAGACGATCATAAAGTTTTAATTTAAACTGAACTTTTTTTAAGCACGCGACTAATTCTACCTTTGATCATTGAAAACTGGCTACTCACTTTCTTATATTTATTAGTTTAGATGAGGACCTCACCTATTTCAATTTACATTGTTGTTATGCCCTTTTCTTTTCAGTGTTAGCCTGCAGCACCTATCGCAAGCGCCGTACATACTAGAATGGGCGCTCGGGTACATTGATGACTCGGTGCAGAAGCTCAACTGGCAAACATTCTCTAAACAAGTCATCGCTGAAGAGTTGAACCCCACTGGGTAATATTAATAATTGTTCTATTATTATGATCTTTCTTTCTATTATTAAAGTACTGCTAAGAAAGCCCGATCTTACAAAACGAGCAACAATGGTTTATTAAAGTTATCATAAAGTTTCTTTCTTTCTAGTTTTATTATTATTGTTTTCTTTTAATTCTTGATTTGATTTTTATGTTTTCTTTAATTTTGATTCTTAGATTTTATTTAGTTTTTTTGTTGTAATTTGAAGCGAACATATTTTACTTTTATTGATTCGAACATGTTTTTAAAATAAATGTTTAAATGGTAAACCCCCCATATTGGTGCCCAAGGCTTGCCTAGTTTGGGGCCAATGTAAAAACTCTGTAATTTTTTGAGCAATAAGGTTTTTTTTTAAAGATTACCACTTTGTTAACAATTTTTACGCCACATAGATACACATACTCAGCCTATAATGTTACCACTGCTGAGACACAGGCCTCTCTTCGTAAGGGAGTGGGCTATAATCTAGCACGCGGGCCCAATGCGAGTTGGTAGATGCCTTAGGCCACATGCTTCCCTATAAAGTCTATTGAATGTATGAATAATGTGAAACTCGTCATAGACGGTAAAGTTTTTAGAGATACCAATGGCCTGTAAATTTTTAATAATATCTCTTTTACAGAACCAAGAAACCCTGGCTAGTGTACTTCCACTCTCCAAGATGTTTCAGCTGCTACGAAAAGTTTACAGACTTCGCAATAGCTGGCATTGTAAGTACCATTGACATCAAAGCCAGTATTTGGATTGTTTGGGAATTATCAAGTACACTGCTACACTACAGTCCATTCAGTTCTTTTACCTTTGATTTTGCATCACTGAGAGTCACAGTGATCTTTATTGTCGTGGTGATAAGGTTGCTATTGGGTTGTTACCATTGCCAAGTCTGTCAAAATCATTGTTTTTTTTCTTCGTTGCTATAAGGTTGCTATTCGCTTGCTGCTGAAAGAGGTAAAATAAATGTGAAAGGGCTGTACAAGGATCTTTTGGCGCTCGAATGCGCTCGTTCTCCCCCTAGACAAGAATGTTATTGACAGGGGAGCGGTGTTGGTTAGCATTTGTTTGTAAAATCACGCTGGGATCTATTGAAAAAAACAAGATAGTTGTATTTTTGGCCACGCGACATAAGATCGTTGTACAATGACATAGAGTCTGTCTATTGAAAGCTGAGAGTGAAAAAGAGCGGCAAATTTAAAAAAAATAGGTCGGGTATCCCCAGATCAACTAGGAAAAAACGTATTTGATACTTGAATATATAAGTGTAAAAAAATTGTGTAGATAAGCGTTTATGATCTTCTGGTTGTAAGTCACATAGAAATTAACATTACACAATAATTTATGTTATGTAGGTAGGTCATATTTTTTTTAATATTTGATTAAGTAGGTACTTATTCTAATTCTATGCATTAATAAAATTAATAATAATAATAAAGTAATACTATGTTCTGTACTACACTATTAATACTATGTTTTCTTCTATGAGGACTTCTATAACAGAAAACCTAAGAAACTGGATTACAAAAATAATAACACAGATTTTTATACAAATATGTTTAATACGAGTACAGAATTATTCAAAAAGTTAGGAATCATAATCGAAGTCTGATTCGAGGAATTCAATGCCACCAAAGGAATCGTCACTGTCATCATCACTGTCACTGTCATCGCCTACGCCTACGTACGCCTCATACTAACATCTGAAACCAAAGAAGATACAATAATGTATATATTTCTTGTCTGTCTGCACATCATAACTTGTGTTACTAGATTAACAAACCATCATACAAAATATGACTTACACCGTGCCTTTGCCCAAAATGTAGGTATATACAACAATATAATGTTAATACAACCAAAAATAGGTAATAAGATACACTTTAATACTGACCAGTCATAGACGAGATTTTTTCAAGGTATTGTGTTTCAGATTTTAATACATCAGTTTCTTGCAAGTCTTTCAATTTATCAATTGAAGTACGGATTGCGTGTAGCTTCTTCGGATCATTAGGCTAAGTTCAAATGAACGCGCGGTTTAAGATTGTAACAAATCAATGTTGTTGTGTACATGACCGCGCGTCACCGCGCGTGCCCGCGCGCACCACCATGCACCGCGCGCAAGATGTTGACGCGCGTCGTCGCGCGTTCATCTGAACTTAGCCTTAATGTATTCGTCTGCAAAAGACATGATTATTTGTTACAAACATTTTATTGACGCCACGCGATTTCTCAACATTTAAAACTGTTATATTGATAGGTCTATAAAAAAAATCATGTTTACTTAAAATAGTAAGTATCAAAACCAATTCAATAGCTTACCAGTAATTTCCGAAATTATTGTAAACAAAGGTACATTTTCTTGAAACGCAGCCTCGCGTTCGCTTTTCTTTCGGGTGTAATTATTTATCATAGTGTATAGCAACTTTCTCGCACTGCTTCTTAAAGTTTTAGGCACTGTTTTACTTGAAATACGACAAAATATACACAAATTGTTTTCATAAGAGGTTATAAGAACAACAAGAGTGACATTTGCACCAGTGTTGTCAATTTCTGAAAACATGAAAAAATCACTGTCAGCTTTCAGTAGACAGACTCTAACTGAAGTGTCAATTCGAACCATGTGCAGTGCAACTATTGCCATCAACTGACCCTGTCCTACAAATGACTAACTTACCACACTAATTAATCAAGGTAACTTTCCTCTTTTACAGTTACTAAACAACGCCGTCCAACTGGGTAAAGTGAACTGCGTGACCGAACGCGGCGTTTGCCAGCACGAACAGATCATGAGCTATCCCTTCCTAAAACTTTACCTCAACAGGAACCAACGCCAAAGATTTAGCACAGTTATAAACATACAAGTTAGAGACTATGAGAGTATGCTGGAGGAAATAAAACCTCTTTTGAGGAGGTATGATGAGAGTCTGCTAGCGGGAATTGAGCCAAGTGTTCGGAAAAGTTTTGATATAAAACATGACGAATTTTAGTTGAATCTCTCTAAGCGTATTTTCGTGTGTACGGTTTTGCCGAGTGTATGTTCGTGGCTTGTCTCAACTCTCCAGAAACGTGTGTTATGTGATTGTTTCGCGGTCATTCCGTTTATCCGCCCTAAGAAAACGCATGAAACGCAACGAAACGCGGAAACGCATGTCCGACAATCAACCGCAGGCCTAGTTGGATAAACGGAATTTATAGGCTTACGGTGGGTTCTCGGACATGCGTTTTTTGAGGTAGATAAGCGATGTTTCGAAATGTACCAAAATTTTCGACCGCAACATATCATCCCGCCTCCTTCCCCGATGAGTTAGGCATAGGAGTTCTTCCTATAGTACACCCATGACGCCAGTTATGTTATAGTCCTATGTAATAGGAGACGAGCCTATTGCCACAAACCACATGAAAATAAGAATTCTGCTAAACGCCAAGACTCGTGCAAATCGTGGTCATAAAACGTGTGAGGAGAACGGTGTATATTAGTAGGGGATTTCGTCGTGAGGTCTCGCTCCCACTTTTTATGATCGCGATGACAGGAACGTTCGTTTAGATTAGATTATACAAAATAATTATAGTACATAAGTAGACTCTATTAGGAATTAATATTGAGGCTTACTACTCGAAATCACAACTCGCATACTAACTTCTAATTATTTTAAGGCAGTTATTTAGTGACCTATTAGGTATAATAATTTAGAATATTAAGTAGGTTCCAATTTATGTAATTCTTCTTTCTGTATCTGTATATTCTTTTTTTATAGTTATTGCATTTAGTTTATTTCGATCTTAATTTTGTACTTATTATTGTGAATTCTAAAAAAAAATATGATTGAATAAATAATTGGCAATCTCATAAAATCTCATTTGTTTGACACAAGTAATATTATTATTGTTATTCGATTAGGAGATATTGGCATTATTTTGTGATATTATGCTACTGTAAATTATTATTTTTAATAAGAAGAAAAACTAGTGTATTATTAAGAAATCTGTAGTGCCTTTTGTACTATGCCAACACAGCAAGTGCAAATTATGTATGTATTGTATCCAATTCTTATGTTTTTATATTAAACCTTTGTTTGCCGGAACGTGGATCCACTTGAGATACAATGGCTTTTTAATTGTTTCTGTAATTACGAAGTTCAACCGGTTAATTCTATCCCAGTTTTCCATGATAGGACTAGTCAGAGACATGGCTATCTAATTTTATATGCCATACTAATTGCCTTAACCAGTAATAAAATAAACATACTGCAGTCTTAGTTTTATTTATTTACTTAAGCTTTGAGAATAAAATTAAAATAATCTAATGAATTGCTGGCATCTTCACAAACAGCATCTGAAACCCACAAAGATTTAAGAGTTTTAAATAGTACCCACATTCACAGTAAATTATTATGTTTAAGCCTATATGGAAGGGACATTAGACCTACGGCAAAGTTTTTCTAGTCGAACAAAATTAATTGAGTTTTTTAAGTTCTCAAGGATAATTGGTTATTATAAAAGGGAACATTTGTTTATCGCACACACAATCTCTCATCTTAAATGCATACACCGCTGTTCCGTTGTGGGTAAAAATAATCTAGAGGCTTCTTTTTAACACATTCACTGTCCATGGCCCACCTGTGGGTCATTTGTGGTTGGAATAAGACATCCGTGCCACACACGTGGGTCACTGCTCTTTTCATACATAATCTGCTTCTACGTCTGTGATATACATGTGGGTCACTCTGCAAATTGGGGATAAAGGGTCCCCCCCCCCCTACTTTTATGGCCCTTATAGATCTGAAGTTATCTCAGTATATAGGGACAAAAAACTTAATTGGATGTGAGACATATTCGATATTGCGGCTGAACAGTGAACATGTTAAACCTATTGTCCCATTGCTGAACAAGGATCAAGGCAAAAGGATTGTCCTATTACTGGGCAAGGATCGAGGCTATAACCCAACCACTACCAATATTATTCAAGAATTTTGCCTTAATGTAAGTAGGTATGTACAAAATGAAACTTACATCATCATTTCTGTTCAACTGTGCATCAATGACTTCCTGGTCCACACTGCATGGCAGGAAGAAGTCCACCAGTTCAAACAGTCCTTTGGAATCCAAAACCAGGCGGTCTTCACCAACTTCCAAGTTCAGATCTTTTAGGTTTACCTGCAAAAATTTAACATGGAAAGTATCCATAGTATAACTGGTTTGTCAGCAATACTGTTTTAATTCATGTTATTTATTATAAGACAATCCATTCATTTTAATTAAGAATTAAATCAAGTCTTACAGAGGAAGGAATCTTAAATTCAGCCAGTAGGTATTCAATCTCCCCAGTGGGTGGTTCACGTCTCAGTCTATACTCCAGTTCCCTCCTCACAGCTGCAGGAACCCCAGGTTTTTGCACAAAACCTTTATCATCCAACTCCTCAATCAGAGGTGGTTTTACCTCATTCCCTACTCCCGTCTTTATTCCTCTTATTTGAATTCTATGACACTGCAAAGTACCAATGGACTTCCTATTTTTCAAAATTGAGTACTTTTGCATGTCTATTTCAAACTGATACTTATCCTGTAAACCTTCAAAGACAACAGTGAGGAAAAATGTTTGGAACAAATCATCCTTTTCAATCTTTTTAAAGAATTCTGGGTTTATAGCTACATCATAGACTGTAGCTGGGGCTCCAGACTTGTCAGGTTCAGTTCTACCTTCACCAATGCTCATGGGCACTCTGTAAGTGGATGGATCTTCAGAACTGAGGATTTGCATAAGCTCTTCATTGCTGATGTCTCTCGGACAAATGATAGCATCAGTCAGGCATATATTTACAAAAACCTTTTTATTATCTGGCTTTGTAAACGTTTTTACACAAAAGCCTGTAATGAAAAAAGATGCAAATTAATTTTGTGAATGTGAGACTTGAGTGAATTCTGCACATATCGGAGAGGATTTGTTACAAAGAAGAGCTGTGGGTAATCCTACTTAATATTATAAATGTGAAAGTTTGTATGGATGGATGTTTGTTACTCTTTCACGTAAAAACTACTGAACGGATTTGGATGAAATATAGAACACAGGTGGTTTATAACCAGGATTAACATATAGGATATTTTTTATCCCGATATTCCTACGGGATCGAAACTTATGCGGGTGAAACTGCGGGGCGCAGCTAGTGTTAAATATTCAAGAAAATTATGTTACCTGGTGTAGGTTTCACGAGTTTCGAAGGTATTGTCTCCACATTAGATAGAAGCTTGTTGAATTCTTCCTCAACCGGGTTCTCCTGAATAGCAATAAATACTTAGTTAGGTTAGTTGAAAAAGCTACACGATACTTAAATTAACCACATAAACAAGAATATAAAAAAATGTCCTTTGTCAGCAATTGATATAATAACTTACTCGTATAATCCTCATATTCTTTTCCATGATTGTTGGATCAACGTCCAAACTTATTGACTTTTTCGTCATATTGTTTAGTTTCTAGGCAGTTTCGGCTATGGCAACGAAATCAACAAAATATTCTCCAAAGAGCTCCAAAAACAAAATTGATTATCATTATGTCATTCATTATAACCGGCTGACATTGACAGTGTCACCACTCACCACCTTTTGTATGTCAATGCTCACCACAGAGTCAAGTGAAGTGGCACTTTGTGACAGTGTTTGTGACTTGAGCAGTGGACTAGAGACAAGACCTCTGTGCCTGTCTGTGCCAAAGACTCACAATCACAATTATTATTAAAAAAAAAAAAACAATCGCTCACAATACAATAATTATATAGATTTCTGCATTTCGAGCGTAAACTAAAGTGTATATTGATTTTGAGCTTGGTTTCGAGTAGAGATGGGTCGTTGACGTATTTGGCGTCAAGGATTCAAGGAAACTATACTTCGTTCAGTAACAAGACAGTTGAAGGGTTACCAGATTTTGACAAAAATAGATAGTGAGGTGGTGCAAGAATGAAAGAAATTGAATGAAATTAAATAATGTACTGCAAAGTTTTTATTCAAATCAAAAATCAAATCAAATCAAATCATTTATTCGCATAGAATGTAGGTATTTAACAAAAAGTTGGTAAAAAAAAATATATATATTGGCCCGTGTACATTCTGCCTGAGTATTGGCATGCAAAATTTAACAAATTAAGTTTCAAATTTATATACTAAGGAACACCAAATAGATAGGAACACTAACAAAATAATTAATATAATAAATTCAGAATTAAATTTTAAACTTCAATACATTATTATGGAAAACTAATAAAATAATTAATATAATAATTTCAAATTAAAATGTCAATAATAGCTACTTAATGTCAATTATAATTAATGTCAATAATACTTCATGTAAATAACACAGTGTTCATGGTGTAACTGCAATGTCACAGTAGAGGGTCATTCAAAAAATCATTTATTGTATAGTAACATTTCTGAGTCAAATATGCCTTGAGTTTGTTTTTAAATTGTTGAAGGGTGTCATTTTTTATGTTATCCGGTAGTTTATTAAATATAATTGGACCCATGCAAAGAACACTTTTTCTAAGTAGTGCAGTTTTATAGCTGCTGACAAATAAAAGATTTTTGTATTGACTTCTAACGGGACCTTTCTTGGTGTCTGAGACCTTAGCAAATAGCTTTATGTTGCTTTTAACAAAAATTGCCATTTCTAAAATATACAATGACGGAAACGTAAGAATTTTTAACGACTTGAAGTAGGGTTCACAGCTATCTCTTGGTTTTATACCGCACATGGCTCTTAAGCAGCGTTTTTGGGCTTTAAATATGGTATCTCTTAAAGTACAATTACCCCAGAAAATTATTCCGAACCTCAAGACCGATGCGACTAAGCCATGGTATGCATGGTATGCAACTAAAGCCGTCTTAATGTCAACTTTTTTTTTCAAATTAAATAGGACATACGCAGCAGTACTCAATTTTTTACAGACCTCTTCTGCTTGTGGTTTCCATGTTAATTGATCGTCTATAAGGATTCCTAGAAATTTCGCGACCTTCGTTTTTTGAATCGTCTGTCCGTTATAGTTTACGTTAACGTTTGGTGGAATTGTACGTTGGTGAAAATGCATTATATTCGTCTTTACTAAATTTATAACCAAATTATTTTTATCAAGCCAATCAATTATATTTCTAAGACTATTGTTGATGTCCTCTTCATAATCACTAATATCATTACATTTTATAAGCGCTGTGCTGTCATCGGCAAATAGAACCATAGGATGTCGAATTTGTTGAGGCAAATCATTTATATACAGCAAAAATATTGGAGGACCTAATACACTACCCTGTGGTACACCAAATTTGACTATTTTACTCTCAGATTGATATTTCTGTTCAAATTTTGACTTAAGACAAATTCTGGATATCTCGGTATACTGTGTGCGGTTACTAAGGTAAGATTTTAGGAGGTTTAACACATTACCCCTTATACCGTATTTATTAAGTTTGCTTATTAAAATATCATGATTGACACAATCAAAAGCCCTAGTCATGTCTGTAAAAATAGCACAGATAGGGTTCTTTTTATCAACGTTAATCATAACTTCGTGTAATAAGTCATACAGTGCTGTATTAATACCTTTATTCTTTCTGAAACCTGCTTGTTCACTACATAGGATGTCATATTTTGTCAAAAATTTGTTAATTAATTCATAGATAACCTTTTCTATAACTTTGGAAAACACAGGAATCAATGCTATCGGCCTATAGTTAGCTATATCCTCTTTGCAATTCTTTTTATGTAGCGGTTTAACTATGACAGTTTTTAAAGCGTCCGGAAATACACCGGTGCTGATGGCTAAGTTAATAACATGACAAATATGTATGCTTATATTATTTGATACAAACTTTATAACTTTAGTTGCTATTTCGTCATATCCGACGCTATTTTTATTTTTCAACGTCCTTATTACCCTGACTACGTCTTGCGGTATAACTGGAGTCATAAACATTGTATTAGGGTTTTCGCGTAAACTACTTGAGTCGGCTGAGGCTTTGGGTGAGTTTTTAACTAGATTAATGAAATAATTATTGAATGCGTCTGCAATCTCTTTTGGGTTACTAATAATTTTATTGTTTATTTTTATTTGAGAAATGGGTTCTTTAGTACATATTTTATTGTTGATTACTTGCCAGGATGCCTTCGATTTATTAAGTGAAGTGTTGATAAAAAAGTTATTTTGTGCTTTTTGAGTTAATTTCACTATTTTTTTAAATCGCTGGGAGTAATTTTTAAATTTATATTTGCTTTCATGCGATGGATTAAGTCTGTGTTCCCATAGAAGTTGACGCTGTTTCCTACTACATAATCGTATTCCCTTAGAAATCCATTTAGGTTTTTTTAATGGCGTTATTGTAATTCGCTTGTAAGGGAAACAAAGATTATATAACAGACCAAACTGCTGCATAAATATGTTGTATACTTCATTTACATTTTCTGTCTTATACATTTCGGAAAAAGAAAGGCATTGTAGATAGCTTTGGAATTTCAACAAGTTTTCCAATGATAGGTCCCGCTTTTTAACATACCAAGAGTTCACTCTATAAGTTTTGTTTACTTTTATCTCAAACATTTGTGCGGAGTGATCAGATAAGGCGAAGTCTATTACAGTACATTTACATTTATTATTTGAATTATGTGCAAAATTATCCAAACAGCTGTTACTAGATAGCCGAGTTGGTTGGTCAAGCACTAATCGCAAGCCAAAGCCCAGAAGAAAATATTCGAAATCTAAACTAGTATTATTTCTTTTTAACCTATCTATATTAAAATCCCCGCAAATAACTACTTTTTTATTAGGGTTAGTACAGAGTTTCTTTAAAATAGTCTCAAGATTATCATAAAAGGTATTTAAATTACTCGAATTTGGTGGTCTATATACACATATAATTATTAGTTTCTGTTGTATTAGTTCAATAGCACAACATTCGATCACACCTGATATTGAATACTTTGTTGCGTCTCTAAATTCTGTGCATTGAAGAGACTTATTAACTAGAATACAAGCGCCACCCCGCTTCGTCTCACGTCTTGAATAACATGCGGCCATTTTATAATTTGGAATTGTAAGTAGTTTTTCTTGCCCACGCATTATAAAATGTTCGGTAATGCAAATAGCATCTATGTTTTCTTGTTTTCCAGTCATTTCTTGAAGGTGGACGGTTAGTAGATCTGCTTTGTTTAAAAGTCCAGCTATGTTTTGGTGTAGTATTATAACATTATTGTGAACGAAATAAATTCATATTCTTGGTCAAATTCGTGTCACTGTCGTCACTGAGGTCGATTTGTAAATTTTTTGATAGCAGTTCTGGTTGAATAAGTGAGTCAGATTCATTATTTTGGTCGCAATCAACATAGGAAAACACTTTATCCAGGCTACATAATTTTATAACTAATTGTTCCAAGTCTGATACAATAATATTTAATCCCTTATTATTCAGTGTGTTATGTCGTTTGTTATAGGTGTTATACGTATATGGCAGATTTAAATTAGAATCTAATACATACGCATAATTACATGTCTGTACATCCATATAAAGCAGGTTATTAAAGGTATCTATACGACTGTTATACATAATATTATGCTTTTCCATGTATTTAAAAGTAGGTAAACAAATAATGAAATTGGTGTGATTTAGTGGTAATAACCTTCCACGAATAAAAGTGACGAGTTCAATATAATTATGAGTTGTTCGAAAATCTTCCTCACCAATATAAATAATACAGTAGTCACACTCTGTGAACTCTCGAACTTTTGCATCAATATTATCGAAGATAAGTTCTATTCCACATTTGGGTTTACGATAATGACACAATTCAAAATTATTTAGATACGTTTTTTCAGCCATACTATACAGTCTATTAGATGTTTCACCACTCAATAAAACTATTTTATGTTTAGTCGATGGCTCCGACGTGGGCGGCGTCCGTAAGGGCGGTGATGTTTTCCTGCCGGTATTTGTCTGCAATACTCGTACAAGATCTCTTTCGCTTGAAGTGCATGCATTATCGGCGATATTAATTTTTGTACAGACATCCAAAGTAGTAATATCTTCCCCGACGATCTTCTTCGATAAATTTATAGTTTGCGTTTGTTTGAATTTTGTTTTAATATTAGATGATGTTTTTATTGGTGTTGTTTGTTTCTGGTTCACTGGACTACTGACAATTCTTTGGAAAAGATTATTTTTCTTCAATAGTTCTTCATTGCATAACTTTAAATTATTATTTTCCAATGTCAATAACTCAACCTCATGATGTGCACTATTTAATGGTGCCTTTAAAGTATCAATCTCGTCTTTCAATATTTTTACTTGGTTGTAATCATCATCTTCTGATATATCCGGCATGCTATTTGAGGTATAATTCAATGTTTGTGATATAATATCACAGCTGTCATCGTTACTTGGTTCTGGGGGGTGACCACCACCTCTTACAGCAGTATTATTATAATCTTACTTCCGTGTGTGAAAGAGATGGAGCTATACATTCCGTATAGCTCCATCCTTTTCCCACACGAAGTAAGATTAAAATAATACTGCTTTAAGAGGTGGTGGTCACCCCCCTGATTGTCTGCGTGTACGACGGAAAGTAATATTCTCAAGGAAATTCATGATGATAAATCGATACTAAAGTTCAAAAACAATATTCCTAAAATCTTCGTTATCTAGGATTCGAACGCACACCTCCTCACTTGAGAAGCCAACTGGTAAGCCGCTTGGTCAACTGGCAGACGCTTTGAAGTGTGAAATTAGCGGTTGTATTATGTACTACGATGAAGATTACTTCTACCAAGAGATGTCGCTATTCACAATAGTCAATTAGTATTTAGAGCATTGACGTATTGTATCACTCAGTACGTGTTAGTTCCTGTGTGTTTTAATAGATGGTGCTGTAGTAACACTCAATTCAAATAAAAAACGGAATCCCATCGCAGTAATTTTCAATAGTGTCAATTTATCCAGAAAATATATCAACAGATGTTTATGTTATTGTTGTTAGATGTTTTATTTAGCCGGATTACACGCACACACGTCTTTCACTTAGCCTTTTGGTCATTAATTATAGCAATACTAGTTTTGTTTATGCAGGTCGAATATCACTGTTTTTATGTTAATTATGCTACACAGATTGTTTATAACACTGTCACAATTAGTTTGTTGCGTCAGGTTCACTTTTAAACGGGTTCCTTCCACTGTCTAAGACTTAGTTTTCCTATTATTTAAATTATTTTTTTTACGGGAGCACAATAAAACCAATGTTTACTTGTAAGTAGGTTCTAGGTATTTATTATAATAACTTCTCTTAAAACAAGATAATTATACATTATTAAAAAATTTAGAATTTGTTAAATATTTTATTTTTCAGTAGTAGTACAACTTAGTTAGAATGTATTGATAATTATTATTATTCAGCCACTCTTGAATGTCTTTTTTCTTTCAGGTATGTCCTGGAAGAAAAAAAACATTGGAAATTGTTCAAATTTTTCGAATATTCGATGGATAACGAAAATATTACGAATATAGTTTTATTTAAATTAAACCATTTTTATTTTTTTTCTTTTCATTCGTTCTTCATCAAAATCGTTCACTACCCCAACACTATTAGTTTTAGTATGGTAACATTATTTTTCTTTGAACTGTCAAGTTACTTTTCAAGTTAGTTCAATTTCGTGAATCGGTTAGTCGATCAACTATACATAGTTGATTTCATCGACCAGTTTACGCGATAACTTGGTAAAAGATGTGCTAATGAAAATTTATAATCATCAAAAACATTTCTTAGAACTCATAGCACAACTAATCAATAAAAGGTGAGTGTAATCCATTTGACATTATTGTGCGATATTGCAAATCATTTAATCACCTATTCAGACTTTAGACGATAAGACTAAATAATTGTAATTGTCTGAAAACAAGTGATAAAGTATCACTTGTTTTCAGACTCATTATTAGACTGAACAATTTGGTAACCACTTGCCCGTCGGGCCATAGACCCACGCGGCGGGCCGCCCGACCTCATTGAAACGGTTTATAAACAAAAACATTCTATGAACTGATAGTAAGCGTATTACTCTTTCCTCAAGTGGATAGATCAGGCTTTCAAACACAAGTTGTTTTGTAACTATAGATGACTTCGTTTTTGTTTAATACGCAAAAAAAAAGAAAACTCGTATTATTACAATAACTAAAGCGTTAACACTTTGTTTTTTTTTTAACCTAAATTAAAAGTCCAATTCAGTATGCCTCAAATGACATCAAGTATTAAAAATATCATATCTCGGTCGTATTAACTTGTTCGTTCATTCAACGCCCATCACTAGTTTCGAGGTTCAAAGAGTCTGTGGTTCAAGGCAATGCTCACAAAAATGCAGACTATTTAGACTTTAAAAAAAAACTTTTTTACAAAAAATAAACTACTGACTTCCTAAACACTACAAAGTGAAAATAACTTTAATTCCGGAAGTCGGTGTGATTTTTGTATTACTTTTTTCACCACCGATTTTTCACGTTTTAGTTGTGAAAAGCAAACGACGCAATTTTATTTACTTACTTGATTTTTATCCGTAATTTTGGTTTAAACCAAACTACTAAACCGACTTTGATACAATTTATGTGGGACCAATCTGAAAGTATATCCTTTCACATAAAAAAAGAATTTTGCAAATCGGCTTGAGTTCTGACTTCTGAGGTAACAAACGTAAAAAAAATACAGAACCTCCTCCTTTTTTGAAGTCGGTTAAAAATAGGTTATAATTATTATGGAAAGTAAAAACCCAACATTTCTCTTTTATTCTAAGTGATTAGGCGATTAGTCAAAACTCAAGAGCGCTTATCTAAGACTCGATCTAGGCTAGATGGGTTTTAGTTTTGTTAATCCACGTGAGGAGAGAGGAACACTCTTTGGAGGAACATCAAGTTTATTAGAAAGCACATTATCAAAACTGAGATCAGACTTGGTATTTTTCTTTTGGTAGGTGTTAATATCTGATAGTTTTTTTTTTTACTGGATAGGTTTTGGATTTTATTCCATGCGAGCGGATAAAAAATCACGCTTAGGTAGGTAGGTAATACGGGATGGTGTCCGCAACTCCACGACAATGCGCGTATTTTGCGTACGAAAAAAATTAGAAACAAGCTGTACTGGGGTCTTATTTGGGATTTACTTTATTTTATTAATTACTTTATATATTGTTGCGTTTATTGGTATTTTGCGATCAAAATTACGACTCAAATCTCAGACACGTCCAAATAACAAGCGAACCTGCGGTCGCAGTGGAAGTCTAAAGCTTCCTGCATAGCAACCATTCGAAACGCTTCCGTGTCGAATCAAATTTCAATTATTATCAACCAATCCACATTGCTGGATCAAATAAAATATGATTTTCATAGCAAATAATAATATTTTTGTTAAAACAACTAATCCCTGTATTCGTAATGCAAAATAGTAATTCGGCGCTACTCTATTTGATTAGTATGGTGATAACACGCCATCTCTAAATTAAACGTCATGGGAACTAGGTCGAAGGAATAGTCCATGTCTAACTTATTGGACTATTTTATTACTTTAGCGAGCCCTTCTCCATGAAATTATTATCTAATTAGTGCGCCTAAAAATCGTACTGACGATGACATTTATTTCTGAGACATAGTCGGGTTTGTAAAACATCGGTGGAGAATCAATCGAAGGTAAGGGTATCATTCAGTCTTTAAAATTGTTTGCCATATTTTATCTATTTGAACTTTCTTTTACGAGTTTATGTTGCAATTAACTTTATATTTTTGCTACATAAGCAGTACATTATTGTTTAGGGAATCAAGTTCTTAGCTATCATAATAAGTGAAATAAATTGTGTTGTGGCGAAAAAAAAAATGCAGACCTAGTTTGTCAGCTGTGTTAGTGAATGTAGAGATACGTATGCATAATAGGTACCTGTGTCGGTGTATTTACTTGTATTACAGGTATTTATAATTTATGATATGTTGTAGGTGAATATTTAATATAACCAAAACTGGGCACTGCCATTCATAATGAAATAAAATCTAAAATAGACCAAATTAATATTCTAACTGATAAAATTGATTTGAATTTCCTGAGAATAAAGTTTTGTTTCTTACTCTATTGTTTATTAAGTTTTGGTAGTATACAATAGCTTAATATATTAGATGTAGTTTTGACACAAATAATTTATAAATCTTCAATTACTACATGTTCAAAGAAAATTTACAATTATGACTTCATTGTCACCTATCCCATGATTTTTATAAAATGTCATTAAAATACTCAATTCATTTATTACAAATCTTGTAGATAAATTCATAGAAAACACAGATGCTAAAGAAAGTTCTAGGAATCTAGGAAGTAGTTAGGTAGGCACACAATAATTGCAGTTACATGATAAATACATGCCTGTAGCAGTGTAGTTTATTTAATGTATGTACACCAGCTATGTTTTAAAGTAGTTTCCAACTTTAAGCTGGATAATGTGTGCCACACCCTGCATATTTTAAAAGGGTATCTAGGTATGTGACCTATAGCATTATCCTGATGATATGACCCCTGAAGAAAGAATCAAATTAAGTAATAGTACTACATAGTGATAATTTCACAATGGAGCCTGAAAAGAGAAAGGTTCAAGGTTCCAAAAACCTTCAAGGTTTGAACTGACTTTATTAATGAATGAATGCACAAGATTACCTCAATAACTTGAGTGAAACCATTATTGTTATCTAATTGACATTCAGTGATAAGAATGTAGTGTGCACTAAGCATTGCATAATTATATTAAGTTTTTAACTTGAGAAATTTACCGTTTCACCAAAGAATTTGTGGATACAGCTATATACTCACAGACTCCTACATCAAGCCACCATGCATTTTCATGTTAGGTATAAAGGCAAGGCCGTCAAAACAGTGATGAGTCATGGAAAAAGTTATGATGTAGTTTTGTAGCCAACATGCTGGCCATCATTTTGGTGTTCCAATTCACAACTATTTAAAACCTTATAGAACTTATTACAAAAAAAAGCAGGATGGCTTTGATTTAAGAGTTCAGAGAGTGTAATTAATCTGTACTATTTATTTGTTATTACTTACAGGTATGCCTTGTACAATACACAATTATTAAAGGAAGAGTGGTTCATTATAAGGCTACTTGTTATCACAATACTCACAGACTAATTGATATTACAATTGGTGGTTTTTCCTTATTGCTGTGATCACCTGTGACTGTGACCCACATTAGTTACTGTTACTGTGATTGTTAGCCTGCAACATCCCGCTGCTGGGAAATGGCCCCATGACTTCCAGCTCTTTCGATCCAGGGCTAAAGTTAACTACTGGTTGTTTGTTTTCTCCAGCTCATCCCGCCAACATAGTTACAGATGAAAAAAAAATTACCATGTACTTAATGTATATTTTATGTTCTAGGAAACAAATCTATTTATGGCATAGCCAGTGGGTCATAATGGCCGATAAACACAGCCTTAACTATGATGTGAGAGAGTTAAAGTTGGGAGCTAGTTTCACAAACAACAAAGCATCTCAATACCACACAATCAAATGTAAGTATCATTTTAGACATTATACAATATGTCCTGGAAATAACGCACACCACCAAACACTCAAATCAGAATATTATGTTATAATCATAATACATACACTGAATTTTTATTATAATGTACAAAACATTCAAATACTCAAATCTTTATTGCATTCCATGTGTTACATAGATGGTATTTACAAGGTAAAAGATCATTATGGACCCTGTCGGGCACAGCAAAAATTAAGTAATAACACAAACAATGTAATAACATTGTTTATTTATTCAAATTAGTTGTATAACTAATTTCAATATTAATAATAATCAGTATTGATTGTGGGACAAAATTGTGGTTTAGCATCGTAGGTACTTCGTCCATTTTGGTTTATTCTGACTCTTTAGCGGAAATGTGACTGTAATTTACGTAGTTTTCATTATTTTAGGGATAAAAAATACCTACTTACATTTAAAAATATAATTTTGATTCAGATTCAGTAAACGATTCTGAACAAATTACTTTGACTTTCATAATGTGCAATAATTCAGTTACACATTGTATATTACGTATAGTTTGATCTTTTAGTTAGAATGGCCAAGAATTATTTTATTGCAAGGTTTTAAAATTGGTCAATCAAGGTTCAGTAGATTTGCATTTGATTTCATACAAGATTTTTTTCCTTTTTGTATGTCATTCAGTTAGCTGAGCTGTATCCTTAGTTAGTAATTTTTATGCAAATAATTTGAATATAAAGAAAGGAAATCTATACTAACAATAAAACTGAAGAGTTTGTTTGTTTGTTTGAACGGAATAATCTCTGGAACTGTCAGTTGAATTTGTAAAATTATTTTTGTATTTGATAAGTAGCACAATTCTTGAGGAAGGCTATACTTAACAACACGCTAGGGGCCTTAAAAGCCGAGAAAAATAAAAAAGTAAGAAAGAAGGCTAAACGAAAACGAAGTTATAGCGCGGGCAGGCGATGCGATGCGATGGGAAATTTCGCGGACGAAGTCGCGGACACAAGCTAGTAGAGAATACTGTTATATTTGTTGTCTATCATTATCATTAATTCAATCAAGAATATATTTTGGATTTAAAATTATATGAATCATTCCAATAAATCTGCATTCGCTTGACTTTTTTTTCCATTTTTTATTTTTTCCTTGAAAATATTACGTAAATAAAGTATTTGCTGTTCTATTGATGCTAATAAAACCATGTCATGATCAGCAACTAGAAGTTCATTCAATGTCTTCTCATCATTAATATTTTTTTCATTCAGTTTTTCTGTTTAGAATCAATTATTGTTGATACTAATTGAACAATTACCATGGTTAAAAAATAGTTTTTGTTATTAGCATTATGACTAAGGGTTGGTAATTTCCTTAAAGTAATACTTTTGTTGTAATGCATGCAACAAAAATGAATGGAGTTCATTATTAGTTTGAATTTTTCCTGAATAAAATATAACAAGGATCACAAGCTGCATTGCTTGGCTTTCTGCCAGTATTCTTTGCTTATTAAAGAAACCTATTCAACTTACATTCATGCCTGACATGCTAGGGTCATTGACCTACAGTTTATGCCAAGTTATTAAAACCAAGTATGAAGAACATGAATTCTCTAGATTTATTATTGTTTGACATGCTGTTAACATTTTCCAGATGACTTCAAACCGGCGTCAGTTGATGTTAACAAAATGGCAACTGTGGATGTTGGAACAAATAATCAAGTGACCGTCACTGTGCCTCATTTGGGTTTGTATTTGTTTGTACTATTGGCTTGTTCTTAGATCCTCGACAATCGTTACGGGTAGTCAGAAGCCCGAACGTCTTGCCAAGTGGTATCAGGGGTGTTACCCGGTCACAGGGTTGTCGAGGTCATATAGACAGTTGCTCCATGTAAAGTACTGGTATTCAGTTGCATCCGATCAGACTGGAAGCTCACCCCAACTTAGTTGGGAAAAGGATAGACAGATCATGCCTATTATCTTCTTGATATCTTATCCCAATGCTTTCTCCAGTTTGATGATGACTCCTAAACTGGCTGGGCAGGCCATAACCCATAATTAATCTAGGAAACAGTTTCTGTTCAGTTGTGGACATTAACAAGATGATAATGATTTAGTTTATCAATTAAATAGGTATTAAATAAACAAACGGAACGGGTAACTAAATTGCGGTCGGTAAATCACATGTTTGACCTATGTCGAATGGCCGACGTCGATCAACCGCAATTTAGTTGCAATAGCATCACGTGTTGCAATATTATTGTGATTGAGCGTATTTTTCTAGAATAATTTATATTTCTGGATAATAAAGTAATTCTGCCATAGTAGCTGAACACTTCTGTCAGTCTTGTAGTCACTAACCTGGGCAGTTGTACTATCGAAAAAATCTATATCTGACCACCGTAAGGACTATTCCTGCTTGCAGCGCATAATATTAGTCGACTTAAAAAGGATCCTCTTTCACACGATCTAAGGCCCGTATTAATAAACGTTACTCAGCCCAAGAGACCGCACTTGATATGAATATTGAGATCCTGAACGTATTAATAAACGCAATTGTTTATGTTCTCAAGTTGCGGATTAGGTTTACGTCATCAACTGAGTGATGGACTGATTAATAAACGAAACTCGACCCTTAAGTATACATCGGGCGCGGGTTATTGAGATGCTATATCGTGAGTGCAGACAGTCCGTGACTTGAGGTGCGATTAGCGTGGCGCGAAACATGGAGTTTGAAAATATTTTGAGTGAAATTAATTATTACGATGAAATAGATTACTATGACGATATTTTGTGGCCTTTGCGATTTCGTTTACCAAAAGTTTATATAAGGGATGCCTCAAATCCTTTTGAATTACCTACTGAAAATTTTAAAAGACGATTCAGATTTGTTCAAGAATCAGTGTTGTATATAGTAACATTAATCAAAAACTCATTCGTAAAATATAATAACAGAGGTCTTCCAATTTCCCCGGAAATAGCCGTCCTTTTAACTTTAAGGTTTTATGCAACAGCATCATTTCAGGTTAGTATGTAATATTGTAATGTAATTAACTACCTACTTATTACGAACGAAAATCCATTATTTCATATGATAATGTACCTTACGTACTTAATTAATTTATATTTCAGCTTGTTTGTGGTGACCTAATACATTTATCACAACGTACAGCTTCAAATATCATAACCAGAGTATCAAAACTATTAGCCCTTTTGCACACAAAATACATCTAAATACCTCGAGGAGATAATTTCTAAAAAATACTTTTTCTCGGTTGGAGTAAAAATATGCTTCCTATTTTCCATTTTAAGCAATTTTATAAAATATGCGAGATGACGAGCTGGTAAACAAACAGATGTTTATGTTTGGCGTCCCTTTTTTTTGACACTGACGCTACATTGCGTTATGCTGTTATCTATGCTTACTGTGTTAAGTAAACAATTATATCGTATTGGGAAATAAATACACAACCTTTTTAACAATTTAACGCTTTCTTGGGTAACAACCAACTATAAAACGTGTATTAGCGCTATTCATTAAAGATTTAATGAAATAAAAGTATTTCAATCAAAAGTTTTACATCTTTTGACTTAGCAATAACGAAATGCGACAAGTCTCATTCAAAACTTCGCTCAATGTGACGTCATCGTTCACGAGATCAAGTCCTCAAGTACAGATAGGTGAGGAGCTGATCTTGGTTACTGAGATAGTGTACTTATGTGTCTATTAATTAGCAACAATCTTGAGATGCTGATGACGTCATAATGGCGAATCAAATGATAACGCACTTGAGTACGGTGTTGAGGCATGTTTATTAATACGGGCCTAAGAAGAGGTACGTGTCGTATGAGTCTCGTCGCCTGTTGCAGATGACATGATAAAGGTCGTGGGACATTTTTCAACTATTGAAATCATGTGAAGTGTTTAATAAATAAACAAGGCGGACACACCACACATACCATACCACACCTGAAATCACCTTTTAAGTCTCCACTCAGGATTTTTTGTTTAGTTTAGCCTCAAGATACAGACTCGGTTCCTATAAACAAAAACGAATCGTTTTGCTTACCAATGTTAGCATTTTTTATTGCCATGTAAATAGATTCGTACGTTTTACCTGTGATATCTACTTCCATATGTGAGGGTCTGCTATGCAAAGCTATGAGGTCTTTGCTTCATTATTGGTAAAGACGCAAGAGTCTTAATTTTAATTATAGGAATCGGCCATAAATAGTTTGGGGCTTACTGGCAAATAATACTAATAATACTCTAACTGTAGGTAATATTGTAAACTACTCATGTCGTATTGTCTTAGGGGGCGACTGTTAATTACGTTTACACATTTACATTTTTGGCAATTTTGCGACCCCCCTTCCCCCCTGGTGGGATGTCGTCAGATTTAGCTCGACCCCCTCCCCCCCCCAAATCTCACGTGAGATTTTTCAAAATGTGAATTTATAGTGTAAATGCGTTGGATTTATTCTATACAAAAAAAAAACAATCATCATTCATTTTTATAGTTAAGACTAGTATTTACAATTAAGTACTTAGAAAAAAGTTACGAGAAAATTGTCGACATTAATAAGTACCTTTTTTTTCTGAAATAGAACTAACCTAAGTTACTCCTTATAACATCAGCTATCCTATCTGCCAGTGAAAGTCCCGTCAAAATCAGTCCAGCCGTTCCAGAGATTAGCCGGAACAAACAGACAAAAATTGTAAAAAATGTTATTTTGGTATATGTACCGTATATACATTCACATGCATGTAGTAAAAAGCGGTTATTTTAATATTACAAATAGACACTTCAATTTTATTTATTTGTATAGATTTTGTCTGCATTTGGCATTCATTAGCGCTTTAGTGTCTTTTATTAGCGATTAGATTACAGCCACACATCACCCTAACTGCGCAACACGCTATCAATCACAATCTGAATCATTTTGAAGGATAATGCTAATCCAATGCTTCATACGTTCAAAAAATTTGTCTGCTCAACAGCGTAAATAACGGAATGAATGTTGTTGAACTGTCAAAATGACCATTGCTACTGTTAGTGTTTTACGCAATTAGGTACGTCGCGGGTTTAAAAATATTATACTTACTTTAGTTTAAAGTTTTCCTTAGTATTGATCTGCATATATCTATTGTTTTCTATGATCAATTTAATACAATTTAGTAACAGCATGCTTATTGCAAAGCCATAATTTTGAGAACAATAGTTTTTGATATCGGAAATAAAAATCCCACTAATATTAGCTTTGACAGCAAACAAATATAATAATCCTTTATTTGATGCAACAGGCGAAAACTAAAAATTAATTAATTTATTTCAATTAAACCATTTACAGGCACTTTTGAATTGTCAAAGTTAAATAGTCGGTCAGCAGTTAGTCAGAAAGTTGAAGCTAGTCGCTCATTCCAAAAACGTCTAAAAATCACTACTACAATCAAAAATTGGAAGACAATACATGTGACATTCAAATCCAGCCAGCCCACTTCCCTGTGTCCCAGCAGTGGAAACTGCACAAACAATCCTTTATGTCGAAAAACTGTGACCCCATAAGCCGTGAAAACCATAATCCTTGGCATTCTATTTCCGGTTTTTACAAGAACTTTTTGGTTTTTCCACAAAATAACATTGTTTGAATGAGTCTTCATTGCATTTAAATGAGGAAAATTAGTAAAGAATAGAATGAAGACTAATTAATGTATTATAAACCAGCTACGCTGCGCCCCGCGGTTTCACCCGCATACATTTCGATCCGTGGGAATTTCGGGATAAAAGGTATCCTATATGTTAATCCTGGTTATAAACCATCTGTGTGCCAAATTTCATCCAAATCCGTTCAGTAGTTTTTGTGTGACAGAGTAACAAACATCCATCCATCCATACAAACGTTCACGTTTAAAATATTAATAGCTGCGCCCCGCGGTTTCACCCGCATATGTTTCGATCCCGTGGGAATATCGGGATAAGAAGTATCCTAAATGTTAATCCTGGCTATTAACTATCTGTGTGCCAAATTTCATCCAAATCCGTTCAGTAGTTTTGGCGTGAAAGAGTAACAAATATCCATCCATTCATCATCCATCCACACAAACTTTCACGATTATAATATTATAGTAGGAATAGGATTCACTAGGACTATTGACATAAGTCACGAAACTTCCCCTCCGCACACCCTGACACTCCCTTCCACTCCACCCAGAGCGGGAGGGGTCATTTGATGATTTCCCATCCAAAAAAAAAAAAGTCAAGAAACTTACTTAGCCAATAGGACTAATTTTAGCAGCTTACTTAATAAGAGAAGAAAAATACGTGCTGTATTTTTTATGACCGTTTATTCTATTATATTAATTCTTCCTCTCTTGCAGAGCTAAGTCTTTACGTCCTGTTCCTTATAAATTCTTCAATCTAAGACAATATTTATTATTTTTCTGACAGACGGCGCCGGGGTCCCACAGACCGTATTCAAAGGAAACCAGAGGCCTTACACAAAGGAATGTGTGCTCATCATAGACAGAGTTACCGGCGAGATTACACTGGAGAAGCTCTCTAGTAATATTCAAGTTAAAAAGACAAGGTCAGTATCATAATATCAGCCTGTAACTGTACCGTCGACAAAAGAGTATAATAAGTATACAGACTTATACAGCCAACATCCTATATGCCTCTTAAGGGGAAAACGCCAGGGTAGCCCGCGAAATTCAAATTTTGTTACGTTTTTTGCAATTAGCGAGCGTAACAAATATGACTACAGAATGAAAAAAAACTTCAAGTTCATATTATCCTATTGAATGACTACTTCCATGAAATATTAATGGATATGATTATATGGGCTAAGGACTGTTCTCATAAAGGAACACTGCGACTTGGCGATTTCATTCGTAAAATTATTATTTTTGGCTAATAAACTAGATATAAGATTCAGATTCTCCTTATTCCTATAAGATTGTTGCATTTCTGTCAATCGGAAACGCCGTGTTAGCACCGTTTATTGTCCAGCTCGGTATAGTTACGATTACGTCACAAATATGCGGCTAGAAAGTACAGGGCAAATAAAAGTATTCCATTAGTCACTCTTATACCTTTCTCTAAAAAGAAAAAAGATAAAAACATTGTGTAATACAATCAGGTAGGTGCTGTGAAAACACAAAATCCGTTATAGTAATAGTGATAGCTTTTGTAATGAGGTCGTATACATATTTGGAGTTTGGACACAAGCAAGGCTAGGCGTTATTTTTTATCTAAAACAATGTTATAAATGATTTTTCACTACTTACGTGTTTTTTTTACTACATGAATATGATAAAACTGTAAAGCTCACGCTATGATCATATTAGTCAAGGTACGACAGTTTAGCTCAGTTATAGTTTAACTTATTTTTTACCAATATCTACCGACTACCGGTAATCGATAGTATCATTTATAGATCAAGAAAATAATAAGTAATGGTTACTTCTAACATGCGCAGTGAGACAACAGACAACCCTGTCGTCGCATAATCTTGTGGTGGAACGAGATATGGATATGTGTAAACAAACATTGTTTAGACATAGCCATGTTCTGCACAGAACCTCGCGTGCTAATGTCAGCCCGAATTGTTACCATTTTCGGTTCAAGCCATTCTTTGACCAAGGCGTTATGTTAACGTTCCCCTTTTATTATCTTATAGACGAATAAATAATTAAAATGTATTATTTCTCACAGACAAGAAACATCTCAGAAGCCGCGGCCGCTGACGCCCGTGACGACAGACTTCACCAATACGACGCAGCGCTCCACATCACGCACGCGCGTCGCCACCAACAGACGTAGTGCCACTAATACAGGTAGGAAACGAAACCTAGAAGACATGGTGGCGAACTAGCGACTAAGGAAATTACAGAAATTCACTTCAACCGATAATTGGCTTTAAACTAGTTTAAAGTAATGCTTGAGTGGAGTGAGTTTCTGTAGTCCGGACCAAGTCACCTGCAGTCGTTAAGGGGATTATTATAACCCTTATATTGAATTTACCCTTTGAAACCTGTACAGGGTGAATTTTCCAATGTGTGTGGATGTCCAAATGCGAAACTATAATAAATAGCGAAACATATTCAAATGGATCTCCTCAACACATAAAAAAAAAAAATTTAAAAAAAAGAGATTTTGATAAACACTAAAACGATATACTAATATTGCTGATTATTTACGAGAACATCGAACACACGTAGTCGAAAGATGGCCTATGAATTTATAAAAATCTGTTGCCACAGGAACTAACAATAACTTTTTATTTCTAGTACCTGGAACCGCCCAGCCGAACAACCCGGCTGCCCGGTTCAACGGCGCGCCCGGCAGTATGGCCAAGCCGCCGCCCACGCTGGTCAGGTCTCCGCTGCGACAGAAGACCTCGCCGCCACAGGCTGCGCCGTAAGTTCATAACTTATGCGTACTACTAATGATTAAAAAAAGACGTTGTAAATATGAAGAATTTTTCTACTGACGAAAAAAGTTAGGAGACTAAACGCGAATTTCACCAATTAAACTAAACGCAATCAACACTTGTAAACCGGCACCCTAATTACGTAAGGGAAATAATAAAGCTTCCGAAAACAAATTAACTTCCAGCGATCTGTGGTTGACTGTAATACTAACTAAGCTATGTTAAAATGAATTACCGAAAAATGTATACAAAGTTAACCGACAAAAATGTTGTATTTAAAAAACAAACATGAAGCTTATTCAAATTATAATTCTACGAAATATAATGTAGGTATACTTTCAAATAATAAACTAAATTTCCAAAAAATACTAAACTTACGAAAAAAATACGTTTTTTAATCGAAACAGCTAGGTTAGGTTAGAGCTGTGACCACACAACGAAAAATATTTTTGAATGTAAACACATTTATTAAGTGTGTAAGGTTCATTCTAAATTTATAAAATATCTACCTGTAGATTTCGCAATTCTGCAATTAAAGCTGGTGGAAAAATATTACGTCAGCAAATATTGTATTAATTTTTCGGAAGTTTCAGTATTTTATTTGGTTGTTTCTTTATTTGTATTCGCTTATTATTAATTTTGTCGAAAATTTTATGTTTTGAGTATGTTCATATTAGCTTTTATTACTTTTATTTATTAATAAACAACTTATATTAACAGTTTGCACCATACGTACAAGTTATTAGTGAATAAAGTTCACAATAAAACAAAATGTATCAATCTGTATCACTATAAAACTCTCACCGTGACAACTAAGGTGAAGTGAGCTGACAATAGTGTCAATCCCTAGCATCAGGGGGACTGATAGCGCAATTCAAGCTTACTTCTCCTAAGTTAGTGTGGTAAGATAATATTAGAAGAATTAAAACTCAAATAAAATCCTAAATTAATCAATTATATGTTCACAGTTGGTCAGGCGGCGGCAACAGCACACTAGCGTCTCTTCCCATGATCGGTTTCGACGACGCGCTGGGTGGGCCTGCGCCCGCGCCGGCTGCGCCCGCGCCGCACGCGCTCGCGCCGCCCGCACACGCCCCGCACGCCGCGCACGCCCCGCCCGGCCCGGCCGGCCCGCCCGCGCCGCACAACGGCTACGCGCGCGCGTACGAGCGCGCCGCGGCCGCGCCGGCCCCCGCGCCTGCGCCTGCGCCGCCGCCGGAGAGAGCGCACCATAATACTAATGCGTATCAACCGCCCGTACCGCAGCATCAGGTATGAGCAACTATTTCCTCTCTATCTAATAAAAATACAGCACAACGGACAAAGTAAATGCATTTCATGCAACTTCTACAGGCTATGTATTTTGGTCCTGATAAAGTTCTAAAAGGGTAATTTTGAATAACACAAATAGGTTGGCTGTAGTTAACAAAATATGGTCATCCATCTTATTGTTCCATCCATAAAATCAGCTCATATTCAAGTAATAAATTCAGAAGTAAATAAAAACCGTTTATTTTTACGTAAATTTTGAATACTAGCTACGCCTCGCGGTTTTACCTGCATAAGTCTCGATCCCGTGGAAATATCAGGATCAAAAGTCAGGTCATAGTCCACCCATGTGCCAAATTTAATCCAAATCTGTTAAGACGTTTTAGCGTTAAAGCGTAACATACAAAAAATCTAATCTTTTCTCCTTGAAGTATTAGTTTAATTAAACAATCAAACAGATATTGACGGAGCTTTTATTTCGTTGTATTTTCAGTAAGGGTGATTTTTGCCTATCGCTAATACTCAACATTGTTATTTCATCTTATACAGCCACCGCAACAAGACGACAGCTCTTCGAGTTCGTCGAGTGAAAGCGGCAGTGATTCGGACAGCGGCAGTGATAGTGACGACAACGATTCCAGCTTACACCACCCTATTCCTAATGGTCAGTATTTTATTACATACAGGGATTCTCTTTTTGCACGAATTCCGTAGTTTCTGCCTAAGTAACGGGCGTTTCCTACACCCTATTACAAACGGACATAGGGTTAGTTCGGGGCCCCAACTAGCAACGAATGACAACACGATTTGACAGTTATCCATTCGCGATGAGCCTGTCCGAAAAGGTTAATTAATCGGGAGTAGGGTTCATTTCGAAGTGTCGAACTACTTTTGGCGGACCCGTATCTTCGTTGACGGCCTTTAGAGTAGGTCCTGGTTCGTTCTACCTGAGGCCGACGATAAAAGAATCGTCATTTTATCTGCTTGTCGACAAAAGCAGCGTCTTTGGGGCCGTACAAAGAAGGAGTATCGGAGTCATCATTTTCCTAATGCGATAAAAACGTAAAAATTTGAAAACATACGACATCTACAACCCGCACTTCTCTCTCTTAGAGAGAAGGCTGGTATACCAGCGATGGGATGTGTTATACAGGAACAATGGCGTAAGGCCTTTTTCGCCAAGTAACACTGATACTTTTACTTTACATCGTCCTAGAGCCTCGGTAGTTGATCGGATTTTAAAACCTTGGTGTTAAATGCGGGCCCTATCACAATACCAGCGCTGCGACATTTATTCTTTAAATGTCGCAGCGTCATGCTGAGATAGGAGCCTTTAGGCGTCGTATAGGACTTTGTTTCATTTTTCTTTTTGTTACTTTTTTATATTATTTGTTTTTTATTTTAATTTTTTACTGTGTTTAGTTTATGATCTTCCTGTACGAGTAGCAATAAATACTTTTCTTTATCTTTATTTTTAAATGATCTCTAGAACTAGCCGATAGGATGACCAGCTCAATCACCTAACCTGACTGTTTCATTGTCTATTTAGAAGGATTTGCACTAATCGTTCACTTATTTTGCAGGTACCGCCGCGCCCCCCAACCCGGCGGCCGCGTTACCAGCGGACGTACTCAACGATGATCTCTGCCTCTCCGAATCCGGCAGCGATTCCGACTGACCTCACGAAAAACGTTTATTTCATCGGGTTTGGGTGTCTTATTTTTTAAACGTTACTCTACTCGCCCTCACAAAACAGATTACTCGTCAAACTTGGCAAGTGTATGTCACCTATCATGACACTTCTCTTTCCTACTTTTTAATGCACGGAGCAAAAAGTAAATGGAGTATTCATATGAATATTTGTTGCTGAAATTGAAACTGAATAAGTGAGATTCGATAAGGAAATGCAATGTCTATTGGATGCATGCGGTTTGCGATGGAAGATTGTCGAGGCAATAATCAGTGTTTGGATGAATGACGATCACGAACTTACCATATCGCTCCATTTATAATCTTATCCGTGTTGAAATTATATTATTCAAGGAGTGTACGGTTTTTGCAAGGAAGACAAATATTATGGTTCTATACGAACTTTATGAAATATTATGATGAACTAGGACTTTTAATTAGCTGCAGTAAAATGACAGCTTATGTGTTACCACTTTTTAACGAAATTTAAATAGTGATGTGACAAAAGAATCGATTCATTCAATACATAATCGATCAATGTTCAATTAATTTTATAAAAGAGGATAGTGTATTTTTGGTCAGCAGCACTCGAGCCTCTGAAAGCAGGTTGGTAAAACCATATTTACAAAATTAACAAACTATGAGCGTTACAACATATAAACTCAATAAAATAGACTTATATCTATAATATCTGAACGTTAGTTCCAAGTCTGGTACCTGGATGCACTAAAAAAACTAATAAGTTACGGCTATGTAGCCCACTTAATTCGGAATACGATTACTGTGCAAATTCAATATTCGAGCACAATGTTGATGCGAACTAGTACTATTAATAACTATCCTTTATAGGTTCAAATCAAATTAGCTAACGAAACTCAGCAGATGTGATGGGAATCGATGTCTAAACATGAAAAAACCAAAAAAATTGATGATCATTCTTCTGTTCTGGTTTCTGTACACTTTACAGACGTGATGGGTATCAATATCTCATCACAAAAACACTGATTTTCTTAACTATACTACTACTAACTAACTTTATTATTTCTTTAAGTAACAACACTACCAGCGGTCGTTGACCCCAAAATAAACTACCATCAAATCATTTCTTTTTTGTTTTATCATGTTTGGATATTGATTCACATAACGTCTGCCGAGTTTCGTTGGCTAATTTAATTTGAACCTGTATGAATACCCTAACCTAATATGAATGTAACTGCAACATGTATTTTTATCCGATCAATACAAAGAGTATTTCACCGTTTATGGTGAAATCAAAATTGGTCAATTGCGTTCAGATCACATCACTAGCAGAGATTATGTTGCCACACTCAAAATAATTTAACGAAATGACAGTAAGAAGTACCATTTTACTGCAGCTAATTAAAAGTCAGACTTGTAGTGTATGTGCTGGACTCGTACAGTAAGTACACCTCCCGTCGTCAACGCTCGCTCTAGTGTTACATGTTAACTTGCCATGTTTTGAAATATTTTTATAATGTAAGAGATGGTACATTAAAGTATAATATTTTTATGTCAGATTTATTTTATTCATAATTTTTAAGTAAAATGAACTTAATTGTTATGTATTGTTGACATAATTAAAGATAATCGTAACGTGCCTCATGTGAACATAGATATTTTTTTTATTTTATGCCAATATTTGTAAAAGCTAGGATTAAGTAAGTACGTAATGATTGGTAATAATATTTTATCACAATGTTCATTTATTTAAATTTAGTTAATATCTAAAAATTGCAATAATCTTTTGTACAGGAAGATACGAGAATAAAATATTGTAATATAATGATGAACATGATAGTTTGTCGAGAGATATAAATCGTTTTGTATGTACATAGATATGAGAGAACTTAATTATATTATATTATAATAGGGTTGTTGTGGTGTTAACTCGCAAAACCTGGATTGTGTGCCTTCAGCAAACTACATTGCTAATTTATTTTGGATCATTACGTCGTCTAATATTGATAAGACGTTACCTACCCAATTATGTCCACATGCTCTTTTTACTTATGAGAATATAAACAAAAATATGAAATGAAACAAGCTTTTTATTTACTTAGTTTCTAAACCCTTTTACTGTTTATCAATCTGTCTCACAAATAAGTAAGGAAAAAAGTCATACAAAACTGGTCGCAGTACTGTCCAGTTACTATATTAAACGTAAGTACCTAAGTTTACTACAGTAAAATGCACATCATAGTGCTCTTTTATATAAATGACCTATGGATGGTCCTGTAAGCTATACCCAGCAAGGAGGTATATCAATGATTTCAGCACAGAACACTGTTCACACCATCTGTGGAGTTTATTGTCAACGGTATCCTCTCCCCTCTCTCTCTTTGATACTTTGACTTACTACAGAAGCCTATCCAAACCTATCTCCATCACATTAGAATAGTTTGATTATTTCTTAGGTGTGCAGAGTATCAAACTTCGAGTTTGTCTCACGAAAGAAGTTCCGCGGCAATAAGTTGAACTAATTATGTATTGTTATACAAGTTAGCAACATGAACATTCCTACAACAACCATAGCCCAGACACCTTTCTCTCTGCGTTGCGAGACTTTTTTCGTAACACGGAGTGGACTATATTTTGAGTTGGAGGAGCGATTCTCTATGAAAAGCTTCTTAGAGTCTATGAAACGTGCCGAGTTGCTTGTCAATGTCAACTGCCTGTGACGTCTGTCCGTCAGGTGTCATCCGTCAGTTTCGGGGAAATAAAGTCAGCGCTTCGCATTTCTTGTTACCGTTCTTTATCAATTTGTTTGAAGAATTGTTTACGTGACTGCTTATTTTATAACAGGCACAGTTTAGACTAAGTCATAAGTAAATCATTAAAGTCAGTTTAGACCATGTTGTGAGTATTACTAGGTGATAGTTACAAATGAAAATGTCTAACTCACTTTCGAGTAATAAAAGTCACTCGAAAAAGGCGAATAGCAGCAGAGAACGTGATAGAAACAAGTCTGTAGCATCAGAGTCTGGAGGCTCCAGTCAGTGCGATACTCCTCCACTCAACGAAAAGGTAAAACATTTGCGCAGTTGAGGTTATCTTAATAATAACTTGTAGCCCTTTACTTGGCGCCTTTTAACTATATCCTTAGCCACAAAGAGCTAAGTGTGAATAGTTATTGGCCTTTTGTGCCAGTGTTTTAGTTGGTTGATTGAACAAATTACTTTTTCTACAAGTGTACTGCCTTCATCACCTCCTTGAATGCTTAACACAATTTTTTTCATTCAGGATGGCAACTCGGCGCAAGGCAAGTTTGCAGGCGTCAGCCCCGAGTCTGTGGCCTGTATGGCAGAGCAGGCAGGGCATGAGGTCAACTCTGAGGCCATCACCACCTTGGCTGAGGATGTTAGCTATAAACTCAGACAGGCTATCAGTGTAAGTACTTTAAGCTTACATAGATTATCTAGCAAGATCAGTTCTTTTAGTTAGCATAGAATGCTCCCTGAGTACTGTCTACCCTTCTAATGTACTACATGAATACAGAGTAGATTATGTCTTATTTAATTTTTAAAGGCAAATTTTGCCTAGAATAAATTCAAGTCTTAAGATATTTCCCTCTTTTGTACCTCATAAAAATAATTTCATTTGATATCACCCAACAAAACAGGTATTTTCAAATTGGTTTACTAATCTTTGTAGACAAAACAGCTTCCTTGGTTATCCAACAGCTAGCAGAGCAGCAATAACAACATTTCATTGTTCTTGGTGATACAAACCAGAAACAGGTTTTTCCTATAAAAAAACACGCAACCCCTAAATACACTACTAGCTTTAACTTTCATAAACATAATGTCGGCTTATTGCAAGAAGTCACTAAGTGACATATTCACTATTCTGAGATAAATGGTATTTTAGTTCGATTTAGTTAGTGGTTATGTTGATTTGTCCATATCATCCCTAAGTATAATTAGGGAGAAATTAGTGAGGTTTTGCCTTTTGTAGAATGTGTCAAAAGAAGTCCACTATAGATAAAAACGTATTTAGTGATTTTTTGCAGTTAATGAGTTCTTGCAATAAGCTGACGAATTAATGCCTATATACCTCAAAACAGTAGGCAGAGGGGGTTCACCCATATCCCATATTTCAGCAGCCATCTTATAATTCTTTCATTTTTTTTTTTTTTGTTATCCTATTTTGCATCCCACTGCTCCGCAAGGGCCTCCCCTTTTTTCTTCCAAACCTCCCTCCCTGTCCCTCCTGTCTTGTGCGATCTCTGGCCCTGCAATTTGATAAAACCAATCTCTAATATCAAATCATGTAATAAATATAATAAAATAATATTCATTTAATTCGGGTAAAATTTGCTCCAAATAAAATTTCACAGTATTGTAACGGAACTGATTAGAATAAAGGAATATAAAATGTTAATGCAATTGAAATAAACAAATGAGTAGGTACAACCAAATTAAATATTAAAATTATAGCTCTCTTCATTTATTTCTTATGATAAAAACATTTACAATGACTGGATAAACTTCTAATACTAAGAAAGAAAGAAAGAAAGAAAAATGTGTTTATTGGCATTACACAAAATGATATATGACACCATAAAACTATAAAAATAGAAAACAAATTAGTATATAGTAAATAATATAGTATTGCCATACAACATGGCAAGGCCGCCAGTCAGTTGGGTACATAACGTCAGTCTATCTATTTTCAATGCAGACGAATATTTCGATGTCATATTTTAGTTTATTAATAGTTTTAGTTATTTTTTTTAGCCTATGCTGTCCCAATATTAGTTATTCTTATTAGTTACTATATTTTAATTTAATATTTTGTTAGTTTATTTTAAATTGTAGTAAAATTAAAATTACATTTAAAATTAAACCAGTAATAGGGGTAACTTGTAACTCTGTCATTATTTTTCCAGAGCCTTGCCTTGCACAGTGAGATGATGAAGAAGTCATCTGTGGACAGCTGGGACGTGAACACACTGTTAACATTGACCGACACAAGCCCTGTTGTAGGAACCTGTGTCACACAGTACACCACCTTAGGAGAAGAAAAACTTTGCGTTCCCACTGTGGGTATATTAATATTTAGTATTATGGCATATTTAGCACCATTCTGTGTTGGCTGCAGAAGCTTATTTGAACAAATATGCATAATCAACCTATAATGTTCCACTTCTGGGACATGCCTCCTCTCTTCGAGAGGGAGTTGACTGTAATCTACCATGCAGGCTCAGTGCGGTTGGACATCATGTATCTTTCCGAGAAATCAAAATAACTTTCCATCCATAAAACATTCTCATCACATAAGGTCCAGTTGAAAACCAGCGTCAAGCACTATTGGTCTGGCATTTTGCTGCACTGGGTCTATTTGGCCCAGCCATGAGGCATTAAATTCTCTAAACTAAAATTTTTCCCATTTTTTTTTATTGTCTTTGGGTGGCTTACAACTATCAAATACAGAAGTAGTACAGAGGTAATTGACGACAAGCTATTTACAAGCCCCCACAGTTAGCAATAGAGTATTGTTGTACACATTTTCAAATTGACTATTTGTTAACTATAACACTAAGTATAACATTAAGTTACATAACTAATAAATAAAATTAAATACCTGTAACAGCACACACGCGGCACGCCAACAGAAGCTGCACATGCATCTGCCATGCATTTGCAGCCGCTGTCAGAGTGTATCAGAAACAATATTATACTGTTTAGATAAAACAGTAGTAATGGGCGCTAAGCTGCTTTATTAACTATAGTTCCCCCACATTTCGCCAGTTATTTTCAAGTCCCATGTAGTACAGGGTGAGCCTATTGCCATTATCTGGGCACAAATCCAGATAGCATGCTTTAATCTAAATTTGAATCGCAACTTATTCGCCAAAAATGTAAACAAAGACAAGTTTATGGAAAAATAACTTAATTCCTACACAATAAAGTTCTGTTTACGCTACAACTTCTAACTTTCAATAGTGCTTATCACCCTGAAATTAACTTAATTGGGAATTAAGTTGAGTTGTTGAAAATAAAATTGATATATTTGTTTAACTTGAAATAACGTCAATTTGAAACATAAATAAAATTAGAATATAGGTTAAATAAACAATATATTCCTTCTTCTTTTTTTCTTAAGTGTGTTAAGCCATATTACCAGGTGTTCATCGTATGATTCAGATATTTAAGAAGCTTGCTATACAGGGTTATTTCTCCATTGCAGGACAACTGGCTGAATGTGACAGAGTTTGCACTGACACCTCAGAGCTATGTGTATGGCACAACGGCCACTGTCTCAGTTGAATGGATCACAGATGATAAGAGCCTCAACAATGCCAGTAACATAAGCATAAACCTGCAGAATTACTATACCAAAGTGGCTAGAGGTATGTTTTTCGGATATCATTAATGTAGGAAATTATAAAAGACATTGTTCGAAGATACTGCAACTCATGGCTGTGTCTGTTTTATGTAAAATTATGTATTATTTCTACATTTTTATTCAATATGATTGCTTTTTTTATGAATGGTGTCCTGTTTCATAATATTTTGTAAAATTTTAATTCTATCTATGTACTATTTTAGCACTAGCAACTATTGTTAGTTAAATATCATAAAACATATTTAAAAACGATTAATGATTTTAAATGACTTGATAAAGTAATTTTGAGTACTACTTATAATAATTGATAATCGATTATACAAACTGTATTGTATATAAGTACATCAACAACATGTCAACATTTACAGCCATACTAAATCTCCGGAAGAAACCAAAAGAGCTAGCAGTGGAAGACTTGACAACAAACACCCGCATAGGTCCTATATTCCCGAACCTGTTCAACCTGGCTGTGCTAGTACTGAACGATGACAATCTGAACGCTCTCAACGTGCCCGCTAAGAAACCTCTGCAGTCTAACGTGTTGGATATGGTTGATGCTCTCTGTTCGAATCCTTGTAGCTTGGATACCAATATACAACAACAGGTGAGTCTAATTAACCCTTCGTATGCCGGAACGTAGATCCACGCGAGACACAATGGCTTTTTAATTTTGTCTGTAATCATGGCATGCAACAGGTTAATTATGTGATTACATAAATAGGTTTATTTCAATATGCAATTTAGGAATTAGGAAAGAAGGCGAGATAGGACTGCCTATTTAGAATAGAATCTTGACCGTCCATAGGTTATTCTGGTTTTCTTTCATAAAACTACATTATTAGACTTCTAAAATGATAATTCTGAGTTTTGGCCAATTGGGGAGACTAAACTGCCTGCGTCGGTTTGAATTGATCGGATGCGTGATTCTGTACCTTACTTAAATGTCAGTTTCTCTGATTTTATTGTCTCATCCGTGACAGCAGCGTCGCATTTGGCTTCTTTAAGCATAAGATTATTTGTTTAAACAGGTTTGAAAATAGTACTATACGATACGTGAGAATTAAGTTGTCCAGGGGGTCTACTCCCCTGCCGGGGCGGCGGGATGTTCCGAAAGGGTTACCGCTACCCTGGAACAGAAAGGGCTAATAATAATATAATAATAATAATATTTTTTTATTTATAAGCAGTGTACATGGCATACAGTGGTAAGGAAGGGTCATTTGATGATTTCCCATCCTCAAAAAAAAAAAAAAAGGGGTTCTACTCCGAAGTGCAAAGTGCGAATGATCGGATCGGACCGACACATCGCTGAACCGAATATTATTGAAAAAAGCGAAAAAATTTCGGATCGGCTGCGTTGGGTCGGTACCATAGTCAATATTCGAAAGAGTGTAGGGTCGGGACCGACCGAACCAAATGGTAACTTCGTAGCAGGAAACGGCCGAACATTCGGCCGATACCACTTCGGAGTAGACCCCCTGTATTGACCTTTGCCTTTCCTATGGTGCTTTCCTATGGCTATCCTCCTTTAACCCTAGCGAGGGTGCTAAACGCCGTGCATTAATACTACTTAAGTCACACGTATCGTATACTATTTTATAGCTCGTGTGACCTAAACGCGCACTTAAGTCACGGTTTTCTGTGTAAAAATGGACTACTTAAGTCACAGATAAGCTTGACTTAAGTGCGGGTTTATGTCACACAGTGCTATAAATTGATCTTAAGAAGACATCAGTATTAGACTGAAAATGCTGGTTATATTAAACAGTAATCTTTAAACTTTAAGCCCACCTTTCGCACTACTGGATATGGTAAGCCTTTCGAAAGTGGCACTTGTCCTAAGAGAAGGCACTCATAAAATAATAATAAAAAAATATAAAAAGATAAAATAATAATAATACATGAGTAATGACTAAGCTAGCTGTTTATTAATCATCAATGTTTTGTTTCAGTTCCAGAGGTTATTTCCGGTGATGGTATCGAACATACTTGGCAATGGATCACTCGCGGAGAAAATGGTCGCGATACTCACAAAAATCACACGTACCTGGCCCTCGTTTATTACAATAGGTAACTGTTATGTATAAGATGAATAATTGTTAACCTATTCCTAGGAACTCTTTCCTGGAAGGACCTGGGGAAGGCCTTTTGCCCATCAGTTAGACAGTATAGTCTAAACAAAAAAAAAGAAAAACTATTACCCTTAATTTTAATTATTTCTGTTACATTCGGTGGTTTAAATCTTTGTAGGGATAGTCTTTGATTCGAAGGTATTAGCGGCACGAGTTTTCGCAACAAATAAACACGCTTTTTGCTGCGGCTTCCACTACATGGCTACTTTACGGATTTTTATTTACATTAAACAATAAATAATAACAAAAAAGTTGTATTCTTTAAGTAAAGCTCAACGTAAACATCAAGAGAAATAATTCAACACGTTCATTAGACCTCTCTTTCATAATATTCTTTTATTTCCTTCAGGCAAAGGCATCCTCTTCGACTACCTAGCGCAGGGCACTAAGGAGCGGCTGACGGCGCCGATGATCAAGTGTGTGATGGCGCTCGGCAGGCGCGCGCTGGTGGAGTGCCTGGCCGACCACCTGGACCATCTCGACGACTGCATACACGCGCCAAGGAGGAACCATCTGCAGACAGACCTTAGGGAGACTATACTTGTAAGTGAGACTAATGCCCGTTTTCAATAGCGTGTTGTTTGGATTTTCAATGTTAGGCTCTGCACCGAAAGTTGAAAATCCAACAACGGTGTTTTTTTTTTTAAATTCGTTTTGGTTTCGCGTTGTGTTACTTTTAACAGGCATTACATGTCTGTTCTATTGCATGTCCACTAACATAGTTTTTATGTTTTTAAGTTACTAACATCTTGGTACCTTTTGTGTTTATGGAATCGTATTCTGAAATAAAGAGATTATTATTATTAACCCCTTTTCAGTCCAGGGACATAAATACACATAGAATATAATAGTTATTTGCGGTTGTTGGCCTAAGTGTCTGCTTCGCGAACGATGAAAGTGTTAAAATAACTGTGTTTCGATTCTCTTTGATTTTAGTTTTATTTTTTTTCAAAAACGTCTCTGGTTTAGGTTTTATTCATGTATATCAAATGACATATTCAGATACCATACAAAATAGTTTATTTCACATAACCCTACATGGGCACTTAAGAAATGTCAGAAATCAGGCGCACGGAATCAATTGGTCGGTTCCTATGGAGAAGAGCTGGCAAGAAACGCCCGAAAGAGATATTTAGCAGTTATTGTTTAAGACCATACTACTATCCGTAACAACTAAATCGTACGTACCTTATCAAACTCTATGTTAACATTTCTTGTCGGCAGGACGTGTCAACCTGCCTACTCAGATCTGAACCCACGACGTACATTGAAGACTACGTGACTACGGACTACACGCTGTACGAGATGTTAGGCGACTCCGTACTGCCTAGGAGGATGTTATTCCCTATCACAGGTATATCTTAACAATTTAGAATAGAATATCTTTTTTTGCATAAAATAGAGCACATAAAAGGTATGTCATAATAGGCAGGACGCACTGGTTGAGGACCTCAGTCTTCAAACATTGCGGGATAGGTGACGAGAAGACTTGACGAAGTTTTACAAACGCTGCCCAACCCAACTGGATCCTTTTGTCGGCTTCTTTATCAAAGTTGTGTCTAGCTAGCTGGATGACTTGCCCTAAGTAGACATACTCCTTCACCACTTGGAGAAGCGACCCTTCGATGTGGATTGGACTCGGCAAGACGTGTGAATTGTAGATGACTCTCGTCTTGTCTAAATTCATACCGAGGCCAACCCACCGAGAGGCTCCTTTTTGGCTGTGCACCATCTGGTCTAACTGTTCCAGCGTCTCTGCCATTATGACGTCGTCATGGGCAAAGCCAAGGTGTGGTATGTACTCGCCGTTCACATTGATACCCAGTCGTTGTTCAGTCCAGTCCAGAAGTCGTATTTAAATCGTCCTCCAATGCATTGCTAAACAGTTTCGGGGATATCACATCCCCCTGTCTCACCCCTTTGAGCATAAGATGAGGCTGGTGCTGAAACGTGGACACTGACAGTCGGGCTGGTCCACAAATTCAAGGTGGTCCTACTAATCATAATCATGATGTTGACGACATAATCGATCAGAGATCCACTTTGACAGGCTCAAGTAGTCAGCGTTGCCAGTTTCTTACCATAAGGGCTCTGTTTCGTTAGCATTCGTCTAAAGCTCTCTCAAAGACATGTTACAGTTTTAAATCCTACCCAATTCTTTTCAGATAAAATCACAAACGAAAACGCATCACCCGAGAGAACATCAGACGAAGACTTCACATACCCACCGGTCCGACCGGTAATGAAGCGGCCCAA